>CM058238.1:70302784-71502891 GCA_030180135.1 Orychophragmus violaceus | reverse complement strand
ATGTTAAGGATCGCCTACGCTCGAAAGGTATCCTTTCGGATATAACCTGCTCCTCATGTGGAGGCGGACCTGAGACAATTTTCCATGTCCTTTTTACTTTCCCTATAACAAAGGAAACGTGGGAAATATCTAAAGTTCCAATGCCTACAGCTGGATTCTCTGACAAACGGTCTTCCTAAATGTGCACAACTTGCTCTCAAGTACTACTCAGAATCAAGCATTAAAACATAATCAGAGAAATTTCTCATGGGTGTTATGGTTGATCTGGAAAGCTAGGAATAGCCTCCTCTTTGAAAAGATACAACAAACTCCTCAAAGCATCTTTGAAAAAGCATTAGAGGAGGCGGATATCTGGTTCCATATAAACTACCCTATGGTGGATCAAGCGCCTTCCGTACCAAGCAGGAACCTTCCGTCCAAACTTTGGTTCCCTCCCCCAGGGATGATACTAAATGCAACATTGGCTCATCTTAGCTTAAGAAAACCTGCAATAGTGGTGCCTCATGGATTCTCTATGACCATGTCGGCAAGAGTCTCCTCCACATCCGACGATCCTTCTCATATATCCAGTCGAGTCTTCATGCTGATCTATGTCATCGGAGGATGTTCGTCAGGCTCTCCTTTACCCTGCTCGTTTCCCTTACCTGCGGGACTTGATAGGATCCATTAAACAATTGCTCCGTGAACCATACCTCCTCTGTTGCGCATAACGCTGCATCTCTCATTGCAGTAAGTGTGACCAAAGACTCTCGCTATCAATATTAAATTGCGGTAAATGGCCCCATCTGGCTCCGTCATATCCTTCTCGTTGAAGCTCCTCCTCCTTCTCGGCCTTGGCTTTTGGTAGGCTTCTCCTTTATCATCTTCATACCTTATGGTGTTAAGACATATCTTTTTAGATTTAATTGGGCTTTCATTTTTATTGCATTTTCTTTGTTGTATCTACTTTCTCAGAACTTTGTTTTTCTGGGATTGGTTTCAAACTCTTAATGAATGAACCAATGTTAAAAAAAAAATTCATTATAGTATTCATGATTCAAAAATCAAAATATAATATTAATTCATAACAAAAAATGATATTTGATTAGATTTTATTGCTGTATTTCTTGTTAACAATGCATATATCATTCAGTTAATTAACCCATAAAATTTGACCAAATCTAGAATATGCCTTCTAAAGTGTAAATAATCATAATTCAATATTTACTAACTAGGTGATTGCCCCACACCTTGTGTGGGGTGCTAATATAAGTTTAAATTATATTTTAAAATTTAATGGTTAATATTATTTATTTAAACTTAAACTAAATATTTTTGTGTTTGGTTGATTTATATGTTTTCCAATTGTTGATCTAAAGAAAATACAAAATGTAAAATCATTTGAATTTATATATAAGCCAAACATATAATTTAATTGTGTGAGAATCGGTTGCATGGGATTAACAAAGTGTAAGTCGGTTCTATAAAATATTTCTAAAATGATATATACTATTAGATAAAGTAAAATCTTCATATAGTATATTTGTTAAAATACTTAAATTTTAATTATATATATATATATTTCTTAAAAGTGAAAAATCATAATGTTCGTATATATTTACATATATAGTTAATTTATCTTTAAATAGGTAAATTAACTAAAACATATAAGCTAAAGAAATTTACTTTTTATTTAAATTATCAACAAAATAGGTATATTATTAACTAAAAGGTATTTATTTAATTTTTTATAAGCTAAGTAAATTTTACAATTTTTATCAAAATTGTGTTTCCGTCAAAATTGTGTTTTCCATCAAAACCGCAAAATTACGTTTTCCATTAAAACCATGTTTTCTTTGAAAATCTTGTTTTCCGTTAAACCGTGTTTCCGTCAAAATCAAATTTTCAGTCACAACCACATAATCGTGTTTTTAGCAAAATCATGTTTTCCGTCAAAATCACAATTTCCGCAAAATAGTATTTCTGTTAAAATCATGTTTTCTATCAAAATCATATCTTCCGTCAAAATCATGATCATAAACTTTTTTTTATTTAGGCTAAAATAATAGTTGGCGTTCTTAACATATAAACTTTATAAATAAAAAAGCAGACACAATTTCTTATTCGGGCAAAGCTAAAAGCCTCATCTACTCCTTAGTTAATTAAACTCTACTAAATTTTCGTATAAACTGGACATAACCATGTGTACTTCATTAATTAACTAAACTGAGTAACAAATCACACAGCCCATCTTCCCAAAAAAAAACAGCCAAAAAAATATGTAACCCAAACTCACTTTAAAAATAGAAAATCCTAATCTTTAATCCTTTACACACACACACATATATATATATCATGGTAAATAGGGTTTCAAAAGAAAATTAGCTTTTCATTCATATTATTTTATATATGTGATAAACCTAAATAGATAAACCTAAATCATCATATACGATGGGTATTTATATATGTGAGTCAGTTGCAAAATATATCTTATATATATTTTGTATAGATGTGATAATGTTATGACATCATCTAATATATCTAAGATAAAATAAAAAACGTTAAAAATATTATAGATATTGTGTTAAAAATTATTATTAATAATTAAATTTGAGAGTTAATGAGAGAGCTCCATTCCCTCAAAATCACTTCCCAAATAATAGTATAGATATTTCTTTTAATAAACACGTTTTCTAGCTAATTCTTCTATACTACTAAAAGAGACAATGTTGAAAATACTTATCTAATTATTAACTCATTTTTCATTGTTATTCTGTACAAATATTCCCTAAATATATTTATACAATTTTTTGGTAAAATTGAAATTTCATTAAGAAAAATTTCAAACATAAACGGTTACATGATGTGAAGCAACCGTGGTCTAGTGGTCAAGTGGTTAATGCTTTACACCGGCAGGTACTGGGTTCGAATCCCCGAATGCGCCATTTTACAAGATTAATGGAGGCAAGCTTATAAGGAAGTTTTCAGGAGCAGGTGGAGCCGTTGATCGTGACCATTGATGGATTCTCGTAGAACGGAGGTAGTATTATCTATTAAATTGTCCTTGTAATAGTTCTCATAATCTGTATCAGCGTTAAAAAAAAAACGGTTACATGATTAGATATTTCAGAGTGCCCAAGGGCTGTTTTTGATAGCTCATATGCTTTGTTGTTCTCCATTCTTGGTACAGTAGAAGCTGCACCTACTTAAAGTTTTTGACACATTGATAATGTTGCATATTGTTCCAAAGCATTCGGGAAACGGTTTCCCGTTCTGAATTGCCTCAATCAAAGTTGACGAGTTCGATGCTACCTGCAGCTTTTTAATGCTCAAGTTCCTAGCTTCCTTAACCGCTTTGAGCACTGCCTTTGCTTCCGCCATTAGAGGTGAAATAATGAACTCACTCACAGATTTCCCTTGTTTGACTACTTCATTGACTTTGTTTCAGAAGCACCATCCCAAACCCGCTTTCATTTATTCTTTGTTCTAGGCTGCGTCCGTATTACATATCAGTTCATCATCGTCCAAAGTTTTAATTTCTTCTGAGCTGGTGAATTCTGAATTCGTTTTCCCTTCTTCCCTATGAGATTCACTCCATTCTCTAGCTCTATTCAGTGATGTGGTTAGAGTATCGCTTGCAGTCATGTTCATGTTCTCAAAGATTTTTTTCTGCTATTCAAAATCTATCAACAGATCCAGGGGAATGAGGGGCCTTTGAGAGCACCAATGGGCGGAAGAGTCAGCAGGTCCTTCGTTTTGTGCACAATGGTTTTAAAGTCGTCCTCCTGGTTGTGTAGTTGTGGTGGTCTGAGAAAGGGAGCAAGGGACCACAAGCCCTTAGCAAAGGCGCATGGAACAGGCAATGAGTCGTCGACTCTGGTTTGTTGCATCTTGGGCATGCTCATGTTACGGTAACTTTTCTTTTGTTCAGGTTCAGTCCCACTGGAAGCGCATTTTTTGCTGGTTTCCACATAAACATCTTAATTTGGGAGCCAGCTTGATGTTCCCTATGTTTTTTATCCAGTTGAAGTCTTCTTCATTCAGATTTCCTTGAGCCGAGTCTTCTACCTCCGCGTGATAACCGGATTTCGTCGTGTATATGCCATCTTTAGTTCCCATTCAAGCATACTCATCCTCTACATCGGATTTTCTTGGTTTGATGCCGAGAATCATTTTCCAAATCAATGGGAACATCTCTTTCGCTACTTCTTCATCCCACTCCCATGTGTTTTCTTTCATCAGGTTCTAAACCATCCATTCCACTGTTCCTTCGTAACAGGTCCCATCATCAGGTTTTTCCTCTAAAGTTACCCACCGTTCGTACCAAAGGATGGTTTTTTTACCAGTTCCTATTATGTTGCCCAGTTTTTCCTCAGGAGATCTCTACCAGCCATCGCGCTTCTCCATCCGTGTGATACATTGGTTGGGACGTTTCCATCAATTATAGGTTAGTGCAGTACTTTTCCATCAATATTTTTGCTATCGACTCTTAGGATTTCTTAAGATTCTCCAATTCGTCTTTGCGAGAAGTGCATCGTTAAACCACTGTACTTCTCTAAATCCTATTCCACCTTTCCTCTTTTATTTTGCTCGCTCTTTCCATGAAACCCAACATATTTTCTGTCTCTCCATGTCCGCATCCCACCAGAATCAAGATAAAGCAGACTAAATGCTTGTAGAGGCCCATTGAAATCTTGAAGCTGGTCATAGTATAGGATGGGATATTAGTTAGCACATATTTGAGCATGACTAATTTCTCTGCACTTGATAGTCTCGACGTCGACCATCTAGCCGCCTTTTGCTTAATTATATCCACTATGGACACAAAGATATCCTTCTTCTTGCGGGCAAAAAGTTCATGAAATCCTAGATACTTTCCTTTTCCATCTTCTTTTTGAATCTCAATCTGATTTTTTACTCTCTCCCTTATCTCAGGGCTTGTTTTGGAAGAGAAGGTCACCGAGGACTTGTCTTTGTTTATCCTCTGGCCTGATACTTTTTCATAATCGCTTAGGATCTTCATGAGGGCAGCACAACTCTTTTCTTCAGTCTTGGTGAATATCATTGTATCCTTGGACATTGGTTTGCTTATCCCCACCAAAATTCCTTCTTTTTCTGTGTTTCTACATAGACCGCTAAGCACCTCGCTACATATAATTTAGAGGAAAGGAGAGAGCGGATCTCCTTGTAGAGTTTCTATACTAGGTACAACTATTCCTCTTTCTACACCATTTATCAAGAACGTATATGTCACTGTTGATATGCATTGCATAATCCAGCAGGTTATGTTTTCATGAAACCCCATTTTCCTCAAAACTGATTCGATGAAGCTCCGCTATAAACGGTCATACGCCTTGCTCATATCAGTTTTTACTGCCATTGTGCATCGTTTTGTAGCTTTAGATTTTTTCAGGTAATGAAGTACCTTGTGTGTGATCAACACATTATCGCTTATCATCCTTTTTGGCACAAATGCTGATTGGTTTCCGATATCAAGTCATCAAGTATTGGTTGAATACTTTGAGTGATGATTTTTTAGAATACTTTGTAGTATACATTTCATAGAGCTAGTGATCGGTAGTCCTTTATGTTTTTCGGACTGTGGACTTTTGGGATCAGCCTAATGTATGTCTTGTTGATGGTTGTCGGGAGATTTCCCACTATGAAGAAGGTTTGGATCTCCTCTACTTTTTCCTTCTTTAGATGATTCCAAGTTGACTGATGGAAGTAAGTTGAGAATCCATCTCGGCCTAGCGCTTTATCCTTATGGATTGAGAATAAAGCTTTCTTGATTTCGAGTGTCGAAGGTATGGCTATGAGTTGCTTGTTTGTTTCCTCAGATGTTCCTCTTGACTGCTTTGTCCAAAATCAAAGTTGGGTCCACATTTTCAGAAGTGAATAGCGTTGTGAAGTAGTTTGTTATAACCTCGATGATCTTATCAACTTCATATCAGGCTGTTCCTTCCTCTTTTTCTAGCACTTAGAGCCTGTTTATTATTCTTCTTCCCCTCGCCACACCAAAAAATAGCTAGAATTTTTGTCTCAAAGCGCTAGAGAATTATATCTGCTTCTATGTCTCCAATAAGCTTCTTCAGCTTTGTATGTGTATTTGATCGCCATGATAAGTTCTTGAATACTTGAATTTGATTCCTCGGGGTCAGACATAGCTTTGTCAATATCTTCTTGTAGTAGTTCAATCAGCTTCCTACAGTTTTGTGGTTTTGTCTGTTCCACAAGTCTATAGCTTGTCTGCATCTCCTCGTCCTTTTTGTTACATATCCATGGCCATCACATGTCCAAGCCTTGTGTATCAGAGATACCACTTCTTTCTTATCTCTGAGATTTCTGTCATATCTAAAGAGCTTTCGTTTCTTCTTATTCCTTGGCGCAAAATAGGATAAGATCGGTCTATGGTTTGATCCCGTGAAGCCTAAATACTCACACCTTGCGTTCGGATAGTCATATGCCCAGACCCTGTTCGCGATTGCACGATCCATACTGCATTATCAGCCTTGTTCGAAAAATCGTTAGGCGTTAGTCGGGCGGCGAGGTTGGGCCTAGCGCCTAGGAGGAAAATCGGGGATTAAGCGGAGAATAATCGGGGCAGAATTTTAGAACTTTTATTCATGTATATCTATAAATATTAGTTTAGCGTAGATGTAACAATGATATACATTAGCTCATTTGGTAAAATCCCAATGAATTCGCTTGAGCGGGCCGAGTTCGACTACATGTAACAACCTTTTTCTTTCTTTTCTGTTTTTTACACTAAGGGCAAACTGGTAATTTTTTATTCTTCTTCTTCCTTGGATACTGTAAACCTAAAATCGTGGCATCGATTGATGTATACACAACACTCTTCGATTTCTCAAATTTTCCCGGATTTTCGTAGATTTACTTTGTTTTGATAGTTTCTATTACCTAGTATAATAAATCTGCCAAAACAATTGAGAATTCGAACTTAAAAGATTTTTTTTTAAATTACAAAGCAACGATTTTTGTCTGCCGAGGGCCAAATCACGACGGTCTTCCACCGACTAGCGCCTATCCGAAGATTAGACGGCCCTAGACGGCGCGTTTAAGAACAAGGATTGTCAGTATGGTTTCCTCTTTTACCTCTCCAAGACAATGTATTCCATGAGTGCTTTATGTCGAAGAGATCACACTCAGACATGAATGTTCTGAATTCCGAGTAAGATCCCTTTGGTCTGCCTCCCCCCCCCCCATGCTTCTCTTTCTCATTAACTATTTCATTGAAATCTCCTGAGAGGTACCAAGGTGCATCGCTCGTTGTTGCTAAAGCACTTAATTCGACCTAAATTTCTTTTTGTCTTCCGCGCTCAGGTGCTCCGTACACAAACGTGGCGAAGAAGGTATCGTTTTGAATCTTACTTTGGTGTCTATGAAGTATTGGATCTGCTCTAATATCTCCAGCTCAGTATCATATGACCAAGCTAGAGAAAGTCCTTTGCTTGCATTCTCCTTGGAATATAAGGCAGTATTTATCAAATTACAATTCATTGAGTTTCTCAGCAAGAAAAACATCTTGGCTTTCAAACTCCCTCAAGAAAAGCATGTCTGGTGATTTCTTCCTTTGTATTTACTTCAGCCTCTGGAACGTGTATGTGCTCCCTTGTAACACCCGGCCCGTTTTACGAACAATAGACGGCTGGAGATGTCACAAGTGTCGAATACCGCGAACATTCCAGCTGTCCCCGAGGTCAGGCCGGCCCGTGCGTGATATCCGACCCTCTCGACCATGGCCTAAGGCTTGCCAACCCGTCTCAAAGCAGAGATTTGTGTTAGTTCGGACAAAACACATATCATTGGAACCGTGGAGTTAAGCAAAACACATTTTATTTATACTATATAGGATCTATTACAAAATGTAACCCAAAAACATACAGTTTATCGAGCTCGAGTCAAATCCTACATAGTAAAAACTCCACAATCTTCACACTCACAACCCGAGACTACGCCGGCGGCCTAACGTTCGAACTTGCCCTCTAGCCCGTGTATGGTTTCCTGCGAGACAAAAATTGTTTAATGAGCATTGGTGCCCCAACCAATCCCAATAGCCAAAGCACATGCATATCAATCAAACAAACGTCTCACAGACATAGACAAGCGACAATAACATATCATACAAGCACAATGCGGAAGCACATAATAACCTGCAATCACAACATGAATGCAATACACATCAAACTCAAACCCAACGCATAACATTATCTCTATCGTAAATGCAACACCCGTCTAGACTCTCTAGACTCATCTCAACTCAACACATGCGAAGGCCTCCTAGTGCACCGGATACTCCTCTACACAGGTGACCACTCGCGCTTTAATCACCACCAATGATTATAAGCCGAGTATCACTATATGTCGACACACAATGATCGGCCAAGGAAACAACCCAAGTACCGTCCGAGCTACTCGGTCAAGGAAAAAATCCAAGTACCGTCCGAGTCTTCTACTATGTGTCGACACAACGTTCGGCCAAGGGAGCGACCCAAGTACCATCTGAGCTACTCGGCCAATGGAGCTACCCAAGTACCGTCTAAGTACTTCATTACCTTCACCCTAGGTAACGGCCACAATGGCAGCACCGAATACACTAACTCTAGAAAAATCACACAAGTTCTAGAATGCATCAACTTGGACTCACACACGTCCTAGACCACTAGAGCAATCCCGCATGCCCTAAAACAACACAATTCAACTGGCCTGCGGTGTCCTTGTTACCACCCACGGCCTCATGCATATAAACAAATAACTGGTTCGTGGTGTCCCTTGTTACCACACACGGCCACATGCAACACACAACACATGTAACGTAGACTGCATGATACCCACACATGCATCTACATACTTTTAAAATCACATTACGGTGTAGGGTCATGCAAAAGATCCGAAGATCAGGGCAGCCACTACAACATGCTCTATAACGGTAGGGAGACTCACGTGCATCAATAATCCACGGATCTACCGCATCCTCACCCCTCGGGTAAATAACTCATCTCATCACATCAACCATTTCCGGGTGGATCTCTATCAACCCTCGTACTTATCACAACATGCATGCTAACAAAATCTCAATGATTCTCCACATAATCAAAGAGAAACATGCATCACACCCAAACAACCATGCATGCATCAATACTCAATGAATCTACCACCTAGAATCAAAGAGGTTAACAAGCTTAACCATAACAACTATGCATGCATCAATCACCAAATCAAAACGGATTAAACCTCATCCAAATCTCAGGTAAACCAAACAAAAACCTACCTAAGGATAAATATTCAGAGTATTTCAATCCTTAAGACACGACCTGCACAAATCCGTTAGCCCTAGCTACTGGGACTTACCCATTCCGCAGCCCGCTCCTTAACATTGAGAATCTTCGCGCTAGATCGAGAACAAATATCTAAATAAGACGGGATTTAAGGAAAACAAGCTAAAAGTTGATGGAAATACTAAGATCTATGGCTTTCCGACACCCGAGGCGTAACCACCCAAACGTCCCGTCCCGCTCGTCCGCTCCATCCCGCCTTTAAACCGCTCTTTTCTCACTTTCTCTTTCTAGGATGTCTCTCGCTCTAGGATTTTTTCTTAGATTCTGAAAAGTGAAAAATGGCTTGGGGAAGGCTGGTATTTATATTTGAGGTTGGTTTGCATGTTGGTGACAAATGGCAGTGACATTTAGCAGCTATTTGGTCGCTGGTCTATACACTGGTCCACGTGCTGGTCCGACCAGCATGCAGGGCGACAGGTGGACCAGGCTCGATCACTCGACCATCCTCAACCAGCCTCGACCATAGCTCGACCATCCTTGATCCAACTTAGACCATCTCAAATTCCACTCGTCCCATTTCAATTATGCTTCGACCCAAACTCTTAAATCGTCCTCTTTGGGCAACGCTGCAAGTTTCAGATTAATTTGACAACTTTGAATTTTTGGCCGTTCTTCGTCTGTTTCCTCTCGGCCGGTCGTATTCCTCGTTCGACCATTCTAATTATTCGGGAGGGTCATTACATTCTCCCCCTCTTAAAATAATTTGTCCCCGAATTCTAATACTTGAAGAATCTACCATACTCCCGCTAAGATAACACCACCATCTTCACTACATTATTCTTCACGTCTCATCTTTTCTTCTTTGAGTTCTCTTTCAACCCAAAGACATCCGGTTCTTCCTTTACGTCTGCATCCTTAGCTCTATTGTCTCGGTTTCTCACACAACCCAATTTCTACTAATTACCATGAATTCATTCTTTACTCTGTTGTGATCTTCCGCACCCAAGTGTTCTCCTTTGTGCTCGAGACACTATGTCCTTTGCATATGAGTACGGAATCACTTATTCTCCTCTCCACACGCTTTTCCTTCTTTGTCTCTACCATCTTCTACCCATCTCTCTTGCTCAGAATCAGTAAAATCACTAGCTTAACAGATCTTTCTCCGTCCTTTCCTTGCTCGGGATTTACATTACCCAATAGTAATTCATTGCATCTTGGTTAGCTGCTCCTATCGAGTTATTCTCCTAATCACTGCACCATCTGGTCCCTCTTGCTTTCCCAATGCTTCTTCGATGTCCAATCCATGTCCGCATCCTGGTCTTCACCCTCATTCGTCTTTGGTTTCTCGTTGACGACCGTCTTTACTGTCTTGACCTTCCTGATCTGCTGCTTCTTCTTGCTGTCCTAATTGATCCTTCAATGTCTTCATGCCGTCTCTATATCAATGAAATTCGGACCTTCTGTCCATCACTTAGAACATCTGGACTTCTCCTCCTCTAACTACACATTATGTTCTTCCTTCTTTGTACTATTTCCTTCAGGTCTAGCAATCCCCGTTCTTGACCATTCGTTGATCCTTACATCACATATTCCGATCCGCTCCTTAATTGCTTCGATCCGTTTGTGGCTACACCACCATTTGACCAATCTACCACCATCTCACTCCATAATTTGTAGCTCGGTCTTGCCTCTAGAATAAACGCCTAAAGAACTCTTTTCTGGTCGTCTCGTTGCTTCGTTCACGGCCTAACTCTAATGGCCCATACCTTCCTTCGCGCTCTTCTTATTCTCTCTACGACATTTCCAAAATTGAAAAACGACCTCACTTTGGTCACCTTCATTCTCCTGGATATCCCGAGAGTGGATTCCAACCGCTTCTCTTACTCTACTAATGATTTCCCTCCATACAACTTATTGTCGTCCCGAACGTGGCTGAAGTTGTTAACTCATCAATACCTTCCGCCAAGTCTGTCTGACTTGCATAAACTCCTCATCCGTTCTGATCTCGGTAAAGACTTCTTCCAAGCCTTTCCTTCACCGCTCATACTCATGAGTTCAGGATACCATGGCATGATCTACTCTCCATAGACACCACTATACATTCAAAACATCTCATCGTTACTCCTGCTTCACTACCCTTGTGAAAGGATAACACCATTCCGTCCTCATCACTCAATTGTCATGGTCGTTCCGAAATTCTCACGTCCTCTATGAGGTCTCGAACCATCACTTTCCCCAAAGTGATTACACACCTTGGTCTGTGAACTTTTCTTCCCGACACTCATCTTGGTCTTGACCATTCCGTCACTCTTTCCATGCCCAACTGATCCTCCTGATCAATGTCTTCCACAAAATATCTTAGACTGATCTTCCTGACATGTCATCTCCACAAAGCCGTTTCTGACCAATCTCCCCAAATCTGATCTTCTGATCTGTTGCTTTCACAAAACGGTTCCTGGCCGATCTTTCAAATATTATTTGCGCCTTCCACAAAACCATTGCTGGACGATTCCCCTGATCTCCTGCTTCTCTCCACACCATCACTGGTCCGTTCATGAGCCATGCCACCAACCGGTTACAAGGTTTCCATGGTTTTGGGTTCGGGTAACTGGTTTTAGGAAGGGGTTTTCCTAAGACCTTACCACACACATTCCTAAGGTTTTCAAGAACTCTTTCCGGGAAAACCTACGGATTCTCACACCCCAAAACCAACCTAGGAAGATACCGACATGCTAGAAACAATAGCCACCTTGCTATTTTTCTAAGCATTCGGTCCCACATAACTTCCTAACACACAATCCTTGTTTCATATTATAATCCACATATAATATAAACCAATCATCAAGAAAAACATGCCAAACTCAATCACAAACAAAAGGGAGTTAGCACCCATACTACCGGACACGGGATCTCATAAAGATCATGAAGGCTTAATAAACCTACATTCTAAGGATTCACTTTCCTTTGGCCATGCTTTCTCGGTCTGTTCCATCTCCATCCTCCCGACAATCCACGTGGATAGTGGGCTCCTTGGCTCACCTCCGTCCAATCTACTTCTCTCCGCTACATTGAACAAAGGTAAGTCCTAAACCTTCCCATCTATCTTCAGACGTACAGGTTTCTTATTGTTGTGAGTGCAACCCCTTTGACTCGATAAAACATTTGAAAACACGAGTTCCGTGAGCATGATCATGAACCATGCTCTGATACCACCATTAGTAACACCCCCGACCCTTTCTACGGACAATAGACGGCCGGAGATGTCACAAGTGTCGAATACCATGAACGTTCCAGCCGTCCCTGAGGCCAGGCCGGCCCGTGTGTGATATCCAACCCTCTCGACCGTGGCCTAAGGCTTGCCAACCCGTACCAAAGCCAAGAGTTATCTTATTCGGACAAAACACATATCATTGGAACTGTGGAGTTAAACAAACACACATTTTATTTATACTATATAGGATCTATTACAAAATGTAACCCAAAAACATACAGTTTATCGAGCTCAAGTCAAATCCTACATAGTAAAAACTCCACGATCTTCACACTCACAACCCGAGACTACGCCGGCGGCCTAACGTCCGAACTTTCCCTCTAGCCCGTCTATGGTTTCCTGTGAGACAAAATTTTTTTAATGAGCAACCATATGGGTTACCCAGTGAGTCCACGACCTTCTAACATGCATTAGTGCCCCAACCCGTCCCAATAGCCGAAGCACATGCATATCAATCAAACAAATGTCTCACATGCATAGACAATCCACAACAACATCTCATACAAGCACAATGCGGAAGCACATAATACCATGCAGTCACAACATGAATGCAATACACATCAAACTCTAACCAACGCATAACATGATCTCTATCGTGAATGCAACACCCGTCTAGACTCTCTAGACTCATCTCAACTCAACACATGCGAAGGCCTCCTAGTGCACCGGATAACAAATGTGACTACTCGCGCCTTAATGACAACCAAGGATCATAAGCCGAGTATCACCATATGTCGACACACAATGCTCAACCAAGGGAACAACCCAAGTACCGTTCGAGCTACTCGGCCAAGGAAACAACCCAATTACCGTCCGAGTCTTCTTCTATGTGTTGACACAACGCTCGGCTAAGGGAGCGACCCAAGTACCGTTCGAGCTACTCGGCCAAGGGAGCTACCCAAGTACCGTCTAAGTACTTCATTACCTTCACCCTAGGTAACAGCCACAATGGCAGCACCGAATACACTAACTCTATAACAATCACACAAGCTCTAGAATGGATCAACTAGGACTTACACACACCCTAGACCACTAGAGCAATCCCACATGCCTTAGAACAACACAATTCATATGGCCTGCGGTGTCCTTGTTACCACCCACGGCCTCATGCATATAAACAAATAACTGGTTCGTGGTGTCCCTTGTTACCACACACGGCCACATGCAACACACAACACATGTAACGTAGACTGCATGATACCCACATATTTTTTGAAATTTATATATATTTTGTTAAAAAAACTTATCGTTGATAAAGTTGGATTTATTATCAAGTGTGATTTTACAAGTTTACAATGACAACATAATTTGGCCAAAATCTCCTATTTTCTTCTATTTGGAGTTTATTTTTAACGTATGCACTCTAAATTACTTTTTATTTTATTTTTATTTTAAATACCATATACTTTGAGATATTTACATCTTAGGACACATTTTGAGTTTTAAATTACATTATAAGTCACTTAGGTGTGTTAGAGCACTTTCAAATGTATAAAATGACTACATTACCTCTTATCCATTTTTTCTATATTCTTATTCCTTCTCTTCTCTTTTTTCTTGCTCTCACAAGCTCATTTTTTTCTTTTTCTTTTTTTCCTTTTTCTTTCCCTTCTCTTTCTTCTAATTCTCTAATTTCTATTTTCTTCTCTTACTATATAAAAATATTAAATAATTTAATTATTTTGATAATATAAATTATAATATTTTTCTCTATATAATAACATCAATTTGATATATTTTATAACTTTAAAACCAAATTTTATGAACGTTAAAAAAATTAATAGTACATATAATTCATATCTACTGGATACATATATTGTGGATGAAGCATTTATATGTAACATGGACAATGTAGCATGGATAAGCAATATCGAGAGTTACTGCAAAATGATATCCACATCGATTTGTAAACTAGTGTCCGCGTCGATTATAAAACAGTGTCATTTATGAATAGTCCATGTTCATATAATATACATTCACTCTATATATATGATTAATTTTCCCCGTCCACGTCGACATGTTTTTGTGTACATTATTATGTGGATATTCTTTCAAGTGTGCAATTGAATGTTTTCTTATATATTGCTTTTTCACAAATATAAATGATACATATATTTTCTGGTGTATTATCCACCAAATATGAGATATTTTCTAGTTTTAAAGCAATGCCAAAAGTTACTGTACATTGGTGTCTACATCGATTTATAAAATGGTGTCCATGCATACATAGTCTATGTTCGTATAATCTACATTTATCCTATATATGTTTATTTCCCCGTCCATGTGGACACGTTTATGTATACATTAGTATATGGACACTCTTTTAAGTATATGATTGTATGTTTTCTTATACACATAAACATGTAATGTCAACACGTTGATGCGTACATTTCTATGTGGACACTCTTTCGGAATATATTTGTATGTGTTTTTGATTTACTATTTTTCACAGATATGACAATGATTTGTGCAATGAGCATTTACATGTGACATGAATAAATTAGTATGGACAAGGTTTAGTTGATTTTTAACATCCACAAATTTTGATTCAAAAAATTACTAAAATATATTAAAATGGGTGTTATAATATAGAGAAAAAAAAATTATTACTTATAGTACAAAAGGAAATTAATATATATTTTGTCAAAAAATCTAGAAGTCAAAAGAGAAAAGAGTGGAGAAATAGAAAAATAAAATAAAATATAGTAACAAAATAGAAAAAAAAAAAGAGCATCCAGAGAAAGAGGAAGGAAAGGTATCGAGGGCTATTTGGGCATTATTGAATCTGAAAAAGTGTACAATAACAAAGTGTCTTTTTGTTATTTTCAATTTGAAAGTGACTTATTGTGTAAATGACTCTAGTTTTAGGTCTTTAGCCACTAAATGAACTTACAAAAAGCTACACTTCACAATTATAAGTTTCTAATTTAGGTTTAATATATATATACAATAGGATAAGAAAGAGATTTATTATTAGGACTTTAGAGAATTATCTCGAAAATCAATACTATTAAAAAATAGAGTATATTAGAGACTAACATTTCTTTAGTTCATTTGTTTATTACAGGTTATGCTATTGCAAATTAATGATTTAGTTTAATTTTATTAAGGGTAATTAAGAAATATAACATTTTCTCTACTATCCATATTTCCAAACAAGACAAATGTTAACTATATAGCTAAACAGCCTAAATATAATGGATCTCATTTTCCTATTAATAAAAATAAAAATTAACATATATATATAATTATGAAACTATTAAATAAATTGATAAATATAATTAAATAATTTATATATCAACTATTTTGTATATATAAGGTAATTTCTAATTTATGAATTTATTTAAAATACATTTTAATATATTCATTATTTTTATTTCAAATATAAATATATATTTTATATTATAACAAAAAATTTAAAAGTAATTTTTATTATTTTTAAATCAAAATTAATATTTAATTCGTATTTTTTTTTAAATTATGAAATCATTTTAATAACATTTCAACCTAATATTCTCTAATTTTTATTCAAATATATTTATAATATTTTTTAAAAACAAATTTGTTTGTTTAAATAATAAATATGTATTCAAAGTTATAATATATCTTACATATATTTAATTTATTAATTTCTTAATAAAAATAATTATTAAATTCATATTTTGATATATAATAAACACACAAAATTATATTTGGACCAATATAAATATAAATTCAAGTATTTTAACGTAATTAATTTTTTAATGCGAATATTATAAAAAAAATTACTATAAATTAAATATAATTTATAAAATAATTTTTTTTTAAAATTTAGAATACTAAGTTAGATTGATATATTTTTACTTTGATAAAGTATTAAAATTAGTCAATATTTTATATCGTTCTTTTTGTTTGTAAACATATTTTATATTGTTGAAATATATGATATGTCATATTACGATTGATGTTTTTAGAATTGCACTTTTTAGCGGGTTGTTCCATTAATTTGTAAAATATTTAAATCACTACAAGAATGAGTTGAAAAATCAATTAGCCAATTTTTCTTATAAATTTTCTAGAAAATAACTTTGCACGAGTATAAATAGATATATTAACCAATTTTAGTTGATATATTTCTAATTTAATAAAATTATTAAAATTATTCAATATTTATATTATACAAATATTTGATGCGTCAAATTATGGTTCATGTTTGAATGCACTTTTAACGGGTTGTTACATCAAATTTTTTAATTATATATACCAGTACAACACGTGTTAAAAATAAATTAACCAATTTCGATCATAAAATATTAAAATCATACTTTGGTCACTGAAAAAAAGATTAAAAATATGAATGAACCAATTTCAATTATATAAACATTAAAATAGATTAAATTAATACAAAATATAAATGGATTGTTATGTTTCTATTTTAGTAAATATTTAATTATTAAAATATTAAAAATCATAATAAATTTTATTTATAAATATATGTTATTTTATAATAGAATATTTTAGATAAATGCAATAAATATTAAACTTATATCACGTAAATTTTACAATGGTTGTTTTTATAAATATTATAATGTGAAATCGTTATTTCAATCTTTTTATATTTAGAATATACCTCTTCCCAAATAACACACTATTACTTTTTTAAAAACCTAAATTATTAACTCGTTTTTTATAATACATATTAAAAATTATAATCAAAATTAAACTGCATAATTAAAAAATATAAATTACTAATAATGAAATAAATTAAATTTGTAAAAAAAAAAAAACCTATGCTTTCTAAATGCGAGTCAAAACCTAGTGCTTGAAATAAAAGTTAATTCACAAACAAAATAATATACATTCGCTTCAAGCGCACACAAAAAAAATCTACGAAGTCGACAATAAAAGAAAATAATCACATAAATGTATTAGAATAAAATAAGATCTGTTTAAAAAACTAAATCTCATAAATTATCTCTAATATACGCAATTATTTGTTTAAAAGTAACCGTGGCATTTTTACATATGGATCTGGTTTATATAACCTTATAGCTTAAGTGAATAATAAAGGAAAATTTTCATAATAATAATAATATATAACCTAAAATTTTGTTACCATTTTATTATATTAGTTTTTACATAACAAAACAATACACTAACTTTTATTATTATTTTTCTATTTAAATTCACCGATTTCCATTCTCTGGTATATCACGAGTTGTTGGTCATATTCCGACAGAAAGCTTTTTCATATTCCTACATATTATATATGTCTTTTGTATTGTTTTTTATTTTATTTTAAAATTCCTAATATGTTGTAAAGTGGATAGCTGGACAAGAGTTGGTGAATTAAAATAGAAAAAATATTGATGATTCTTCAAAAGAATTGATACATTAGAATTGTAAAAAAACTTTAGTTAAAATATCTTTTATGTAAAACTAATAAGGTAAAGAATAAATAATACTAACTGAAAAGATTCAAAACTTTATTACTGTTATTAATATTGTATATTTGTTGACTAATTACTAAAAGATCTTTTGTTAATTAAGAGGGAAAATAATCTCTTATTAAAAGAGAGAAAATCTTTATGGTCCTCCTGGAAGAGTCCTCCATCACTATATAACACACAAGACATCCACAATCTCCATATACACAAAACAAACAAATAAAAGCAAAAGAAAAAAAAAAGATTTTATCATGACAAGAAAGAAGGTGAAACTTGCTTTCATTGCCAACGATTCTTCGAGAAAAGCAACCTTCAAAAAAAGAAAGAAAGGTTTGATAAAGAAAGTGAATGAACTTTCAACTCTATGTGGTATTAGTGCATGTGCCATTATTTACAGTCCCTACGACTCCAATCCAGAAGTGTGGCCATCAAATTCCGGAGTGCAAAGGATCATTTCAGATTTTCGGGCGTTGCCAGAGATGGACCAAAACAAGAAAATGGTGGACCAAGAGACCTTTCTCAAACAAAGAATATTCAAAGCCACAGAGAATTTGAAGAAGCAGAGGAAGGACAATAGGGAGATGGAGATGACTGAAGTCATGTTCCAATGTTTGGCCGGAAACATGGGGTTGTTTCAGCTAAACATTATAGATCTTAACGATCTTGGTTATTTGATTGATCAATATCTTAAAGATGTTAATCGCAGGATCGAAATATTAGGGAATTCTAGTATGGAGCTTGGTGAATCCTCCAACAGTATTGCGGCTGCGGCTCCTACTGAAGCGATTGGACCGTTGGCTGTTGTAGCGGCTACAAACGTTCCAGCCGCTACAATACCGCAACATCATCAGCATATGTTTCGTCATCCTGCGGCTCCACAAGTTGGACTCTATGAGCAGCCTAGGAATCTGAATCTGAATCATAATCAACAGCAATGGTTTATGGAGATGATGAACAATCCTGAGCAAATGAGATTTCCGTTCATGAATGATAGCCACCACCACCACCTCCAACAACAGCAGCAACAGATCCCTGGCGATTCCTCCACCACTCCAACAACCGTTGTTAGCTCAAGCAGTGCCAATCCAGTTACCAGTCCAAATCCTACCAATAATATATGGTTCCGTTAAGAGCTTCGACAGTCAACGTTCACATTCCTTTTTATACAAAACTATGTTTCCACAAAGTATTTCTTTAGTTGTTTCCATTGCAATTTATTTCTTTCTTTTATTATGATTGTTGTTTACAGTTTACTTTTATCATCATGATGATTTGGATTTTAATGTTATGGATATGTGATTCTCTAGCTTTTATTGTTGAGTTGATACGATGTGTTATGTTTTAAAGTACTCAGAGATAAGTTTCAGCTGTTGGATTACATGAGTGTATGTAATTCCGGCCTCGCAAAATTTCCTAAAAACGTAAACGTTGAATGGCAAAAAAACAACAGTTGTCCACCAAACTGCATATAGCTCTGATTATAAAATGGCCAGAGTTTGACCGGATCTTATAATCCCTGAGAGTTCTTGGAGCATCAAATATGTTGTCAAACACGTTTGCTATCTTCTTGATTGGTTTAATTAAATTTTGTTAGTTTCAATTCAGCATTTTGGAAGTTCTGTTTGAAAAAATTCTTACCGAATTGGATTGAAACTAAAGTTAGGTTCCATTCGGTTTAAATGTGACAAATTAGTTTCCGGTTTAGGCATAATTAATTTGAATGGTTGCCCCCTGAATAATGGCCTCTGTATTTTTTGCAGACTGCTAGATGTGATTGTCTTCAATCGTGCCCAACAAGTAAAGGCTGAGACCTTATTTCCTCTTTTTTTTTTTTTTTTTAATCCAAGTTAGAATGGGAAAATTAAACAGCAGAGAATTAAAAATTGATAATCCACGTTATGGCTTAAGCAGCAAGAATTAAAATTGATAATCCATGCAGTTTTGCTTATATATGCAAACACATTAGAGGTGGAGAAGTCATTCACACCAAACTAAGTTGAATATATTCTTACTAGCTGTTGCAGAAATGACATTGTTGCTCCCATTTCTCAACATCTCTTCTTGCGCTGAGACATTCCCTTCCTTCAAAACAATGGAGACAGAGAGAGAGATTCATTGTTTTGTTGTTCAAGATTTTCAGATCTCAGGCAAAGGTACAAAAGAGGCTTACTAGATGAGAATAGGCAGAAGCAAGAGATAAAAGTGTTGGGTACATATCAAGAACAGCTATGGCTATTTCCTCCGTTACCTGCGGGACCTGCACCAAAAGAGTTTCTGTAAAGCTGCAGAATGAAACTTTGATCAAAGAAAGATAATGAGTACCTGCATAAGCTGTATGGCAAATACATCGCTGATTGTCATTTTATCAAGATCTTGACACCTTCTCACGAAACTATCAAAACAAGGATACGACGAGGCCGTCACATTGTTCTCCTCATCATTCACCACCGACTTGTAGTATTGTTGTATTGATTTTGTTAGATAACCGTATTTTCTTAGCGTCTCACCAAGCCCATTTGTCCTCAACACATCAAATCCCTCCAGAATCTCTGTTGTGAAACAACTAGAAAATATATATACGTGAACACAAGTTTGGTTCCAAATCTCGAAAAATATGTATAACCAATCAACAGAAATTCTTACGCTGTTTTAATGCTTTCTGCTGCATCAGATTGGTTTGGATCCCCTTCAATGATGTATATCAGCTTCTTGAATCCCGATCTCTGTTAAGAATAACCAATTTAAGAAGAAGATGAGAAACAACATCAACCAAACATAGAGTTGAGAGAATTCACACACCTGAAGTCTAAGTTTTTGGTCCCTATATCGATTATCTCTTATTGACGAACGTAAATCATCAATGTTCTTCCTCTCAACAATGAAGTCCAGAACATATTCAGTCCCAAGGCACTTGTGCCTAGCAATCCAGATACAATCCCCTACTGGTAATCGTCTCACCTACAGATTCAATACCATCTTTCCAGTTAGTTTGTGTAGTTTTGAAATCTGATGACATCTACCCAGGATAACAAATGCAAACCTCAATCTTGATCTTGAACTCAATGCATATGTAATCAACTATTTTCCTAGATCGTGATCTGTGAATAAGAATATATGGTTTATGTGTTATCAACAACAACCATTATCACTCTTTCATAAGTAGAGGAAAGATTAGATGCTCTACGTACCCCTTAGTTGCAAACTGTTCTCGGTCATCGAGTATTAAGATCACCTGATATGCTTCATCAAACACTTCTCCAAATGTAAGAGGAGGAAGGCATGGAATATTTGTTACTCCTTCGGTTCCATCTGAAGGCAACTTTGTAACCATGAAACAACAATGAACACATAATGCTGATTGTTAAATCTACTTGCTGCTGACAATAAAGTTAATAATCACAATAGTTACATACCGAAGATGAGCAGGCTTTCAAAACATGACTTGGACCGGATGAACATGGCTTTAAGGTGTTTCCATCATTGTAAGATCGCCTCTTCTTAGCATGAGATCCCTCCAGATCAACTTGACCTGTAAATTTGTAGCTAAAACTTCATAAGGAAACAACCACCTTTCAACAGACACAGCACTAAGAATATTAGATCATATGCTTGATAAAGACCGTACAAGTTTGCACTCTAGAAGGTCCTGCTAAATCTTTCCTTCTATTTCGAGACTCCGGACAGGGATTATAAACTTCTGCTTGACGAAGATGGCACATTACCGATAGCCAGAGAGTTGATGGATCTTTGTCCTGAGATCCATCTGAAACCTCTCTGAATGCAGCAACGACTTGTTCCTTAGAATAGCCAAACGGTGTAAACTGTAGAAGAAAAACAAAAAGAAAACAAAAATTATTACTGAGACAAACAACAGTGTAACACTGTCTAAGAAAGAAAACTGAAACTCCAAAATACCATTTTGAAGGAGTACCTTTTCAAGAATTTCACTAGGAATGGCTGTTTGTTCTTCTCTCAAGGTACAAGAGGAGGTGGAATTTTGATCAGGTGTTTTCTTTGGTTGCTGCGCAGAGTCTATTTCACCATCGGATAAGATGTCAAGTGTAGGTAGTCCAGATCGCGTGATACATTCACTTGCTACTTCCCGACCTTCATCTGTCAGCATGTACCTATCAAAAAAATATCTATCTCATCATATGTCTCAGTGTAAAGGTCTACTTCTCTACACATAATACAAGTCAAAGGGAACATAAACATTAGGCAGAGTGAGTTTTTACTTTGCTGGGTTGCTAGATTTCACCACTAATCCCTTGAGTATAAGTGTTGACATGCAACTCCATCCACTATACCACTCCCTCTTTGAGTTTCCAAGTCCTGCTTTTCCTTTTCCTTTCTCTGGCCTAGTAACATGGAAAAATAAATCAGCGAGAAATGATCTAGGTACATAATCAAATCAACATATTGGAGGTTAGGAACGTGATTGAATCATACGCAACAGGAGCGTGTGAGAGCCCACTTGCTTCAGTAGCATCAATAAGCTCTGCTTTGCGCATGAATTCTTTCCCATTCGCAGTCTCTCTGGTAAACAAAAACAAATGGTCCAGAAGAATTGTTTACAAAGAGGAAAAGAAAAACACATTGAGAGGAAAATAAAAATCTGAAGTAACCTGTGCAACGTTATTAGTAATGCATAAGCCACAGAATTTCTTTGTGGAGTGTACCGTTTTCTTCCCTTGGCCTTGTTCCCTGAACATAATTAAAAAGCACCTTTTAAGTTTAAAACATTATGTTGACATCTCATGTGAACAAATAAGATATTGGATACAGCTGACACCATTCTCAGGTAAATCTTCTTGTCCAGAACTTTCAGCCCCAATATCAAAATATCCTTTCATGATCGTAAGCATCCACTTGCCAAAGCCCCTATGCAGCAAATCCAGCCAAAGTCAAGAGTCAAAAACTTAGTTGATACAAGCAAAGCCACGCCAAAAACTAATACCACTCCCTATCACTCTGTTGTGCATTTAAGGAACTAAATAAGACCATAAACAAGCACTTTCCCTGAAACAAAGACACACGTTTGATATCTGAAGTCTACAAACAGATTCTCTGATTTTTGAACAGCCAATCTTCAGATAAAAACAAAGCCAAAACCTTGGGAAACACCTCAAGTTACAGAAACAAACAATGTATGTGAATTCAATAAAAAAGATACTCTCTTAGTCGCTGAATTCATTCCATCACTCAATCAATACAGAGAATTCCCAACGAGAAATACAAAAAGGTCACATTTTTTCCATTAAAAAGGCCAGCAACAACAGCAGAAACATAGGAAACTACATTTACCCTAAACCCCCCCCCCCCCCCCCAAACAGAGAAGAAAAAGAAAGCAAGAAACATACTTGATCTGCGATAAGTCTTTGAGTGTGTTAATGGGATCCTTGGCGTCGCAGACATTTCGATACGCCTTAAGAAATGTCCTCTCCAGATTTTCCGACAAACCTTTGGGCTTATCTTCGTATTCTCGCTTCTTCTGCAACACATGATCCGATAAACCTTGGTTCTCTGGACATAGTACCCTTCTCTCGCCATCCATCACCACCCACTTCGAAAAGAGAGGAAAATTCTTAAGTATCTCTTTCGTTTGCCGTAGAAGTGAAATCGGGGTTTTATTAAGAACATTATTAGTTTTATCGAATCAATTTCAACAACTGAATCCTCTTTCTGGTAAAGAGGATTTCGGCCAAAGCAAACAACAGTCGGAAAGACTATTTTACCCTTCTTGATTCCCTTTATAAGGATCACACTTCGTCTTCTTCATTTATCCTCGCCGCGACAACTAGGGATAGGCTTTCGAATTCCTTTGAATAAAATTAGGATTTTTCAGAATCTGTGAAAAAAATCTATCTTTGTTTTTATAGTTTATTTCTGCTTTGTTATATTTTGCTGTTGAGGGCTACATGCGCCGAGACAAGTGTTCTCTAATTTTAAATTTTTAAATTTTGGGGGTTAAATTCATATTCTTGATTTGTTTTTTTTTTTAATTCTAATGGAGAAGGGAGAGAAGAAGAAAATGGGAAGAGAAAATACCATTTTTAGAGAGCCTTCTCTTAGATTAATTAAAAAAAAAATTAGGGCACTTTTGAGGCAAATCTCTGTTCTCAAGTTCATGAACAGTTTATATCTCTATACGATGCCTATAATAATTATTTTACTAATTTACTAAAACAACTTCTAATTATAATTTCCTCACCGGTTATCGACTAAAGAGAGCTATACCGATCGTGAATTAAACCGGTGAACCATGCCATGAATGAACGTAGATTGTTTGAGGGCCTTCAGACCTTGGGTTCAAGGTGATATTAGCTTTGGACTTATTTCTCAAGAAATCACCTTTACTGGGTAATTGGGTTTGAATCAATTACTCAGGTCTCCATCATTGTTATTTTGTTGGTAATCTCGGAGAGTTGTAGGGGTAGACGGTCGAGAATGGTGCTATGTTTCGCGAAGCGGGTTCTTTTGGTGTTTTCTTTTGCTCAATAAGACTTATGAGTTTCTTTCGGTTTTATGTTGAGACTAGTTCGGTTTGGTTTTGTTTTGTAAGACGGGTTTTGGTTTTTAACAAAGTAAACTTTTTTCTTTTAAATGTTGGATTGTGGTTTGTGACTTGGTTCACAAGTTTGTGGACAATGGCTTGAGAATCCGAAATGTCGTTTTCTAGATCCAACGGGATGGGTATTACACGAATACACTGACCAATTGTCGTAACAGGATCCAATGATCTATTACCAACGATAATAGTAGGTAATAAGCTAGAATTAGAAGTGGAACATAGGTTACATGTGTTTGAAGCGATATGGTTGTTGGCGCAACTATCCATGTACCACTGAGCATCATAAGGTTCTTGTAATGTCATGGTAATAGTATTGAATGCATACATAATATGATCTGGAAGCAATGTGTGAGGCTGAGATAATTCAACATATGAGGCGCCTTGAACAACATGAGCTTCCAGGCTGCATCGTCGATGAATGCGATCCCATCGGTTGACCAGTATATCCATGGTGAGGATACGAAGAGGCTGGAGTGTAGTGATGTGTTTGCCAACACAGCTGAGAGTATGATGGAGGCCATGGATTGTTTTTGTAGTGTGATATATCATGGTTTTTATAGGTTTTCAACCATGATATAGTTGTATATATTGAGTCTTTAACCTGATTTTTCGAGTCTATTGAGTCTTCTACAGGTAGGCTTGCGTTTGGAGCAAAAGGTGGGATTATAGGACGTTTCTGGTGATTTGTGCAACGAGCTGAATTTGGTGTCTCTGCCACGACTGGATGTCGACCGACACTAACCTTGATGTCGGTCGACACTGAGAGCGACTGAGAGTTGAAGACATGTTTTGAAGAATTGCAGAATTACCCAGAAGTTTCCATAATTCTAATTTAGCCCCAAAACGTGTTTAGTGGTTTTTAATTAGGTTTTTGAGAGCAGACTCAGGATGCTATCTTTTCATCTTGTTCTTACTTGTTCTTGCTTTGGAGATTGATAGATTTTTGCTAGGGGCTGATTCTTGCAATCTTGCTACTTATAACCTTGAGATAAGGATTTCGAACCCCTTTACTTTTATCTATTCAATCTCTGGTTTTCTATTCAATGATGTGTTGTTTAACTGATAATATGTTTGAGTAGTAACCTAGTTAGATTTAGGAATTCTCATAAGGGTTTTATGCATGTTTGATAACTGATTTATTAGGATTCACCAAATGTTTGTTCATTGCCTAAGTTGTGCTTAATACTGAGTTCAGGATTGATCACCTAGGGTTTAGATCTGAGATAATTGACAATAGCATGAGAGTGTGAATTATAATATGAATAAACTTAGTGTGAGCAATTTGACTAGATACAAAGAGATTTGGTTTAGGAGAATTGTGAACCGATAGAACCTGTTCTTAATGCTTTTTTAGAACTCTAGGATCACAAAGAGATTTGGGTCGCTAGGTTGCTAGATATAGAAATAATCTCAGCGAGAGTTGGATTGTTTAGCATTGTTTTTCTAGTTCTTGAACATGTGTTTAATCTGAATCCGGTTAGTTAAGTGTCTAGCATTGCATAATTCCCGAGAACTTTCTAAGTCTGACGCCTTTCTCTTATTGAAAACACCTTCTTGTTTACTTGCTTTTGTTTACTGCTTTCTTGAATTGATTTAGCTTAACTTGACAACATATAATCTATCGTGTGACCGTGAGTCATTGTGGATATGATACCCTAAGTACTACATTCGCATATCTGTGCACTTGCAGTAGAATAGGGATAATTCTTGACCTATCAAGTTTTTTTGCGCCGTTGCCGGGGACTCATTTGATTTTGTCGGTAGATTTTGTTTTAAAGTTTAGTCTAAGTCATTTTATTTCTTTCGTTACTGATTTTTCTTGGTTTGGCTTGTTTTGTTGCTGCAGGAATCGACAGACGCATTCAGTGTCGACCGACACCCTCCTTAGTGTCGCCCGACATCGAGCTCGAGACAGAGTTTTGAGTTCAATGTATGCCTAATCGACACACCCGAAGCAACCAGAGCGAAGAACTTCTGAACCTCAGACTTGAGGAGCTTGTTAAACTTGAGAGAACGAACAGAAAGGGTCAAAGAACAAGAATGATGAACAATCGTTTGATTTTGAGACCTGATGCTGAGGGAGTTCTGAGAGACCAACAGAACAACCCGTACAATGATGAAGGGCAAAGGATTGATGCCCAAGGGAATGTGATCCTTGAACTTGACCAGCCTCAAGGTCAGAGGCAGATGGTCAATGCTGGAGCTAATGGACAACCACCTGCTGCTGAGAGGACTCTTGTTGACTACAACCGTCCCGATGAGTTTTATGTTAACCGGTCAGCAATTGTTCCTCCACCTTTTGAGAGGAATGACTTTGAGATCAAGACTCTCTATTACGCTATGCTGAGGTAGCACCCCTTCCATGGTCTCCCACATGAGCAACCCATAGACCACATTGAGGATTTTGAAGCCTTCATCACTGGAATGAAGTACAACGGGGTGGATTATGACTTCCTTTATCTGAAGCTTTTCCCATATTCTCTCGCTGGAGAGGCTGCTGCTTGGCTGAAGCAACTTCCACTTGGGAAGTTGACTACTCTTGGGATGGTGTGAAGAGAGAGTTCCTGCGACACTTCTATGATGATGCTCGCTCAGATCAGCTCAGACATGATCTTCTGACATTCACTCAGGGACCTACAGAGCCACTTAAGTCAGCTTGGGTAAGGTTTAAGATGTAGCAACGAGATTGTCCTCATCATGGATTCTCTGAAGTTCAGCTGCTGGGAATTTTCTTCAGAGGTGTGGATCTCTGGTACCAGTCTGCGTTGGATGCTGCCAGCAATGGTAACTTCAATACAAAGACTCTCGATCAGGCTAGAGTGTTGATTGAGAACTTGGTGAGTAGAAACAGTACTAAGACTGCAGATCAGAGGAGGAAAGAATCTGGTGGAAAGATGGATCACATGCAGACGGCTGAGATTAAGAAGCAGCTGGATAGTGTTCACAGCTTGTTGACTGGTAAGAAAGCTGTTCACTTTTCTCAGGAGGTTGAAGTGTTTGAGGCTGAAGAAGGTTGCACTGAAGAAGATGTGAACTACATCAGTGGTTCCGGATTCCAAGGAAACAGGTTTGGGAATCAACAAGGCAACAAGTTCTTTAATGGTGGACAGAAGAGTGCTTTCACAAGCAATCAAAACTCTTATGGGTATGGTCAGAATGTTGGTTACCAGAAACCTTTTCAGCAGAACAACTCCTATCAGAGGACCTATGGATCATCTTCATATCAGACACCTCCTGCTACTAATGCTCATGAGAGTAAGCTGGAAGCCATGATGGAACAGTTGCTGGAAGGTCAGACAAAGACTGTTGTGGATTTCAACAAAAAGCTAGATGATGTCTACACAGAGCTTAATGGGAAGTTTGAGTCCTTGAACACACACATGAAGCAATTAGACTCTCAAGTTGCTCAAACTGCTGGAGCTGTTAAGAGGCAAGCCGGATTTCTCCCTGGGAGTACATATACCAATCCCAAGCATCACTGCAATGCTATATCACTGCGGAGTAGGAAGGAGCTGCATACCATCCCCATTAGGCAGATCACTGATAAGGAGATCGAGGAGATAGAGGAATTTGAAGAAGAATATGAAGATGCGAGGCGGGCGTCGACCGACACTACCATTGGAAATCGGGCGACACCTATTTCTTAGAGTTCTCGTGACGGACGGAAATCGACCGAGGTCGATTGTGAGGTCGATGACAGGATGAAACCGACCAATGTCAACCGACACCGAGCTGAAATCGGTCGACACCAGAACCGTACAGAGACATAAATTCCGACGAAAACTCTTGTAGCTACTGGGAAGGTGTACAAACCCAAGGTACCTTTCCCGAGGAACCCGAAGCAATCTAAGTTTGAACGGTTCAAGGCTAAGTACATGGCTATGCTGAGCAAGCTAACTCTTCCAATGACATTAACGGATGCTGTTAGCAATAACCCGGTGTTGAAGAGGTGTTTGAAGCAGATGTTAACTTCTGATATGGGAGATGACGAGTGTGTGATGATGATCACTGAGGTCTGTAGTGCTGTCATCTTAAACAGAGTTTCCGAGAAGCAGAAGGATCCACGGAGCTTTGTCTTGGATTGTACCATCTTCAAAGACATATATGAGAGATCATTGTGTGATTTGGGATCAAGCGTCAATCTGATGCCATATTCAGTTGCTAAGCAGATGGGAATGACAGATTTCACACCTACTAGGATATCCTTGATTCTAGCAGATCACTCCAAAAGGATTCCTGAGGGCCTCTTGGAGGATGTACCGGTAAAGATTGGTGAATGTGTTATCCCAACTGACTTCGTAGTCTTGCAGTACAATGATGAGCCTAAGGATCCTCTTATCCTAGGCAGACCGTTCTTAGCTACAGTTGATGCCATCATTGATGTGAAAAGAGGAAAGATTGGTCTCAATGTGGGTGGTCTGGTGATGAATTTTGACATGAATAAGCTGATGAGACACCCTACCATTAATGGGCAGACCTTCTATGTTGATACGATTAAAAATCTGGCTGCAGAATTCCTCAATCAAATGCATCATGCTGATCCTTTGGAGAGAGCTCTGATGAGTTCTGAGAGTGATTTAGAGCTGAAGGATGATGTTGTTGCTGGGTATTTGAGGCTGATGGACGCTACCGAGCAAGTGATGAACTTGGAAGTCGCTGATGATATACAGTGTCGACCGACACCGCAGGGTAATCTGTCGACACCAGTTGTGACAGATTAGAGCGAGGAGAGAGCTCCAAAGATCGAGTTGAAGCAGCAACCTGTGGGCCTCAAGTATGTGTTCCTAGGTAAAAACTTCACCTATCCTGTTATAGTCCATGCTGATTTGAATAACACAGAACTCACCTTACTGCTAAGCAAGCTGCGCAAGCATCGCAAGGCTCTTGGCTATTCTCTTGATGATATTTCAGGTATCTCTCCAGACTTGTGCATGCATAGGATACACCTTGAGGATGAGAGCATATCGTCAATTGAGAATCAGAGGCGTTTGAATCCCAACCTGAAAGAGGTTGTAAAGAAGGAGATCATGAAGCTGCTGCAAGCTGGGGTCATCTTTCCTATCTCCGACAGTAATTGGGTCAGCCCAGTTCATGTGGTTCCTAAGAAGGGAGGAGTCATTGTGGTGAAGAATGAGAAGAATGAGCTGATCCCTACAAGGACAATCACTGGTCACAGGATGTGCATAGACTACAGGAAGTTGAATGCAGCCACCAGGAAAGACCTCTTTCCACTTCCTTTCATTGATCAGATGTTGGAGAGGTTGGCGAGTCATCCATCCTACTGCTTTTTGGATGGCTATTCTGGTTTCTTTCAGATCCTTATCCACCCAGAGGACCAGAAGAAGACCACATTTAATGCTCCTGCGACGTTTCAGAGGTGCATGATGTCCATCTTCACGGACATGATAGAGGATTTCATGGAGGTTTTCATGGATGACTTTTCTGTCTACGGACCATCTTACCACGCCTGTCTGGATAATCTATGCAAGGTGCTGGCTCGCTGTGAGGAAAAGCACCTAGTTTTAAACTGGGAAAAATGTCATTTTATGGTCAAGAATGGCATTGTACTTGGACATAGAGTCTCTGAGGCAGGAATTGAGGTGGATAGAGCTAAGATTGAGGTGATGACAGGACTGCAAGCACCAGATTCAGTGAAGGGAATTAGGAGTTTTCTTGGGCATGCTGGTTTTTAAAGAAGGTTTATTAAGGACTTCAACAAGATAGCTAGATCACTCACAGCACTTCTTTGCAAGGATGTGAAGTTTGAGTTCACAGATGAGTGTCATGCTGCATTCAAAGAGCTGAAACAAGCTTTGATCTCTGCTCCAATTGTGCAACCTCCGGACTGGAGTCTTTCTTTGAGGTGATGTGTGATGTTAGTGATTATGCAGTAGGAGCTGTGCTTGGGCAGAAGAAGGACAAGAATCTCATGCTATCTATTATGCCAGTAGAACTCTTGATGATGCTCAAAGGAACTATGCAACCACTGAGAAGGAGCTGTTGGTAGTTGTGTTTGCATTTGAGAAGTTTCGTTCCTACCTGATTGGATCCAAGGTGGTTGTACATACTGATCATTTTGCGCTTAAGTATCTGATGCAGAAGAAAGATGCTAAGCCAAGGCTGCTGAGATTGATTATATTGCTCCAAGAGTTTGACATAGAGGTCAGAGACAAGAAAGGAGTAGAGAATGGTGTTGATGATTACTTGTCACGGATTAGGATCGATGAGGATGTTCCTATATATGATTCTCTACCAGAAAAGAACATTTATAAAGTTGAGACAGGTTTTCAGGCTGTTTCTGCGAGTTCACTGTTTTCTACACGGGTTGCAGAGTCAGTGTCGGTCGATACTCACTTTATGTCGGTCGACACTCGACTTGAAACAGCGGACGATAATCGATCTAACCCGACACCACTTGGTCGATTAGGAACGATGTCGGTCGACACCAACACTGGCGTCGGTCGACACCAGTCGCGGATCCAGACAACTATTTCGGATGATGAAGCCGACATGTTCTTAGATGCAGTCGCCCAAGTTCCTCGCCCTACTAGACCTTGGTATGCCGATATAGCCAACTACCTTTCTGCAGAAGATGAGCCTGAAGTGTTTAAAGGCTATGCTAAGAAGAAGTTCCTTAGGGAAGTCAGGAGCTACTACTGGGATGAACCTTACTTGTACAAGCACTGATCTGATGGTATCTACAGACGTTGCATTGCGGAGTCGGAAGTAGATAATGTGCTATACCACTGCCATGGTTCTGAGTATGCTGGACATTTTGCTACATTCAAGACAGTGTCTAAGGTTCTTCAAGCAGGTTACTGGTGGCCAACAATGTTCAAGGATGCTCAGTTATTTGTCTCTCGGTGCGATGTGTGTCAGAGGAGGGTGATAGGTCTAGTTTTAATCCCTATTCTAACTACAAGTGCACAGTGATGTAGTTGTAGTACTTAGGGTATCGAATCCACAGGGACTCCGGTCAATGATAGATTAAGAACGATCAGATTAAATTAGGTGAAAGTAATGAGAAACTAAAGCAAGCAGAAAAGTAAATCAGTAGCAAGCGAGTTTGTGAGCGAGAAAGCGAAGGCGTTAAGTCTAGGAAGTTCTCAGGAAATCAGGAACACAAGCAATCAATCAATTAACAAGATTCAGATATCGATATTCTAGAACTAGAATCACAATCATATAACAAACCAACTCTCGCTGCGAATGCTAACTATGTCTAACCACCTAGAAAACCAAATCTTTTTGCGAATTCTAAAGGTCTAAACATGCATTTAGTTTAGGTTCTTTCGTTCACAAATTCCCTAAGCCAAATCTCTTTGCGAATAGGTTATTTGCTCAGCTAGGTTCTTTTCTAATCTATTAACCAACTCTCGCTGCGCTAACAGATCTGATATCAAAAATCTAAGTAGCTAATTCAGATTATGCATTAAGATCAACCTAGATGAAGAACTAGACGATATGAATCCCTACGGATTGATTAAACTATAATTCCATGAAATCCCTAATAAGAATCCCTACACCTAACAGGTAAACTACTCAGACATGTTCATCGAAACAGAAGATATCATAAGTAGAAAACCAAATATCATTAAACAGAATAATCAACAGGGGTTCGAAATCAAGTCTCTTTCGAGAACCAGATCAGGCCCTAAGGCTCTCTCTCTGAATAAAATAATGCGTAAGTAAAGCATAGCCTAAACAAGTGGCTAAAAACCCTAATATATAGTCTAAAACCTTTTTTGGGCTTTGTGTAAATATATGGGCTTTTCTGCAATATCAGCATTCTTCATTAAACCGCCGAGTCTGGCCCATCTCGCATATGCAACGATCGACACCAAAGGTGTGTCGATCGATGCATTCCTCAAATGTCCACAGAGAACTCTATCTCTCGGCCAAACACTCCAAAAAGCTCCAGAAAGTGCCATAATCACCAAATCTGCTCCAAATGTGCTTGTACCTAATAAATACCTGAAAAGACTCTAAAACATAATAATAGACTCGATAAATAAGACATATACCATGGTTAAAATCCCTAAAATCCATGGTATATCAACTCCCCCACACTTAGCTCTTGCTTGTCCTCAAGTAAGTAAAGAACCAAAGTATAAGAAAAGAAGTTTGAAAACACAGAAACTCATTTCGTCCTAGGAACTTTCGCATTCACATTCACATAGTGATCCACTGAAAACTTTCCTACAGAACTCAAGACCACAATATACTTCCCCCACACTTAGCAACTGTCCTAAGTAAACTCCACTATCACATTCATGCATTCAAATTCACCCTACTGACTTCTGCGAGTATTTAAGTGCGGTCTCACCTAAGGAGTATCGATCAAAGGGCACATGGACTCTTACCTTGTCAGCTCTAGACCACCATACTATCTTTCTCTAGTCCCTTTCTTCTCTTTTCCCTTCCTTAGCATTCTGATTTTTCCTCATTGGGTATCATTTTATTTTTTTTATCAGTGCTCTTCCCGTTAAGAGGTGTACTTTGGACACATTCCATGGATGCAAAGGATATGAAAGTTGTAGCTACCATTCCCATGACCACTTCGGAGTTACTAACTCATCCTCAGTTTATTATCTTTTTTTTTTATGGAAGGGAAGAAGGGAACTAGATAGGACAGGTTTACAGGCTGTGTCAGAACTAACAAAGGAATCCGACTCAAGGTATTCCAAGCCCTTAGGTGAGAAAATTAAGTCAGTATTAAGGTGAAGTCAGTAAAAGGATCCTCTGATACCTGAAGTGATGTTGGTGTTCTCAGTAGGTTGATCCGTGTCTGGGTTTTCTAATAGTCATAGAGGCTCTGCAATTTTGTCCAATGGTCACTTAGTTCCTGTTCAAGCGAAAAGTTTCCTCGAAAAATCATTGTTTCATAAAATTTTGACTCAATAAAACAAATTTGAAAAACAAGACTAACTCATAAGAAAACAAAAGCGTGCGTCAGTAGCTTCCTCCCCCACACTTAAACTACACTGTCCCCAGTGTAATCAAAGCATGAGCTCGGTGAGAAAGAATAATCAAATTGAAAACAGTCTGAAAAGTTGCAGAATACGTACCTGTTGTCGCCCTGTGTCGATCGATACCACAAAGGTGTCGATCGATGCAAAGCGAATATGCGCACGGTCATGTAGATAACCGGTGTCTGAACCGCAATCGAATCGGTAAACCATAAATCGCGACTGCATCGACCGATGCACAATATGTGTCGATCGATGCAGTGCGATTCTGCCTGTTTCCCACGACGCTTGAACACACTTAAACAGAAAAATCAAAACACCAAAATCAAAACGAAAAATGAAAACAAAAACGAACCTAACAGTGGGTTGCCTCCCACTCAGCGCTTGTTTAAAGTCAATAGCTTGACTATGGAATATAGATTTGATTCAAGGTGGCTTCAACAGAGACTTTGAGTGTCTCTGTGAATATCTCTTCATCCAAGGAGGTGTATAGGCTTTCAGATCATGAGGTCTCCCAAGGAAAGAGTAAACAGAATCAGGGCGGGAGCGAAGCTTGGGTGGAATACTGCGTTTTCCTGCATTCAAAGTGATGCGGTCAGGATGTTTAAGCTTAGATGATATGTGGCTTACCTTTGGTGGAGATCTGATGTTTGGAGCTTTCTGCTTATGAGCAGTTACAGGTACTGAAGATGTTAGAGCAGGTTCAAAAGGAACCGCCATCTTCTTCTCTCTACTATCAGATACTGTAGTTCCACCAATCTGAACTTCTTCTTTCAGATGACCATCAGTGGAGATCATCTTCTTTGCATATCCCAACACAGGAGGATGAACTCGCGAAGCTTCAGCTGGTGGAGTTTCATTCATCTCCTTATCCACCACTACCATGCACTTGACTACACTCTGCTCATGTTTAGACCTTATAGGAACTTTTGGGAATGGTATTGGAGGTTTGTAGATCCTTTCCTTAGCAAAAACATCAGATTTGGGCGAAATTGGGTCTGCTCGACTGTCGCGTCGACCAACGCAGAGTGGGTGTCGGTCGTCATTGAATTGATGTCGACCTTCAGTGTCGACAATGGTCAATTTCTGTTCGTCGTAAGAACTCGAAATTGCCGTCAGAACTGCGTGTCGACCGACACTAAGGGAGTGTCGATCGATGCATGTCTCAGACAGACAATATTCATCCAGAAAATTCGAGATTATGCTCTCTTCTTCACCTAGCAACTCAATCTCATCTTTTAAGGTCACAGCTTTGATGGATTTGTACTGTTCAGCTTTCCCAGCTTCATTATGCCTTTGTATTGCTTGAGATGTCTGTTGGATTTGAACATCCAGCTTCTTCACATGTGTGCTCAGAGATTCAAGCTTCCCATTCAGATTTTCATGCATAGCATCCAACTTCCTGTCGAAGTCTACAGCAGTCTTGGTCTGATCCTCTAGCAGCTGCTCCATCATGGATTCCATCTTGCTCTTATAAGCATTAGCAGCAGGAGGTGCCTGATAGGTGGATGATCCATAAGTCCACTGATTACCCTGCTGATTACCAAACCTGTTTCCTTGGAATCCAGAGCTATTGAGGTAGTTCAAATCCTCTTCCTGTCTTTAACAACTGCTCCATCATAGCTTCCAATCTGCTCTTATGTGTAGGTGCAGGGGGTGCTTGGTAAGAAGAAACACCATAGTTCCTTGAGAAGGCATTACCTTGTTGCTGGAAAGGTCCCTGAAAAGCAGATTCTTGACTGTAGAATTCATTCCCTCCAACGCAGTTGATAGCTTCTTGCGCATACTTTTCAAGTAGAAGACTATGCAGATAGTCGACTTTCTCTTCAACCCAGCTATCTGTGAACTGTCAATCCCTGAGCCAAAAATATCATTCTGACACATCGTCCTTACGATCTCCTCTTGGTGCTTCTGCGAAACTGTGTCGACCGATACAATAAGAGCGTCGATCGATGCAGTGCAAAAACTGTGACGATCGACACACAGGACCGTGTCGATCGTTGCAGAGCGATTACAGGCGTACCTGAAACGCAAGAACAGAAAAAGAAAAAATTAGTAACGAAAAAGAAAAACGAAAAACCTAGTCTAAACCCTAAGTTCAAATCTATCGAAGACTCCTAAGTGTCCCCGGCATCGGCGCCAAAAACTTGATAGGTCTAGTTTTAATCCCTATTCTAACTGCAAGTGCACAGTGATGTAGTTGTAGTACTTAGGGTATCGAATCCACAGGGACTCCGGTCAATGATAGATTAAGAACGATCAGATTAAATTAGGTGAAAGTAATGATAAACTAAAGCAAGCAGAAAAGTAAATCAGTAGCAAGCGAGTTTGTGAGCGAGAAAGCGAAGGCGTTAAGTCTAGGGAGTTCTCAGGAAATCAGGAATACAAGCAATCAATCAATTAACAGGATTCAGATATCGATATTCTAGAACTAGAATCACAATCATATAACAAACCAACTCTCGCTGCGAATGCTAACTATGTCTAACAACCTAGAAAACCAAATCTCTTTGCGAATTCTAGAGTTCTAAACATGCATTTAGTTTAGGTTCTTTCGTTCACAAATTCCCTAAGCCAAATCTCTTTGCGAATAGGTTATTTGCTCAGCTAGGTTCTTTTCTAACCTATTAACCAACTCTCGCTGCGCTAACAGATCTGATATCAAAAATCTAAGTAGCTAATTCAGATTATGCATTAAGATCAACCTAGATGAAGAACTAGACGATATGAATCCCTACGGATTGATTAAACTATAATTCCATGAAATCCCTAATGAGAATCCCTACACCTAACAGGTAAACTACTCAGACATGTTCATCGAAACAGAAGATATCATAAGTAGAAAACCAAATATCATTAAACAGAATAATCAACAGGGGTTCGAAATCAAGTCTCTTTCGAGAACCAGATCAGGCCCTAAGGCTCTCTCTCTGAATAAAATAATGCGTAAGTAAAGCGTAGCCTAAACAAGTGGCTAAAAACCCTAATATATAGTCTAAAACACGTTTTGGGCTTTGTGTAAATATCTGGGCTTTTCTGCAATATCAGCATTCTTCATTAAACCGCCGAGTCTGGCCCATCTCGCATATGCAACGATCGACACCAAAGGTGTGTCGATCGATGCATTCCTCAAATGTCCACAGAGAACTCTATCTCTCGGCCAAACACTCCAAAAAGCTCCAGAAAGTGTCATAATCACCAAATCTGCTCCAAATGTGCTTGTACCTAATAAATACCTGAAAAGACTCTAAAACATAATAATAGACTCGATAAATAAGATATATACCATAGTTAAAATCCCTAAAATCCATGGTATATCAGAGGGGGAAGATAAGCAAGAGACATGAGATGCCACAAAACTTCATCCTTGAGGTTGAAGTCTTTGATTATTGGGGCATCGATTTCATGGGTCCGTTTCCATCTTCCTATGGGAACAAGTATATATTGGTTGCTGTGGACTATGTATCCAAGTGGGTTGAAGCGATTGCAAGTCCGACCAATGACTCTTCGGTAGTTCTTAAGCTGTTTAAGACTATTATCTTCCCCAGATTTGGAGTACCTAGGATTGTGATAAGTGATGGTGGAACTCACTTTATCAACAAGGTCTTCGAGAAGTTGCTTAAAAAGCATGGTGTTAATCTTCGTGTGCACTACAAGAAATATGGGTATTGATAGCACCACGAAAACGCTATCATATGTCTATTGTAGCGTTTCCATAAACGCTATGTTTGCCGCTGCCATCTTAGGTCAGTCATCTACGATAGCACTAATTTGACATGCTATCTTATATTTGTCTACGATAGCGCTAATTTCGATGTGATTATATAGTTTTCAGTAGCATTTGTTTATCGCCATTTTATAAATTAATGCAGCATATTATTCGTGCAATAAGATATATTGTGGTGGCAATATTTTAAGGCTGTATTATACTTTATCCTAGCATTTTTGTTGTTGCTGTATTATTATTTATAATGACCAATCTTTATGGCTGTTGTATATCTTATGAACACTTTTATATTTTGCCATATTTAATTTATTATATAATTATATTTTGAATTCTGGTTTTAAATTATTATTTGAAAATCAATTATAATTGCAGAAATATATTTAGAATTTATAAACATATAATTACAAACAATTATATTTCTCCCACTTAAACATAAACATTCACAAACAAGAAATACATACTCTAAGTATACCAACAAACACAAACACAAGTTCAACTGAAAACATAAACTTAATAGTTGTAATGTCTCAAGTATGATCCCACATCATTAAAAGGAAGCTTTACCCATAGAGGATTCTCGGATAAGTGATGGTTGTCGAAGTATCCCGAGGAGATATAGAAGCGTCTGCGAGTCGTTACCAAACAGAGCATAGAACCAATGGAGATTACTAGAGGCTCCTGCGTGCTGCGAGGTCAATGCTTCAGTTTGTAGAATGAATGCACCTAATTCATCTACATTACGAGCATGAAATCAGAATGAAATAACGAAGTACCTTAGAGGTGTGAGAGAAATTTTATGTGGCTAAAAATCTTCCTTGAAGCTTAGGCTTGAAAGTTGATCCAATAGAACAATGCTGATCCGAGCATTTATCTGCGCTCAAAAGTAGAAATTTGTATCCATTAGAGACAATAAAAAACTTGTTATTTACATTACTTCAGACTTGAAGAGCCGTTCACAGGCTCCACTGACCCAAGCAACCACAAGTTTATTGACATTTCCTTGTTTCCATCATTTTTATCTGCAATATATCTCAGGATTCAGGATTCAGGATTCAATAAAAACAAGTTTACTATCATCATTTTTATCTGCATAGATAGATAATTGAAAGATTCCATAAACATATTCTGTTGAAGGCCTGAGGTTTCAACAACATATCAAACATAAGCAGCGATGCAATCTTGAAAACAGAAAAGTTCATACCTTTTTAATATCTTCCTTTTGGTGGATAACATAATCTTTATGCTTTTCAAGGAGGCCAAACCTCTTCCTCGGTTGAGATCGCTCCTTATGATCAGGCCGTGGAACAACATTACGTAGCGACGACATGTTTGATGAATTTAACGCTGTAAGAAGCCGTAGAATCGAAGAGGAGCTTATTATTAAACATGAACCTCAAAAAGTCTGAACCTAATCGATAATGAGCCGACTTGATTCAAACTTGAAAGTTTAAGTCAGCATCTATTACGCAGCAACACAAGGATACGAATCAAATGTGGTGCTAATAGAATCAAGTACAGTGTAATAAGCTCATAATTCTTCCAAACCCAGAAATTTAGAGCAGTATCGCAACCAAATCAATTCCGAAAACGTTCTAACAATTACAAGCGATCCAAGGAGCTCAACGGAAGTTAAAAGATATATAATCATCCGAACAAAACTTATCCGACCTCGTACCAGGAGAATTATCAGCACCGGAGAAGATTTGGAAGAACCTTAGGTTGAGACTCGGAATCGAAGATGAATAGATTTGGAAATCACAAAATCTTGACAGCACCAACAAACCCAAAATCTCAGAGCGAGAGAGAGAGAGAGAGAGAGAGAGAGAGAGAGAGAGAGAGAGAGAGAGAGAGAGAGAGAGAGAGAGAGAGAGAGAGAGAGAGAGAGAGTGAGAGAGAGAGAGAGAGAGAGAGAGAGAGAGAGAGAGAGAGAGAAGCTGAAACTCGCCCTCGATCTCTTCCTCTTCTTAGGAATTATGTTTATGGTCTAAATCTTATGCAATTATACTTTTAAAGGTTATAAATTTTATGTTTAAGGTTTGAGGTTAAATTTATGATTAAATTCAAATTTTTTTGATATTTTTTATAAATGCTATATATTTTTTTGTTCAAAGTTTAAAATTTAGAATTTAAGATGTTGATATTTATTTGGGGTTTAGCGTTTATGGTTTTAGGGTTAGAAATGTAGGTTTAAAATTTATGTTTGAGAATAAAAATTAAGGGTTATAGTTCATAGTTTAGGGTTTGATAATTAAGTTTTAAACTCTAAACTCTAAACTCTAAACCCTAAACCCTAAACCCTAAACCCTAACCCTCCAATACCCTAAACCTTATACAATGTGTTTTGTGAGACTTTAACATTTGTATTAATTAGAAATTTTATTTTTTAGACTAACCCTAACCCTAAACCCTAACCTTAAACTCTAACCTTCCAATACCCTAAACCCTATACAATAGAAGATGTTCAAGCCTTCTTGTAGAACTCATTGTACTCCTCTTTTTCAACTCCCTTTGGCTTTTTCATCTATTCAAAGGCACCAAACAATAATCAAGTGATGAGCCTCTATTGGAAGCTCTCCTAACAACAGCAAAGCTCTGATGTCTCGTATCCTAAACAAGAGTAAGATTACTACTCTGAAAACACACTGCCCCAGTTGCTGCTGTAGTATGTAACTCGTTGACCAACAATACTTTGAAATAAAGACAGAAGCATTATATCATGTATCGTCTAAAACTCATATAGATGTCGATATTGTTACAAAACAAGAACATAACCAAACAATGGACCTTGGGGGTTATAATTCTCTCTCAACAGATTAAAGTGAAAAAACCTTCAATTTGAGCAGCAACCTAGTTTCTTCAGAGCAGAGACATCGTTTTTAACTTCTATTTTCTCCCGTTTTGGGACTGATCCGTTCCCATCTTCAGCAGCTTCGACTTGCTTCTTGCTTGTGATACGGTAAATCTGTGTCAAAACCTCTGCAAAGGCGTCCTCGAAGTTGGTGGCTTCAAGGGCAGATGTTTCCATGAAGCAAAGTGATTCTTGCTCAGCATATGATTTACCATCTTCTGTCGGAACAGCTAGTAAATGGCGCATATCAGATTTGTTACCAACGAGCATCACCACAATGTTTGGGTCTGTGTGGTTCTCTAGCTCCTTTAACCACCGGTCTACGTTCTCAAATGTTGCATGGAGGCGGGTTACATCATATACTAGGAGTGCACCTACGGCTCCACGGTAGTATGCACTGGTGATGGCACGGTACCTATAAAAAGAATCAAACTGAGTCTTAAGATTGTGTCGAGAATCAGTTATAAATTGAGAAAAGATAATAATCAAGCGATAGGCTTGATAATTATTTGTTATAAAAGAAAATTCTTGTAGGCGTTTAACTTTCAGTATCCTAATCTGAGGCCAATCCCCAATCTAGATCCAGGGCCTGCCTTAATTAGTACACAATAAGAACTATTTGCAGGTACTTGCAGCATTGATCATATACACCAGAACAGTGCATCCCAAGATAAGAAAGCCAAACAGTGATTACTCTCAGAAGTTTCATTGCATACCTGACAACCATTTTGAGGGGTACCCACAACAGTATCATAAGTACAAACAGAAACTCTTCTTCCACCTCTAACATGAGTTTGATTCCATAGTCTCCTGTCTGATAATTGATGTACCAAAACAAGCTTTAAAGTTGGCTAAGCAAGTAAAGCAACTAAATAGCATCAAAGATACCTCTCACAATGATTTAAGGGAAAATGGCCAAAATGTTGCAATCTTCAACATACCAACAATCGTGGGTAGCCTGCAAGTGTCATGAGAGTGAGATATAGTAAATAAATTCAGACGACCAGATAATCTGAATGTCAAACATAATTACCAAAACAAAAGAAAAAGTAGAGAAGTGATTAAATCAATATCAGACAAACAACTCGCCTTTCCTTTTATTTGCTTGAACCCTAGAGCTTCAACATCTAATCTCCTCACACTTCCAATATCTGATGTTGACTCTGCTTATTCCTCCTACAAAACGGTGACAAACATCACTTAATTTCGTATAAGCTAAATGGTGGAATTCACTTAAAATCCTGCAAATACAGAGTTTAAGAACTTATTTACCTCTTGATTAGTTAGTGAAGTGACAAAGGCTTGAAGTTTACTTTCTTGATGAAAAGTAAGAGAACTCTGTTCAGACTTTAATGAGATTTGGGTAGAAGGAATTGCGGAAAACACATAGAGAGGTGCCGCGCCCTTACCAACCAGAGCCGTCGTACCCTATCGTGTTGGGATTATGTCCTGAAATCACATTGTACGAACTCTAGAGATAGTTGTATTGTCGAGATCGGACAATTCATGTGATACTGGGTAATCATAATGTTTTGCTAGAAACCAATTATGACAAATGAGTTGTAACTCGTTTCCAGTATCGTGTGAACCTACAGGGTCACACACCTAAGCAAGTTGGATATACTCTGCATGGGAATTGATCATTGGCATATGGTCTGATCGATATAAGTTTTAAAGAGGTGTATCGATCGACACCATTAGGTGCGTCGGTCGATATAAGACTTGTGTCGATCGACACCAATGGATGTGTCGGTCGACACAGTGGCGAAACCGAAACTGATGTTTCGGTTTATGAGAGAGTCGATATATAAGTGATCTTATGATTCTCGACCTAAGTGATGAGAGCGCCGCCCAAAACTGTTTTTCTCAGAGAGAAAACACAGAACCTCTAGAAACTAAAGTTCCCAGGAGATCCGAACACCGGCGCTAGCAACCCGGCGGATTCCAGCTTGTGTGCGTGTGGACTACGATAGAGGCGCAGCATCTGAGGCGCAGTAGATCTCGTATTACCTGATCCATCTTCCGCTGCCAAACACCAGGTAATCACGAGGTGAGATCCATGATTCAATTAACTAGACCCTAGATCCTAGGCTATCGGGAACTCGCGAGAATTCTGAATCTGTAGAATTGGCGCGGATTCCCAACAGTGGAATCAGAGCCTTAGGGTTTTATCATTGAATCAAATCTGTTTAAATCGAATTTGATGATTTAGATTCGCAAACTAGGTTGTTTGGTTAGAACAGGTTAGATCGTGTTCGATCAGAAACGAGTCTGTGTTTTCGCATGGTGTCGATCGACACACTGGGTGTGTCGGTCGACACAGAACATCGAAAACGACAGATTCGGCGGCTAGGGTTTTTCGCGTAAAAAAACTGAAAGCCTTCTGTGTCGATCGACACAGGTTGAGTGTCGGTCGACATAGAGCAGATTCGGCCACGTATCGATCGACACAGGTTAGTGTCGGTCGACACAGACCAAGCGAATGGTTAATCGGTTCAATTGGATTGGACCAGTTATCATGCTTGGTTAAGTCCGAATTGATCGGTTTAAATTGGATAAATTGGTTCAATTGGATTGAACTGATTATCTCAATTAGCATGAACCGGTGGGTTAAATCAGTTTGATTGGATAATACGGTTCAATTGAATTGGACCGGTTATCGCAATCAGTTGAAACTGGTTTAAACTGTTTAAATTGGATGGTTTGGTTCAATTGGATTGAACTGATGACACCAATTAGTATAAACCGATTGGTTAAGATCAGTTTGATCAGATAAGTCGGTTCAATTGGATTGGACCGGTTATCAAAACTATCTTCGGTTTAGGTCTATGTCGAACGTCACACATGGGTTGTGTCGATCGACATGACTGGTTCAATAAACCGGGTTAATTGAATTAATCGGTTATTGAAGTCCGGTTTTGTTTGGTAGTGTCGATCGACAGACATAGTCTGCGTCGATCGACACAGTATTCGAAATTCTGGTTATTGAACCTTGAATTTGCAGAAACCAAACTAGACTTAAACATTGATCGAAGATTAGCTTCAATATGGTCAACTGTCAAGACTCATTTAGTTGTGTGATATCTAGCCAAGAGCTTGGTGTCCACAATTACGTGAGTAAGGCAGGTAGTAGAGTTGATGAAAATGCAGTGCTAAACATCAACAATTACATGACCCAACAAATTGATTTGCTAACCTTCAGAGTTTAGTTTCCTCAACTAAGTATCAAGTAACCTTGATGTCTTGCCCAATTTTGTCTACTGTGAAAACTTGTGTTGTTTGTTGGATAGTCTTGGAGTCCTTGGTATCCACCACAGCATGAGTTTGGCAGGTGGTCATTGACAGACTTGCAGTGCAACTGTCAATGATCACAAGACTAAAGAGATTGGTTTACTTGACTGAGCTATCAGAAGTTCTGAGCCCAGAGACATCAGAGTGGATTAGACATAGTTTGTCTCATCCACAACCAAGAGTTGTACTGAGTACAATTAGCAATGATTTGCTTACCTAGATAACTAAAGTTTGGGTAATGGCGAGTCGCCCACTCAGATTTTGGTGAAGTATGGATCTTGGATTATTATATTCATAGAGGAAACATTGTTTGAATATAATGCGAGTTTTCTTATTCGATAAGATTTCTCATCATATACATAACTAAATCTTTGTTTTTTTCTTGGATTTCAGCTTATGTCTATGACTACTTTCTCGTTGCGATCCGTCCTGGAAAAGGACAAGTTAAATGGATCCAACTTCCTGGATTGGTATCGGAATCTGATATTCATTCTCAAGCAGGAGAGCAAGGACTATGTCCTTGAAAAGGCTCTTCCAGAAAAGCTTGGGACCAATCGCTCGCATGCAGTGTATAATGCTTGGAATAAGCATTATACTGATGTGGTAGATGTGCGTGGTCTGATATTGGCTTCCATGAACTCAGACTTGAAGAGTCAGTATGAGAACATGGAGTCGCCAATAGAGATGATCACCAGCCTGAAACTGAAGTTTCAAGATCTGGCACGAGTTGAGAGATTCCAGATGGTGAAGTCTCTCACTGGGTGCAAGCTACCAGAGGATGCTCCAGTAAGTCCTCATGTCATTAAACTGATGGGTTACATTGATAACCTGGGGAAACTGGAATGTCCTGTCAGCTTCGAGTTGGCCACTGACATCATTCTGCAGTCACTGCCGTCAAGCTATGACAAGTTCGTTAAGAACTGTATCAAGAAAGGCTTGACGAAGACGCTGACTGAGCTGCATGGTATGCTCAAAACAGCAGAGTATGACATCATAAAGGGTAAAAGATTTGAGGAATCTTGTGTTGGCAAGGGTAGAGGCTGGGCCGTCCAGATTTGGAATCAGGATAAGCCTGTGTCATCTTTTAAGCCCAAGTCAAGCCCATCTGGTGTTAGTAAGTGCTTCTACTGTAATGAGTCGGGGCATTGGAAGAGAGATTGCAATAAATTCTTGGAAGATTCACAAGAGATGGAGAAGATGTATTGTACTTCTTCTTCAGGTATTGTGTTATTAATTCAAGTTCTACATGAGTATTGGATACTAGTTGTGGTACTGATATTTTGGAAATATGCAGGACCTAAGCGAAAGTAGAACGTTGAAGAAAGGACAAGTGGAACTGCGTGTCTGGTATGAAGCAATGGTTGCTGCATGAGCCGTAGAGATTCTTCACTTGTAGGAGCCTTTCATACTTGGTTTTAGAAATTAATTAATTGCTACTATGTATCTACCTTGTGCAGAAATGTCTTTCATTTTCTTTTGAGAATTTGGATGTTTTTCATTTTGATAAAAGACAAGTTTTGTTCTTTAGATCTTAATGAAATATTCTATGGTAGCACCCCGTTTGGAGTGGGTTTTATATCTTAAACCAACAGAAGTTAAATATAACACAAATACTAAAGGTTTAAGTCTGATGACTCAAACTCGATTTTCTTTGGTATAGTCATTTAACCACAAGAGTGAAGCGGATTCAGTAAATCCATAGGTTTTAGACTCATTTGATTGTAAATCAATTGAGACATGAATCCTGCTTGCTGGACCAAATAACTAAGGCCCATTTAGCAGAGCTAAAAGGAAACGGGCCAGAGGCTTATTGGGCCCTACACATACTGATGTATGCGGCCCAACTAGCATTATTGCCAAAGGAAATATTCTGTACTTCATTACTTTATTGATGGATTCAATAAGCATGGCTGTGTTCATTTGATGAGACACAAGCTGGAATCCCTTAAGGGAGTTCCAAGATGAAGTGTAGAACCAGTTTGACAGAAGTATTGAGATCCTCGATTGAATCGCGGAGGATAATACTAGAGTCAAGAATTGGGTGATCATCTGAAAGAATGAATCAGATCTTATGAGACATGATTCGATTAATGATGAATCACATGAATCTTCCATAACCATTTAAGAATACGTTCTGAAATGTCTATGTTTACGCTAAAAGGTTTCTATCAGAATCAGTGAAAAACACCACATTGGATGTGGACTGGGTGATTTCCAAATTTGTTTTTCTGATGAATTGGGATTGCAAGGTTTGCGTAAGACAGTAGTCAACAAACAAACTTGAATCCTAATCTGATAAGTTCTACCTCGCTGGTTGTCCTAAGGAAACCAAGGCTTAGTACTTTTTTCCAGAACTGTGTCTCTTAAGAAAGATCATACTTTCAAAAGGAACAGTGGGAGTAAAAGTACGCATCGAAGAAATTCGATAAACACAGGAGGCTGCTCGACCTGATGAGGAAGAGCAGCGGTGAGATCTACAAAGTGCTGTAGGATCTGCACCTGTGGAGCCTGAAATTCGCAGATCCGAAAGGATCCGTCACTAACTCGAGAGTGATTTCTCGTAACCTATTGTCGTGATCTGCTGATCATTGAAAAATGACGAACATGCGAAATTCAAAGAAGCGATGGTGAGCCCCAACTCCGAAAATTGGCTGGGTATGCATGTTAGCTTCACCGATCCATTTCTGGATTGAAGCAAACATCTTGGAGTTGGAATCAACATTCTGATAAATTGGTCAAAGGTTTTGACTTGATCAGAAAGAAAAGAAACCATGCGTTTACAAGAAGACTAGTGGGAGCGAAATGGCAATTCTCACACAGTATGTAGATAACATACTTGAATCTCATGAACGACGTTCCGACGCTAAAGTCTTGTTAAGATTTGGGTCGAAAGTCAAATTTAAACAAAAGACATGGGAGTAGCCGAGTGAATTCCTGGAATAAGAATCTATTGATATAGATTAAGTAGGCTAATTGGATCGTGTCAATATCCTTATGTTCATAAGGTATTGGACAGTTCAAATGTGCTTGATTCCAAGAATGGCTTCATACCAAAGGTCTTATGGCAATTATCCAAGCGAGATGCAGTGTCTTGGACACTGGCTGAGCTAGTAACGATATTAGCAAGAAGAAGTGTTTTGAACACTGTCTGAACTAGTATTAATGAGTGTGATTACTTATGCTGATGCAATAGAATCCATCATGAATGCCATATCTTGCGCTCGTCTAGATGCAGCTTAAGCATAAAGTATGACGAGAAAATACCAATGTACTCCGGTAATAGTCACTGAATAGTTACCAGAAATATCCCAAGTGTTGAGAAACACTAAGGATAGGTTCGTGGTGAACTGATAAAGTGACGAACCAGTTGAAAGTAGTTAGTCGGACAAAGACAATTCCCGGTTCCCACCTGGTTATATCTCTTTGTCTGAATAGCGGTACTAACTATTGGAAAGGCTCCAAGCAGTAGACCGTAGAATAGTGCTTTTATCTGAATGGCGGTGTAATTCGTTGAAATTGTTTCAAGCAATAGCGCCGCACTCTCTCCCACAACCTAAGCACGGAATTTATTCTGTTGCTGTAGGTATAAGATATCTGAAAAGATGATCTTGATTCTAGTGGGAGTTATTTTAGTTATGTTGTAAACTTTACATAGACATGCTTTGGCAGTGTTTGTGTAAGTTAAAACTGACATCAGTATTATTTAATTATTGGATAATTAAATAATGGTCCCAAAGTACTTTATGGTCATCTTATAGGTCATCAAGTTGAAGACTTGATCATGAAACCCTATAAGTAAAAGATGACATAAATTATGATTGTCCCTAGTCAAGGTTGTTAAAATGGGACACTAACAACCGCGCAGACTAGTATGTGAGGTGACTGTTGGACTAAGTTTCATGGAGTCAATGATATGATTATCACAGTCAGTCACATAGATATATGTTGGTGAACATATGATCGGACATGACCCGCTTAATGAGAACTCCACAGGATAGTTATATATAAGTGTCATGGGAGGCTCTCATTACGACTATAAAGTATAGTCCTTAGACCTGAGTTCATCATGCTTTCTGGCATATGAATTGGTGCGCTTTGACCTTGTCAAACGTCGTTCCGTAACTGGCGGCTATAACGGCATTGTTTCGACGTATCATGAAGTATGTGTAGAAACAGGGATAGAACAAAATGGGATTTGTCCCTCCTGTATAACGGGAGATAAATATCTCAGGGCCCATCGAAGATTTGATACTGAGAAAATGCATGGCCGTGCTCAAACGAGGTGATAGTCAGTCGTTTGTTTTATCAGTATAGATCAGAAGTTCGATGAACATGATGATGGCTATAATAAGGATGACACAGTCTCTTGCCTTATGAATAAGTGACGAAGGGATTATAGGAATAAGTGATTCCAGTACAAGTGGGAGATTGTTGGGATTATGTCCTGAAATCACATTGTACGAACTCTAGAGATAGTTGTATTGTCGAGATCGGACAATTCATGTGATACTGGGTAATCATAATGTTTTGCTAGAAACCAATTATGACAAATGAGTTGTAACTCGTTTCCAGTATCGTGTGAACCTACAGGGTCACACACCTAAGCAAGTTGGATATACTCTGCATGGGAATTGATCATTGGCATATGGTCTGATCGATATGTATTGGATACAGATCGAATATAAGTTTTAAAGAGGTGTATCGATCGACACCATCAGGTGCGTCGGTCGATACAAGACTTGTGTCGATCGACACCAATGGATGTGTCGGTCGACACAGTGGCGAAACCGAAACTGATGTTTCGGTTTATGAGAGAGTCGATATATAAGTGATCTTATGATTCTCGACCTAAGTGATGAGAGCGCCGCCCAAAACTGTTTTTCTCAGAGAGAAAACACAGAACCTCTAGAAACTAAAGTTCCCAGGAGATCCAAACACCGGCGCTAGCAACCCGGCGGATTCCAGCTTGTGTGCGTGTGGACTACGATAGAGGCGCAGCATCTGAGGCGCAGTAGATCTCGTATTACCTGATCCATCTTCCGCTGCCAAACACCAGGTAATCACGAGGTGAGATCCATGATTCAATTAACTAGACCCTAGATCCTAGGCTATCGGGAACTCGCGAGAATTCTGAATCTGTAGAATTGGCTCGGATTCCCAACATATCGTACCATGAGCAGAGAGAAAGAGTCTGACTAATTCCACCGGCAGAACCAAGGTTAACGACTCACAGCTCGGGGATGGACTCGGAAGAGAAGCTGTGGTGGATGACGCCTGCTTCGCCGAGGTTGAAGACCGGACAAGCAGAGATCTGGACATTTAATGGAAATGAAATCTAGGGTTTCTGGAGGGGAAATGAGGGAGAAAACCAAAGAAAAGAAAATGCATTTGTGAAAAGTTTGATGGTGAAGCTGGAGAAACAGTAGATGAGTTGATGAGAAAATCTAAGATCGATTGAAGAACAAAAACAATTGAGAGAAGAAAGGAAGGAGAGGGATAGAGAAGACGAAAATTGAGTTAGGGTATTGTATTTTTTGTTGGATTATGAATTTTTCAATCTGAAAAGACTTGAAACAAAATTTCCCCCAAAGCACCAAAGCTATTTTTCACTAAATTCTTGGCGGATATAAGTGTTACGGAGACAAAAATTGGAATTTTGTCTTCCCGCTTAATAAAATTCTGTAAAAATATTGCTTAGCGTTGATTGAATGCTGTAATAGAGTTGGCGTCGCAGCTTATCACTTTTAACAGCAGTTTGTGAATTCGTGCTATCGTGATCTGCTATCAATATCTAGATTTCTTGTAGTGGTGGCTACTCCATATCACCCTCAGACTAGTGGAGAAGTAGAAGTTTCTAACAGACAGATCAAGGAGATTCTGGAAAAGACAGTGGGAAAGACTAGGAAGGACTGGTCTACTAAGCTAGATGATGCGTTGTGGGCTTACAGGACTGCGTTTAAGACGCCACTGGGGACTACACCATTCCATCTACTCTATGGGAAAGCTTGTCACCTTCCAGTTGAGCTAGAACACAAGGCTAGATGGGTTGTAAAATAGATAAACCATGATCTCAAACCTGCAATTGAAAGGCGCTTGATACAGCTAAATGAGTTAGATGAAATTCTCCATCATGCCTATGAGAATTCAAAGCTATACAAGGAGCGTACGAAGGCATATCATGATAAGAAGATCATCTCACACAACTTTGAACCCAATGATCAGGTACTTCTCTATAACTCTCTTCTAACGTTGTTTTCTGGTAAGTTGCGTTCTCGTTGGTCAGGTCCATTCACTGTCAAGGAAGCTAGACCCCACGGAGCTGTTATCTTGATGAATTCCAAATGCGATGAGTTCACAGTCAATGGGAAAAGGGTGAAACATTATTGGGCTAAAGCTGAAATTCCAGAAGGCAACATTGTCCATCTGGATAATCCACTCGATGCCTAATCGCAATACAGTCAAGCTATTGACGTTAAAAGAGCGCTGAGTGGGAGGCAACCCACTGTAGGTTAGATTTCTTTTCTTTTTGATTTTTGTTCTTGTGTCTTTTGATTTTTCTAGTTTTTATGTGTCAGATCCGTGAAGAACAGGTCTGCAGACAGCAGTGTCAGTCGACACTGGTCGTGTACAGGTTCAGATTTTTAACTCAAAACCTCTATGGCTCCAATTTAATTTTTACCGATCTCATACTACAATTGCACTGGGGACAGTGCAGTCTAAGTGTGGGGAAGGTGGCTACTATGATTTTTCGAGGAAATTTTTCGCTGGAACAGGACCTAAGTGACCATTGGACAGACTTGCAGGAGCTCTATGACTATTAGAAAACATCACACAGATCAACTTACCAAGGACATCCATATCTAACCAGGTATTCAGAGGATCCACCACTAGTCTCACTTATAATCTTCACTTTAATTTCTCACTTAGGGGCTTGGTAATCTTTGGGTCGGATTCCTCTAATGTGTTTGGCACAGCCTGTGATCCTGTCTAAAGTATGGTTTCTGATTTTCCCTCCCTTGAAAGTAAAAAAAAAAGAGAGAGATAAAAACCGAGGATAAGCTAGTAGCTTCGAAGTGGTCACGGGAGTGGTAGAGACCCCTATTACCTCATGTGTATCCATGGAAAGATCCAAATTTAAACCCCAATAAAAAGGGAAGAGCACTGATAGAAAAAATAAAATGATACCCAGTGGGGAAAAATCAGTGCTAAGGGAGAAAGGGAAAAGAAAGAAACCAGAAACCGATAGTTTGGTGGTCAGACACTGAATGGGTTGAGTCCATGTGTCCTTTGATTCGATACTCCCTCTGTGAGACCGTACTTAATTGTATACAGAGGCTAGTGTGGTGAACTTGAATGTCCTAATCTGATTGTGGAGTTTACTTGGGACAGTTGCTGAGTGTGGGGGAAGTACATTGTGGTTTTGAGCTCTGCAGGAAAGTTTTCAGTGGTTTACTAAGTGAATGTGAATGCGAAAGTTCCTAGGACGAAATTAGTTTATGAGTTTTCAAACCTCTTTCTTGTGCTTTGGTTCTTTACTTGCTTGAGGGCAAGCAAGAGCTAAGTGTTGGGGAGTTGATATATCATGGTTTTTATAGGTTTTCAATCATGATATAGTTGTATATATTGAGTCTTTAAACTGGTTTTTCGAGTCTATTGAGTCTTCTACAGGTAGGCTTGCGTTTGGAGCAAAAGATGGGATTATAGGATGTTTCTGGTGATTTGTGCAACAAGCTGAATTTGGTGTCTCTGCTACGACTGGATGTCGACCGACACTAACCTTGATGTCGGTCGACACTGAGAGCGACTGAGAGTTGAAGACATGTTTTGAAGAATTGCAGAATTGCCCAGAAGTTTCCCTAATTCTAATTTAGCCCCAAAACGTGTTTAGTGGTTTTTAATTAGGTTTTGGGGAGCAGACTCAGGATGCTATCTTTTCATCTTCTTCTTACTTGTTCTTGCTTTGGAGATTGAGAGATTTTGGCTAGGGGTTGATTCTTGCTACTTATAACCTTGAGAGAAAGATTTCGAACCCCTTTACTTTTATCTATTCAATCTCTGGTTTTCTATTCAATGATGTGTTTTTTAACTGATAATATGTCTGAGTAGTAACCTAGTTAGATTTAGGAATTCTCATAAGGGTTTTATGCATGTTTGATAAATGATTTATTAGGATTCACCATATGTTTGTTCATTGCCTAAGTTGTGCTTAATACTAAGTTATGGACTGATCACCTAGGGTTTAGATCTGAGATAATTGACAATAGCACGAGAGTGTGAATTATAATCTGAATAAACTTAGTGTGAGCAATTTGACTAGATACAAAGAGATTTGGTTTAGGAGAATTGTGAACCGATAGAACCTGTTCTTAATGCTTGTTTAGAACTCTAGGATCACAAAGAGATTTGGATCGCTAGGTTGCTAGATATAGAAATAATCTCAGCGAGAGTTGGATTGTTTAGCATTGTGTTTCTAGTTCTTGAACATGTGTTTAATCTGAATCCGGTTAGTTAAGTGTCTAGCATTGCATAATTCCCGAGAACTTCCTAAGTCTGACGACTTTCTCTTATTGAAAACACATTCTTGTTTACTTGCTTTTGTTTACTGCTTTTTTGAATTGATTTAGCTTAACTTGACAACATATAATATATCGTGTGACCGTGAGTCCTTGTGGATACGATACCCTAAGTACTACATTCACATATCTGTGCACTTGCAGTAGAATAGGGATATTTCTTGACCTATCATAGTGACGTCCTCAGCGACCGCGATAACCACTCCCACCTCGACCGCGGCCACAATTTTGTCGATAATTCCACAATAACCAGAGTTGTTGCTGAAGTTCTGGCTATTAGAGAGGTGGTTTCTGGTACCGCGAGAATTAGCTTCCGATCCGGAGTAGTGAACCGTCAGTGATGATGAGGAATGATTGATGGTGGTGTTTGTCTTAACTTGCTTCGCGAGACGCTCTTCCTCCATTTGTAACATCGATTACGCATCGCTGAATCATGGGATCGGTACACTATGTTTGAAGACATTAATAATGTTATCAAACTCTTGAAAAAGCCATTGAGATATTTCATCACTAAGAAGACACATTTAGATATTGGTGAATTCACATTACACTACAAGGAATTGGCTTATAGCCACTACAAATTTGTGGCTATAAGCCATTTTTTCGTGGCTATTTGGTCCATAATCACGAATAGCCACAAAATTAAATTCGTGGGTTTGAACTTGTGGCTATTTTGAATTCACGGCTATCTGCAGCAATTCTTCCACGGACCAACCACAAATAATTCCGTGGTTATTAGCCATGAATATCTATGGTATGGATTCATGGCTATAATAGCTACGAATAGCCACAAATAGTTTTGTCGCTTTGTTGTATAATTTTATCAAAATATTAAAAATAAAATATTTTTTAATAAAACAAAATTAAATTAAACAAATATAAAATTAAATTATTTTTCTACACAAAAGATATTTTATTTATAATAAAAATATACATTAACAAATAACACTAAACTAAGAAATTTGTTAAATTATAAAAAATGAAAATTAACCAAAAACTAACTAAACTAATTAAAAATTGGGCAAAGTTCGCCCTAGGATTCTCCAACCGCACGCCTCCCTCCGATGGATATCTGATGAAGCTGAAGCTGGCTCCCCTCTCCTTCAACACCAGATCATGTCTTCTCTCCCCTACTTTATGTCTCGGATTATTATACAAATTTGGAAAACTAGGACATCGAGACATGCTTCTTCATCTTTTCTGCAACCTGCTTCTTCGTCTTTGCCGCCGGAACCTGCTTCGTCTTCGTCTTCACCACCGAGAACGATTCATCTTCTTCCCCCAAAGCTTCATCTTCGTCTTCATCTTCGACGAAATCACCGGCAACTGATTGATTGACGAGAACAATTAACCAAAAATTCAAGTTCAGGTAACACAAATAACGAATAATAATTAAACAAAAAGAGAAGAATACTCGACTTTAACGGCGATAGAAGGATCTGCTCTCATTTGGGGTTGGTTTGTTTTAGATCTAAACTAATATTTGGGGATTTGGAAATCGATGTTGTTGATACTTTTTGTAACTTAAGAGAAGAGTCAGGCAAAAAAAAATGAAGAGGTCGCGTACGGGGCTGCGTGAGTGTGATACTTTGGTTCAAAACCTGATCCGTAGATAAAATAGTATTAATGGTTTAGAACAAAAGGGGTAATCCACTTCCTTTTGGATGAACCAATAAGAAATTAATACTATTTTTTTTTCTTTTTCTTTAATACGAGTTTTATTATAAATGAATTATAAATACATTAGAAATAAAATATTTTATTAAATTTCATAATTTAGGATTTAGAATTTAAGTTTTTTTTAAATTTAGGAGTGGCAGACTTAGGATTTAAATTATGATTATATTTGAATTTATTGAAATATCTTATATGTTATATTTTGGCTTTTTGGTATATATAATGTTATATATATATTTTATTTTTAATTTTAGGCTTTAGGTTATGTTTTTATAGCATTACATAGTTTATACGTTTAAGAGTTTAAAGTTTAAGAATTAAAGGTAAGAATTTATGGTTTAATATTTGAAGTTTAGTGTTTAAAGTTAAGAATTAATTAATGATTAGAAGTTTGGGGTATAGGGTTAAGTTTTAAATATATATAGGTTAACTTTTGAAAAATAATAATTTCTTTTTTAAATGTTGAATTTTATTTTTTTTGATAGGTTAGAGTTTTGTTAATTGAATTTTTGTTTATATTTTAGGATTTTAGGATTTGTTTAGGGTTTATGGTTTATTTAGGGTTTAGAGTTTAGGGATTAAATAGCTTATGATTATATTTGTAGTGATGTAGTGTGATATTTTAAATGATATTTTGATTTTATAGTTTATGATTAAGAGTATGATTATAGTTTAGGATATAGGGTTTGAAGGGTTATTTTTAGGTTTTAAGTTAATGTTTAAAAATAGTAGATTTTGAAAATAAAAATTCTTTTTGTAAGTATTGAATCTTAATTTTATATATATTATAGTAATTGGAGTTTTAGTTATTAGATTTTTTTTACTTTGGTTTTAGGGTTTATTTGGGATTCATGGTTTTGAATAGCCACAGATAAATTCGTGGCTATTCGTGGCTATCTCTTAAAGACGTGAATCGCTACGAATAAAATCGCCACGAAGTATATTGGGACTATTTTTCCAAGTTTTGTGTCGTAGCTATTTGTGGCTATTTGTTTCCACGAATGTGTTTGTAGCCATTTGTGGCTATTTTGCTTCGAATAGCCACAATGCAAATTTTGTGGCTATTTAACCACGAAATATGATTTTTTGGATTCGTGGCTCATTCGTGGCTCATAAAATTTAGCCACAAACTTGTCGTAACTAATTCATGGCTATCTCACAGATTTCTTGTAGTGATTAGCGAGAAGATTGGCAATAGACTAAGCTTCTTACACTATCTATGCACTGATATGTCACCAATGACAGTAGTTCGGAGTTCGTTTAAAGCTGCATATCCCGTGCTTCTTTGTTGTCACGAAAGAGGCACTCAATCGCAGTCCATAAATCACCGCCGAACACCTAGGTTTGAGAACCGTTTCCAAAATAAATAATGAAACTATTCCATAAATCCACATCTTCACAAAATCATTGTGCTCCTTCCATATTTTATTTGTGGGCGATTATGGAGAAGCGGGGCCATCGAGAAGGCCTAAAACACCAAAACAACTGCAATGTGTTTCGAACAATTCTCTCCATACGTCGTAGTTATGTTTTCCCATGCCAACAGTGATGGAAACATATGCTTTGATTTGTCTTATGGTGAAGGGTTTGTTGATGTAAGTTGGATTTGTCATGATTAAGCAATGGAGAGAATGAAGAAGAAGTGAGTGAAAGAAGAAGAAGATAAGAGATAAGATTTGGAGGAAGAAGATCAGACGAGACGAGATGCGGCTAGATGTGCCGCAAGGCTATGGAAAAGAATTTTAGATCAAGAGCATATGTTCAAGTTTTGGATGTGTGTGTTTTTTGCTAATAGTTGTCTTGTTAGCAGAAAAATGTTGAGAGAGAAAGAAAAGGAGAGAGAGAAAAATTCTCTCGACACAGAAGTTCATTTTACTCACTTTCTACCGAAATAAAATGAAAAAGGCAAGGACAAAGAGAATATTGACCAAATCTGGTCGGCAGAGGGACCTGTCTCCGCGGCACCTACCACTTAGAAACAGCTTGAAAGATTCATCTTCAATTTGGAAACTAGCTCATCAGCGGCAAAATCAATCATTCAAACAAGTCAGAAAACAGACGATGAGAGAAACTCTAAAGAAATGCTAGTGGCTGGCCTCCCGCCAGTCAAAGAAACTCAAGACCTGGGAATGATGTCGCCTCCGCCGTCTCTTTCTACAACTGTACTGGATCTCAAAAATCCAGCCTCAAAGCCAAAGAAGAACTGGTCATCAGTAGTGACTAGCAACCACTACAAGAAAATGTCATAAAGATTGTCAGAGCCGGCCCTGAGGGCAAGTTAATGAAGCTTGAGCTTGTGGCCTTTCCCAAATATTAATTAAACCGGCCGCATATTTCTAAAAGTTTTTTGTGGCCTAGAGGTAGTTGGTTATAAGTGTAGCTGTCTGGTGCTTGGTTCAATACCCGTAAGCTGATTTTCATGTTCTTTTTTTAATTTTGTTTGATATAGGCCTTCAATTTTTTTTTGCTTGTGGTCTCTCAATAGTCAGGATCGGCTCTGAAGATAGCATAAGAAGATAGCATTTTTTACGTTTATACTGTCTTTGATATAACACTTAATTTAAGATAGCGTTTCCCTACATGCACATGCTATGTTTGTTTTCTCGGATTCTAAGCATGGTAACGCTTTTTAAAGCGTTTATATTATATAGCTTTGGTTATGTTTAAAACGTTATCTTTAGTTTAGGCGGTAAATTATTTCATTTTTCCCGGCTAAATAAGCGAAAAAACAAGTGGCTACAGATTTTTCATTCTCCCTCCCAAACCCTCAATAAAAAATTTCTCAATTTTTTAAAGAATTATTCACTTAAGATTTTTTTTGAGTTTCATTCTTATTTTCCCTAATTTTCTTTTGCTCTTCCTTTTCTCTTTATCTTCTCTGCTCTTTCGTATACTTTCACAATCCATATCTAGGGTTCTCAAATCATCCGCCTAAACAACCCTAAATGTTAGATTATGGGCTGAATTCTTCTCCAGGAGGAATATGTCAATGGCGGACGATAATCTTAGAGGATGAACAAGAATTGGATATGTTGTTCCCTCCACTCTCCCTCTGGTTAGTTTCTTTCTCATATTTTTTCCGTTCGATTCACTATCTTTCTGATTTCATCTTTAACTTTTTTAGTTACCGATTTCGAACATGATCTGTTCAACGCAAGTGGACGTATGGCTTTCTAAGTTGAGATGGAGAGGATGTATGAGTTGTTTCAACTCTCAGCGTAATTACTCATTGACGAAGATCCCGACGAGCTCTCTTCGTCTATACCTCTCCCACTGTTAGAACGGTGCTGTTCTTTTGTGCGTTGAGAAACTGCATCTCGCTGCAAAAACAAGATGTTGTTCTTTTAGTGGTACTTAAGAAGTGCATCCAGATGCAAAAATCAGATATTGCATCCAAAATAGTTAGAAATTCTTGATGCATTTGAAAGTTGAGTTGAGACGCACCAAAGTGCGTCTCGATTACCAAAAATCTAAAATACTCACATCTTTTTAAAAATAGCATTTTTCGCAAAAACCGTAAAATAGCGATTTCCCGCCAAAACAAATAAATTGTGTTTTTCCACAAAAACCGCAAAAACGCATTTTACGCCAAACCCGCAAAATCGCGTTTTCCCGCCAAAAACCGCAAAATCGCGTTTTCCCGCCAAAAACCGCAAAATCGCGTGTTCCCGCCAAAACCGCAAAATCGCGTTTTCCCGCCAAAACCGCAAAACCGCGTTTTCCCGCCAAAACCGCAAAACCGCGTTTTCCCTCCAAAACCGTAAAATTGCATTTTCCCGCCAAAATCGCAAAATCGCGTTTTCCCGCCAAAACCGCAAAATCATGTTTTCCCGCCAAAACCGCAAAATGGCGTTTTACCGCCAAAACCGCAAAATCACGTTTTCCCGCCAAAACCGCAAAATCGCGTTTTCCCGCCAAGACCGCAAAATCGCGTTTTTCCGCCAAAACCGCAAAATCGCGTTTTTCCGCCAAAACCGCAAAATTGCATTTTTCCGCGAAAACCGCAAAATCGTGTTATCCCGCCAAAACCGCAAAATCGCGTTTTCCCGCCAAAACCGTAAAATAGCGATTTCCCGCCAAAACAAATAATTTGTGTTTTCCACAAAAAACTGCAAAACGCATTCTCCGCTAAAATAAAAAAATTGTGATTTTCTCGCCAAAACCTAAAATCGCGTTTTCCCACTATAACTGTAAAATCGCGTTTTTCCGCCTAAACCGTAAAATCGTGTTTTCTGGCCAAAACTGCAAAATCTTTTTTTCCTCCAAAAACGTAAAATCGCATTTTCCCGCTAAAACCGCAATATCTCGTTTTCTCGCCAAAGCCGCAAAATAATGCACCCAACTACAATACACAAACACACAAAGAAACATAACTGCATCCAAACACAGTTTTCAAACGCAATTTCTAAATGCACAAAAGAACTACATCTGGATGAAGTTTCTAGACGTAGTTTCCAGCTGAGGAAAAGAACAGGGCCAACCACCCGAGAAAAAGAAAAACGAAACTGACTTCGAAACCTTGCCACCTCCGTTCTTCGATATCCTTTTCTCATCACTCACCCTCTTCAAAATTCTCACCTTCTTGGCAAGAGGAAGCGAACTTTCTGTGTATGTAGCAACTGTTCTCCCTATTTTTTCCATATTTTGTAATAGGCAAAACAAATGTCTGCTAGGGTTTTGTTTTGTTATTCCACATCTTATGGTGGATTAATGTTTTATTTTCTGTTGCTATCAGGTTCTTCACGGATCTCTAAATCTTCTGATCTGAGAAGATGGTAAGTTGCTTGATGGACTAGCTCTTCTCCTGAAACACTTCTAGAAGGTGATACTCTTCAAGCTGCCAATGATACTCCTATTTAGTAAAGCCTTTGTGTATTTTAGCTTCCTCTTTCGCTGCTCAAGGGATCTATTGAATGTGTAACGTATTGAGCTGAAATTAAGTGATTTTGCGTTTAAATTTGAGATGGTACATTAGGGTTCTTCTATATGTTTGATGGTTGAATTGTTTTGTTAGCTTGTGGAGAATGTTATAGGTGGGTTTAGCACCCCACCCACTTAGAAGGCCCAGGATTTATTCTTTATACAAAGGCCGGCCCAACAGAAGCAAAACGGCCCAACAGGCGATGGAAGCCCAAACATGTACACTCAAACCAAGCCCATCACCATCAGCTCGGCTCGATCCAAGCCGAACGACAGCAAGTCAGCTCGGCTACGCTAAAAGCCAAAGGAACGTACGGCTCAGCCCATCTCGTCACCAAGTACGGCCCAATCCGCACGAGCTCGACAAGCGGTCAACGGCCTGTAAAAAGTACGACCGTATTTTACTATAAATAGGAGTCGTCACTGTACATTAATGTAACTTTTTGGGATTTGTGCACTTCTCACTACTTTCTCTCTCTAAAGTAAACATTTCCGAATTGTAAAAACCGAGCTCGTCTTTCGACAAGCTCGGGCTCTCGCTTGAATATAATACACTCGTTACCGAGCATACCTCTCTCTTCACTACTTAAACACCGAACATTCCTCTCTTAACTCATCACCGAGCCTAGTCAGTTTCTCTCTTAGAAAAACTTTGACCTTCGGACCCGAGCATATCAACTCTCCCGAGCAAGACGCACCCTCAAACCTTTGTGACAAGCTCGGTTATCACAATTGGCGCCGTCTGTGGGGATTTAAAAGTTTTTCTTCACTAACGGACATGTTCAACGATGGCAGGAGCACCACCGAACAAGGATTACGTCCACATCGAAGACATAACGAGCTCAGAAACAGCTCCGAGAACAAGGGGGCAACCCCAGCACGTTTCTCAGGTTGCAGATCCAATCATTCAGCCGGCCGGCGCCGAGCAGCAACCTCAAAATATCGAACGACCTCAACAAGTCGCAGAAGCTCAGACAAACGAGCGGGACATGTCCGCCTTACTCAAAACTCTCATGACTCAAGTAACCGAACTCTCCCAGGGGAGCAACGCACGCTTCGATCAACTTGCCACGGCACACGCGGTATGCCAGGGGCAAATCAACGATTTACGAAAGGCAAGCCAACAAGGATCCGTTCCCCGAACTCATCTCCACCGAGCATTATTCGAAGAAACGCCGCCTCCAAATCCAAGAAACCGAACGATATTACAGCAGACCGAGGACAAACAACCTCCCAATACGGATATCCCGGGCAGCTCAGCGCCCGGCGCACACAGAGACAACGAAATTGAGGACTTAAAGCTGATGTTGAAAAATATGACATCCAAAGTCCTCCAAGCGATCAGCTCGGCACCCGAGATCGACCGCGTACTGGAGGAAACCCAGAACACACCTTTCACTCGTCGCCTCGTGGATATCCAGGTCGAGCATCCTGTCTGTGCGGTCAAAATCAAGATGATGACCTACGATGGCAAATCTGACCCAAGGCAGTTTCTGACGGCATTTTGTATCGCGATGGGACGAACAAATTTCAGCATTGGAGAACGCGATGCAGGCTACTGCCAACTGTTCATCGAGCATCTGACCGGCTCGGCCTTGGACTGGTTTTCTCGTTTATAACCGAACTCGATCGATGGATACAACGACTTGACGCACGCTTTTCTCAAACATTACTCAATGTATATTCAGGAGGAAGTATCGAATGCAGACCTGTGGGCCATCTCCCAAGGGCCGAAGGAAAGCCTCCGATCTTACATCACCCGCTTCAAAAGTATTCTGGCTAAAATCACGATCACTGATAGCGAAGGTCTGCCCGCGCTCTGAAACGGCCTCTGGTATGAATCCAACTTCCGAGAGGAACTAAAGAAAAACAGACCAAGCTCACTGGAAGACGCTCTTCACCGGGCATCGATCTTTATCGACCTCGAGGAAGAAAAGGAAACCCTAGCCAAGAAGTTCGGACCCAAGAGTTCGATTTCAAAGGAGAAGGTCGAGAGGAGCGCCGAGCAATACGAACCACAGCAACACTACGATCTGGATTACAAGAAAGCCAAGGAGGAAGAAACCACGAGAAAGGGGAAATCGTCGTATTACGTCAGCGATTAATTACAAGACCACCAGAAGGACGAGGAACGCCCCCACCAGGGTCATCGACAAAATCATCCTGACCGTCCCCAAAATTATCAGCAGGATCAACCCTCCCAAGGCTACCAAGGCCAAAATCAAGGCAAGCCATGGAACAAATTCGTCTGAGGAGCCGACAAAAGCAAGCTATTTTGTGAGTATCATCAGCGAGCAGGTCACAACACCGAGGAATGCAGAAATCTTCAAGCCCTCCTCTACGCCAACTACCAAAAAGACGGGAAGAAATTAGTACTAGATCGCAACAAGCCTCCCCCGAAGCAAATCAATCAGGTAACACAACCAAAAAACGAAGCCGAGCGCTTCAGGCTCGTCCAAGAGGAACGAAGGAAGCAGGTGGCTTTCGCCGAGGAAATCGAGCAAATCAACGCAAATACGGCAGCTGCGGACAAACGAGCTCGCGACGAAGAGGATGAAGAGGGAGCACATCCACCGAGGAGACGCATAAACATGATTATGGGAGGACTACCAATGGTAAATGACTCAGTGCGATCAATCAAGGAATATGAGCGACGGGCCATGGCTGCCCAGCATTACCGACAAAACGCCACTGACGAGCTCAGGATCAGCGACAAAATAAGCTTCACCGAGCACGACGCCGAGGGAGTGGACCGACCGCACAACGATCCACTCGTCGTCGCCATGAGGATCGGTGACTGCGAAGTCGAGAAGATTCTGATCGACACCGGAAGCTCGGTAGATCTAATCTTCAGAGAGACGTTACAACGGATGGAACTCAACGATTACCGTATCAAGCCATCGACAAGACCACTAACCGGCTTCTCGGGCGACTCAATCAACAAAATCGGAACAATCAAAACTTCCCGTCTATGTCGGCCGAATCACCAAGCCGATCAAGTTCGTGGTCGTTGACCGACCAGCTATCTACAATGTCATCCTCGGCACCCCTTGGATCCACGAGATGAGGGCAGTCCCGTCCACCTATCATCAATGCGTAAAATTTCCAACCCCATTTGGCGTATTTACACTACGAGGAGATCAGAAGATATCCCGAACATGATTCCGTATCGAGCACAAAATGCGCCGCAAATCACAGGCGTATCTAGTCGCAGAGCCTCGAATCGAGCTACCACCGCCCGATCGGCCGCAGAAAGATGCGGTAATACAAGTCAACATCGACATAAAGGATCCCGAGCGTTGCGTCGGGATAGGAGCCGACCTCCGCGAAGACCTACGAGATAAGCTCGTAGAATTTCTCAAGAGAAATGCCACAACCTTCGCCTGGACCACCAGTGATATGACCGGAGTTGACCCGACCATCGCGTGCCACGAACTGCACGTCGATCCAATCTTCAAACCAGTCAAACAAAAAAGAAGGAAGCTCGGTCCCGAGCGCGCCAAAGCTGTCAACGATGAAGTAGAGTAACTCACAAAGGCAGGTTCGATCACCGAGGTGAAGTACCCTGAATGGCTGGCAAATCCCGTAGTGGTAAAAAAGAAGAACGGTAAGTGGAGAGTGTGCGTAGACTTTACCGACCTCAACAAAGCGTGTCCCAAGGATAGTTTTCCGCTGCCACACATCGACCGGCTCGTAGAAGTAACCGCCGGTCACGAGCTGCTATCGTTCATGGACGCCTTTGCAGGATATAACCAGATCATGATGCACACTGATGATCGAGAAAAGACTTCTTTTATCACCGACCGCGGCACATATTGCTACAAGGTTATGCCGTTCGGGCTCAAGAACGCAGGAGCAACATATCAACGCCTCGTGAATCGCATGTTCGCCGACTAGCTCGGCAACACTATGGAAGTTTACATCGACGATATGCTCGTCAAGTCCACCTCGGCGGACGATCATATCGATCATCTCACAACATGTTTTGCGTGTTTAAACAAGTATGGAATGAAACTGAATCCGGCAAAGTGCACGTTCGCGGTCACGTCGGGAGAATTTCTCGGCTACATAGTCACAAGAAGAGAAATAAAAGCAAACCCGAAGAAAATAACGGCGATCACCGAGCTTCCATCCCCGAAGAACACCAGAGAAGTCCAACGTTTAACCGGGCGCATCGCGGCTTTGAATAGATTCATCTCACGATCAACTGACAAATGTCTCCCGTTCTACAACCTCCTCCGAGGAAATAAGAAATTCGAATGGGACGCTAAATGCGAGGACGCGTTTCAACAGCTCAAAACGTACCTCTCCACCCCACCAATCCTGGCTAAACCCGAGGAGGGAGAGACGCTGTACTTATACATCTCAGTATCAACTTTGGCAGTCAGCAGCGTGCTCGTCCGCGATGACCGAGGCGACCAAAGACCCATCTTCTACACAAGCAAAATCTTCGACGATGCGGAAACGCGCTACAACACACTTGAGAAGCTCGCGTTAGCCGTCGTCGTCTCGGCTCGAAAGCTTCACCCTTATTTTCAGTCACACTCGGTGGTTGTACTAACGAATCAACCAATCAGAACGATATTGCATAGCCCGAGCCAATCAGGAAGAATCGCCAAATGGGCAGTCGAGCTAAGCGAATATGATATCGAGTACAAACCCATAACCAGTGCCAAGTCCCAGGTTCTAGCAGATTTCCTAATCGAACTGCCACCCGAGCTCACCATAGCCGAAGGACAAGGCCCGAAGGAGAAATGGGTTATATTCGTAGACGGTTCTTCATCAAGAAATGGTTCGGGAGTAGGAGTCAAATTGACATCCCCGACCGGCGAGTTAATCGAACAGTCCTTCCGTCTAGGATTTCCAGCCTCTAATAACGAAGCCGAATACGAAGCACTGCTCGCAGGACTGCGACTAGCCGAAGTGGTAGGAGCAAAGCAGGTCGACGCGTTCGCCGACTCACAGCTCGCAGTGAACCAGTTCAACGGAGAATACGAAGCAAAAACGAGTGCATGGAAGCGTACCTAAAGCTCGTCCAGGAAATTATCGCACGAATCGGGTCGGTTACGCTAACAAAGATTCCTAGAAGCGACAATTCCTCCGCAGACGCATTGGCCGCTCTAGCTTCGACTTCAGATCCCGACCTCCGCCGAGTCATCCCAGTCGAGTGCGTAGCCCGACCGAGCACTGCACCAGACGAAGATGTACTACTTATTACCGAGGAAGAAGAGGGACTGGACGATGCTCATAAAAGCAACGAGGAGGTCATTAAGGACACCGATCCCGAGCATACCGACATCATCGACTGGAGAGACGAGATCAAAGATTATATACTGACCGGGAAGGTCCCTGAGGATCGTTGGGCAGCTCGCCGGTTGAAAGCCCGCTGCGCGCAATACATAATGATGAAGAACCAGCTATTTCGGTGGAGTGCGTCCAAGGCTCTCTTGCGATGCATAGACGGGCAGGAGATCCAATGGGTCACCGAGCAAACTCACGAGGGAGCAGGCGGAAATCACACAAGCGGCCGAGCATTAGCCGCAAAGATAAAGCAACATGGTCATTTATGGCCGACCATGATCGCCGACTGCGAAAGCTATGTGGCCCGATGCGAGAAATGTCAAAGACACGCACCAAGCATACACCAGCCAGCCGAGCTCCTCGCCACTGCGGCCACACCCTACCCATTCATGCGGTGGGCGATGGATATCGTCAGACCTCTCCCGGCCTCGCATCAAAAGAAGTTCATCCTGATAATGACCGATTACTTTACCAAGTGGGTCGAAGCCGAATCCTACTCGGAGATCAAAAACCTCGACGTTCAAAAGTTCGTTTGGAAATACATAATCTCTCGCCATGGTGTCCCTTACGAGATCGTAACCGACAACGGATCCCAGTTCATTTCCAATCTATTCGAAGGATTTTGCGCAAGGTGGAAATTCGCTTAAGTAAATCTACCCCGAGATACCCACAAGGAAACGGGCATGCCGAGGCAACAAAAAAAACGATCATCGATGGGTTAAAGAAACGAATGGAGAGCAAAAAAGGCCTCTGGGCCGACAAGCTCGACGGCGTCCTCTGGTCTCATCGAACAACACCAAGAACATCAATCGGCCAGACTCCTTTCTCCCTCTCCCACAGAATGGCGGCAATGTCTCCCGCCGAAATGTGCGTCCCGACGATACGCCTTAGCATCGCGCCCGAGCACGAAGAGCTTAACAACAACATGATCATCAAAAGCCTCGACCAAGCGGAATAATTAAGAGACCGAGCACTCTTACGTCTCCAAAACTATCAACAGCAGATCACCCGACACTACAACAAGAAGGTTAGAGGTCGGCGTTTCGTAGAAGGTGACCTCGTTGATATATCATGGTTTTTAACGGTTTTATGCCATGATATAAGTGTGTTTTAGAGTCTATTTGTGTTCTTTTAGAGTCTATTACAGGTATAATCAGGTTTGGAGCAGAATTGGAGATGTTGGAGCATTTTGGAGCTTTTTGGAGTGTTTGGCCGAGAGAGTTGAGCTCACTGTCCGAAACAGGGGATTACATCGATCGACACACCTTTGGTGTCGATCGTTGCACAAGCGAGATGGGCCAAGACTCGGCGGTTTAATGAAGAGTGAAGATATTACACTTTGATCCAGAAGTTCCTGATATTTACAAAGAAGCCCCATGCCGAGATTATACCTATATAATTAAGTTTTTGGTGTTTTAATTAGATACGCTTTCATACTTAGAGCTAAGAGATTTTTAGAGCTTTTGGGGCTGATCTGATCCTGTACTTCATCTATTTTGGAGAAGATTTTGAACCCCTTTATCTATTTATTTTCTTATATGCAATCTATTAAATCTATGATTTCTGTTTCATTAATCATGTCTGAGTAGATTCATTGTTAGGTTTAGGGATTCTCATTAGGGATTTCATGACTTGTTAGATTTAATTAATTCAGTTAAGGATTCAAATCAATAGATGTTCTTCAATCTAAACTGTGCTTAATGCTAGTTCTAACCTGATCACTTAGAATCTAGATCATAGGTTGCTAGGTTGGCACGAAAGTGTGATTTAGAACCTGAACTATTTAGATTGAGCAATTGAATTACTCGCAAAGAAATTTGGTCTAGTTTAATTGTGAACATATCGAACCTGATCATTAAAGCTGGTTTAATCTGTTAGGAATTACAAAGACATTTGGATTTCTGCAATTAGGCTTAGAGAATCTTCACAGCGAAAGTTGGTTTATTCTATATTTGTGCTTCGAGTTCTAGAACTGTGTTTAATTAGATCCTGACTGATTATTAATCTGCTTGTCTGATTTCCTGAGAACTCCCTAGACTTAGCGCCCTTAGTTTATTGCTTACAACTCACTCCTGCTATCGTTTGCTTCCTTGTTTTGCTTTTAGTTTACTTCACATTGCTTTCATCTTAGTTTAAATCTCTACAGTTCTTAACCTATCGAAACCGGAGTCTCTGTGGATTCGATACCTTATATACTACGATTGCATAACTGTGCACTTGCAGTAGAATAGGATTAATTCTTGACCCTATCAAGTTTTTGGCGCCGTTGCCGGGGACTCTTAGAGTCTTCGATAGCTTCGAACTTAGGGTTTTTACTAGGATTTTTTTTGTTTTTGTTTTTATTTTTGTTTACTGATTTTTTTTCTCTGTTTTCTTTCTGTCGCAGGTACGAAATTCACCTAGCATCGATCGTTGCACTTCCTGTGTCGATCGTTACCAGGCGATTCTGAGTTGAGTCGATCGTTGCATCTCTTGCATCGATCGTTGCACTACGATTACAGACAGTTTATGCAGACGCGTGAAAACAGAAGTAATCAGAACTTGAATCTCGTCAATCTCGAACTCGACGAACTTGGACGACTAGAAAGGACTAACAGAAGAGAAAAAAGAGCAAGGATGGTGGTACAAAAGGTGATCATAATGCCTGATGCTCAAGGTACCCTGAGGGACCGAGATAACAATCCGTACAATGCTGCTGGGCATAGGATTGATGCTGAAGGGAATGTAATCCCTAATCCTCCTGAGCAACCACAACAGGAACATGACCAAGGCCAAAGACCGGCCCAAGGTAGACAAGAGAGGAGGATGGTTGTCCATGAGAGGACTTTAGCTGACTACAACAGACCGGATGAGTTTCATGCAAACCGGTCAGCTCTAGTACTTCCTGGTTTTGAGAGGAATGATTTTGAGATCAAAACCATCTACTACTCGCTGATGAGACAGAATGCTTTCCATGGTTACCCAACAGAGCAGCCTATGGATCACATTGATCAGTTTGAGGATATAATCACTGGCATGAAGTATGAGGGAGTTTGCCAGGATTATCTGTTTCTTAAGCTCTTTCCACACAGTCTCGCTGGAGACGCTGCTGCATGGGTAAAGCAACTGCCACCTGGGCAGTTTACTACTTGGGATGCTCTGAAGGGTGAGTTTCTGAGACATTTCTACGATGATGCGCGCTCAGATCAGTCCAGACAGGACATTCTGACATTCTCCCAAGGCCCTGTACAGCCTTTTAAAGCTGCCTGGATGAGATTCAAGAAGTACCAGCGTGACTGCCCACACCATGGATTCACTGAGGTCACATTGCTAGGTATCTTCTTCAGAGGCATAGATCTTCCATATCAGTCTGCGCTGGATAACTCCAGCAATGCGAACTTTAACACCAGGACTCCTGCACAAGCTAAGCAGTTAATTGAGAACCTAGCAAGCAGCAACAGTTGCAAGACTATGGATGAGAGGAGGAAGAAATCTGGTGGAAGTGTAGAGAATTTGGAGATTGCTGATATTATATCTAAGCTGGACACAGTTTGTAATCTCCTAGCTGGTAAGAAAGTTGTCCACTTTGCCCAAGATGTTGAGGTAATTCAGACTGAGGAGGACACTCAGGAAGAAGATGTGAATTACATAGGAGGATCTGGATTCCAAGGTAATAGATTTGGTAATCAACAGGGAAACATGTTCTTCAATGGGGGACAGAAGAGTGCTTTCAACAGCAACTCTTCTAGCTTTGGACAGACTAGTGGTTTTCAGAAACCTTTTGGACAAGGTACTCAAAGAACCTATGGATCATCTTCTTACCAAGCACCTCCTGTAGCCACCGCTCATGAGAGTAAGATGGAGGCTATGTTGGAACAGCTGCTGGAGGGACAAACAAAGATTGCTGTGGACTGCAACAAGAAGCTAGATGATGTCTATGAGGATCTCAATGGGAAGTTTGAGTCCCTGAACACCCATGTGAGGCAGTTGGATACTCAGGTGAGTCAGATTTCTAGTTCTGTTAAAGGAAAAGGAATAGCAGACACCCACATTAAGGCCCGGTCCGTGTACATCAATGATGGATCAACACAAGGTGAAAATTTTGAGTTGAACACAACTGAGTTGGTAGAGGAGGATGAATTTTCGGATTTTGAGGGAAATATCTCGGGTAGAAACTGTGAAAACAGTGATGCAACGATCGACGCACCACTAGCATCGGTCGTTGCAGGTCGTGAACAGACAGACTCGCAGATTTTTGATGGCATTGATGCAGATTTAGAGATTAATCGGTTGTTCCCTGGAGTATCTGAGATTACTCAGCAGGAGATTTATGCGCAATCCATTAGATTATATCCCTCAGTGTATGAAGTGATTAAGCAAGAGATTGAAGAGCTTAAGCAGCTGGAAGAGATTGGTGAAGAGTTGGAAGAAATTCCATCATCTGATGATCCACCTTATCATCCCTGTGTGCAGAGGTACTTGAATAAGATGCTGCCTTTGGATGAAGAGCTGAAGGATTGGGTGATTGTTGTTCCTCAACAGATAAGTGATGTGCTCTTAACAAAGATCCCAAAGAAGCTACCTGACCCTGGCGTCTTTGTGCTTAACTGTTCTATCTTTGAGGATAGTTTTAGGCACTCTCTGTGTGATCATGCCATATTCTGTGGCAGAGAAGCTGGGTATGCTGGATTTTTTGCCTACTAGGACCTCTCTTGTCCTAGCTGATTACTCTATACGAGTTCCAGAAGGACTCCTTGAGGACATCCCGGTGAGAGTTGGAAACTATTTAGTTCCAACAGACTTCTTAGTGCTGAAATATGACAGTGATCCTGATGATGCGTTGATACTTGTGAGACCATTTTTGGCTACAGCAGGGGCAATAATAGATGTTAGACACAGTCTGATTGATCTCCACCTGGGAGATGAGCCGTTGCATTATGAGATGGATAAGCTGCGCAGACCGCTGATTGATGGGCAGACATTCACCATCATGGATGGAGATGATAAGCAGCCAAGTGACACTGTGATTTTGGATCATGGGGAGCAGTTTATTCCTTCTTTTCTTGGACAAGTTCATTCTGATGAAGCCTATTCTCCGCCATGGATGAGGAGACTTGCACATAGACAATAAAAGTCTCTGTCAGGATCTCACGGTGCCTGATTCTTGTTCATCCGGTCAAGCTAATGACCTTAAACAAGCGCTGAGTGGGAGGCAACCCACTGTTTTCGTTTTTGCATTTTAATTTTGGTGTTTTTGTAGGATTTTACGTTTGTTTCTGATTTTGGTGAGTTTTTGTCTGCATGTCTCGGAGTAATCGCAGTGCGTCGATCGACACACATTGTGTCGATCGTCACCATACGAAGAAATCGCATTGCAGCGATCGTTGCGGTCCTGAACAACGATCAACACTTGACGACAAATCGCCTAGAAACGGTCGTTACACTTGTGTAACGATCGATGCAAAGTGCGATAGAGGTAAAAACAGACATAACTCAACACTTCCATAACAAATTTTCTTTCTTTTTACCAATCCTTCGCTTGACACTACTGGGGACAGTGTGTCTTAAGTGTGGGGGAGGTGCTATTGACTCCTGTTTTCTGTTTTCTTAAGAGCCAGTCAGTTTTTCAAAATTTGTTTTATTGAGTCAAAACACTTTAAGTAGGAAACAATGATTTTTTGAGAAGATTAACAGCACTTGCAGGAACTTAAGTAACCATTGGGATGAAGTTGCAGGATTTATCTATGACTATTAGAAAACCCAGACAACAGATCAACCTACTGAGGACACCCACATCACTTCAGGTATCAGAGGATCCTTTTACTGACTTCAAACTTAATATTGACTTAGATTTCTCACCTAAGGGCTTGGTATACTTTGTGTCGGATTCCCTTGTTAGTTCTGACACAGCTTGTAAACCTGTCCTATTTAGTTCCCTTCTCCCCTTCCATAAAATAAAAAAAAGATAATAAACTGAGGATGAGTTAGTAACTCCGAAGTGGTCTCTGGGAATGGTAGCTACAACTATCATATCCTGTGCATCCATGGAATGTGTCCAAAGTACACCCCTTAAGGGGAAGAGCACTGATAAAAAAAATAAAATGATACCCAATGGGGAAAAATCAGAATGCTAAGGAAGGGAAAAGAGAAGAAAGGGACTATAGAAAGATAGTATGGTGGTCTAGAGCTGATAAGGTAAGAATCCATGTGCCTTTGATCGATACTCCTTAGGTGAGACCGCACTTAAATACTTGCAGAAGTCAGTAGGGTGAATTTGAATGCGTGAATGTGATTGTGGAGTTTACTTAGGACAGTTGCTAAGTGTGGGGGAAGTATATGTTGGTCTTGATGTCTTGCAGTTGATTCTTTCAGTGGTTTACTAAGGGGAATCTGAGTGTTGTTGCTTCTAAGATGAAAAGAGTTTCTGAAAGTTTTCAAACCTCTTCACCATGTTTTAGTTCTCTGTTTTGCTTGAGGGCAAGCAAAGGCTAAGTGTGGGGGAGTTGATATATCATGGTTTTTACCGGTTTTATGCCATGATATAAGTGTGTTTTAGAGTCTATTTGTGTTCTTTTAGAGTCTATTACAGGTATAATCAGGTTTGGAGCAGAATTGGAGATGTTGGAGCATTCTGGAGCTTTTTGGAGTGTTTGGCCGAGAGAGTTGAGCTCACTGTCCGAAACAGGGGATTGCATCCATCGACACACCTTTGGTGTCGATCGTTGCACAAGCGAGATGGGCCAAGACTCGGCGGTTTAATGAAGAGTGAAGATATTACACTTTAGTCCAGAAGTTCCTGATATTTAGAAAGAAGCCCCATGCCGAGATTATACCTATATAATTAAGTTTTTGGTGTTTTAATTAGATACGCTTTCATACTTAGAGCTAAGAGATTTTTAGAGCTTTTGGGGCTGATCTGATCCTGTACTTCATCTATTTTGGAGAAGATTTCGAACCCCTTTATCTATTTATTTTCTTATATGCAATCTATTAATTCTATGATTTCTGTTTCATTAATCATGTCTGAGTAGATTCATTGTTAGGTTTAGGGATTCTCATTAGGGATTTCATGACTTGTTAGATTTAATTAATTCAGTTAAGGATTTAAATCAATAGATGTTCTTCAATCTAAACTGTGCTTAATGCTAGTTCTAACCTGATCACTTAGAATCTAGATCATATGTTGCTAGGTTGGCACGAAAGTGTGATTTAGAACCTGAACTATTTAGATTGAGCAATTGAATTACTAGCAAAGAAATTTGGTCTAGTTTAATTGTGAACATATCGAACCTGATCATTAAAGCTGGTTTAATCTGTTAGGAATTACAAAGACATTTAGATTTCTGCAATTAGGCTTAGAGAATCTTCACAGCGAAAGTTGGTTTATTCTATATCTGTGCTTCGAGTTCTAGAACTGTGTTTAATTAGATCCTGACTGATTATTAATCTGCTTGTCTGATTTTCTGAGAACTCCCTAGACTTAGCGCCCTTAGTTTATTGCTTACAACTCACTCCTGCTATCGTTTGCTTCCTTGTTTTGCTTTTAGTTTACTTCACATTGCTTTCATCTTAGTTTAAATCTCTACAGTTCTTAACCTATCGAAATCGGAGACTCTGTGGATTCGATACCTTATATACTATGATTGCATAACTGTGCAATTGCAGTAGAATAGGATTAATTCTTGACCCTGTCACTCGTCCTCAGAAAAGTGTTCGAAAACACACAGGAATACCGAGCAGGGAAACTCGGCGCAAATTGGGAAGGTCCGTACATCGTCTCAAAGATAGTAAAACTTGGGGTCTACGAGCTAGTGACGATAAAGGGAGAAACCATTCCACGTTCATGGAATGCGAACAAACTCAAGAGGTACTACTACTAAGCCGAGCATCTCTCGCTCGCGGAAAAGCCGAGCATCGCACTCAAAAAAAAAGAAAAAAAGCCGAGCATCGCGCTAAAAAAAAAAAAAAACGAGCATTTCGCTCCAAACCGAGCTCGCTATACACGAGTTCGAGTAATATGTAAAGTGAACTACAATCGGCTTGATCCCCTTTCGGGGTACGTAGGCAACCTCTCATGAGGTTCAGCTATATCAATAATAAAATTTTATTAAGTTAAATTTTTGTTTCAATCACCCTAACAAATCGACATTCTGGCCAAATGCTCGATACATTATAAGCCGGGCAAAGCTCCCGCGCAAGGCTGATCGACAGTAAATAAGCCGAACATAGCTTTCGCACAATGTCCCGATCAGACCTTAGGGGTAAGCCAAGCATTCCACTCTCACCCGACCCGTGGGATAACGAGCAGAACCTCAAATCCCACAACCAAGCCGGGCCCAGTTCCCGCACAAGGGCGACTGACAGGAAAAATAAGCCGAACAAAGCTTCGCATAACTGTCCTGGTCGACCCTACGGGGTAAGCCGAGCATTCTACTCGCTCCTAATTACCTAACTGGCCCAACTGAAGAATCGCCCAAGTACGCAGAATGGAAATATTAAGTACGCGGAAAGGCTCGAGTATGCTTTAAACAAAAAATCCAAAATCACTAAAACGTTTCAAGTACGAATCCGATTACATTAGGGTACTACAAAAAAAAACAAACACAAACAGCTCAAAATTACAAGGAGTAAATCTAAAAAGCCTCGGGAGCCCGATCTTCAGCTGTATTCTCAAGGCCAGCAGGATCCTCATATTCGCTACCGATCAGCCCAGCTCATGGTTTGAGCCATGTTGATCCTGAACAAGCACCGAAGAGCCCCCATCGGTCCGACCTGGACTACTGGGCGGAGTCATAACAAAGTCCTCGTCGACCAGATCGGTGAACTGTTACTCGCCGAGCTCCTGTTTGAAACGAGCAAAGTCAGAATCAGCTTTGATGATCTTCTCGGGAGGAACATCAAGCCCTTCCTCGACAAGCGCCTTCAGTATAGACGCAACCGCAGCAGCCTGATTCATCAGTATCTGCTTTTTCCTCCCAAGCTCCTTCTCCTCGTTGGCTCTCTTGATCTTGGACAACCGAGCTTGCGTCTTATCTGACACACGCTCCCTCTCCTTTTGGACCTCGCGCGTGCGGGACGCCCTGAGACGAGCACATTCTGAGCTGAGCTTACCCTCCAAGTCAGAAACCCGAACAATCAGTTCATCAGCTTCAGCCCGAGCATTCGAGCAATCGGTCAAGCACTACCTGTTCTCGGCGTCAAGGCGAGCATTCTCTGAAGAAAGTTCAGCAACCTTCTTCTCCAGAGCAACCACTTTCTCTTCCTCGGCCCTCAGGGATGAACGAAGCGCCTCCGCAGTAGCCGCTGCTTCACGATATCCTTCGAGCTCGGCAATGGCCCTCCCGGCTTTGCCAAGATCCCTCTTCAATCCGCTAATCACCCTTTCAAGATCGACCTGCCTCTGATCATACTCGTCAAACAGCAGCTTGTAGTTGGCAAGGCCCTGAAACAAAAAGACGGATCAAAACCAAGCACTACAGAGGAAAGAAAAAACGAGCAAACCAGTAAACCTTACCCGAGCTATATCTTTAGCTGCTGCTTTCTTATGATCAGGAAAGGGCGTATGATTGGCCGAAGGAAGTGGTCGTGGCGGACTATCTCACAGCATCCAGAACAAATCCGCACATGCCTCCCCATCACGTACCATCGACTTCGTGGCCTCATACCGAACGGCAAAGCCATAGTCCGTCAATGCACCCTCACCCGGTCCGCCTAGGAAGGTAAGACCGGCGATCTCATCTATGTTTGGCATGACGCGGTCATCCTGAGAACCAGCATTCTCGTTTTGTTCCCGACCATCCGCCTCTTCCCGATCAGCGACCTGATCGGTCTCCAAAGGAGTAGTCTCATTAGCAGTTAGGCGCTCAGGAGTTCCATCCCGAGCACCTTCGGTATCGGGAAGAACCGCAAGATCCATTCCACCGTCAGGACGCTCGGGGGCTTCAGCCGTCTGAGCATCGACCACCTGCGTAGCAGCGATCGACTTCTTCTTCTTCCTCTTTCTCTCAGGAGATACCTCCGAAGTATCCGCGGTAGCAGCTGCATCCTCGGTTCGCAACCTCTTCTTCTCCTTCCTCCTTCGACGCTTCTCAGCCTTCTCGGCCTCGATCGCGTCTACCGTCGCACTCACCTGAAGAAACAAGTCCCGATGATATTCATTTACAAAAATCATCCCTAGAGGAACAGGCCCGGCCGACGGAGAAAAAGGACGACTGGGGTCCAAGTCGACTGGAATTACCTCCTTGCTTTGAGGAACGGTCAGGGCCCCTGGACCGGTAAGGTTTTCCTAGACATAGTTCACAACGTCAAGATCCATTTGGCCCATCTCTCCTATTGGTTTTCCCCCCTTCGCGTACCGAACAAACGGACGATTTTTGTACTCGGTTAATGATTCAATTGAACGAAGACGACAACCTGCAGAAATCAATATTGAAGAAACCCGAGTAAAAAAAAAGGGGGAAGGAAGAAGAGAAGGGTATACCTTCGTCCAGACACTCTACAGCTCGCCTAACTTGATCAGCGTGAATGTCCGGCCACTTCTGAATTCCCCGAGCAACAAGCTTTCTGAGATCCGCTAGAAAGTTATCCGGTCGAGGAAGAGCGAAAGGATGACGATCTGCAAAAATAGAACGAGTATGAGTTAGTCTATTTAGACGAACGAGCAAAGCAAAGAACGTTTACCATGCATATGATTCCACTGAGTCCTGTATGGCCTCTCCGGGTCAGGGACCGAAGCCGAGTTAACCCGAGCATAAAAATAGTGGTCTTGCCAGTCGTCTATTTTAGATGGTTTCCCGATGATAACTTTTTCTCCGAAACGGGTCCTCATGCACACATAGCGGGTCCCAACAGTCGTACTGTTCGTCGAGATCGACGAAATCTCCTCGAAAAAACGAAGAGTCATATCGACACCACATTCGGAGGCAAGGAGCAAGGTGCCGACCAGGTTCTGAACCGCCGCCGGAGTCAACTGAGACAGAGCAATCCGCCTTTCCTCGCAATAGGCAATGAGCAGCTTGGGTAAGGGAAACCTAAGATGAATAAGCCTAAACCAAAAGTCATACAGGCATATCCATCCCTCCGGACAATCCCAGGGTCTCTCATTCAGCTCGGGTTTGCGAAGTTCGAGCCGACCAGCGCTCCCAGGAACACAGTTGTCCTTGATCCACTCCAAATCATCGTCCGAACACTTCGTTGGCAGAACAGGACGCAAGGGACGCACCTTCTTTACCGAACCATCCGCGTGACCTCGTTTTGAGTTTCCCCGAGCCTTCTTAGACCTACTCGGCTCCAGCACCATCCTGTCGCACCGCTCCTGATCCACTATAGCCACGGCCTCCGCCTTCACTGGAAGAGAACCCAAATTCTGAACCAGCGGGGGAAACCAACGCCGAACACCGTCGTCTTCCGAGTCTATCAAATACGGCACTCGAAAGCTCTGCACACTGCCCAAAGCCGAAGGAGCCCGACCCCAACTATTGTCAGGGTTATGATTGACAATCTCTGTTCGCGCCGAGCCAGACGAAGAACTTTGCACAACGGACGAACTAGATTGAACAGAGTTTCCCTCGGACAACCTCACCGAGTAAAGATCCCGACCCGAAGACGATGACGAGTTGGACTCGATCCTCATAACTTACAATACAACAACAAAACTAGAGAGAGAAAGTAAATTCTAGAGAGAAGGGAGAGCGAAATACCTGCAGAAGGAGAGAAATGAAATCGGAGAAGAGCGGAGCGCGATATATATAAGCTAAGCAGGAGGATTTCAAGGCAAGCGCAATGATGACCCCTAAGCAACCCTTCAGCTTCCAGCAGTTATAGGTATCATCTGTTGGGAATGTCCTGAAATCTATTGTACTTATTCTAAGTGATAGTTGTATTGTCGAGATGAGACAATCATATAATACTAGGTATTCATAATGCTTTGCTAGAAGCCACTTATGATCAATGAGTTTAGAACTCATTGCTAGTGTTATATGATCCTACAGGGTCACACACCTAAGCAAACTGGGCGTTAAAGACGAGGTTGATCATTAATGTAATGATCCAGTGAATGCATATGTGATATGCATTCGATATCAATGTTCTGGGACAGCATCGATCGTTGCAGAGAGTGCATCGATCGATGCACTCGCGGATTAATCAGATTAATTCGGTTTAATCCTTGGTTAATTCCGTTGTGGTTTAAGCCGACATATATAAGATATATGGTCGACCTAAACTCGTCCCTAACCTAATTCACAGCCACCAGAACTTGAGTAGAAACCTCTGAAGAGATTGGATCTCTATAGGCACTAGCATCCCTGCTGTCCAGTTTGTGTGCGTGTGGATACCAGTAGAGGCGCAGCATTTGAGGCGCTCTAGATCTCGATTATCTGTAAATCTTCCGCTGCTAATCACCAGGTAATTCTGAGATCCCTAGATTCAATTACATGATCCCTAGATCCTAGGCTTGGAATTCAGACCAGGGTTGCCTAATTGGATTAGGAACTGCTAGAAATTCCTTCAGTGGCATCAGAGCTTTAGGGTTCCATTGAATCTGTAGCATGTTGATTAGATTAGTCGAATCTGAATCTGTGTATGGTTGATACAAACTTGCTAAAATTCGTTTTCATGAAAACCTAGTTTAGGGTTTTGTTCGAAAACGTTTTAGGGCTTTTTCGCATGGTGTCGTTCGATGCCAATCCGGCATCGATCGACACAGGGCGAAAACCCGAATAAAACTTAGGTTTCGCCTAGTGTCGATCGACACAAGCGTTGTGTCGGTCGACACAAACCTCGCGAGATTGATGAATCGGTTCAATTGGATTGGACCGGTTATCGAGCTTGGTTAATGATGGTTAAACACTAAGAATGGTTTATTGCGATTGGGTTGGTATCGACCGATGCTAATGTAGCATCGATCGACACTGACTGGTACTCAAACCCGAATCAATTGGATTGATTGGTTATCGCAGATTGGTTTTGGTTAATCAGCACCGATCGACACTAAAGTAGTGTCGGTCGACACAAGATTCGATGTTTTAGGTTATGGAACCTGAAACCACAGAACCAAACCAAGACAAATCATTTAATTACAAGAATTAAAACATAATAAAACTGAACGTTTTAAATGGTTCTGTTCCTCAACCAAATATCAAGTGATACTTGATGTCTTTCCAATCTTGTCAACTGTCAAGACCCATTTAATTGTGTGATAGACTTGCAGTGCAAGATGTTCACAATTACATGAGTAAGACAGAGGTAATCGTGTTGATGGATTTGCAGTGCAAGACATCAACAATTACATGACTTAAGAGATTGGTTTACTTGACTGGGCTATCAAAATCGTTTTGGGCCTAGAGACATCAGGTGGATTGGGCATGAGATGTCAATCCACAACCAAGAGTTATAATGGATATAACTAGCAAAGAGTTGCTTACCTAGATAGCTAAAATTTGGGTGATAGCAAGTGGCTCACTCAAGTTTAGTGAAGTATGGGTCTTGGATCATTATATTCATCTGAGGAAACATTGTTTGAATATAATGCGAGTTTTCTTAATTGTTAAGACTTCTCATTTCCTGAACATCATAACTAAAACCTCCCTTATTTTTCCAGCTATGTCTAGCTCAAACCATCGTAACAATTTCTCCCTGCGATCCGTCCTTGAGAAGGACAAGTTAAATGGATCCAACTTTCTTGAATGGTATCGGAACTTGAGAATTGTTCTCAAACAGGAGAAAAAGGACTATGTCCTTGAGAAAGTTCTCCCCAAGAAGTACCGAGCCAATGCCTGGCAGTCAGATAAGGATGCTTGGGATAAGCATTCTAATGATGTGGTGGATGTGAGTTGTCTCATGTTGGCTACCATGAACTCGGAATTGCAGAAGCAATATGAGTACGTGGAGTCGCCAAAAGAGATGATCACTGGCCTGAAAAGTATGTTTCAGGAGCAGGCACAAACTCAGAGATACCAGACGGTTAGGTCTCTAATTGAGTGCAAGCTACCAAAGGGCGAACCAGTTAGTCCTCATGTCATTAAGATGATGGGTTATATTGATAACCTGGGGAAACTGGATTGTCCCATTAGCCAAGAGTTGGCTACTGACATCATTCTACAGTCACTGCCGTCAAGCTATGATCAATTTGTTATGAATTATAACATGAACAACTTGACGAAGACGTTGACTGAATTGCATGGGATGCTTAAGACTGCTGAACCTAACATCAAGAAGGACACCCCAAATGTCCTTATGGTACAAAAGGGTAATAAGTTTAAGAAACTTGGTAAGAACAAAGGTGATGGCAAGACGAGCTCGATTGTGAATCCAAGCGAGTCTGGCCATGTTCCTAAGGTTAAAACCAGTCCTTCTGAAGATGTTAAGTGCCGTTATTGTAATGGTTATGGGCATTTGAAAAGAAACTGCAATAAATTCTTGGAAGATTATGAGAAGCTGAAGAAGACGTACGAGACTTCTTCTTCAGGTATTATGTTATAAAAGTAAATGTTACTTCTTATAATCCTACTTGTTGGGTATTGGATACCAGCTGTGGTACTCATATTTTGTGAAAATGTGCAGGGCCTGAGCAAAAGTAGGACTATGGAGAAAGGACAAGTGGACCTATGAGTGTGAATGGAGCAAGAGTTGCTGCATTAACCGTAGGAGTATTTCATTTGTTTTTCCTTTTATGGCATGTTTTGAACTTAAAACTGCTACTATGTAACTGCTATGAGCAGACAGATTATTTCTAATCCTTGTTTGGATATGGAAGGATATCAATTCTCAAATCAAGAATAAGTGTTATTCATTTGATTAAAGTGATATATTTTATAGTAGCAATCCATTAGAGAATGGAATTTATGTTCTAAACCAGAATGTGCCTAACTATAACATTAATACCAAGAGATTCAAGTCAAATGATACGAATCAAACTTCTTTCTAGCATTGTCGTTTTGGGCCAAATAAATGAGAAACAGATTCAGAAGCTCCATAGTGATGGGCTTTTGGGCTCATTTGATTATGAATCATACTGAGTAAAGTGAATCTTGTTTATTGGAAAACGACAGAGGCCCCTTTCAACAAAGGTAGTGTCGATCGATGCATGTATGCAACGATCGATACAGGTTGCGAACGAACGGATAAAATGAATGGGCCAGAGGATTATTGGGCTTTATACATACGGATGTACATGGCCCGATAAGCGCAAATGCTAGAGGAAATTTCCAGTGCTTCATTACCTTTACTGATATTTTCAGAAGGTACGGTTATGCCTTATTTATAATGCATAAGTCAGAATTTTTGAAAAGTTCAAAGAGTTCCAAAATGAAGTACAGAATCAATTTGGCAAAGGTATTAAACCTCTACGATGAGATCATGGAGGTGAATACTTAGGTCAAGAATTTAGTGATCATCTGAGAGATTGTGAAAGTGTTTCACAATTCACTCCTCCTGTATCGGACTTTATTAGATATGGTTCGATCAATGATGAGTCACTTAGATCTTCCATTATCTTTCTAAGAATACGCTCTAAAATGTCTGAGTTTACTTTAAATAGAGTTCCATCAAAATCAGTTACAGAGATACCACATGAGATGTGGAATGTAAATGTTTCTGATTTATCCATCATGGAGATTTGGAGTTGCGAGACTTATATAAAACGTTTAATCTCTGATAAGCTCACACCCAAATCTGATAAGTGCTACTTCATTGGTTATCCTAACAAAACCAAGGCATGTTACTTTTAAAACCAGTTCGAGAACAAATTGTTTGTTGCTCGGAACTATGTTTTCTTGAGAAAGACTTTCTTTCCAAGAAGAACAGTGGGAGTAAAAGTACAACTCGAAGAAATTCGAAAATCACAGAAGACTGCTCAGCCTGATGAGGAAGAGCAGCAGTTGGATCTACAAAGAGTTGTAGAACCTGCACCTGTGGTGCCTAGAGTTTATAAAGGATCTGGTGAATGTATATTCGATATACATTTAAATGGCGAGTTTCTGAAGAAGTGTCGATCGACACAAAAGTTGCATCGATCGATGCAGATCGCGAACCAAATATTGATTTTGGTTTATGACTTAATTAACTACGGTTTAGATCGTGGTTAATTAGGTCGTGGTAAAAGTATACATATGAGATATGTGTACGTGACTTTTACAGAAAACTGAAGCTCGCAGATCCAAAAAGGGATCCGTCACGAACCCGAGAAATATGGATTTCTCGTAACCAATTGCCGTGATCTACTGATCATTGAAAGTGACGGGCCTGCGAATTTTGAAGAAGCAATGATGGGCCTTGACTCCGAAAATGGCTGAAAGCCGCTAAATCCGAAAATGGTTATATTCAGATATACAAAGCTAGGTTGGTGGCAAAATGTTTCAAGTAAATTCATGGTATTGACTATGAAGAAACCTATTCCCAGACACCATGCTTATGTCCATTCGGATTCTCTTAGCAACCGCCACTCATAATGGTTATGAGATATGGCAAATGGATGTGAAAACAGTTTTCCTTAATGGAATTCTGGAAAAGAATGTGTACATGACATAATCTGAAATTTTCATTAATCCTAATGAAGCTAGGAAGATGTGCAAGCTTCATCGATCCATTTATGGATTGAAGCAAGCATCTCGGAGTTGGAATCTTTGTTTTTGATGAAGTAATCAAAAGGTTTGATTTTATCAGAAATGAAGAGGAACCGTGTGTTTACAAGATGACTAGTGGGAGCGCAGTTGCATTTCTAGTATTGTATGTTGATAACATACTACTTCTCGGAAATGAAGTTCCATTGTTTCAGTCTGTTAAGACTTGATTCGAAAGTTGTTTTTCGATAAAATTATGGGAGAAACCGTATACACTCTTGGAATAAGAATCTATAGAGATTGATTGGATAAGCTAATTGGATTGTGTCAAGATACTTATAGTGATAAGGACTTGCACATGTCCAATATGCAGGATTCCAAGAAGGGCTTCGTGCAAATGACTCTTGGTATTACTCTTAGCAAGACGCAGTGTCTTTCGACACATGCTGAGCAAGGGCGAATGAGGATCAGGCTACTACTAAAGGCATTAGATGTCTTAAGATGTGATCTTAATTTTAGTGGGAGTCATTGTTATTAATTTTAGTTATGATATGATGTTCGTATAAACATAATTTGATTACGTTATTGAAATCTGACATCTGTATTATTTAATAAGAGTTATTAAATAATAGTCCCAAAGTAATTTATGACATTTTATAGGTCATCAAGTATGTGACTTGATCATGAAACCCTATAGATAATAAATGACATAAATTATGTTGGTCCCTGGTCGAGGTTGTTAAAGTGGGACATTAACAACCGCGTGAGACTAGTATGTGAGGTGACTGATGACTAAGTTTCATGGAGTCATTAATAAGAGTATTAAAGTCAATCACATAGATATGTGTTGGAGAACACAGGATCGGACATGACCCACTGATGAGAACTCTACGGGATAGTTATATAAGTGTCATGAGAGTTTTCATTGCGACTATAGAGTATAGTCCTTAGACCTGAGTTCATCATGTTTTCTTACATGTGAATTGGTCCGCTTTAACCTTGTCAAACGTCAGCCGTAACTGGTGACTATAAAGGCATTGATTGGGCGTATCATGAAGCGTGTGAAGAGACAGGGATGAAACAAGATGGGATTTGTCCCTCCTATATAACAGGAGATAAATATCTCAGGGCCCATCGAAGATTTGATACTGAGAAATGTGTGGCCACACTCAAACGAGGTGATTGTCAGTCGTTTGTCTTGTCAGTATAAATCGGAGTTCGATGAACATGATCTTGGCTAAATAAGGGTGACACAGATCTTGCCTTATGCCAGATCGAGATATAGTGACGAAGGGATTATAGGAATAGATGATTCCAATACAAGTGGGAGATTGTTGGGAATGTCCTGAAATCTATTGTACTTATTCTAAGTGATAGTTGTATTGTCGAGATGAGACAATCATATAATACTAGGTAGTCATAATGCTTTGCTAGAAGCCACTTATGATCAATGAGTTTAGAACTCATTGCTAGTGTTATATGATCCTACAGGGTCACACACCTAAGCAAACTGGGCGTTAAAGACGAGGTTGATCATTAATGTAATGATCCAGTGAATGCATATGTGATATGCATTCGATATCAATGTTCTGGGACAGCATCGATCGTTGCAGAGAGTGCATCGATCGATGCACTCGCGGATTAATCAGATTAATTCGGTTTAATCGTTGGTTAATTCCGTTGTGGTTTAAGCCGACATATATAAGATATATGGTCGACCTAAACTCGTCCCTAACCTAATTCACAGCCACCAGAACTTGAGTAGAAACCTCTGAAGAGATTGGATCTCTATAGGCACTAGCATCCCTGCTGTCCAGTTTGTGTGCGTGTGGATACCAGTAGAGGCGCAGCATTTGAGGCGCTCTAGATCTCGATTATCTGCAAATCTTCCGCTGCTAATCACCAGGTAATTCTGAGATCCCTAGATTCAATTACATGATCCCTAGATCCTAGGCTTGGAATTCAGACCAGGGTTGCCTAATTGAATTAGGAACTGCTAGAAATTCCTTCATCATCATCACAACGGTGCGACTCTTCAATATCCAGCTGCTTCCCAAGAAACCTTTTGAGCTCCCCGAGAAAGAAACGACAAAGCGAGTGGATCAAAGCTGGCCGACCAGACCTATACCGAATAAATACCGGTCCAACTAAGACATCTTCAAATCCGCCGACTTCAAGCATCATGAAGATCGACGAACTGGGGGGGGCTTACTGTTATAGGTGGGTTTAGCACCCCACCCACTTAGAAGGCCCATGAATTATTCTTTATACAAAGGCCGGCCCAACAGAAGCAAAACGGCCCAACAGGCGATGGAAGCGCAAACATGTACACTCAAACCAAGCCCATCACCATCAGCTCGGCTCGATCCAAGCCGAACGACAACAAGTCAGCTCGGCTACGCTAAAAGCCAAAGGAACGTACGGCTCAGCCCATCTCGTCACCAAGTACGGCCCAATCCGCACGAGCTCGACAAGCGGTCAACGGCCTGTAAAAAGTACGACCGTATTTTAATATAAATAGGAGTCGTCACTGTACATTAATGTAACTTTTTGGGATTTGTGCACTTCTCACTACTTTCTCTCTCTAAAGTAAACATTCCCGAATTGTAAAAACCGAGCTCGTCTTTCGACAAGCTCGGGCTCTCGCTTGAATATAATACGCTCGTTACCGAGCATACCTCTCTCTTCACTAACACCGAACATTCCTCTCTTAACTCATCACCGAGCCTAGTCAGTTTCTCTCTTAGAAAAACTTTGACCTTCGGACCCGAGCACATCAACTCTCCCGAGCAAGACGCACCCTCAAACCTTTGTGACAAGCTCGGTTATCACAGTAAAGACGGAATATAATATCTAAAACCAAATTGTTCTCAATTAGTGTCGAGAAATATCTGGTGAAGAAATGGCTGCAGAATCTATCTTTTTTTATTTTCTCTTTTGTTTATAAATCTTTCTTTTATGTTCGTATAAACTGTGTACGTACAGACTCTGATTAAAAAGTTCACATTATAAGACATTGAGAGTATGCGGAAAGAATCTTAATATGAATAATTCCATTTCAATAATTTAACATATTGTGTGTTCTTCACCTGGCAAGCAAAGCGCCCGTGGCCTAATGGATAATGGATGAACTTCCATCTTCGTGAAGTCATTTGTACATCAAAGGTTAGTTTCTGCTTCCGTAATTTGATGCAAGTTATCTATTTTTTTCTATTCTGTGATGAAACTTTTGTATGGTTTGATACTCAGATATGTTGATGCTTGCGTTGCCGGACGGAGACAAGTTATCAGCTTTGTTGTGTTGTGTTAACTCCTTGTCTTTGGAATATTCTCTATGTTGTATTCAATCCCCTTTTATCAAATATATTCACTTTACATTCCCAATATCTTCTAAATATATTGGAGTGACGACGCTTCAACCTAGATTGTTAACTTATATTTTTTTCTTCCCTCTTCAGGTGATTGATAAAGTACTAGAGGAATAGGCCCGCACAGGTATCATTTTCTCACGCCTTTATGGTTCCTCTACTTGACATATGTGTTGTGCTTCTTAGTTGTTAAATATATTATGCTTTGATTAGTTAGTTCATTGGGTATCTTAATTCTTTTTCTTCCTAGTCGGTTGATTAATCTACAACCAAGGGAGGATGCACTACAAAAAATACGAGTATTAATAGCACTTGAGGATAGCACAATTTTTCTATGTGCTGTTGTAAAATATGTGTACTCTATTACAGCATTATATTAACGCTATGTTGTTATTTGGCTAAGCTGGAAACTAGAATTGGTTTTTGGAGCCTGATTCCTGTTATGTATTTGGTTTCCCTCTTAAACATTTCGTGAAAAATTAGAGTTAGCGCCACATCCTTTAATATTTTTTTCCTTCTATTGATTCTCGATATACTATTAACTTTTTTTTTTAACTAACACTCTTTTTCAACTCGCACATTCTTCTTCTTCTCTGGTTGATAGGGTTTGAGAATCTAGACAAATATCTTTCGTGCTCGTCGACTGCTCCTTGTCCAACGCGTTTATCTCCGGTCATCTTCTCCATCGGCCAGATAAGGCACGGTCAAGAACGGCAAGCCACTGGCTTTCTCCGGCGCTTCTCTGCGTTGGATTTGTTTTTTTGCTGGTAAGTTCATGAATCGTCAGCATTCATATTATCGAATTAGCACTTGATTCCAACTATCGGCTTGCTCCACCGTCAAACCTAGCCTTCAATCAATCTCTTTGATTTTCCGTTCCTCATTTTCTTTTTCGGTGTTGGAATTTTTAGGGCTTCGAAAATAGCGAGGGATGAGAAAACGGAGGTAGATGTTTCTGTTGATTCACCAAATTATGTTCTCAACGAAGAGGTTTGTTTCTGATTTTGTAGTTTGGGTTTTTAGATTCAGGAAAATTTTGTAGTGTGGGTTTGTTTCTGGATTTTGTAGTGCGGGTTTAATTCTCGCTTTGTGACAATTTTATTTTTTGGATTTTGTTTCTTTTTTCAGTCTCTGATGGAAGAATAATAATAGCCAAAATTGGAGATTCGTTTAAGGAATCCATGGCTGAGAAAGAGGAAGCAGCTTAAGCGATAATCTCATAACAGGTTTCTGAAACAACCCCAACTTTGCAAAACAATTGAATTTTGTTGATGTTGTGTAAAAGTTGTTTAAAAGATAACAGTTCTGAGAATGTTATTCGTTTTTTGTTGCAGCTACTTAGCTTCATAGTAATTTATGTATGGTAAGTTGAAAAATATAGTGTTGTACTCCTTGAGCTTCTTGCTGGAAGAAAACCAATTAAGAGTGAATCTCCAAAGGACCAAAAAGTCTTGTTATGTGGGTATGTGGAAAGTTCTTACATTTGAAAAGTATATAAGTTTTCTCTACTACTGCTAAACACATATGTATGTTCACATACAGGATAAGCCAATTTTGGATAGTAGAGAGTATTTCTCAGTTAATGGACCTGGGTGTGTTATATGAGAACAATGATGACCGGATGGAGATGATGGTGTTAGCGGCCACTTTTGCACAAGACAGTGATTGAGATCCCTCGCGGTTCACTGCATATGAAGTATTGTACCATACAAAATATTGTCTAGATACTTAACCATGTTCAAATGGAATTTGTTTGTGTTTGCTACTTAGCTTATTGTATCATCGTCTTGTTTCCCTTATACTCTTGTTCTTTTCAATGCAGCAAACGATTTTAAGAGGACGAAGGTACTTGTTCAAGCATCTTCATGATATTTGATCTCAGGTATCTGATATTGTTAGGCAGGTTAGTCCCGTTGATGCACCACACTTTTATCTTCAGCATTGGCTCGAAGTAATATCTAAAGAGTTCAAAGCTATTGTTTATCTCTGTTTTGTTTCTCAATATTTTGCAGTTCTTATGGTTTTGATGGCTAGAAATTCGATTTACCAGATTTATCCAACTTCTAGCAGAACATCATATTTCCATGAGGTAACTTAAAAGTCTCATCATCCTCAATATCTTTATTTTCCTTTTGCTAATTGTATATTTTGTTTGATAGGTTTCAGAAAGGAGATACTAAAATTCTTCTGAACTATGATGAGTTATACCCTTCTGGCAAATGCTCTTACGAAAAAGCTGAAGGGAAAGATATTACGTGAGTGATCGCAATACCAGAAGATCAATGCAAAGGTGATATATGTCTTTTTCTCAGGTTACTAGTAACTTGTTTCTTCTATTTTAAGAGTTTTGGATTTATGTTATATATAATTGTCTTCTTTTGTTGCTTGCACGTGAATATGAGTTTGAACTTGCTTTCCCCCTTTTATACCACCTAAAACAGGTCTGATAATTGTTATTTGTTCACTGCAGTGCAATACAACGGGGCGTACACTTGGATGAAATCACCTAGCAGTTGAAGATCCCAAAGAACAATCTAGAGTATGCTCTTTCTTTCTCATTAAAACATCTCTTCACATTTGCAGATTGTTGACTTCATGAGTCTGATTCATGAATCTACAACTCTAACATGTTGGAATTTTACATATGGCTGGGACTAATAGTTGTTTGAATATGGCAGCTTCACAAAACTTAAGATGGTACAGAGGAGTATTCACAGTTTATCCATCTCCCAAGAGGCAATTCACTTATTTGGGTATGTATTAAACATTTATCTATGAATTTATGTATGCTCTTGGTTTATTTAGAGTTTGTCTTAAGTGTGTCTATGTTATTGAATTGATCATTTTCTGGTTTACAGGTCTGGCTTGTTTTGTTTTTCTCCTTTTTTCAATCATGGTTCGTATAGTTTTCCTTTATATTACAGGAGAGAGTGATGATGATATGGAGGAAACTGAAGAAGCAAACCAAAAGTGGAGGAAGAAGAGATTGTTGAGTCAGATTATGAGCTCGATGGATACACGATTGGACCTGATTATGATCCGGCTCAGAAGGTAACATGGCCAACTTGAATTATTAATTGCAGAGAGAAAATCATCTAAATCAAGCTGGTTTCAAGTCTTGGGAGACATCCATTAAAGGTTTTTATGAATGGCGGAAGAGAAGGGACTCAGTTCATGGGGAAACCATGGGTGTGGGATCAAGACTTGGCGGATTGGCTGGCTTGTCTAGACTAAGTTTTTTTGGCATAGACTAAGCTACTTTAAGACTTATTTGTTGTTTATTACACTTGGATTATTAATAAAATATTTTCTGAATTTATCTTTTAGATAAATAAAATTTATACAAAATATAAATAATAATAACAATCTAATATGGCTCGGCTCGTTTACAGAATATTTTAATACGGCTTACATAAATACAACAAAATTAAAAAGCTATTACAAAATATAAGATAACGAGAAAATAATGCCACAATTAAATATATTAAAGCAAAATATTAAAGCCATAATAAAATATAAAATGGCAATAATATGATGTTGTTATAAACTGTATAATAGCTAAGAATTTCGTGCTATTATAGATCACTATATAATAGCAGGACAAATTTACGCTATTGTAGAAGGGGGGTCTAAGATAGCTCCTCATGTCATGGCCAATACTAAAACGCTGTCATAGGCATATTATAGCAATTTCACGACGCTATCAATATGCATTTTTCTTGTAGTGATGATTGTCCAAGCTACTATGACTGCTAGTTGGTTGTATCGAGCTACTTTTCTCAAGTCATTTCACATAGTTGTACCTGCCTCAAGGCCATAGCTTGCTTACCAGAGGAAGCGGTTAAGTATCACTCCACTTGCATGTAGGGTAGTAGAACTCGTTGGCTACTAGAATTTTTTGTTTGGTTGTGTAAAACATGTGTATCTTTTGTTTGGTAATAACATTTAATTCTTATTAATATGTCTTTGATGATCAAATAAATTAAGTACAAATAAAATATCCCAATCAAAATAGCTTTGCCAATCAAAATAGCCCAGCTAAAAATTATTGAAATGAACAATAAATAATAACAATTATTTAGTGCTATTATAAGTTATACAATTGCAAATCTAATAAACGCCATAGAAAAAACAATTAACGTAGCATAAAGAAAAAACGCTATGTAAAGTGTCAGACCTACAATGACGGGGGCAGACAGAGCGCTTGCCAGAACGCCATTGTATCTTGTAATGGCGTTTTACGGACACTCTCTATACGACATAATCTTGTAGTGAACACGATGGATACAGACTGTGAATTCATTTTCACGAAAGATGAAGGTTCTCAGACGGTACTCATCCCGGACGAGATAATCGAAGACTCAGTACCTTTCTAGGAGGATTTCATACTGGGAAATTTCTAGCTACGGCTCCTCATATTGCTCGGATCCATGTCATCGTAAACAAAATATGGACCTTGGAGGATAAATTTATCAAAGTTGATGCATTTGAGGTTGATGAAACTACTGTAAAATTCAGAATCAGACGCGAAGAAACAAGGAAACGAGTTCTCCGAAGTGGGATGTGGAACATCGCGAACATACCAATGATTGTCACAAATTGGTCTCTAACTGAGGAGGAAACTCAACCAGAGATGAAGTCAATTCCTATGTGGGTGATCATGAAAGGATTACCACAAAAGTTATTTCATCGAAAGGGTCTAGGCTTCCTGGCGAAAGCAGTTGGCACACCTAAACGATTGCATAAAGACACTGAGCTCTGCAAAAGTTTTGAGGAAGCGAAATTTTTCCTTGAAGCTGATCTAACAAAGGAATTACCGTAGAAATTTCGTGTTAGACCAAGAAAGGGAGTTGATGCTTAGGTGGAATTCAAGTACCCATGGCTTCCACACAAGTGCAACATTCAAAACTGGGGACACCTATCGAAGGTCTGTGTATCAAACAAGCCTGTTGAGGAAGCTATAATGGTGACTGAGACAGAAAATTCACAAATGAAGAAACAATAGGCATGAGAAGATTCATCTACAGAAATCCCATCAACAAACAAGGAGATTCTAGCGCAGGATAATGAGAAGACAAAGAATCTTGAACTACCGGACATTGTAGAAGTTGTCAATGTGGATATGGGAAAGAATTCAGAAATAAACACCTCACTAGTCGAAGATAAAAAAGAAGGATGGATATCTCCTTCAAAAAACAGATGACACACGGGTTAATATTCAGGGGAAAAAGTGGAAAAGTAGAGGAGATAACTACCTCTTCGCGATTTGCAATTCTGGATATGGAAGATAGGAGAGTCAGACGGGGATGGTGAAGAGGATTAGAAGAAGGTGATATGAAGGAGCCGGACACGATTAGAACAGGTGCTCTGAACCTGCAGATGTATGAAAAAACGAACGAGTCCTGACCTACACTCCCTCGTACAACCAAAACAAGCCAAAGAAAAAACTTCGACTCGAAGGTTCAAAGTACGAAACTAACTAGTACTATGAACAAGAGATGTCTTAGCAACAAACATTAAATGGTGGGGTTCTTTTGGAATGCACACGGAATGAATAAAAAATTGAAGCATTCCATAATTCGGCAATGGGTAAATAATAGTATTCTGGAATTTGGTTGTTTACAAGAGACAAGAGTCAAGAAAGGTAAATTATCTGCAATTGCTACATCAATTTTTCAAGGCTAGTCTTTTATATCTAACTACGAGCATCATAGATTAGGCGAATCTGGGTGTTTTAGAAAGATAATGTCAAATTAACTCCCGTTTTTAAAACTGTGATAACATGTTCAGTTTTGCTACAAGGCCAGGAAGAAGAGTTCTTCTGCTCTTTTGTTTATGCATCAAATCTCTTGAAAAATAGGAGAGTTCTATGGGAAGATCTGTGCGACCATAGTAACTCACCTTTGTTCCAAGAAAAATCATGGATGATATGCGAGGTTTTTAATGAGATTTTGGAGGGTTCGAAACACTCCAACTATGACGACCTGACATCTCTTTCATCGGGTATGGCAGATTTCCAGAGTTTGGTTCAACAATGCTCTCTAGTTGATTTGGGTTATCATCCACCAAAATATACATGGGGGAACAAGCGATCTCAAGAATTAATATGCAAGAAATTGGATGGACTTCTTGTAAATGATCAGTGGCTGGACAAGAAGAGGATGCTCGTATCACCTAAGAGCTTGGTTTTCTCTAGATATTGTTGAGTTTCCGAAACGCAGGCCAATTCAGTTTATCAACATCACATAAAATCTCCCTCAATTTCTACCGACAATTGTTGAATACTGGAAAAAACAGAACCCTTGTTCGTTTCCACATCAGAAATGTTCCGCTTATCTAAGAAATTGAAGAATTTAAAACCTCTGATGAGATCGTTGGGAAAGGAAAGGTTCTGGAAATTAACAGACCGAGCTAAGGAGGCTTACACGGACTTGTGTACGAAGCAATCTGCAACTATGCAATCCCAAATCAAGCCAATTGCGAAGAAGAGAGTGCTGCTTACGATCGTTGGCAACATATATCAAATCTATAGGAGGAGTTTTTAAAACATAAATCAAAGATTCATTGGCTTAAGGTAGGTGATGGAAACAACAAATCGTTTCAGAGGTCTGCGATTGTAAGCAAAATGAGAAATAGTATTCGGGAGATAGTGAATGCGAATGGAGAGGTTATAAAGACAGATGGTCAGAAGTGCTAGCTTCCGGGAGCATTGATTTTTAGTGAGAGAGAGAGAAAAAGTGCGAATTTTAGTGCGATCTAAACTTTTTAAAAAGTGCTAGCTTTCGGTGAAAAAGGAGATGGTTTCATCTCCACTTCCTCCGTCAACTTCCGACGAACCACCGTTACCTGAAGCAATCAACCAAGTCGGAGCTGGAAAAATCGGAGAATCTATGGAGCACACCAAAACTTACATACGCCGCAATCATCAAGCCACAATGACCTCACCACCACCGCCTTCTTCCATGCCTGTGGGGAATCTCTTAGGTGCTACTACGGGAATCCCATTCCAAGAATCAACATCACAATCTCATGAAAAAAAATCATACTCTACTGTCGCTCAAACACAACGATCTTTGCAAAAGCATGATCTAACCTTTTCTGAAATTGATGGAATCAACTCGATCACCATACCAGACGAAATCATTGAGGGTCCTCCACCTCTATGGGAAGACTTCGTGATCGGACGGTTCCTAGCTAAAGGACCACATGTAGCAAAGGTCCACGTTATTGTTAACAAGATTTGGCGGGTGACTGGAGATAAATCGGAGAATATAGAAGCATACGCCGTGGACGAGTCATCAATCAAGTTCAAAATCAAAGATCCGCAAGTACGCTCGCGAGTACTCCGACGAGGTATGTGGAACATCGCAAACGTACCTATGGTCGTAAATAAATGGTCTCCTATTGTAGAAGATGAGCAACCAGAGATCAAAACAGTTCCTATGTGGATATGCATGAAAAATGTTCCTCCAAAAATGTTTTCGGAAGTGGGACTTGGATTTGTAGCCAGCGCAGTGGGTGATCCTAAACGATTGCATCCAGACACAATTCTCTGCAAAAGTTTTGAGGAGGCGAAGATCTTCGTTGAAGCGGATCTGTCAAAGGGATTCCCAAAATCTCATCGGTTCAGGTCCAACACAGGTGTGGATTTTGTGGTCGAATTTAGATACCCATGGTTACCAGATAGATGCACTTTGTGCTCTAAATGGGGTCACAAAGTGGATAAATGCACTGCCCCAAGAACAATTCTTAGGCGTACAAGTGAAAAACAAATGGAGAAAAATCAAAATGATGAAGTCATAAGGGAAATGACTAAGCCAAATGAAGAGTCCACAAATGCAGAGGTGATAGTTGATTCGATGAATACAGTGATGGTAAATACAGAGGTGACTAATGAGGTGGATAAGATAACAGAGGTGGTGGAGGTACCAGTAGCCAAAATAACAAACGAGGCTGCAGACCGAGAATCGACAGAAGGGACAGAAATAGTCGGAAAAACAGATAAAACATGCAACATGGCAGATGCAGAAGGTCCTTGGTGCTCCCCATCGAAATCAGGAAGACAAAATCCGAAAACAAATGAAGAAATAAAAAATAGCTTTATCTCTCCATCTCGATATGCTTGTTTGGAGAAAACAGAAATGGATCAAAACGAGGAAGAAGGACAAGAGGAAAGGGAGGAAGGAGAGCTCAGTCAAGATGAGGGGGAGGAAAAGGTTGACAGAAAGACTGATGATAAAAGGGAACGCTTGGGAAAGACTGAAAACCAGAGGACCCGTCCGCAACGTTCAAGAGCAACAAAACCAGCAAATAAGACAACTTCAGAATCTGGACATAATATGCAGGATAAGCAATCCGGTGTATTATGGAAAAGAGGAACTAAGAAGAAAAATTAATGTCGGGATTTGTATGGAATGTACGCGGAATCAACAAAACATCAAAACATTCAACAATCCGCAGCTGGATTCAATCTAGTTCTCTAGAATTTGGGAGTCTTCTGGAAACCCGAGTAAAAGAAAGCAAAGTCTCTAAGATTTTTTCATCAGTTCTTCAGGGATGGTCCCTGATTTCAAATTATGAACACAGTAGAGGAGGACGAATATGGGTTGTTTGGAAGGATAACGTACGGGTTACGCCTATATTCAAAAGTGATCAAATGATTACTTGTTCGGTACTTATACAAGGTAGAGAGGAGGAATTTCTATGCTCATTCATCTACGCCTCTAATATAGCAGAAGAGAGGAAACAACTCTGGGAGGATATAAAAAACCACCACGATTCACCGTTGTTTAGAAATAAACCATGGATCATTGGAGGAGACTTTAATGAGATTCTTCAGACGGAAGAGCATTCCAATTATGTCGGCACATCCAATCACCAAGGCATGAGGGAGTTTCAAGATATGGTTAACTATTGCTCTATATTTGATTTGGGATATCACGGTCCAAGATACACTTGGTGCAATAAACGAACGGAGGGTCTAATCTGTAAAAAGCTGGATCGTATCATGATCAATGAGATATGGTTAGAGAAGCACCCGAACTCATATGGAATTTTCGAACCTGGTGGCTGCTCAGACCACCTTCGAGGACGGTTTATGCTTGAGGCAGAGGAAATGGGGAGAAAGAAGCCATTTAAATTTGTTAATGTTCTGACAACCATCCCGCTTTTCCAATCACAGGTAGAGGAGTATTGGGACAATACGGAACCTATTTTTGACTCAACTTCTGCTCTATACCGCCTCTCAAAGAAGTTAAAAGGTTTAAAGCCAACACTGAAAAAACTGGGAAAGGAAAAGCTGGGCGACCTACTTCGAAGAACCCGTGATGCATTTGACGACCTATGTGCTAAACAAGAAAAAACTCTCCTGGACCCCAGTACGGAGAACATGAAATTGGAAGGCGAGGCCTATGCAAAATGGCAGAGACTATCAGAGTTAGAGGAAGGATACCTTCGGCAAAAATCAAAGGTTCACTGGTTGCAAGTGGGAGATCGCAACAATGAATACTTCTATAAGTCTCTGAAGATACGAAGGATGAGGAATTCAATACGAGAGGTTATTGGACCAAACGGGGAAGTCTGTGCAACAAGTGAAGAGATTAAGAATGAAGCCGAGCGATTCTTTAGAGAGTTTCTAACGCACTGTCCACCGGAATATGTGGGAACAACGAGTGACAAATTGAAGGAAGTGCTGAGTTTCAGATGTTCTGATGCTGATAATGAACATCTAACACAGGGGGTAACAGAAACAGAGATTCGAGAGGTTCTATTCAATATGCCAAATAATAAATCGCCAGGACCGGACGGATTCACAAGTGAATTCTTCAAAGCAACATGGCATATTGTGGGGAAAGATTTCATTGCAGCAGTACAGTCATTCTTCACTAAGGGTTTCCTCCCTAAAGGACTAAACTCTACGATATTGGCATTAGTTCCAAAGATTGAAGAAGCAAGAATGATGAGAGACTACAGACCCATTTCGTGTTGCAACGTAATTTATAAGGTCATCTCAAAGATCTTGGCAAACCGACTAAAGGGAATCCTTCCGAAATTCATTAGTTTGAGCCAATCAGCTTTTGTAAAGCAGAGACTATTGATGGAGAATGTCCTTCTAGCTACAGAAATGGTTAGAGACTACCACAAAGACTCGATATCTGCACGTTGTGCTATGAAGATTGATATATCAAAAGCTTTTGACTCAGTGCAATGGGATTTCGTCATCAAAACTCTTACAGCTCTTGGTTTCCCTGATAAGTTTATTCATTGGATACGCATATGCATCACCACTCCATCATTCTCTGTTCAAGTTAATGGGGAGCTAGCGGGTTTCTTCCAAAGCACAAGAGGACTTAGACAAGGATGTGCTCTATCACCTTATCTTTTTGTGATAGCAATGAATGTGCTATCTCATATAATAGACAAGGCTGCGGCAACCAAACAAATTGGTTTTCATCCGGGAAGTAAGAATATCCAACTTACACATCTTTGTTTCGCAGATGACATTATGGTCTTCGTTGATGGCCATAAAAGGTCGATAGAGGGTGTGCTAAGGATTTTTGATGAATTCGCTCTAATGTCTGGTCTGAAAATCAGCATAGAAAAATCGACAGTGTACCTTGCGGGAATGTCTGATCATGAGAAAAATGCTATAACATCTACATTCCCATTTGCAGTAGGGCATCTACCTGTCAAGTACTTGGGCTTGCCACTCTTATCCAAGCAAATGTCAAAGGCAGATTATAAGCCTCTAGTAGAGGCGATCCGAAACAAGATGACAAGCTGGACAGCTCGTTATATTTCATACGCAGGTCGCCTACAACTACTCACATCTGTCATCGCAAGCACAACCAATTTCTGGATCTCAGCATTTCGACTACCGAGTGGCTGCATTTCAGAAATTGAACAACTCTGCTCCGCATTCCTATGGTCAGGACCAGACCTAAATACGCGAAAGGCAAAAGTGGCATGGAGGGACATTTGCATACCAAAAGAAGAGGGCGGATTAGGTCTGAAATCGCTAAAAGAAGCCAATGCAGTAAGCTGTTTGAAGTTGATATGGCGAGTTGTTTCTCGACAACCATCGCTATGGGTACAATGGGTGCATAACCAGATACTCCGACGGGAATCTTTTTGGACAGCAAAATCAAGTGCAAATAAAAGCTCTTGGATGTGGCGAAAACTGATAAAATTCAGAGATGTAGCAAAACAATTTCACAAGGTCGAGATACAAAATGGAGAATCAACATCGTTCTGGTACGACGAATGGTCAGGTCTGGGCAGAATAATTGATATGACAGGAGAAAGAGGATTCATAGAGCTCGGCATTCCAGCAACATCAACAGTAGCAGCTGCTATTCGATCGAGGCGAAGAAGGAACCACCGCACTGAAACTCTAAAAAGAATAGAGGAGGAGCTGGAAAACAGAGCAATAACTATATCGGAGGCGGAGGGGGAGGACATTGCTCTGTGGAAAAGTTCAGAAAATCAGTTCAAAAGAACATTCAAAACAAAAGCAACCTGGAACCTGCTCCGATCAAATAGAGACAAGCAGAGCTGGAGTAAAAGCATCTGGTTTAAGCACTCGACACCGAAGTACTCCTTCTTTGCATGGCTGGCGATTAAAGACAGACTTGCAACAGGAGACAGACTCAGAACATGGGCTAATGGACAAAGAACAGACTGTGTACTCTGTGGAACGGCGGAAGAAACACGAAACCATCTTTTTTTCAGCTGCCCATTCACTGAAGAAATATGGAGAAACACCACGGGTACGTTACTGGGGCAAAAATACACAGCAGAATGGGAACGGATCATTACTTTACTATGCTGTACCAATGCAAATGGCATAGATAAGTATATTCTACGGTACGCATTCCAGACCACAATATACCATGTCTGGTATGAACGAAACAGGAGACGTCATGGAGAATCAAACTCGAATCAATCTGCCATCATCAAGAATATAGATAAAAACTTCAGAAACAGATTCACAACAATCAGAAATATGGGTGACAGTGCCTTCGATGACGGGATGCGGCGGTGGTTTTCGCTACAACCTCCATTGTTTTGATGCATATCTCATTGTCTTGATGTATTTGTAAAATATCATGTCTAGCATTACTCTAAACACTCAGACATAAGAAGCACCCAGTTGTAAAAACAGTTTTTGGTTTGAATGAATTTAACATCAAATTCAAAAAAAAAAAAGACAGATGGTCAGATTAAGAATGAGGCCGAGAAATTTTTTAAAAGGTTTCTTCAACATAAACCACAAGACTACACTAGTACAACAACAGAGAAAATGAAGGAGCTAATATCCTACCGTTGCTCAGAGGTATACAAGTGTATGCTCATGGCAGAGGTCAAGGAGGAGGAAATCAGACAAGTACTATTTTCTACGCCAAATGATAATCTCTAGGGCCTGATGGTTTCACGGTTGAATTCTTCAAAGCAGAATGGCCAGTCGTGGAAAAGATTTTATAGCTGCTATCAAATCATTCTTCATTAAGGATTTCCTTCCAAAGGGGGGTAAAGTCAACTATACTAGCTCTCATTCCAAAGAAAGATGAAACTACAACGATGAAGGATTATCGGCTGATAGCTTGCTGCAACGTCTTATACAAAGTGGTGTCGAAATTCTTGCTAATTGACTCAAAGGCCTGCTCCCGAGGTTTATCAGTGGTAATCAATCTGCTTTTGTTAAAAAAAAATCTGTTAATGGAAAATGTCCTTCTAGCAAGTGAGATGGTTAAAGACTACCACAAAGCAGGTATTCCACCTTGGTGCGCCATGAAGATCGATATATCAAAAGCCTTCGAATCAGTTCACTGGGATTTCGTCCTCCAATCGCTGGCGGCTATACACATACCAGTGAGATTCACTCAATGGATCAAACCCTGCATCTCCACAGCCTCGTTTTCCATTCAAGTTAATGGTGAGCTTGCCGGTTATTTTAACAGCACAAGAGGTCTCTGACACTGCTGTTCCCTATCACCCTATTTCTTTGTCATATGTATGAATGTTCTATTAGGACTGATAGATAAGGCAGCAACTGAAGGGAGAACCTGATTCCAACCACGATGAAAAAATCTAAAAATAACGCATCTATGCTTCGCGGACGACATCTTGGTCTTCGTGGAAGGGAAAAAGAGATCTATTAAGGAAACAATTCTTGTGTTTCTAGAGTTCGCAGCAATGTACGGTCTCAAGATCAGTATTGAGAAATCAACATTGTTCTTGGCGGGTCTAGCGCAAGATGAGCAACAAGATATAATAAATCGGTTCCAATTCAAAGAAGGTAAACTCCCTGTCCGCTATTTAGGCTTACCTCTACTCACAAAACGTATGACAATGGTTGACTACGACCCGCTTGTCGCTAACATAAAGCAGAGAATTCAATCATGGACTGAAAGGCATCTCTCTTATGCGGGGACGGTTGCAACTTCTGAAATCTATGATAGCTGGGATAATAAATTTCGGGACATTTGCTTTCAGACTACCAAAAGCATGTATAAGAAAGATTGATCAGCTTTGTTCATCTTTCTTATGGTCAGGACCAAGTCTGAACACAAGAAAGGAAAAAATATCTTGGAAAGTAGTGTGTTTGCCTAAAACAGAAGGTGGTCTGGGAATCAAGGAGATCGAGGTAAAACAGAAGGTGGTCAAGACGCCTAAAAATAATATGGCGTCTTGTTTCAGATAATTCATCTCTTTGGGGCAAATGGATAAGAAGCATTGATGTTTGCGTTTTACATACCAATTAAAACCTAATGTGCACACTACCACAATCAAATGGTATGTCGATGTAACACTTTAGGATCAAATCCATAGGGAGCTAGTCACCTATGACACCAAGAATACACAAAGTTCCTTAATATAAGCTAATAAAAGAGATTTGTTTTTTTTTACTAACAACCTAAGTGAGATGAAAGCAAAGAAACTAATAGGCAAATGATATAGATAACAAAAGTGCAACAGAACTAATGATGCACTAAACAAGATACTAAGATTCACACAAAAACAGAGTTGTGATGAGTTTGAACAAAAGATAAAAGACTAAGTTCCTTGGGTTGAGATTTCGGTTTGGATGATCAACAATTAATCTAGAAGTGTTTAAGAAAAATAAAATGGTTTCTTAGGCTAAGAAAAACATATCAAGCTACTCCACTCTCATGATAATAGCTCTACACCTATCAAGCATTAACATTAACTCTCGTTGGCAATTTCAAGATAGATATGCATTATGAACAAGTTCTTATTACCACTAAACACCTTAAACATCAATCTCATTGGTTAAGTATGTAAAACACTTGATAGAGTTTCAAATATTAACTACACTTCTCAGTGCTAGCAACATTCAAGATCAAGGAATTGATTAGCTATTTCAATCCTAGCATTAAGAGTTTCTAACAAGTAAGAAATCAATATTTCCAAGTTTTAAACAACCTAAACCATTACTAGATCACCCTCACCTTACTCTAACCCATAGACTTATAAAGAACTACTCACTAATATTCATAGAGAGAAATAGATAAATCAACAAGAACAACACAAGAAAATCAAACCAAACTTCAAAACAAGATGAAAGAAAATAAAGTTATGATCTAGATCCATAAAATGGATCAAGAAGTAGATCATGTCTCTCCTCATACACCAAGAGGCCTTAAATAATGGAAAACAAAGTGTCGGTCGACCTCAGAACATGGGAGGGTGTACAAGCCAATAGAAAAAGAGAAAAAGTTTCATTATTGATATTAATGACTTGATATTAATGCAAAAGTTGGTCTTAAAGTGGCATGATTGATATGTGTCTAGTAAATCGGTCATACCTCTTCGTGTATAGCTCTTAATGACTTCAAACCACCTCCATTGGAAAGGTAACTCAATTCCATATAACTTTGTTTTGAAGGTCCAAAGCTAAATATGAACGTAAGCACTTCATATGACTCGATCTTTCAAGTTTAAATTTCACAGCGGCTTCAGCCCTCGCTGTGGGTGCCGCTGGAGCTCTCGACTGTTCGCATTTCTTCACAGCGACTTTAGGCCCTCGCTGTGGGATGCCGCTGTGAGGTCTGTTCGTGATCCTTAGCTGTTTTTCCACTCTTTTTGGATGTTTTTCAGTCCCTACTCCCTCCATATCATTTGGGTGCTTCATCATGTCTTCCACCACCTACAAAAAAGAGAAACAAAGCATATGCAATCCTAATGATGCCTAAATGCATTATCCTAAAGCTAAAACACACCAAAAATAATGATCACAAAAACTCAAAAATACAACACATCAACTCCCCCAAACTTGTTTCTTTCCTTGTCCTCAAGCAAACACCAATGAGAACAAAGGGGAGAGGTTTGAAGTTGGAGACTCATAACCAAAGATATTTAGCAAGCCCTTAACATGATATACTTAGAAAATGATAATATGTTGCATGAACAAACACTCTAATCCACTCTAATTTCTCTAATTTTATCAACACACCAAATCTTATTCTCTTAAGCACATTGTCAAGAATCAACTTACTCAACATTCCACCAACTCTTACATTCATTCTTTCCATTAATGTGTAGTCTCACAAATTGGAATTTGATCTTAATCAATTGGCTTGGTGTAAAAAGGCTTCAAATAGTGTTCGGAGGAGGTTTATTATTTCATATTTGATGGCTAACTCTCAAGGAAAAGGAATGCTAGACAATATGTAAAATGCGGCAAGACAAGAATAATTTATGCATACAACTCTTAACTCCCATTGCCTTACCTAATTTTGTTTCCAAATCTCATCACTAGTTTAACCAATATCTCTTCTTTCCCAAACTTTAACCATTTGACTTTTTTCATTTTTTGGGTCTTGAGAAGTTATTCTTTCCATTTACTAAGACTCTTTTTCTTTTGATTTCTTTTCATTTCAAACTTAGAGTTTTCCCATTTTATCTCAACTTCCCAAGTGTTTCCCTTCACAAGTCCCTTTGGTTTTTTCTTTCTTTTACTCCCCATTTCATTCTTTCTTTTCTTTCAATCCCAATCCCATTTTCAAGTTCTCTTACCCCAAATGCCAATCAACAAAATGAACTTGTATACTAGCCTATGAGAGCTAATCATTGTCGTTCTTATACTTTTAACCTTTTACACATGTTAGCATTATAAAAAAAAGGCCTCACTCAACCAATCTAATGAAGGCTTAAAAGAAAAGGGAAGGGTTCTATGGTGTGGTAACCATCCTAAGAGTGAGAATGGCCATTTGGATTAACAAAGGGTGGTAGAAAAGTGGTAAAATATAATCCAAGTGCGTAAATAGTGACCATGATCAAGCATCAAAATCCCATAAGTGAGAAGACTAAGTTCATTTAAGTCCATATAGATGAGTTGGTTTCAAAGTTGAGAGTATCAAGCAAGACAAATGGATTTCAGTGGTGCGATCAAAGCTCGAAATGTGCAAGTGTTTCAAGAGTTGTTTAAGCAACATAGTATGATTATCAAGGGCATCATGTTAAGTTCTAAAATCTAGATTTCTTACAAGGCAATTATATCATTGTCTCCTATGCAAATGTAAATGCAATCTATAATGCTACTAGACTCAATCCTAAAAGAGAAACAAATATGAAGCTACATGTTCTTTTTTTTTTATGTTTCAAAATTTTCAATTTTTTTTTTGGTTTTTTCAAAATCTGATTCAAGATGGTAAAATAAAAATAAAATTAACTAACAATACTATTGAAGGTGGTGGTAGTGTTACCTGAAGCAGAAAGTAATAGTGTAATCCCCCCCCCCCCCCCCCCCCCCCCCCCCCCCCCCCCCCCCCCCCAAACTTAGCTCTTGTTTGCTTATGTTTGCTCTTCGGTGGAAATCTCCAAACTTAAATCTTGATCTCTTGTCCACATGCTGAAAACACACAAAACACTAAAACACACGTAAAATGCACACAAACACATAGACCAAAACAAATAATATATACAAAGGATACCATGGGACTTCTTCCCAAGTGAGCTTGTTTAAAGTCTCTAGCTTGACAATCCCTTCACTTTTTCTGGTTGGGAATGTGACATGACTTTGGATCACCAGGGTCATATTCATCATAGAACCATCCCCTAAACTCATTCATCCTAATCTCCTCAAAAGAGATCTTCCTTGGACCATCAATGCTCATTCTTGTGGCGGAAGTTATACCAAGATGCTTGTCAAAAAGTTGTGCCATTTGAAATTCTTCTTCTTCACCATCTATTGAGATTTATTCAATGAGACTCTCTTGTTTCTCCTTAGGCATTTCACTCTCTGTCTCTTACTTGGAGTTGGGTTATATATGCATTTCTTCCTTGGTTGAGAATTCATCATCCATTGATATCTCCTTTATGCTCTCTATGCATCGAAAAACCAAGCTATCTTCATGAGAGTCTCCAATAGTTGTTACCACCTTGTCTACTTCTTCCTTGTTGCTCCTTGCTGGATGACTTATGAGTGTTCCAACATAAACTTGTTCTTCATATCTTATCTCATGAGCTTCATCAACATTGCAATCAAGAAGTGCTTCAAATTCCCCTTCATACATTCTATCTTCTTGTAAGAACTCATCCTTGATTTGAGAATCCTCTTCATATGTTGTTTCAGCATCCCTCACAGATTGAGACATTTCTTTGACTAAGGCTGAGAAGCTTCAGGCTAAGTTTTCAAAATCTGCATTCATCTTAGCATACATCTCCTTGGTACTCTCCAAAACTTGTTTCAGAAGTTGTTGTGTTGTTTCCTCCTTGGATTGTTGGTTTGAATAACTCCCTTGACCTTGGAATTGTTGGTCTCTTTGGTTTTGATAAAAACCTTGATTGTTGAGAATCTCTTCTTTATTTGGGGAGTAATAATCCATTCCATGCTCGTACTCCATGTCCCAAGATTGATATATCTCATCATGTAGATATTGATACTCTTGAGAATAATTTCCATATGAGATATCTTCTTGATAAGTGAGTGAGCCTTCAAAGCCTCGATAGCTCGTGGGGTCCCAAGATTGGTATCCCTCATCATCTCCATATTGGTACTCTTGAGCAAAGTTTCCATATGGAGGATCTTCTTGGTAAGTGGATGAGCATTCAAAACTGTGGTAGCTTGTAGGGTTCCAAGCCATCTCTCTCTCTTGAACTTTCTCCCTTGTGATTATACCCTGCAAAAAGAGCAAACACTTGAAAGAAAATCAGTAACCAAACAAACAAAAACAAACAAAAAAGCTTAGTCTCAAGGAAATTTGAAATCCTAATGATAAATCGCCTAGCTCCCCGGCAACGGCACCAAATTGATGTTTGCGTTTTACACACCAATTAAAACCTAATGTGCACGCTACCACAACCGAATGATATGTCGATGTAACACTTTAGGATCGAATCCACAGGGAGCTAGTGACCTATGACACCAAGAATACACAAAGTTTTTTAATCTAAGCTAATAAAAGAGATTTGGTTTTTTTTTACTAACAACCTAAGTGAGATGAAAGCAAAGAAACTAATAGGCAAATGATATAGATAACAAAAGTGCAACAGAACTAATGATGCACTAAACAAGATACTAAGATTCACACAAAAACAGAGTAAGAACAGAGATGTGATGAGTTTGAACAAAAGATAAAAGACTAAGTTCCTTGGGTTGAGGTTTTGGTTTGGGTGATCAACAATTAATCTAGAAGTGTTTAAGAATAATAGAATGGTTTCTTAGGCTAAGAACAACATATCAAACTACTCCACTCTCATGATAATATCCCTACACCTATCCAGCATTAACATCAACTCTCGTTGGCAATTTCAAGATAGATATGCATTATGAACAAGTTCTTATTACCACTAAACACCTTAAACATCAATTCTCATTGGTTACGTATGTAAAGCACTTGATAGAGTTTCAAATATTAACTACACTTCTCAGTGCTAGAAACATTCAAGATCAAGGAATTGATTAGCTACTTCAATCCTAGCATTAAGAGTTTCTAACAAGTAAGAAATCAATATTTCCAAGTTTTAAACAAGCTAAACCATTACTAGATCACCCTCACCTTACTCAAACCCAGAAACTTATAAAGAACTACTCACTAATATTCATAGTAACACAAAAGGACATAGTTGAGATGATATAAGATGAGAGAAATAGATAAATCAACTAGAACAACACAAGAAAATCAAACCAAACTTCAAAACAAGATGAAAGAAAATAAAGTTATGATCTAGATCCATAAAATGGATCAAGAAGTAGATCATGCCTCTCCTCATACACCAAAAGGCCTTAAATAATGGAAAACAAAGTGTCTTGGTCGACCTCAGAACATGGGAGGGTCTACAAGCCAAAAGAAAAAGAGAAAAAGTAGCATGTGGGCAAAAGTTGGTCTTAAAGTGGCATGATTGATATGTGTCCAGTAAATCGCCTATAACTCTTCGTGTATAGCTCTTAATGACGTCAAACTACCTCCATTGGAAAGATAACTAAATTCCCTATAACTTTGGTTTGAAGGTCCAAAGCTAAATATGAACGTAAGCATTTCATATAACTCGATCTTTCAAGGTTAAATTTCACAGCAGCTTCAGGCCCTCGCTGTGGGTGCCGCTGGAGCTCCCGACTGTTCGCATTTCTTCACAGCGACTTCAGGCCCTCGCTGTGGGATGACGCTGTGAGGTCTGGTCGTGATCCTTAGCTGTTTTTCCACTCTTTTTGGGTGTTTTTCAGTCTCTACCCCTCCATATCATTTGGGTGCTTCATCATGTCTTCCACCACCTACAAAAAAGAGAAACAAAGCATATGCAATCCTAATGATGCCTAAATGCATTATCCTAAAGCTAAAACACACCAAAAATAATGATCACAAAAACTCAAAAATACATCACATCAAGCACTCTTATAAGGAAAAACACATTATGGAATGTCAAAAGCAGTAACCAAAGCTCGTGGATGTGGCGCAAATTGCTAAAATACAAAGATAAAGCAAAGTCATAAAATTGGAACACGGAATGGAGAATCAGCCTCATTTTGGTTCCACAACTGGGCTACTACGGGTCGACTAATAGAACTAATATGGGCGAGACGACACATTGATTTGGCTATGAGTGAAGCTGCAACAGTTGCAACAGTCATCCAAAACCACCATAGAAGACACCACCGAGCTGATCATCTAAATCATATTGAAGAGGAAATTTCGAAAGCAAAAAAATATATGGTGCAATCAGGAGGATGTTCATATATGGAAGGCCAACGAAACGAAGTATAAGCCACAGTTCAGTAGCACAGACACAAGAAATATAATCTGTAAAGGAAGTGCGGTACAATAGTGGAACAAAGGAATCTGGTTCAGGTATTCAAGTCCTAAATTCTATTTCATGGCTTGGCGTGCGATCCTAAAGAGGTTGCCTACGGGGGACAGAACTAGGAAGTGGAGCAATCAAAGCTCAGACTGTCTGTTCTGTGGTGAAGAAGAATCGAGAAACCACATGTTTTTTATCTGCACATACAAGATTGAAATTTGGGGGAAGCTAACAAAAGCCATGCTCGGAAATGGATTACTCGGATTCTTGGGAAGCTATCATACAACTCATTTAGAACAAATACCGATACAGAACCACAACATTATTCCTTCGGTATGTCTTTCAAACAACTTTGTATCATCTCTGGATGGAAAGAAACCGCAGGAAATATGGTGAAAATCCGAGGGCTGGTTCAAACTTCATGAATGATTTGAAATTTGAGACTGCCCTTTTTTACTTTTGATTCAAAGAAATGCTGCACTCGTTCTTAAAAAAAAGTTTTTTTTGGTTTGAACAAGAATTTAACATACATTTCAAAAAAAAAACATGAGCTTCTGATACCATATTAGATTAGGTAAATTCTCTTTGTCTTTCATATTATTAGGGACTCATATATAGATTTACGATGGATCCTAGGATTTACATACAAAGGTATATATGACAATATCTATAGTCTAATAGTTGAAACAATATCATTTACATTGAATTGTAATGTTGAATTTTCATATACTTCGAATCGTTAAATTATTTTACATGCACTACAAGAAAATGAGATATTAATAGCAGAAAAGATAGCGTTTTATGTAGTTATGCTATAGTTGATATAACAATGAGTTTTTAATAGCGTTTATAATTTACGAACGCTATCATAAATCAAGTGCCTAAAATTTTTTAATACCCGCTTCTTTTTTCGTGAATGCGCTACATTTTTAGGAAGTCCGCGTGAAATTTTGGCTAAGTAAAACCCTTGACAGGGTTAATTGAATTAAAAAAATATAGAGGAAGGGAAAAAAAATCTAGCGTTCAATCTATTTCTCTCTCTCTCTCTCTCTCTCTCTCTCTCTCTCTCTCTCTCTCTCTCTAATGTGGCGATACAATCCGGAGAGACCCTCAATGATCACCATTCTCGCTGGTAATCGCATCACCTCTCCAGATCTGGTCAGTACTCTTTCTCTATCCTTTTTTGTTTTCTCTATTGATGTGTTTTGACTTGTGTGTTTTGTTTCTTTTGTATCCAAGGGCTATGGAGAAGACCGAAGCTAAGACTCGATGAAGAATCCACGACGATCTGGGGAAGCAAAGGAAAACGAGTGAGGAAGTGAGTCAAGAGCGAGTCTCATCCATGTGACTCGGAAACATTACCTACTCCGGATCTAGCCGAGGTTATGTCTCTTCGATTTCCCATTCATATAGTCTGTTTCAAATTCTGAGATTCCCACTCTCCCTACCTCTGTATCTACAAGCGCGAGAACTACTATATATTTCGTATGTTGAGATCCAAATAATTAGTTCTAGTAGCCAGTTAAGCTACGGGGAGAACAACTTGATGAATAGATTGTTTGATATAAATAGTTAAGAAAGATATCAGGCTAGGAAAAATGTTACGACCAAAAGAAAGAATAAGTTAACAAAAATGTTTTTGTTACAGGAACGAGCAGTGAAAGGAGAAGAAGAAGAAGGAGACCCGTCTCTACGCAGTCCTCTTCAGCTGTTGCAGGTTATATACCATATTAGCATCTCACGTAATCAGTTCTCGATCATGTGAGTCACTTGGTTTTAGCATTCTAACTTAAATGACTTCTCATGATGAAACAGAAGCTGGATTAAGGTCTAAGAAGCCCAGGGTAGCAAATCATGTGATGTTTCTGAGGAAGTTACTTCGAGAGGAGTGAATGACACAACCTCAGTTGTTTCAGCTGGAAAGCATTCACTTTCTCATTAGGTACTTTTTATGTTTGTTACTTAATGCTTCCTGTAGGTTGTAGCCTCTAAACAATTTGTCTGACTTGGTGATTTATTGCAGACCAGGGTCAAATTGCATGATCATTGACTGTGGAAAGTGAGATCGAATCGTTGCTCTTCACATTCTCGATTATTCTCTCGGTTTGTAAACCCTTGTTTCGTTTCTCCTTACGATCTGAGAAGATCTTTGGTTTTTATTTTGTTTCTAATTTTATAATTTTTTTGTTTATATCTTTGTGCAGAAGGCTCAATGTCGCTTATTTCGCTGGTTAGAACTTTTGATACTATGCTTGGTGTGTATGAAAGCTTCTGCAACTTAAAACATGCAAGTTTGTTCTCAAGGATTCTGAAAATCTTTGTGGATAAGTTTACTGAAATCAATGAATGTTGTGAACAGGTAGATTTAAAGCTAAAGGTTTTTAGAGGGAAGTTAGCTAGGAAAGTTCTTGTACAAGAAGTGAAATCGTTTGGAGCAACAAGTTTAATCGTAGGTTCTTCTAAGAGACATCACACAATCCGTTCATCAGTTTCCTTAGATAAGTATTTTGCTAGGAATCTTGCCAAGGATGTCTCGGTTTTTGCTGTTAAGAGTGGCAAAATTATGTGGTACCTTATAACAATGGTATGTTACGTATTATTTTCTGATTTATGAATTGTTGATACTGCCTACTTTGGTTTGTTCTCTGTTAGATGTATCATACTTTTTATGAAATAAAGTTTTGTGCTTTGAAGGTGCAGATGGGCCACACATGAATGTTCCGTCTTTAGTCTGTGGATCACCCAACATTGCTACTGAAGCGGAAAAGATTGGAAACAGCTTTAGCCCTGCAAGATCGAGCTCACGCTGGACTAGACCTAGTCGCAGTTCATCATTACAATCTCCTGAAAGCGTAGGTGTAGACAATTCATTGGCTAGACACTAAGATGTATTCACACATGATCATTGACTGTTGAAAGTGAAAGAGAGGGATTAGAGTCAGAAAAAGAGCCGAAGTGGATTTTGTCTATTATCTTGTTTAAGTTCATTAGATGTTATTTGTAGTTTTATGACTTAAATTTTGTAAATTATTTAAATTAATAAAATATTTTCATTTTGTTAGTCTTCAACGTTTTTTATTTTATATATTCAGAAAATAATAATTTATAAATCTAAAATCTATATATAATAAAAAAAATATATATATATATATATATATATATATATATATATATATATATATATATATATATAAAATAAATAATAACAAAAATAAAATGTTATTGTATATACTATAATAGCAAAACATTAAGCGCTATTGTAAGTAACTCTATTGTAGCATAACGAAAAAACGTTATATAAAGTCTCTCATCTATTATAACAGACGCAGATAGAGCGTTTACTAAACCGCTATGATAGTAATATATAGCATTTTTCGGGTGCTATAGATACTCCAATTTCTTGTAGTGATGAAATAGTTCATATATTGATTTTGACTATTTTGTTTTGGTTTTGGTATAAAATTTTAATATTTATATATCCATGTTTGGATATACATTCTTGTGACTCTTTATAATATAATTATAGATCCATCAAAACATAGTATATTTTAAAATACAAACATACAAAATATGTGATTTTATCTTTTCATTTGTATGTTGTGAGTTGTAATTGGTTTTTCATAATTAATTGAAATTAGTTTTTCTAATATGATTTAGAAAATTTTACATAGAAAGTGAAGGAATTTCAGCAGTTCCTAATCCAATTAGGCAATCCTGTTCTGAATTCCTAGCCTAGGATCTAAGGTTCATATAATTGAATCTATGGGATCTCAGAATTACCTGGTGATTAGCAGCGGAAGATATGCAGATAATCGAGATCACGAAGCACCTCAAACGCTGTGCCTCTACTGGTATCCACACGCACACAAACTGGACAGGAGGGATGCTAGTGCCTGTCGAGATCCAATCTCTTCAGAGGTTTTTATTCAAGTTCTGGTGGCTGTGAATTAGGTTAGAAATCAGTTTAGGTCGACCATATATCTTATATATGTCGACTTAAACCATAACGGAATAACCAACGATTAAACCGAATTAATCTGATTAATCCGCGAGTTGCATCGATCGATGCACTATCTGCATCGATCGACACTGCCCTAGAATATTGATATCGAATGCATATCAAATATGCATTCACTGGATCATTACATTAATGATCAACCTCGTCTTTAACGCCCAGTTTGCTTAGGTGTGTGACCCTGTAGGATCATATAACACTAGCAATGAGTTCTAAACTCATTGATCATAAGTGGCTTCTAGCAAAGCATTATGACTACCTAGTATTATATGATTCTCTCATCTCGACAATACGACTTTCACTTGGAGTAAGTACAATAGATTTCAGGACATTCCCAACAATCTCCCACTTTTACTGGAATCATCTATTCCTTCAATCCCTTCGTCACTATATCTCGATCTGGCATAAGGCAAGATCTGTGTCACCCTTATTTAGCCAAGATCATGTTCATCGAACTCCGATTTATACTGACAAGACAAACGACTGACAATCACCTCGTTTGAGTGTGGCCACACATTTCTCAGTATCAAATCTTCGATGGGCCCTAAGATATTTATCTCCTGTTATATAGGAGGCACAAATCCCATCTTGTTCCATCCCTGTCTCTTCACACGCTTCATGATACGCCCAATCAATGCCTTTATAGTCACCAGTTACGGCTGACGTTTGACAAGGTTAAAGCGGACCAATTCACATGTAAGAAAACATGATGAACTCAGGTCTAAGGACTATACTCTATAGTCGTAATGAAAACTCTCATGACACTTATATAACTATCCCGTAGAGTTCTCATCAGTGGGTCATGTCCGATCCTGTGTTCTCCAACACATATCTATGTGATTGACTTTAATACTCTTATTAATGACTCCATGAAACTTAGTCATCAGTCACCTCACATACTAGTCTCACGCGGTTGTTAATGTCCCATTTTAACAACCTTGACCAGGGACCAATCATAATTTATGTCATTTATTATCTATAGGGTTTCATGATCAAGTCACATACTTGATGACCTATAAAATGTCATAAATTACTTTGGGACTATTATTTAATAACCATTATTAAATAATACAGATGTCAGATTTCAATAACATAATCAAATTATGTTTATACGAACATCATATCATAACTAAAATTAATAACAATGATTCCCACTAAAATTAAGATCACATCTTAAGACATCTAATGCCTTTAGCAGTAGCCTGACCCTCATTCGCCCTTGCTCAGCGTGTGTCGAAAGACACTGCGTCTTGCTAAGAGTAATATCAAGAGTCATTTGCATGAAGCCCTTCTTGGAATCCTGCATATTGGACATGTGCAAGGCCTTATCACTATAAGTATCTTGACACAATCCAATTAGCTTATCCAATCTATCTCTATAGATTCTTATTCCAAGAATGTATACGGTTTCTCCCATAATTTTATCGAAAAACAACTTTCGAATCAAGTCTTAACAGACTGAAACAATGGAACTTCATTTCCGAGAAGTGGTATGTTATCAACATACAATACCAGAAATGCAACTGCGCTCCCACTAGTCATCTTGTAAACATTCGGTTCCTCTTCGTTCTTGACGAAGTCAAACCTTTTGACTGCTTCATCAAAACGAAGATTCCAACTCCGAGATGCTTGCTTCAGTCCATAAATGGACCGATGAAGCTTGCATATCTTCCTAGCTTCATTAGGATCAATGAAAACTTCAGGTTGTGTCAGGTACACATCCTTTTTCAGAATTCCATTAAGGAAAACTGTTTTCACATCCATCTGCCAGATCTCATAACTATTATGAGTGGCGGTTGCTAGGAGAATCCGGATGGACATAAGCATGGTGTCTGGGATTAGGTTTCTTCACAGTCAATACCATGAATTTACTTGAAACCTTTTTCCACCAACCTAGCTTTGTACATTTGAATACTACTAACCATGTCAACTTTTCTTCTTGAAAATCCATTTACTCACAATGGTTTCTACACCATCGGGTAAATCATCCCAAGTCATACTTGGTTCTGTGACATGGATCCCATTTCGGATTCAGCGGCTTTCAGCCATTTTCGGAGTCAAGGCCCATCATTGCTTCTTCAAAATTCGCAGGCCCGTCACTTTCAATGATCAGTAGATCACGGCAATTAGTTACGAGAAATCCATATTTCTCGGGTTCGTGACGGATCCTTTCGGATCTGCGAGCTTCAGTTTTCTGTAAAAGTCGCGCATTACCACGACCTAATTAACCAAGATTTAAACCGTAGTTAATTAAGTCATAAACCAAAATCAATATTTGGTTCGCGATCTGTGTCGATCGATGCAACTTTTGTGTCGATCGACACTTCTTCAGAAACTCGCCATTTAAATGTATATCGAATATACATTCACCAAATCCTTTATAAACTCTAGGCACCACAGGTGCAGGTTCTACAACTCTTTGTAGATCCAACTGCTGCTCTTCCTCATCAGGTTGAGCAGTCTCCTGTGTTTTTCGAATTTCTTCGAGTTGTACTTTTACTCCCACTGTTCTTCTTGGAAAGAAAGTCTTTCTGAAGAAAACATAGTTCCGAGCAACAAACAATTTGTTCTCGAACTGGTTGTAAAAGTAACATGTCTTGGTTTTGTTAGGACAACCAATGAAGTAGCACTTATCAGATTTGGGTGTGAGCTTATCAGAGATTAAACGTTTTATATAAGTCTCGCAACTCCAAATCTCCATGATGGATAAATCAGAAACATTTACATTCCACATCTCATGTGGTATCTCTGTAACTGATTTTGATGGAACTCTATTTAAAGTAAACTCAGACATTTCTAGAGCGTATTCTTAGAAGGATAATGGAAGATCTAAGTGACTCATCATTGATCGAACCATATCTAATAAAGTCCGATACAGGAGGAGTGAATTGTGAAACACTTTCACAATCTCTCAGATGATCACTAAATTCTTGACCTAAGTATTCACCTCCATGATCTCATCGTAGAGGTTTAATACCTTTGCCAAATTGATTTTGTACTTCATTATGGAAATCTTTGAACTTTTCAAAGATTCTGACTTATGCCTTATAAATAAGGCATAACCGTACCTTCTGAAAATATCAGTAAAGGTAATGAAGTACTGAAATTTTTCTCTAGCACTAGTGCTCATCGGTCCATATACATCCGTATGTATAAAGCCCAATAAGCTTCTGGCCCTTTCATTTTGATCGTTCGCAACCTGTATCGACCGACACACCGTTTGTGTCGATCAACACTACCTCTGTTGAAAGGAGCCTTTGTCGTTTTACTTAATAAACAAGATCCACTTTACTCATTATGATTCTCAATCAGATGAGCCCAAAAGCCCATCACTATGGAGCTTCTGAATCTATTTCTCATTTATGTAGCCCAAAACGACAATGCCAGAGAGAAGTTTGACTCGTATCATTTGACTTGAATCTTTTGGTATTAATGTTATAGTTAGGCACATTCTTGTTTAGAACATAAAGTCAATTCTCTAATGGATTGCTACTATAAAATATATCACTGTAATCAAATGAATAACACTTATTCATAACTTGAAAACTGATATCCTTCCATATCCAAACAAGGAGTAGAAATAATCTTTTTGCTCATAGCAGGTACATAGTAGCAGTTTTAAGTTCAAAACATGCCATAAAAGGAAAAACAAATGAAATACTCCTATGGCTAATGCAACAACTCTTGCTCCATTTCTCACGCGTAGATCCACTTGTCCTTTCTCCATAGTCCTACTTCTGCTCAGGCCCTGCACATTTTCACAAAATATGAGTACCACAGCTGGTATCAAATACCCAATAAGTAGGACTATAAGAAGTAACATTTACTTCTATAACATAATACCTGAAGAAGAAGTCTCGTACGTCTTCTTCAGCTTCTCATAATCTTCCAAGAATTTATTGCAGTTTCTTTTCAAATGCCCATAACCATTACAATAACGGCACTTAACATCTTTAGAAGGACAGGTTTTAACCTTAGGAACATGGCCAGACTCGCTTGGATTCACAATCGAGCTCGTCTTGCCATCACCTTTGTTCTTACCAAGTTTCTTAAACTTTTTACCCTTTTGTACCATAAGGACATTTGGGGTGTCCTTCTTGATGTTAGGTTCAGCAGTCTTAAGCATCCCATGCAATTCAGTCAACGTCTTCGTCAAGTTGTTCATGTTATAGTTCATAACAAATTGATCATAGCTTGACGGCAGTGACTGCAGAATGATGTCAGTAGCCAACTCTTGGCTAATGGGACAGTCCAGTTTCCCCAGGTTATCAATATAACCCATCATCTTAATGACATGAGGACTGACTGGTTCGCCCTTTGGTAGCTTGCACTCAATCAGAGACCTTACCGTCTGGTATCTCTGAGTTCGTGCTTGCTCCTGAAACATACTTTTCAGGCCAGTGATCATCTCTTTTGGCGACTCCACGTACTCATACTGCTTCTGCAATTCCGAGTTCATGGTAGCCAACATGAGACAACTCACATCCACCGCATCATTAGAATGCTTATCCCAAGCATCCTTATCTGACTGCCAGGCATTGGCTCGGTACTTCTTGGGGAGAACTTTCTCAAGGACATAGTCCTTTTTCTCCTGTTTGAGAACAATTCTCAAGTTCCGATACCATTCAAGAAAGTTGGATCCATTTAACTTGTCCTTCTCAAGGACGGATCGCAGGGAGAAATTGTTACGATGATTTGTGCTAGACATAGCTGAAAAACGAGGGAGGTTTTAGTTATGATGTTCAAGAAATGAGAAGTCTTAACTATTAAGAAAACTCGCATTATATTCAAACAATGTTTCCTCAAATGAATATAATGATCCAAGACCCATACTTCACTAAACTTGAGTGAGCCACTGGCTATCGCCCAAATTTAGCTATCTAGGTAAGCAACAACTTTGCTAGTTATATCCAATATAACTCTTGCTTGTGGGTTGACATCTTATGTTCAATCCACCTGATATCTCTGAGCCCAAAACGATTTTGATGGCCCAGTCAAGTAAACCAATCTCTTAAGTCATGTAATTGTTGACGCCTTGCACTGCAAGCCCATCAACACGATTACTTCCTGCCTTACTCATGTAATTGTTGATACCTTGCACTGCAAGCCTATCGTACAATGAAACAAGTCTTGACAGTTGACAAGATTGGAAAGACATCAAGTATCACTTGATATTTGGTTGAGGAACGGAACCTTAAAACGTTCAGTTTTATTATGTTTTAATTCTTCTAATTAAATGATTTGTCTTGGTTTGGTTCTGTGGTTTCAGGTTCCATAACCTAAACCATCGAATCTTGTGTCGACCGACACTACTTTAGTGTCGATCGATGCAGATTAACCAAAACCAATCTGCGATAACCGATCAATCCAATTAATTCGGTTTTGAGTACCGGTCGATGTCGATCGATGCTACATTAGCATCGGTCGATACCAACCCAATCGCAATAAACCATTCTTAGCGTTTAACCATCATTAACCAAGCTCGATAACCGGTCCAATCCAATTGAACCGATTCATCAATCTAGCGAGGTGTGTGTCGACCGACACAACTATTGTGTCGATCGACACTAGGCGAAACATAAGTTTTATTCGGGTTTTCGCCCTGTGTCGATCGATGCCGGATTGACATCGATCGACACCATGCGAAAAACCCTAAATTCTTTTTGGGTTTTCACCCTGTGTCGATCGATGCCGGATTGGCATCGATCGACACCATGCGAAAAACCCTAAAACGTTTTTCGAACAAACCCTAAACTAGGTTTTCATGAAAACGAATTTTAGCAAGTTTGTATCAACCATACACAGATTCAGATTCAACTAATCTAATCAACATGCTACAGATTCAATGGAACCCTAAGGCTCTGATACCACTGAAGGAATTTCAGCAGTTCCTAATCCAATTAGGCAATCCTGTTCTGAATTCCTAGCCTAGGATCTAAGGTTCATATAATTGAATCTATGGGATCTCAGAATTACCTGGTGATTAGAAGCGGAAGATATGCAGATAATCGAGATCACGAAGCACCTCAAACGCTGTGCCTCTACTGGTATCCACACGCACACAAACTGGACAGGAGGGATGCTAGTGCCTGTCGAGATCCAATCTCTTCAGAGGTTTCTATTCAAGTTCTGATGGCTGTGAATTAGGTTAGAAATCAGTTTAGGTCGACCATATATCTTATATATGTCGACTTAAACCATAACGGAATTAACCAACGATTAAACCGAATTAATCTGATTAATCCGCGAGTTGCATCGATCGATGCACTATCTGCATCGATCGACACTGCCCTAGAATATTGATATCGAATGCATATCAAATATGCATTCACTGGATCATTACATTAATGATCAACCTCGTCTTTAACGCCCAGTTTGCTTAGGTGTGTGACCCTGTAGGATCATATAATACTAGCAATGAGTTCTAAACTCATTGATCATAAGTGGCTTCTAGCAAAACATTATGACTACCTAGTATTATATGATTGTCTCATCTCGACAATACGACTTTCACTTGGAGTAAGTACAATAGATTTCAGGACATTCCCAACAGAAAGGTTATGTAATATGTAGATATCAATGCATGTCTGACATGTTATTTATATAGATTACTGCCTTTGAGGAATTGATAAGTGTAAATCTTTTCAAGTATTTTCCTTTCTTTTTAAAGTTAGCATTTTCAAGATTATATTCTTCATTTTCTGAAAGAAAACAAATATATATATATATATATATATATATATATATATATATATATATATATATAGGCCAATAAAAGAAGTATATATGTGGTGATGCATCCGTTTTGAATAATATGCATGTATATTCGTTAAAACATTTTTCCATTTCACAATAATATATCTTTAGACTAATTTCTCAAAATATTCTTTATAGAATTTCATTGTAAATTTGATTAAAAATATATACTTCTTTTCTTCCTGACTATAAATAAATAAATATGTAATTCTTAAAACGTCAAATTAACAAAACTGTTAAACATATATCAAAGTCTAAAAGTCAAATGAGTTTCTAAAAATATAATAAAACATTTTGGTTTATTTCTTAATTCACATAAAATACATACACAAAAATAATTGTTTTAAATAATTTGAATCACACACACATATATATATATATATATATATATATATATATATATATATATATATGTTGAATAACTTTATTCACTTTGAAACGTATTATGTTTTTTTTTTTTTTTTGACAACAAAGTATGAAACGTATTATGTTTAAACACTGAAAAGCTACATTCAAAATGTTTCTTTTTATAAATAGAAATGTCTTCTAGTTAATACTTTCATTTTTGTGAAGACGAACGTCTAGATGTCCAACTTCTATGCAATTTTACATGAGATTTTTACTAATATACTCAATATACTAGTATTGCATATTTATGATAATTAAGTTATTCACATACATAAATTTAAATTTTTATTTGTTTGAGTTCACAATCATAAAAAAATCTCTAAAACACAGATGACGTTTTAATATTTATGAGAAACACATAATAATAAATCATAAAGTTTAATTATCTTATAGGTAGATGCAAAAAAAACGAATTACCTTATTAGGTTATTTTCAAGGGCTGGTTGCAAAAAATGTCCCTTAAATTTGAAGCCAATTTTAAAAATGCCCTCATCTTTCTCCTTCTTCTTCTTCGTTAATATATCCTCTTAATAAATTGAGCATTCACGATAATACCATCATCAGACTGATATTTTTACTAAAAGACAAAAAAAAACTTTTCAGATCTAACTTATTTATGAAATTGTCATCTATTCCAATTCACCATACCACCATTAAAGCTCTGTATTAGAACTCACAATCTTCTATTCTCATATTTCCTCTCCAGTTTCATTAAAAAAAACTCTCTAATTCATATTTTAAAATTTTAAAATTCTGAACCTCTTACGATTTTGGTTATTCTTACATAAAAATGATTGGGTTTATTGGGTATTGGTGTAACTAGAAGTTCTAGACGCTAGGCGAAAGTAAAAACGAGCTCAAAACCAGATTTATGTGATTTTTCACAAGATATGCCAATTTTCGTATATGCTCCGCGATTTCATACTTCCCATAAAGTATGATGGATTCTAATGCTCAACGAGGGGGTAGTTTTGAAATTGACTTTATAAGTTAACAAACCTCCAATAAAGTATGCGAAATTCCCTAGAATTTTTTTTTATCAAACTCCACCAAGAAATCTAAATAAGCAGAGGGTAGTTTTGCAATTGATCGAAATTTGATTTTTTTATCTAGACTTCTTATGTAGTCTGACAAAAAAATTGAGTGGATTTGACCGAATCTTGACTTTTCTCAGACGTAATCCGAAGTCTGAAAGAAATAGTAATTAACCGAAATTTTCTAATGTTGACTAGAATAAGGAAAAGAATTCAGACTTCAAAAGTAGTCTGAAAAAAATGTAAGAAAAAATCAGACAACTCTAGAAGTCTAAAATGCAAAACTTTTGTCAGACAGCTATAAGAATCTGAAATAAAATAAAAAATTGGTCAACGCCAAAATACCCCCAAAATGCGGAGTTTTTTTTTTATCAAACTTCCCTCGCTGTCTAAGTATCTTCTTAGACTACAATAGAAAAAGTCAACCCCAAAAATATTTTGGTCAACCCCAAAAATACCTCAACTTTTTATTAGAGTGCAGTAGAAGTCTGAAAATCTTCAGAATTCTCCAAAAAGTCTGATAAAAAAGTCAATTGCAAAACTACCACTTTTTGTTCTCGGATTTCATAAGTTGTCTGATAAAAATGTCAAAAATTTACAAAGCAGATTGTGTACGCTCTCTGAATTGCTGTCAGACTGCATATGCAATCTGCTTTGTAACATTCTAAGTGCAAAAATATCCTTTTCAGATTGTAATATAGGTCTTGTAAAAGTACTGTAAGACTTCTTTATAAGTTTGAAATGATAAAAGTTTTTAAAACACAATTTTTGTACATTTGTGATGAATTTTGTTGATTTTAATTTTTTTTTTTATAAATGTGTGTTAGTTGTATATGATCCTCCTGCATGAGTTTTACACTCTTATCTTTAATAATTATTTTAACCAATTTTTGAAAAATATTGGCAATATATCTAATAAAATCAGACTTCGTGTGGAGAGTCTGAAGACTGTTATTTAAAAAAAAAAATCTATTTGTACATTACATATAATGTATTTAAATATTTTATAGCTTTCACATGTGTTATACTTGATTATGTTGCGTCTCTATCATTTTTACAAGATGAAGTGTTATATTTATTTGATAATCAAATATTTTTAGTTATTGGAAATGTAACTATTTTATAAACTTTTATCTATAATAATCAGACTTTGTTTGAAGTCTGAGTAGTTAACAAGATTTTGGCAAGATTTTATGAATTACAACATTATAATGTCTCATTGTAATTTGTCTATTTCCTTTAAAAATTGTTTGATATTATGTTTTGACTTTGTTTTGTTGTGACTTAATTGTTTTGTATTTTTGGTTTACCAAGTTTATGGCTTGTGTTTTGTATTACTTTTCACGTTTACATGCTGATTTTTCAAATAAGATCGCTAGTGTGATGATGAGAGAAGGGACTAGGCATTTAGACTTGTTAAGTTTATAAACTGTTAGCTCATAAGAATCATACATCAGTAGAGGTCTGACAACCATATCATCAGACTTCTTTGGCAGTTTGGATATTACAAATGACCTATTTTTCCAAAGTCTTAGAAAATTTTTGAGGGTCAAGGTGACACATTTTTTTTCCTAGTTTAAGATGACCCATTTTTACTAAGTGTAAGAAAATTCACAACCACTTAAGGTTATTTTAAATTATCATATGTTGGTTTATGCAATCTAAGGGGTAATATTTTCTAACCAATTTTCTTAACTTACGGATTTTCTAACCAATTTTTCTCCAAGGTTAAGGTGATCCATTTTTCGGATGTTGTATACTTTCAATGAACAAAATGCCTTGTTAATTTGAGTAGACAAAGTAAATTTATACAACTTTGTTACCAATAATATAATACAATACAATGTGTTCAATAAGAAGATTAACAGCCAGTAAAAAATCTACAAAAATGAAAAAAACATCTAACCTAGTATCAGACTTCAGACTTCAAAAGCAGTCTAATATCATACTGCATGTTGAAGTTTCACTCTCAAACTTCGGTTGTAGTTTGATATTTCACTCTCACACTTCAGGTTCCTCGAAAGAGAGACGAAGGTCACGAGGACAAAATAAAAAATGCACGTACCTCTCTATCATCCCACCTATTATCCTTGAATCCCCTTTTTTCTTCATCGGTCATATTACGAGATGAAAAATCGATAGAAAATTTGTTTCTTTATTAGCTAATTAAATAAACAGAGCTCGTTGAGCATATATGACAAATTACGAATAAAATAGAACTGGATATGAATACAAAGAAATAGGCCTGGGCGTTCGGGTATTCGGGTCGGGTTCGGGTCGGGTCTATTCGGGTAAATGTATATTCGGGTAAGGAAGTTTAGTACTTATACAGGTTCTAACCAAGTTTATGTCATATGCGTGTAAAAACGTATTAGTTAAACATTTATACAACTGAGTATATGTTTAACATATAGTAACACAAATCTTACTATGGCTAAAGAATAATCTCATATTTAAAATTCCCCAAATATAAGCTCATTGACACAAATGATGAAACTAAATGACTCTTAATGGCTAATAATGTTAAGGATAAATATTTTTAGTAGGTTAGGCCTTTGATTCGGGTCTTCGGGTACCCGTTCGGGTTTCGGGTAAATACCCGTACCCGTACCTATACCCACGGGTATGCTAACTAAATACCCAATAGGGTAAAATAGTTATTTCGGTTCGGTTACAGGTTCGGGTATTTTTTATCGGGTCCAGGTTCGGATATTCGGGTCCGGGTATTTTGCCCAGGCCTACAAAGAAAGAATAGGAAGTTACTGAATTAAAAAAAAAAAAAAATTAGATCATAAGTGTTTTGTTCACAAAAAGATTTTTTTTTTTGTTATTGCATGTGTGAAAATTTACTTTTTTAAAAGATTATGTTTAGATAGGTGGAGAGAAATTGGAGGAAAAATTTTCCGGGTTTCTAACAATTGGAAAATTTAGGGTTGTAAAATCTTCAGTATCAGACTTCATATGCAGTCTGGGATGAAAATTCCGAATCGAGCGGGAATTCTGAAATTTTCAGGCGGTAAAATTTCGCGCATTTTTAAAAAGTTTTCATGTGAAAATTTTCAAAAACTTGCAAATTTCAGACTTCATATGCAGTCTCAAATACTACTTCATGAGAAGTCTAAATACTTGACCCAGATTACCTAAAGTCTAAGAAACCCTAAAGTTTCAAATTTCACTCTTAGACTTTGGTTATAGTCTAGTATTAGACTCTCAGAATTCTCGTTCCTTGACTTTAATGAGGTGTTAGAACTTAGAAGCCATTAACAGCATAAGAAACCTGAATTCTAGCCTCAATGGAGAGTCATCTAGCTCAACCTTAAACCAAGCACTTGAAAAAGAATGAGCAAATCAAATTGTATAGTCAAAAGTTCATGTCAAGAGAGTAAGAAAATTATACATCATAATCAATTTTATTTTCAAACCTAGATTCCGATTCAAATTTATATAATCAGACTTCACCTCAATCCAATTTCCCGATCAAGTGAAGTTAAAAAAAAATCTCAATTACTTAAGTTAAAAACCTTTGAAAACCCTAAATCAGAACAAATCCACTCACCTATTTCGCAGCTCAAAGAGAATCGGCGATGAATCACATACAAAAGAACTCGAATGAGAGAATAAGCTTGAGAACCTTTTTGGGTGAGAAATTCGAAAGAGGTTTACAAAAGAGAGAGAAAAAGAGGTTGCGAGAAAAGTGTGGCTGATTTTCTTTTACAAGAATAGGTTTAGATATGTGAAGAGAAATTAGAGGGAAATTTTACTTGTCCCGAATTTTTAACAATTAAAAATTGTAAAATATATGGTATTAGACTTCATATACCGTCTGAGAAGGAACTTCTTAATCGAGCGGGAATTCTAAAATTTTCAGGCATAAATTTTCCGCCTTTTTAAAAAGTCTCCGTGTGAAAATTTTCAAAAAATTTTAAATTTCAGATTTTCTATGCAGTCTAAAGTAAGATTTTATGAGAAGTCTAAATACTTTAACCAGATTTACATGAAATATAAGAAACTCTAACTATAATAATTACTACTTAAATACCATCATATTATATAGAAACTTATAGTAAATATCAAACTCGTTTAACATAGTCACAAACTAACTAATTGATGTAAATGTAACATTATGGATGAAAATTCACAAACGCTCAATCTAGACCTACATATAAAAACATGATATACAACTTCATATGTCAAACATTGATCAAACTACCTGTTGTTTAGAACTAAATTTACCTTCAATAGTTAAATTTGACTAAAGTTTATGTAATTTTAACTTAATACGTCAAAAATGCTTATGTATAATTTATGTATTAAAAATTTATATCAAAATATTTTTATAATTTTTTTAATTTAAATTGTCAGACTTCTCTGAGAAGTTTGATAAACCCCAAAATCCAGACTTCGCCAGAAAGTTTGAGAAATCATAAATCCAATATTTATCACTTATAAGTAAAAATATTTAAACAAAACACATAGGAAACATCAAGTTCGTTAAATATATGCATATTATAACGCATATGTGCAAATTTAAAATTTCAAATAAAATTTTGATAAACCATATATCAAACTCTAAAATTATAAATAAGTTATATGTAAATGTTCTATTACAAACCATGTTTTGAGGTTTAGAATTTACTCTACCTTACATATTGTTTAATTTGACTCAATTATACCAAGTTTTAATTTATATACTACTAAATTATTTATATTTAATTTATGTATATAAAAGTTTTAACAAAATATTGTTAGAATTTTAAAATCTAATTTTACTAATTTATTTTGTATCAGATTCCTTCTAAAAATCTAATAGAAAAAAATTATTTAGACTTCTATTAGAGTCTAACGCATTAAACCTCAATAGAAATCTAACAAATGGTGAAAGTTAGAATTTATTGCACTCAGTATATCTTTTTAAAAAAGATATGACAATTTTGTATCTTTCTAAAAGTTATGACAATTTTGTATCTTTTTTTGTAGGTCCTAGCGTCAAAAAGACAAATGTACCTCTATAGGTGAGAATAGTACCTTTAAAGTGACGGATAGATGCCAGACGCCAGTTCCATCACGGATAGATGTCACCCGCCACAATTTTCCTAACTATCCTTCCTTCTTTTCTCGGATGGATACAACTAGGTCTCATAGATACTATCCTTCTTCTTTTCTTGGATAGATACTATCCTTCTCTCTTTTAATATTAGTCTTATTTCGAATATACATTTATGGATAATCATACTATGATCTATTAATGGATAATCATTTTAGTTTTGAAAAATAAACATGACTTGGTGGTTAGACAAATTAATTTTAAGGTAAAGAACTAGTTATATGTGATCTTTAAGGATGGATAATTGGCAAATTTGGTTTCAGGAGTGAGATAAATTACCTAAATGATGGATAATTTTGTTTTTGAAGATAATACTCCAATGAATTATATGTGAAGATAGATACTAAGTAGGTAACAAACCATGGATACATGTATGTCCGTTTATATTAGCATTGTCAAGTTTGGTTATCCATGAGAAGCGTCGAACATGATATAACTAGTTAATATTGGTCTTATTTCGAATATACATCAATGGATAAGCATACTATGATCTATTAATGGATAATCATTTTAGTTTCATGTGAAGATAGATACTAAGTAGGTAACAAACCATGAATACATGTATGTCCGTCCATATGTGGAAGGTATTAGCATTGTCAAGTTTGTTTATCCATGAGGAGCGTACAACAAGAGATTGTTGGTCTTTAGTCTTGTTTTTGAAGACAATACTCCAATGAATTATATGCGAAGATAGATACTAAGTAGGTAACAAACCATAGATACATGTATGTCCATCCATATGTGGAAGGTATTAGCATTTTCAAGTTTGGTTATCCATGAAGAGCGTCCAACAAGATATTATTGGACTTTAGTTTTGTTTTTAAAGATGATACTCCAATGAATTATATGTGAATATAGATACTAAGTAGGTAACAAACCGTGAATACATGTATGTCCGTCCATATGTGGAAGGTATTAGCAATGTCAAGTTTGGTTATCTATGAAGAACATACAACAAGATATTATTGGTCTTTAGTTTTGTTTTTGAAGATAATACTCCAATGAATTATATGTGAGGATATATACTAAGTAGGTAACAAACCATAGGTACATGTATGTCCGTCCATATGTGGAAAGCATTAGCATTGTCAAGTTTGGTTATCCATGAGGAGTGTACAACAAGATATTATTGGTCTTTAGTTTTGTTTTTGAAGTTAATACTCCAATGAATTATATGTGAAGATAGATATTAAGTAGGTAACAAACCATAGATACATATATGTCCGTCCATACGTGAAAGATATTAGCATAGTCAAGTTTGGCTATCCATGAGAAGCTTCCAGCATGTGATATGATCGTGGTAGTATCCAAGAGTGGCTGAGATTATGGACACCTACTCTAAACTATCCATTCAAAACTTTCGTAATAAGTCCGATTTTGATTTTTTTTTGAATTCCGGTACATCGACCGATTTATCTCCATTCATCCGGGTTATAATGCTAGAAACCTCCCCTCCGACAATCTATCAACCTTCAAAAAATGAGGGGGTGAAAATAATATAAAGTAAGAAAGAGAGAGGGAGGGGGAAAGAAAAAGAAAAAATAAAAAATAAAAAGGATGGATAGTTAGGAAAGAGGAAAACTATCCGTCGAAGTAGTCGCGTATAGGCTGTCGAGGGGCAATGGGGGGGGGGAAGTAGGGGCAAAACTATCTTTATTCTGGTGGGACCTGCAAAAAAAGATACAAATTTGCAAGCACTTTTAAAAAGATACAAAATTGTCATGAAAAAGTTAGAAAGATACAATACATGCAATTGACCCGTGAAAGTTATAATGATAATTGTTGTTTCTATTTTTTTGTTGATCATAAAGAGGTAACGGTAATTTTCTTAGTGTGAAAGAATAGTTTTGCATTTCTTTCAATTTGAGTTGTAGAATTTATTGCACTCAATGTATCTTTTTTGAAAAGTAATTACAGTTTTGTATCTTTTGAATTCTACTTACAATTTTGTATCTTTTTTGTAGGGTCCAGCGTCAAAAAGATAAAATTAACCTCACAGGAGAGAGAAATGCATAAAAAATCATAGATAGATACTATCCTTCTATTTTTCCTTGGATGGATACAGTTAGGTCTAATACACCACACTTCACATAAATCATGGATAGATACTATCCTTCTCTCTTTTAATATCGGTCTTATTTCGAATATACATCTATGGATAATCATACTATGATCTATTAATGGATAACCATTTTAGTTTTGAAAAATAAACATGACTTGGTGGTTAGACAAAGTAATTTTAAGGTAAAGAACTAGTTATATGTGATCTTTAAGGATGGATAATTGACAAATTTGGTTTTGAGAGTGAGATAAATTACTTAAATGATGGATAATTTTGTTTTTGAAGATAATACTCCAATGAATTATATGTGAAGATAGATACTTAGGCAACAAACCATGGATACATGTATGTCCGTTCATATTAGCATTGTCAGGTTTGGTTATCCATGAGAAGCGTCCAACATGATATAACTAGTTATATGTGATCTCTAATATTGGTCTTATTTCAAATATACATCAATGGATAATCATACTATGATCTACTAATGGATAATCATTTTAGTTTTGAAAAAATAAACATGACTTGGTGGTTAGGCAAAGTAATTTTAAGGTAAAGAACTAGTTATATGTGATCTTTAATAATTGGCAAATTTGGTTTCCGGAGTGAGCTAAATTACCTAAACGATAGATAGTTTTGTTTTTGAAGATAATACTCCAATAAATTATATGTGAAGAAGCGTCCAACATGATATTATTGGTCTTATGTCGAATATACATCTATGGATAACATACTATAATCTATTAATGGATATGTAATAAACCATGGATACATATATATCCGTCCAAATGTGAAAGATATTAACTTAGTCAAGTTTGGCTATCCATGATAAGCGTACAGCACGTGATATGATCGTGGTAGTATCCACGAATAGATGAGATTGTAGACACCTACTCTAAACTATCCATTCGAAACTTTTGTAATAAGTCCGATTTTTTTTTTTTAATTCCGGTACATCGGCCGGTTTTATCTCCATTCAGCTGGTTTATATTGCCGGAAACCTCCCCTCCGCCAATCTATCAACCTTAAAAAAAATAGGAGGGTGGAATTAATATAAAATAAGAGAGAGAGAGAGAGGGGAGAAAAAAAAGAATAAAAAAAGGATGGATAGTTATGCAAAATGTGGAAAACTATCCGTCATAGGCCATATTGAGGATATGCAGGGATAAAACTGTCTTTCTCTGGTGGAACCTACAAAAAAAAAATACAACTTTGCAATAGGTTTTTGAAAAATACAAAAATTTTATGAAAAAGTTAAAAACATATAATACATGCAATAAATCCGTGATAATTTCAACTTTAACATCAAATTGTAGGGTATTTTAAACAATTCTTCTGTTTTCAACAACCAAATAACATCCAATATAAATTATGACGAACTACGAAACTGACCTAAAATATATATTTATATTTTACATATAAAATTATACATGCTTATAACTTTCTTGGATAAAATTTATATTAATTGAACATGTTTAAATAACACATTTATTTGAAACTTTCATACATTTCATATGTGAAAAAAAAATAATAAATAAGATTTATAAATCATTTTGATGAAATGAATGTTTTAAATATTTTATATGTTCAAATTATCATACTAATACTTGATTTATATAAGATGTGTGTTCTTTTTCTTCCCCATCATAGTTAAACATTTATATAACTGTCCATAATTCATACACTATTTATTAGTTTTGTTTAACTCGTGTATATGGTAAATCCGAAAATAAAATCTGATAATTTGGTTCATAGTATTCACAAAAAATAAACTTTAAGCATTAATGGGGTTTTAATGACGATACAGAATTAATTATAATAACATCCATAGTTTAATTATCGAAACGTTAAATTACATAAATTTATGAAATTTAATTTTAAACCAAATTTAAACTTTAAGCATTAATGGTTTTTAAAATTTTAGTTTTTTTTTTTTTTTGTGTGCAAAATTTAAAATTTTAGTGACTATATAGAATTAATTATAATAACATTCATAGTTAATTATCGAAACATTAAATTACATAAATTTATGAAAGTTACATAAATTACATTTTAATAGTTATGTTTGGGTTTTCAGTCACTTATAAATATCCGCCAAAGCTTCATTTTCAAAATAACGAATACAAAACATTCTCAAAAACATTTTTTACACCATTAAAACAAACTACTAATTTCTAGATCGTTAGCGGAGATGACTAAAATTACCTTCCAAATGACTAGTCTATTCATATTTTTAACTCTAATTTGTGTGTTTGTTCCTACTTTCTCTATCAAAGAAGATGAAGCAAAGGTTTTTTGGAATACATGTCTTCTTAAAATCACTCCTCAATGTGCTCTGAATATAATTGATTTTGTCTTTCTAAATGGAGGAACTATAAAGACTGCATGTTGTCATGATCTTGTGAAAGAAGGAAGACTGTGTCATAATACGCTCATCAAATATATTTCAGATAGGCCTCACTTGATTGCCAACGAAACTGTGTACTTAATGAGGAGTGATGATTTGTGGACTCATTGTATCTCAATGTCAATCTCTAAACTTACCTAAAATGTATTCTTATTATATTACTTTGATTGAATAAATTGATTTTTTTTTGTCAATAGCTTTTTATATTAAAAAGTAATTTTCATAAAATGAGTAAGTGTTCACAAAATATCACATAAACACATATTGAGTAAAAATTACAATAAAATAAACATAAACGTTTAAAGGAATATTGGCTACAAAGCACTTAAACAATTTAAAGTCGCGGAGAAGTCCTCGGATCTCATCGACAATATAGTTGTTAAGTAAGATGAAGCCTTAGATACTGAATCGAACATCCGAAATTCGAAGAACAACATGTGCACAATTTCCTATCTCCAGAATGGCTACAGAAGAGATTAAACACCTATCAGATGAGCATTTGATGACACCCCTTGCAACACAACAATTTAAAACAAATAAAGAGCACAAGTGAGTAACGAACTCCATAAAAGAGCAAAGATCCTCAAAAAGAGATAAAGAGGCAAAGTATCAAGATTCTCTTATATAGGCAAGGTCACATGATCCTCATAAAAAGGCAATGCGACAAGACCTCATAAAGAGGCAATGTGATAAGATCCTCATCAAGAGGTAAGGTGTCAAGATCCTCATAAAGAGGTTTGATCTCTTTGGTCCAGTTGAATGACTTGGAATTGACTGATTTCTGTCTTATTGCAAGATTTATCTTCCTCGGGCTTAATTGTCCGTCAAATCATTTACCTCTTTGTGAGGTTGCAAGACTTGTTCTTAGTTCACCTTTTCCTCTTTATGAGGATTTTGTTACATTGCCTCTAGAGTCGGAGATTTGAAAGCAGAGACCACCTCAATGAGGTACATTCTCGTCAGAACCAAATGGATGTTGGACCGAGAAGATGGACAACACCCCAAGGGCTGCAATGATCGGCGACATGGTAAAAGTCTGCATAGGGCAGTAGAAAATCGCAACCAAACGCAAGATGTGTCACCCGAAACCACCAACAAATATACGAGAGAATCAGATTCAAAAACTGAAGACTTAGGATATTTCAACACCACTACCTCAACAGCTTCTCGAAACGAAATCGGAGACATCAACCATTATGGCGGCGGCTCCAACCAGAGAGGCAAAACGGAGGACAAAGCCAGTGGTGACGAAAATAGAGATATGAGCGACAGAGAAGAGAGAGATACAATCTTCATCAAAGGATCCGGGAGAAGAGGCGGTGGTGGAGGCTGGAGAAGCGAGAGAGACAAACAGTGGGGTCGGATCTGGACAACGAGGTAACAGCGGAGGTTTTAGATCGAGCAGGAGCGGCAGAGGGGAGAGAGAGACACTCAAACAGATTGGATCTGAGCAATAAAGAGATGGCGGAGCAGACAACCAGTATATCGAAGAAGCCGAACACCAGTAGCATACAATCTGAGATGGGATGATTGAAGATGGAGGAGCGGCGAGCACAGACCGGAGGTAGACCAGAGGCGGAGGGTTCGGCCAGTGGGCTCTCGGCGGCATGGCGCAGCCCGAGAAAGCAGTGACAAACATTGATATTTTATTTTTATTACATTTTCTTTGCCACAAATGTCGTCGTCTCGACATTCATATAATATAAATAAAACTATTAAGCAAATATATTTGCAAATGAATATCTACAATTCTCTTCTCGGTTCTAAATCAAAAACTCATAAACTTAAAGGTTGTTAAATTTGTCAAAAAAAATATTGAATTAAAAGTTGCCTATAATATTATGAATGAAATTCTATTTTCCAGATTTTAAATTCTAAATTTTCATCTAGTTTTTTCATAATTTAATCTAGTTATTTTGCATTTTTTAAACAATTTAAAACTTATTTTGGTTATTTAAAGTTCAAAAAACAGTTTACAATATTTTATCCTTAGGTTTAAAACCTTAAACTAAAATACCATACAAAAGCTACAGTTTTTCTACCAAAAATTATTTTTAAAATTCAATTTAAAAAGAGTCATTTAATTGGAAAACCCAAAACCATATCAAAATTAGGCAGCTGGACATTTGTCTTTTGAAACGAATTTGGGCATGACAAAAGGACGAGACTACCCTTCTAAATTGAACACTTAAGCTTTGTCTTTCTCTCTTTATCTCTCTCATGTCTTTCTCTTTCTTATCTTCTTTGTTAGGCCTTACCTCTCTTTCTCTTTGTCTCTCTCATGTCTTTTTTCTTTTTCTCCTCTTTGTTGGCTTTACCTCGTCGTTCTCCGTCGGGAGTTCCATCTGATTATTAGATGGAAGTTGCCTCAGACCTGGATTTAACTCATGGTCAGTATTCACCTCAGATCTGGATTTTTTTCTTTTTCTCGTTGAATAGATCGGGTCTCTCTCTCTCTCTCTCTCTCTCTCTCTCTCTCTCTCTCTCTCTCTCTCTCTCTCTCTCTCTCTCTCTCTGAAAACTATAAATAAAACAATCCACATTTTTTTAAGATTTGAGTAAAGAAAAAAAAGATTTGAGATCCAAACTTGTTTTGTTGAAAAAATGATGGGTGGTGGTATTGCTAACATTTAATTGGTGTTGATAACAATTTTGATACATATGATTTTTTGGGATTTGTATCGTTAACATTTTATTAGGGACGATAAGATTTTATTATGATATAAAATAACTCATATAGATAAAGGAACAAGTATAGCAATGGTTGTTGGTATTGCTAAATTTTTAGTTACTGATACTAACAATTTTGATACATATAATATTCTGGATTTGTATCGTTAACATTTTATTTAGGGGCGCTAAGATTTTATTTGGTGTTGCTAGCATTTTGGATATATATGCTATTTTAACTTACGTATCTGATAACATTTGGGCGCTAACATTTTATTTAGTGTTGTTAACATTTTAGATACATATCATATTTTAAACAAATATGATGATATATTTTTTGATATGGATCTGTAAGATTACAACTTTAACTATGATTTACATGTCCTAATACAAAAAATCAGGAATTTGTGGATGAAGATAAGACAAGAAGACTGTGGAGATGTGGCAACAGAGAAGGTGACAATGCTTGTTGGGTCTAGAGAGTTTTGGAGATGAAAAAGGTGCAAGAATATCGCCATGAAACTTCTTCCATCTTCATTTATTTTTCTTTCTGCCGAAAGAGAGAGAAGGGAAAACAAAGGAAAGTTATAAGATTTTGTTTTTTAATACTTTTTCGTTTTTTATGAAATCGATATGTATTAAAGGATCAGAGGTAATTTTGTTATATCGAAAATATAAATCAGTCTATGATCATACATTTAATTATTGGTCCATTTATGATCACCGTCCCCAATTCTTTCATTTAGAAAAGAAACAATTTGGAAGCGTGTGTAAAGTCAACATATATTCCTGATTGAAACATTCATATTTTAAATGATATGTTGTATGTTTTTATCAACATATTGTAAATCTTAGACAATGTATCAATATATATATATATATATATATATATATATATAAAATACAATAGACTTGTTGTCTAAGTTTAGAGAGAATATGTGAGAATATACATAGGTGATATGATAGGTATCTAATCGGAAAATGTCCTTTTGTAACAGTTCCTCTCAAATTGCAGCGTGTAAGTTAAGAACGTCCAACTTAGACCAAAGATAGACTAACTGATCGCGACATACATGTTTTGTAAGGATATCGGCCGGTTGTTCATGAGTGGAGGTATAAGATGCAGAAATGTTTCTGGTAGTGATCTCAAATCGAATGAAATGGAATCTTTTGCAATATGTTTAGTCTTTTCGTGGAAGATTGAATTAGCAGCAATATGAATAGCGGCTTGGATATCGCAGAATAAACTCATAGGCTAACAATGAGATACACCAAGAAATGTAAGAACCTCCTTTAACCAAAGCAGAGCTTTTCATGCATTGCTATAACATGATATTCAGCCTCAATTGAAGAAAGTGAGGCGCGAGACTGCTTCTTTGTTTCCCAAATTATGGTCGATTCACCAAGCATAATCATATACCCATGTAGAGATTAACGACTAGTAGGACATGTATTGAAGTCAGAGTTGGATTATGCATTGACTTGAAGAGGATCTTTATAAGAAAGAACAATATCTTGACCTAGCGAATACTTCAAATATTGAACTAGTCGTTGAGCTGCCTCCCAGCAGTCAACAAGTGGAGTTTGCATAAAGTGAGAAAACATGTTGGCCGCATAGCTTAGTTCCAGCCTGGTGTGAGTAAGATAAACTATTCTCCCGATGAGACGACGATATTTATCTGGATCCGGAATAGATGCACTCTTTGAATATAGGAGTTTGTGGTCTTGTTCAAGTGGCCGGTCAACAGGTCGAGCAAAAGATAAGCCACTTTCTTCGATGATGTGAATACAATATTTCCTTTGAGAGAGGAAAATACCGTCGGGTCCTCGCGCCACTTCGATACAAAAAATACTTTAACATTTGAAGGTCTTTCATTTTGAAGCATCAACTAGATAATATTTAAATGATGTGATGATAGTAGATTCATTGCCACATATGATCAAAATCATCAACATAAACTAGAACATGTAGCACCATCCATCCACAAGTATATACAAACAATGAGTTGTCTTTGTGTGAACGAATGAAGCCGTAATCAAGGAGAGTTATAGGAATCTTGGAAACCAGCATCGAGGTGTTTGACAAAGACCATATATAGATTTCATTAGTGTACAAACAAGAGATGGATCATCTGGTAGAAATCTCGGAGGCAGTTTCATGTAGATATCTTCGTCAAGATTGCCATGTAATGACGCATTATGTACGTCCATTTGATGAAGTTCTTATTTTTTTAATCGCAGCAACACTAAGAATAACACGGATGGTTTGCATCTTTGCCACAAATGTAACCGTTCGGAGAAGTCAACACCTTCTTTGGATGATTTCCAATCACAACAAGTTGCACTTTGTAGCTTTATAGCGTACCATCTGAGTTAAATTGGCTAAAATAGATAAAAGTGTTCATAAATGGATGTTCCAAAATTTCATGTAACATATTCTGGTTCGATTTCTGAACCTTGATGGATGTAACCGAGACTGCTCCGCAAAAGTGGTAAACCCCATTCTCTTTTAACCTTTGTTAGAGGCGGGTTTAGCACCCCTCTAAGGCCCGGCCCAATAACGAGGTTGTCCTGAAGAGATCGGGCCCAATAGGAATAATAGAAGCCCACCGGGATGAAGAACACTAGGTCGACGACGATCCTCGACGACCCACCTGGCAAAGGAACAAATTGTTAATTTGACATTTTCGTTAAGGAGATAAGTGGGAATCTTTTAGGAAATAAAATCTAAGTTGTTCAGATTTTGAAAAGAATATCAGAGAGAATCAAGGAAAAAACCCTAGTTCCTCAGATATAAATATCCTTCCCCTGTGCGGGAAAAGACTAAGTCGAACAAACACTTGTAATCACAAAAACCCTGGATCTAGCGATCACTGATTGATACGGCTCCATCTCTTAATAAAAACTAGATTTTCGGGTCAAACCGTTCTTTCTTTTCGATTCTTATTTAATTTTATATCCAAATCCCTTATTTACTAATCAATTTCCAAATTGATTATTGTTTGATTTTCTGAATCAACAATTGGCGCCGTTTGTGGGGGCTTTGGATACTTTGATTAACCAAAGGAGAGACTAGCAATGACAAAATCAACCCCTTCGTCACAGGAGACAGGAGGAACGAGCAATGCATACAATATCACCAACGCTGCGACAAGAGAAGAGAGGATCCAACCTAACCCGTCCCGGCAAGGCGATGGAGCACGCAACGCATCAAACCCGAGGCCGCAAACGCACCGCCCGCAAGAGACTCGAGCGTCCCGACCACATCCACGGTGAGGCCGATATGATCGACAGACAACATAGGGCCACCGGCGAGGTCAGTGCGTATGAACACCACAATACCGACTAGCGGGATTGGAAGTCCGACCACAACGGAGATGCTTCTCACGCTACTAGACTGAGTCGAAAACTTGGATAAAATGGCGAACGAACGCATTACCGCAATCGCTGAAACAACCAAACTTGCTTCGAGAGTCCTTGCACAGACATGAAGGTGCACCCACAGCGGAGAAGAATCCAGAGCGGGCACCATCTATCAGTTCGCATCTTTTTCCTGAAGTACCACGAAGGACGGTGGGATCGGCGATCAACCTAACTGGGAGGGCATCAACTCCAATTAACTCGGCGCAGGTACCCCGGTGACCAGCTCGCAATTATACTATGCCAAATCCAGGAACTAAGCTCCAAATTTCACCGTGTAGCCAACTCGACCCCCGATCTCGGTCGCGTGTTGGAACAATCGCAGCAGACGCCCTTCACAGCTCTGATCATGAATGCAAGAATCTCGCGCATTGATAAGGTAAAGTTCCCTTTCTACGAGGGAAAATACGACCCTAGCCAATTCATAAGGGAATTCATGATAGCAATGAGTCGCAACTGATTCACCGACGAGAAAAGGGACCCAAGATACTGCCAGCACTTTGTGGAAAGCCTCAGGGGAATCGCCCTCACCATGTTCTCACGACTCAAGACGGGATCGATCGACATTTTCCAGGAGCTCTCAGAACTATTCTTGAAGCACTCTTCGCTCTACATAACACCCGAATCATCGGATGCCAACCTTTGGGACCTCGAACAGAAACAAGAGGAGCCCCTGCGAGACTTCATCGATCGATTTAAGGAAGTGATATCCAAGATAAACGTAAATGGCAGCGCAGCTAGAGGTGCACTTCGGAAGGGACTACTCCACCGTTCAGATTTCATAACAGATCTGAAACTCAAAAAACCCGCATCCTTAGAAGACGCATTTCACAGAGCAGTGACATTCATCGAACTGGAAGAAGAAGATGCAATATTCTCCAAAAAGCAATCCAGGTCGACCAAAAAAGCCTCTATGGAAAAGCAGAAAACCGATTCCCAGGACAATAGCAGTGGGAAAGTAGCTTCGACCTTCGTCATCGGGAACACATCCCAAGAATGGAACAAGTTTGTTCAGAATCAACCACGGTCAGGAGACGCCTACGACGACCAACCATACTGCGAGTATCACAAAAAAAAACTCACGATATCGCGTTGTGCCGGAACTTGGCTGAGTATATGTTGGATCAGTACCGAAAGAGGAAAATAGTCAACCCCGAGCAAGGTGAACGACGACCCAAAAGTAACAATAACGGACAAGAAAACCAATAAGAAGCCCTGGGGAGGAACCGGAAAAAGTCCCCATGAAACGGATCCCAATAGGCGCCCTCGGGACCAGGACGACGAGGGGCGCGCTGCCCCGCAACCCCGTTGAAGAATCAATATGATAATGGGTGGACTACAACTGTGTTCAGATTCGATACGGTCCATCAAAGAGTATGGCCGAAAAGCGACAACAATCAAGCGCAACCCGCTCCCAATCAAGAACGGCGTACCGCTATCATTCACTGAATCCGACGCAATCGGAGTAGACGTACCACACAACGATCCTTTGGTGATCGAGATTCTGATCGGAGATTGCGAGATCTCCCTCGTGCTGGTTGATACAGGAAGCTCGGTTGACGTATCCTTTAAAGATGCACTAGAGAAAGCAGAGTTCAAAAACTTGCGCGTTAAGCCAAAGGTGCAGCCGCTAACCGGATTCGATGACGACCAGAAAATGAGTATAGGCACAGTCAAACTCCCTATCTATGTCGGAGGAATAGAAACAATGGCGAAGTTCGTCATCGTTGATAAACCAGCTATCTACAACGCCATCTTGGGAACACCCTGGCTACATGAAATGAAAGCAATCTTTTAGACGTACCATCAATGCATCAAGTTCCCAACACCGAACGGAGTGCACACACTAAGAGGAGATTAGACCACCTCGAGGTTATGCTTCATAAGCGAACAAAATCTCCGCCACCTCTCTGAAACAAAAGGAAAAGAAGGATCATACCAGGACTACCCATCGGAGGAAAGGCACCTGAAGGAAACTCATCTCAGAAAAATTAGGTTTAGACTAAATCGGCCGAGATACTATACGACTTACCGGTAAAAAAAACTATTACCTTGTGTAATATGAACTACAAACGGCTTGATCCTCGTCTTCGATGTATGTAGATAACTCTACCTAGAGTGCAGTCTTAAATCAATAAAAAGACTTTTGTCAAAACAAAATCTTGCCTCAAACAACGTCGACGTCCTAATGGGGACGCTTGACTTAATCATATCCACACAACAAAACGTGCAAGAACACTCGCCTTCCCCATATAACAAAGACTATGATCTTAAGTCGCACTGGCACAAGGAAAAGCCGGGAATCACATCCGCACCCTAACTCAGACGGACTAAGTAAGCCAACCTGCCTCTCATAGCCGATCCCGAGTTAGGGACAAAAACTCAGTACTGAGCTCCGTCGATGAATCAAAACCGAGTCTTCACTCGATCAAAACAAAACCCTTATTCAAGGTATAAACTATATCCTCGAGAAAAACACTCAAAGGAAGCCAAGCTCCAGATTACAACACCAGAATCCCTTCAAATCCTTAAAAAGATTTGAAGATAAAAAAATAACAACTCAGACGAACATGCCCCCTTTCCTTTGCTGCCTCGTTCGTCCAAAATATCTTCAGACCGCGTCAATGAACAACGAGACGAACTCAAAAATAAACCAAAAGCAAAAGTAACTCCTCGCCCAAATAAACAAGTCAAAAAGGATTATTAATCCCGAACGTCAGAAAAATCTCCGCCTCAACACAATCATAAATAAGGAAAACTTCATTCCCATTCCAAAAGGGGGATATCGTCACCCAATACAAGTTCTACAAAGGGGGGGGATAAAGGCCACCTTGAAAAGAAATTACAAACAACAAAATCACAAAAAATCCAGACGGGCGGAGGAAAAACCTGAGCTGGCTTGACCGGGGGGAGCATCCAAGGTCTAGGAAGGCACTATCGTGGGCAAAGACGAGGAAGTTTCCATCACCACAAGCTGCACGCCCTCAGGACTCCTCTGAGTCTCGACCACCTTCGACGACACTACACCCACTTTGGAGCCGAACTCATCGAGTAAGGCAACATCGTCCACTTGTCGATCCCTCAGACGGAGGCTGAAAGGGGCGAGGAGAGGGAGGATTGCAGTCACGCATCGTCATAGGAACCGGGTAAATAACAAAATACCATCAACTATCTCAGGAGCGCCGATCTCGTCGATTTTCCTGTTCCACTTATCCTTCTTCACCTCGAGCTCCTCAAAGACCCCATCGGGAACAGCTACTCCCCTCTCGCCTCGAAGTAGTCGAAGGTACTCCAAGGTCCCGGAGTATTGACTGAGATTCATATATGCGTCGCTCTCAGCGTCCTTTAAAGAAAACGCGTCCTTCAACTCTCGTAGGCGAAACTTGTACTTCTCAGTCAAGGCCTTACGACCATTAATGAGATCGCCGACCTCCATCAACGAGGTATTCCGCTCCTTAGTAACCTCCTCGGCGCGACGAAGTTTCTCCTGCATCAGCTCAATAGATAGCCTCTCCTTGTACTCCTCGAGCTCCTGATTTCGGGTTTCGAGAAACTTAGCCTGCTCATAGGAGGTAACAACCTTGCTCTTCAAATTTTCTTCGCTCACTCAAAGAAGCTTGGCGGAGAGTTGAAGCCTTTTCAGCTCCTTCGTCTTTCGACCAAGTTCCTTGCCAAGCTCGGCCCTTCGCATCAACAGTTGTCGATTCATATCGAACACATACAAATTCAACAATGAAGCCCCCTGCAAATAAAAAGAACGTCGAGATAAAAGGAAAAATATCAACCCAAAACGGACGATTATTAAACAAATACGGACACTCACATCAACAAAAAGCTTGCAAACGTTACAATACACGTCTGTTTTGTACATCTGATCCACCATACATGGAGGAATAACTTCACCAGAGATATTCCGGAATAGCCCCTCCCCCCCCCCCCCCCCCCGTAATAATACTCATCCGGACTCTTCAACTTGTCCCCTCAAAGAGCAAAGGATATGTTCTTCCAACTTCCGAGGATTCACCAACCCTCAAACGTTTGCTCGCACCCGAACTCTCGGAGCGATGTGCGACCTCGGAAGGTCTTTTACTAGCCCCAGCAAGCGAAGCCGATGCCCCTGGAGGTCCCAAAATCGATACCGGTTGAGCAGAGGAGGTAAGAGAAAATCCTTTGTTAGAAAAAGGTACTACCTCGACATGACAAGTTGACTTCGAGCTCTTCTGAATCAACGGAGCGGATGACTCCTCTAACTTTTCCTCAGCAAGCAAAGCGCCTTCCTTCTTCTTTGAGACATCAGCAACATCAACCGCTCTTTTCGACCTCAATTCGGACGAGCGTCTCCTCGTCTCCTCATCCCTTGTCTTATCGGCATCATTGGAGACCCGGTTCTCTCCTCTCCTAGATTGCGTCCTAGGAGAAGCGATCGGTCTAGCAACTGAAGAATGGCTGGGCCCATCCGGCCGACCACCATCCGAAGACTTCAGAGCCTTCTTCGGATTGATCACCCTGCTCGGGATAGTTTTCTCGCTTTTCCAATCTTCTTTGCTGTTTGGGATGCTGCGAAGAACAATCCATAAGAACATAAATGGTGAAATAACCCGAACGCAGGTATAGAAAGACTCACTGGCTTTCTTGGATTTGATCTCTCCTATCTCGGGCCAAGTCTGCCAGCCGAGCTCATAAAACTTCTTTCTAACGTCGTTCAAAAACTCTTTGTTGAGAAGCTTTGGATTAAGAAGAGCTGCAAAACAGAAGAAACTACGATCAGAATCAAGTGCAAGAAAAAAAACTCGAAGCTTAGCCGGTCGGTTACCTACCAACAGAGAGATTCCATGCGCTGACAACCATTGTTTTTTGTCAGGAAAAAAATACTTGTCAATCCTGACAAAGAAGTACTTCCTCTGCCACTCATTCGTTTTGCTGGATTTGACGCCAGTCCGCAATTTATATTGCGGCCGTAAGTTAACTTAATTTGCAGACCTGAATTTCGTTCGATGCGACGAACTGGGGGGCTTACCGTTAGAGGCGATTTTGACACCCCTCTAAGGCCCACCCCAATAACGAGGTGGCCCATAAGAGATCCGACCCAAAAGGAATAATAGAAGCCCGTCGGGATGAAGTCCACTAGGTCGACAAAGCTCGGCGACCAGCTCATCGACGATCCTCGACGACCTGCATGATAAAGGAACAAAATGTTAATTTGATATTTTCGTTAAGGAGATAAGTGGGAATCTTTTAGGAAATAAAATCTAAATTGTTCAGATTTTGTAAAGAATATCAAAGAGAATCTACGAAAAAAACATAGATCCTCTGATATAAATATTCTTCCCTTGCGCGGGAAAAGACTAAGTTGAAACAAACACTTGTACTCACAAAAAACCTAGAGCTAGCGATCACTGCTCGATTATGGCTCAATTTCTTTATAAAGACTTGATTTTCTGGTCAAACCGTTCTTGCTTTTCGATTCTTATTTAATCTTATATCCAAATCCCTTTTTAGTAATCGTTTTACCAAATTGATTATTGTTTGAATTTCTGAATCAACAACCTTCTCCAATCAGCATATTAGAAGTTAGGTTCTGTATAACACAAACTTTATCAATGAACCAGAAAAAAACAAGACATTTCACGCAGAAGGAGTGCTAAATAAATGAGAGTGCATGAGAAATATTCGACAAATAAACGTGAGTAAGGCGAATTTGATCTTCAAGATGCATCATTCCCTGTTTTGTAGCAAACATATTCTTCCCATTTGGAAGAACAACAATACTCTGGGGAATATCATGCAAATCCATAAGCAAGTCAAGGTCTCCTGTGATATGGTGAGACACTCCTAATTCAAGCAAAAATCCAACACAAGAACGCTTACCAGAGAGTTTATCATGGCTATGTGATTTGTCTGACTTTAATAGATTGAAAATCGCTGACCATATTTTCTTACTTACGCTAGGAAGGTCGGGAGGTCGACATTGGTAGGGACTTGAGCATTGTTAGATCGGTAATAAGAAAAACGACCATGTCCTCGTCCTCTATTAAATCTGAATCTGCTGCCTCAGTTGTCTTAGATCGAGAAGATCCTAGAGATTCACCATGCTTGTCAGTGTACCATTGTAGCAGACGGGGCAGTTAAAAACATGCCTTCACCGAATGATTACTTCTTCACCCTTAAATGATCCCATAGAGCTTTATGTTTGTCAACAAAATATTACTTTCTGAACTTTCAGATTGAGATTAGCGTATAACCAACCAACGAGCATCAGTTTAGGTGGAATCAGTTTAGGTTTTAATAGAAACCAAGAAAGACTCATGAAAAGAAGCCCGAGAAGGATGGAAAGTAATTTGAGGGTTTTATATGCTTTTGTAGCTTTGGTTCCATGTAAATATTTGAGAATGTGTTGTGTTTATTATTGATACAATAGACTTTTGTCTAAGTTTAGAGAAAATATACGAAAAATATACATATGATATATGATAGCTATTAATCGGAATATATCCTTTTCTATGACACATATCGAGAAGGTTGAATGTATTTAGGAGTTAGAACTTAGAATCTATATTATTAAAAGAGGAAGATTTTTTTAAACTAATTTTTTCTTGAGGTGTTATTTACAAGGCCTACCATATTATAAATTATGAGTAATTAAATAGATTTATTAAGGACAATAATGTAAAACTAAATTCTAATTAATTAATCATAATATCTTGCAATATCTTTCATTACTTTAAATATAAAAGTATATTTCCCATTTTATTATATAAAATCTAACAAAAAATCTTTTTAATCCATTTTATTTTTAATTAATTAATTAATTTCGTAATTATATTATATATTTCTATGTAATCAATAATGATAAGTATAATTAATTGAATTAATACACCATTTATGTTTATAAATTATAAATAAATATAAAATTAAAGGAATCTTTTTAAAAATAAAAAGAATATATAAGCCACTATTTTTATCAAATATAAACATATATTTTTTTAACATACTTTATTTTCAAAAAGTGAATTCTATAAAAATATTCAAATTACTATTACCAAAAAATAATTTATATTAAAAAATAAGCTAAAATATTAAAAATTGATATATATATTAAAATTGATAAAAATGCAAAAGTTCAAAAATAAGTAAATATTTATATTATTCAAATATATAATTATTGAGTTAATTGATGATTATACGACAGCAACTTTTTAACAGGTTGTTTTATACTTTATATAATTTGAATACTATAAAAACTACAACTTATTATTAATTAAACTTTAATTTATAAAATAAAAAAATTTAATGCTAAATATGAATATATATATATATATATATATATATATATATATATATATATTATTTTATACAATACAACTTATATTAGAACTTATAATGCGAATCGTTATTTTAATCTTTTTATCTTTACGATATTTTCTCCCAAATAATACACAATTCATCTTTTAAACCTAAATTATTAACTCACGTTTTATAATATGGATTAAACAATTACAAATAAAATTATATTTCATAATTAATAAAATTAAATTACTAACAAAAAATAGCTAAATTTTTAAAATTGTAAAGAAAAATATACCCACGTTTAGAAAACGCGGGCCAAATCTAGTTATATCTTATAACTAGTTATACCCGCCTATCCTTTTTATCCATTCGTTTTTTTTTTCTTTCTTTCTTTTCTTCTTTCACTCTCTTTCCTACTTTAACTTTATTTTCATCCCCTATTTTTTGATGGGGCATAGGATGGTGGAGTTGAAGTTCCGGCCATATAGACCGCCGGAATGGAGATTAAATCGTTCTATGTACTGGAATTCAAAAAAACAAAAATCGGACTTAATACGCAAATTGTGAATGGACATTTTAGACTAGATGTCCACAATATATGCTATTCGTGGATAATACCACGATCATATCACATGCAAGATGCTTACCATGGGTAGGAAATGGCAAATCGAAAATAGTTAAAAGTGTTTATGTATGAACTATTCGTGGACACTACCATGATTATATGATATGTTAGACGCTTCTGATGAACATAAGGTGGTCAATAGTTTTACTATGTATCGAGATTCATGGAAACTACCACGATTATATCACATGCTAAACGCTTCTGATGAACATAAGGTGGTCAAGAGTTCTACTATGTATCGATTATTTGAGACACTACCACAATTAAAAACGTTTATTATGTATCGACTATTCGTGGACACTACCACGATTATATCACACGCTAGACGCTTCTGATGAACAGAAGGTGGTCAAGAGTTCTACTATGTATCGATGATTTTTATGTTCTACATAACGTTAGATCATCATCAAGTTTATGTCCTGCTACTCTTAAATCATTCCTTGCTACTGATGATTGTTGTTACGGAAATTCGACCTAATCAATATTACGGGCTACGATCTTATATGTCCGAACAACGAGGTGAAATACAAACATAAAGTGAGGTCGAAATGATTCTTTATTGATATTAAGGCCGGAGCCGAGCTATGAACATGATGGTACGAGGTGTGAGTCCGTCGAATGACGTGCTCACTAAGCTATGCTTTGAGGCCGGAGCTTTATAGAAGTAGCTTGGCCTCTCGCAAGTAACAATCTGTCTAAAATGAAGAGTGAAGGGTCCTATTTATAGTGCTTGGATGCTGACTCTTCCTTGGGCTGTTGACTTCTTAACGGGCTTGTCTTCTTGGGCTAAAATGTTATTGATGATTTAATAAGATTTCCAATGGGCTTATGGATGGGTGCTAAACCCATATCCAACAATTAGTCCCCCCCTCAGTTCGTAGAGTTGCGATGCTGAGCTCGATGAATTTCTTTTGAGTATTCTAAGTCAAGCGGTAATCTTATTAGGTCAATCTTACTCCGGTCCTTCTCATTCGTGTCATCGGGTTTTGCTCTGTTTTTGGGAAAGCGAAAAGGTGTAACTTTGAAAGGCGTGATCTTTTGCGCGAAGGAGAGGTCCTTTCGTCTTTTGTCTTCTCTTGGTGATTGTGTCTCTGGGTTTGCATCCATCTTTCTGAGTTATCGTCTTTCTTCGATTATCTTCTTCTTTGCTTGGGGAGTGTAGTTTTCTCGAGGCTTCGTTTGGGATCTTTATTTTCCCATCTTTTCCTTCCTTTTGCTTGAATTCTATTTTGAAGATGAGTTGGAGGGATGCCTCGTTGCCAGATTATATTCAGAGGGTTCTTGCTGCTGTTATAGACACTCCTCTGGTCCAAAAGCCGATTGAAGGTGATGTTAGCACCCAGCCAATTGTTCAAACGGAAAAGGAGTCGTCGATTCTCCCGAACCAGTTTGAGGATAGGGAGATGGCATGTACTGAAGGTCAGGTTGCTGGTATCATTGCACCTAGTGGTCAGGCCGTCGAGAATGATCATAACGACGGTGGCGGCGGTGTTGACGGATACGGAGCTGTCATTGAGAAAGAATCATCTCTTGCCGGAGGAGGTAACGCAGGCACCGAGGGAGATCTATCACTCGATATAAGGGGGGACATTGATACTATGAGGGGGTTTTCTCTTGATGATAGGGATCCCATTGAGATTGAATAGGAGTCATCTTTTTCAGGTGGGAGTGATGTTAGCGAGCGGTTGGCTCTTGATGATACCGGTCCTTTCGAGGAGGAGAGTAACGACCCTGGTTTTGATAGGGGTGATGCTCGTCTGAGCGGAAAAAGACGTAGATCGGAAACCGATGAGGTGTCTGCTACGGAATTGAACCGCTTAGGAGATTATGTTGATCCGGTTGTTCGGATGGCTCTTGCCCGTGCCGGGAAACGCAGGGCAACGGGGTCGTTGACTGGGGATGGTCCGTTTGTTACTGATAGCTCGAAGGTATCGACGGGCTCAAAAGCTTTAGATGGTTCGTTCGATTTCCTTCACAATGGCCCTGATTTGATCGTTCGTGACAGAGTTTCTTGTATGAATCTCTTTCGTCACTTATCACTGATTCCCCGTCCTAACTCGGTTCCTGTTGATCGGTTTTTCGACACCAAGACCCAGCAGGATATGAACTTTCATTTTGCGATGGTAAGTGTTTCCTTTTGGTCTTTCTCCTTTTTGGCGATACGCGAGAGTGCTTCTGCTTATGCTGTTGTGCTTTTCTTGGTTTTGTCAGGCCTTTTCTAAGTTTAATCATCTTAACGATTCTTTCGCTGCGGCATTCGAGGCCAGGGAGGGAGATCTTAAGAAGAAGGTTGCGAGTTTGCGGCGGTCCTTGAGCGGGCCCAAAGGTGTTCATAAGAAGCTTGCTGAAGCTGAGATTGCTAATGTCGAGCTCAAGGCTCGGATCCTTAATCTTGAAAAGGAGAAAAGGAAATCCGAGGATCAGAATGGTAGTTTGGTTGACTCCTTAAGGGCCGAGTTAGATTCTCTTAAGTTGGAGCGTGACCTGTTGCGTTCTTCGTGTGGTGAAGCTGTTCTTCTCGAGAGGCGAAGGATGTATGAAAAAGCTTCCAAACGTCTTTACAAGATCAGGGGCGAGAAGAAAGATGACGCCCTGGCGACGAGTAAGCTGTTGGAGATACATCAAACTGTCGCCGTGATGGGTGCCTTTCAGCTTCTTGCGGAGGAGGGGTTTGAAGTTCCTTCTGTTCGTTTTGAGCGACTTAAGAAGTATGACGCCCAGCTGCGGGCCGAGCTGCTCGCTCTGCCGGTTCCGGAGCTTGGAAAGGATGATTTCTTTATGACTCCTCTCGGCGATCCTGGGTACGAGGACGTGTATTCTGAAGCGCTGGTCGACTTTCCTTATGGGTCGAACACCGTGCTTATTACTCCCGAAGTAGCTGCTGGTTTGCGAGCTTTGGGAATTTCCAAATAATTTAGTTGTTCGTTTTTTGCCTTTGTATGTTTCTTTTTGTAAGTACTTTTGGCTTCGCCATTATATTTTGGCTTTTGGATTATTGGTTATAGCGAGAGGAGAAGGTTTTGAACTTGCCGTGCATTACTTTGATTCTCCGTTTTTTGACAGTCCGCATAGTGTTCTTTCGTTTGGGATTTATGATAGTCCCGTGTAATTTTACGAGGTGTTGCTTCTCCCCTCTTTTTTTTTTGACGTGATTGTTTTGTTCGAATTTTTTTGAATTCTGGCGAGGGCAAATTCAGTCTTTGACTTGCCTTCTTTATGATTTTTTAAGTACGAAATGTCTTCGCCTTACGTACAAATGTTTTGTAGGTGCGGGCTAGGGCCCGACTTATCCTGTCATTTGTTAAATTTTTAAGTGCGAGTACGTGCCCGGCTTATCCTCTGAGAGTTTTGGGGGTCTGGCCCCGGCTTGGGTGTTATCGAAATTGAAAACGTGGCACGATGCCACTGCGCCTTGGGGCGCATTTTAATTATATCGAACATTTGGCCAAAATGTCAATGTCAATATTTTGGGCAATCCGAGTACGTTTCCGATAGAGAACGTGTTTTTAATTTTTGAAATAAAGAAGTGACTGGACCGTATAAAGGCTGCCTACATACCCTCGAATGAGAGATCAAGTCAAGCGTAGTTCTTTGGGTGTTACAAAAGTTTTTTTTTGCGGGATTCCTATATGTACATATGTGAAAAGACGGTAGAGGATCTTATCTATGAGCTTGGATTCTGAGTCGTTGCTTTCTCTGAGGTCGTTTCGTTGTCTGGCTGCGTCGGGCGTTGTGTGTTGCTTCTGCCTGCGAGGCCGGTTCTTGGTTTCTTCTGCTCATCCCAGATTGTGTGGGTTCCTTGCGACGTCGGGAATTTTATTCACCGATGATAGGTTGATACAACCGCCTTCATTGCGTGGATCCCCGTGTTGGGATTATGTCCTGAAATCACATTGTACTAACTCTAAAGATAGTTGTATTGTCGAGATCGGACAATTCATGTGATACTAGGTAGTCATAATGTTTTGCTAGAAACCGCTTATGACAAATGAGTTGTAACTCATTTCTGGTATCGTGTGAACCTACAGGGTCACACACCTATGCAAGTTGGATACACTTTGTATGGGATTGATCATTGGCACATGGTATGGTCGATGTGTATTGGATACACATCGAATATGAGTTTTAATGAGGTGTGTCGATCGACACCATTGGGTGCGTCGGTCGACACAAGATGTGTGTCGATCGACACCATACTGTGTGTCATACGACACAAGGCGAATACCGAAACTGATGTTTTGGTTTATGTCAAAGTCTATAAAGAAAATGGACTCAGAGATGAGCGAGAGAGAGAGAGAGAGAGAGAGAGAGAGAGAGAGTTTTCTAGACAGAAAACAGAGGCTCTTCCTCTAGAAACTCAGTTCCCAGGAGATCCGAATCCCGGGCCCGGCGGATTCCAGCTTGTGTGCGTGTGGACTGCAGTAGAGGTGCAGCATCTGAGGCAATCCAGAGATCTCGTTTACCTGATTCATCTTCCGTTGCCAATCTCCAGGTAATCACGAGGTCAGATCTATGATTCAATTACTTAAACCCTGAGATCCTAGGCTTTGGGAACATGACAGCAATTCTGAATCTGGTAGAATTGGCTCCAAGTTCCAACAGTGGTATCAGAGCCTTAGGGTTTTCCATTGAATCAACCTGTTTAATTGAATTTGATGATTTAGATTCGCAAACTAGGTTGTTTGATTAAGAACAGGTGAGATCGATCTGATCGAAAAACGATTATGTGTTTTCGCACAGTGTCGATCGACACACTAGGTGTGTCGGTCGACACAGAGATGTGAATTCGACAGAATCGGCGGCTAGGGTTTTTCACGAAGAAAAATCAGAAAAGCTGCTGTGTCGATCGACACAGGTTAAGTGTCGGTCGACACAGAACAAATTCGGTCAAGTGTCGATCGACACAGGTTAGTGTCGGTCGACACAGACCTAGCGAATGGTTAATCGGTTCAATTGGATTAGACCGGTTATCATGCTTGGTTAAGTCCGAATATATCGGTTTAAATTGGATGAATTGGTTCAATTGGATTGAACTGATTATCTCAATAAGCATAAACCGATTGGTTAAAATCAGTTTGATTGGATAAAATGGTTCAATTGAATTGGACCGATTATCACAATTAGTTGAAACTGGTTGAAACGGTTTGAATTGGATGAACTGATTCAATTGGATTGAACCAGTTATCTCAATTAGTATAAACCGATTTAAATGGTTAAGATCAATTTGATCTGATAAGTCGGTTCAATTGGATTGGACCGGTTATCAAAATTGTCTTCGGTTTGGGTCTATGTCGACCGTCACACATGGGTTGTGTCGATCGACATGACCGGTTCAATAAACTGGGTTAATTAGATTAATCGGTTATTGAAGTCCGGTTAAGTTTGGTGTTGTCGATCGACAGACATAGTCTGCGTCGATCGACACAGAGCTCGCAATTCTGGTTATTGAACCTTGAATTTGCAGAAACCAAACTAGACTTAAACCTTGATCAAAGCTTAGCTTCAATATGGTCAACTGTCAAGACTCATTTCATGGTGTGATGGTCTAGCCAAGAGCTTGGTGTCCACAATTACGTGAGTAAGGCAGGTAATTATGTTGATGGACTTGCAGTGCTTGACATCAACAATTACATGACCTAAGAGATTGATATGCTAACCTTTCAGAGTTTAGTTTCCTCAACTAAATATCAAGTAACCTTGATGTCTTTCCCAAATCTTGTCTACTGTCAAGACTTGTGTCGTTTGTTGGATAGCCTTGGAGTCCTTGGTATTCACTACTACATGAGTAAGGCAGGTGATCATTGATAGACTTGCAGTGCGACTGTCAATGATCACAAGACTAAAGAGATTGGTTTACTTGACTGGGCCATCAAAAGTTCTGGGCGCAGAGACATCAGAGTAGATGAGACATGGATTGTCTTATCTGCGACCAAGAGTTGTACTGGGTACAATTAGCAATGATTTGCTTACCTAGATAACTAAATTTTGGGTGATGACGAGTCGTCCACTCAGATTTTGGTGAAGTATGGGTCTTGGATCATTATATTCATTGAGGAAACATTGTTTGAATATAATGCGAGTTTTCTTATTAGATAAGACTTCTCATGGAATACATAACTAAATCTTTGTTTTTCTTGGATTTCAGCTTATGTCTGAGACTACTTTCTCATTGCGATCCGTCCTTGAGAAGGACAAGTTAAATGGATCAAATTTCCTGGATTGGTATCGGAATTTGAGATTAATTCTCAAGCAGGAGAGCAAGGACTATCTCCTTGAGAAAGCTCTTCCAGAAAGGCTTGGGACCAATCGCTCGCATGCAGTATATAATGCTTGGAATAAGCATTATATTGATGTGGTATATGTGCGTGGTCTGATGCTGGCCACCATGAACTCGGACTTGAAGAGTCAATACGAGAACGTGGAGTCGCCAATAGAGATGATCACCAGCCTGAAACTGAAGTTTCAGGATCTGGCACGAGTTGAGAGATTCCAGATGGTGAAGTCTCTCACTGGGTGCAAGCTACCAGAGGATGCTCCAGTAAGTCCTCATGTCATTAAAATGATGGGTTAGATTGATAACCTGGGGAAACTGGATTGTCCTGTCAGCTTAGAGTTGGCCACTGACATCATTCTGCAGTCACTGCCGTCAAGTTATGATAAGTTCATCAAGAACTATATCAAGAGAGGCTTGACGAAGACGTTGACTGAGCTGCATGGCATGCTCAAGACAGCAGAGCAGAACATCAAAAGGGGTAAAAGTTTTGTGAGATCTTGTATAGACAAGGGTGAAGGCAAGGCCGTTCAGATTTGGAATCGGGATAAGCCTGTGTCATCTTTTAAGCCCAAGACAGGCCCATCTGATGTTGATAAATGCTGCCACTGTAAAGAGTTTGGGCATTGGAAGAGAAATTGCATTAAATTCTTGGAAGATTCACAAGAGATGGAGAAGATGTATGGTACTTCTTCTTCAGGTATTGTGTTATTGTTTCAAGTTCTACGATACTAGTTGTGGTACTGATATTTTTGAAATATGCAGGACACAAACGACAGTAGAACATTGAAGAGAGGACAAGTGGAACTACGTGTCTGGTATGAAGCAATGGTTGCTACATGAGCCGTAGAGATTCTCCACTTGTAGGAGCCTTTCATACTTGGTTTTAGAAATTAAGTAATTGCTACTATGTATCTGCCTTGTGCAGAGATGTCTTTCATATTCTTGTAAGAATTTGGATGTTTTTCATTTTGATAAAAGACAAGTTTTGTTCTTTAAATCTAAATGAAATATTCTAAGGTAGCACCCCGTTTAGAATGGGTTTTATATCTTAAACCAAGGTACGCTTGTACATATAACATAAATACCAAACACTTTAAGTCTGATGACTTGAAGTCGATTTTTCCTTAGCACAGTCGTTTTGACCACATAGAGTGAAGCAAATTCAAGAGTTCCATAGCTTTAGACTTTTGGGCTCATTTGATTATAAATCATTTGAGACATGAATTCTGCTTACTGGGCCAAATGACTAAGGCCTTTTAGCAGAGCTAAAAGAAAACGGGCCAGAGGCTTATTGGGCCTTACACATACTGATGTATGCGGACCGATGAGCATAAGTGCCAGAGGAAATCTTCTGTACTTCATTACCTTTATTGATGACTTCAGTAAGTATGTATGTGAATGAAGTATAGATTCGATTTGACAGAAGTTTTAAGATCCTCGATTAGATCGCGGAAGAAAATACTTGAGTCAAGAATTGGGTGATCATCTGAGAGAATGAATCGGATCTTATTAGACATGCTCTGATTAATGATGAGTCACATGAATCTTCCATAATCATTTAAGAATACGTTTTAAAATGTCTGTCTTTGCGCAGAAAAGGGTTTCAATCAGAATCAATTGAAAGACACCACATTGGATGTGGACTGGAAGTTTTTCAAGAAAGGTGTTTCTGACAATTTGGGGATGATAGCTGATAAGCTTGAACCCAAACCTGATAAGTTCTACCTCGCTGGTTGTCCTAGGGAAACCGAGGCTTACTACTTTTATAACCAATCCGAGAACAAAGTTTTGTTGTCCGGAACTATGTCTTTTGAGAAAGATCATACTTTCAAAAGGAACAGTGGGAGTAAAAGTACAGATCGAAGAAATTCGATAAACACAGGAGGCTGCTCAACCTGTTGAGGGAGAGCAGCGGTGAGATCTACAAAGTTCTGTAGGATCTACACCTATGGAGCCTGAAATTCGCAGATCCGAAAGGATCCGTCACTAACTCGAGAGTGATTTCTCGTAACCGATTGTCGTGATCTGTTGATCATTGAAAAGTGACGAGCATTCGAAATTCAAAGAAGCGATGGTGAGCCCCAACTCCGAAAATTTGCTGGGTATGCATGTTAGCTTCACCAATCCATTTCTGGATTAAAGCAGACATCTTGGAGTTGGAATCAACATTCTGATAAAGTGGTCAAAAGTTTTGACTTGATCAGAAAAGAAATGAAACCATGCGTTTACAAGAAGACTAGTGGGAGCGTAATTTCAATTCTCACACTGTATGTAGATAACATACTTAATCTCATAAACTACGTTCCAACGCTAAAGTCTTGTCAAGATTTGGGTCGGAAGTCAAATTTAACGATGGACATGGGAGAAGGCCGTGAAAGTCCTTGGAATAAGGATCCATTGGAATGGATCAGAAAGGCTAATTGGATCATGTCAAAATCCTTATGTTGATAAGGTATTGGACAGTTCAAATGTGCTTAATTCCAAGAATGGCTTCATACCAAAGGTCTTATGGCAATAATCTAAGCGAGATGAAGTGTCTTGGACACTGGCTCAGGTAGTAACAATATTAGCAAGAAGAAGTGTTTTTGAACACTGGCTGAACTAGTATTAATGAGTATGATTGCTAATGCTGCTGCAATAGAATCCATCATGAATGCCATATTTTGCGCTCGTCTAGATGCAACTTACGCATAGAGCATGACGAGAAAATACCAATATGTTCCGGTAATAGTCACTGAACAGTTACCATAAATATCCCAAGTGTTTGAGGAACTCTAAGGATAGTTTCGTGGTGAACTGAGGAAGTGACGAACCAGTTGGAAGTAGTTAGACGGACAAAGACGATTCCCGGTTCTACCTGGTTATGTCTCTTTGTCTGAATAGCGGTGCTATCTGTTGGAAAGGCTCCAAGCAGTGGACCGTAGAATGGTGCTTTTATCTGAATGGCGGTGTGGTTTGTTGAAATTATTTCAAGCAAAACACCACAGAGTCTCCCACAACCTAAGCACGAGATTTATTCTCTTGTTGTAGGTATTAGATATCTGAAGAGATGATCTTGATTCTAGTGGGAGTTATTTAGTTGTGTTATGATCTTTACATAGACATGCTATGGCAAAGTTTGTGTAAGTTAAAACTGACATCGGTATTACTTGATTATTGGATAGTTAAGTAATGGTCCCAAAGTATTTTATGGTCATCATGTAGGTCATCAAGTTGAGGACTTGATCATGAAACCCTATAAGTAAAGGATGACATAAATTACGATTGTCCCTAGTCAAGGTTGTTGAAGTAGGACACCAATAACCGCGCAAGACTAGCATGTGAGGTGACTGTTGGACTAAGTTTCATGGAGTCAACGATATGATTATCACAGTCAATCACATAGATATATGTTGGTGAACATATGATCGGACATGACCCGCTAATAAGAACTCCACAGGATAGTTATATCAGTGTCATGGGAGGTTCTCATTACGACTATAGAGTATAGTCCTTAGACCTGAGTTCATCATGCTTTCTAGCATATGAATTGGTGCGTTTTGACCTTGTCAAACGTCGTTCCGTAACTGGCGGCTATAACGACATTTCTTATACGTATCATGAAGTATGTGTAGAAACAGGGATGGAACAAGATGGGATTTGTCCCTCCTGTAACAGGAGATAAATATCTCAGGGCCCATTGAAGATTTGATACTGAGAAAATGCATGGCCGTGCTCAAACGAGGTGATTGTCAGTCGTTTGTTTTATCAGTATAGATCAGGAGTTCGATGAACATGATGTTGGCTACAATAAGGATGACACAGTCTCTTGCCTTATGCAACATCGAGATATAGAGACGAAGGGATTATAGGAATAGGTGATTCCAGTACAAGTGGGAGATTGTTGGGATTATGTCCTGAAATCACATTGTACTAACTCTAAAGATAGTTGTATTGTCGAGATCAGACAATTCATGTGATACTAGGTAGTCATAATGTTTTGCTAGAAACCGCTTATGACAAATGAGTTGGAACTCATTTCTGGTATCGTGTGAACCTACAGGGTCACACACCTAAGCAAGTTAGATACACTTTGTATGGGATTGATCATTGGCACATGGTCTGGTCGATGTGTATTGGATACACATCGAATATGAGTTTTAATGAGGTGTGTCGATCGACACCATTGGGTGTGTCGGTCGACACAAGATGTGTGTCGATCGACACCATTAGGTGTGTCGGTCGACACAAGGCGAATACCGAAACTGATGTTTCGGTTTATGTCTAATTCTATAAAGAAAATGGACTCAGAGATGAGCGAGAGAGAGAGAGAGAGAGTTTTCTAGACAGAAAATAGAGGCTCTTCCTCTAGAAACTTAATCGAACTTCCGGTGTCGATTAGGGCTCTAACGAGTCTTTGTTTGTTTATTTGGAGCCTGATAACGAGCAAGTCGCAGCTTAGTTTGCTCGTTTCCTCCTTGTCCTTGGCGGTGAAGGAAATCTTGTCTTCTCCTTTGACCTTGCTGAGGTAATTCCTTTCCGGTTCCGTGCTTTCCTTCTATTTTAAGGTCTCTGCGAGGTCTACCAGGTCGTTGCGATTGGTGAGTCCTTCTAGTATCATGTTGATTCGCCTTATAGGTGACGGTTTTCTTAATTCGCTGCTGCCTTGAGTTCGTTTGCACGACTCCATGTCTGCACTACCTTGTTCACTTCGTTGTATGCCCCCGGATCTTTTGTTCTTTCCTCTGATGAGCCGGACTCGCTCATCGTCGTATGTCTTTTGTTTCTCAGCCGGCAATAATTGCGCATTCCGGTTTGTTATGTTCGTATCTCCCCTTTGGTATTCTCCGAGGAGGAGGTTCTGTAGGTATCGTCATTCGTCGGTGTCGTGTCCCGATCTCTGGTGGTATGTACAGAAGGGCCTGTCCTTGTCCCCTGCGTTCGAGCCTTTGATTTTGGCATGACTCCTCGGGTTGCCCGGCGGGTCGTGGTCGCTGGAGAGGTTGGCCTCCGCTCTCTTGCCTTCTTTCCTCGCGTTCTTGTACTCCTGATTATAATGTTGTCGTGGTTCGACGTATTATTGCGTTGATTCCTTCTCTTTGTTGGTTTTTCTGTCCCAAACTTTTTGGCTAGCAGTTCCTTTTCCTATCTATTTCAATGAAGATGGCGGCCCGATGTAGGGCGTCTTCAAGACTTTGTCGTTTATTTAGGGAGAGCTCGCTGCAAAATGGTGAGTCGTACCATAGTCCGCTCCGTAACGCGGGTAGTCCTTCACTGTCGGCGACTAATATTTTCGAAACGACGGTCTTGAACCTATCGATATAGGACCTTAAAGATTCGTGTTTCTCTTGGTTGATCGACCAGAGGTCTGCGCTGGACGCTCCCTCTTGTATGAACATTAAGTAGTGCTTGAGGAAGGTGGTCGTTAACTGCTGGTAGCTGTCGATGGATTGTGCTTCTAGTCGTGAAAACCAATTGAGGGCGGCGCTGCAAAGGTTCTCGACGAATAGCTGGCAGAAGCCGGCGTCGCGTTCTTCTGGGAGGAATTGAGTTCGCCCCATCGCAATGCTGAAAGCTGTGAGGTATTCTCGTGGGTCCGAGCTGCCGTCGTAGGTGGGCAATTTGATTTTTCCTTGATGTCGGACTGGCGTTCCCATTATTTTGCTTGTAAACGGCGTGTTCTGCGTTTCTTTTAAGACTCTGTCGATCTCAGGGGCTGGGCTGGTTGCTTTGTGTACTCTTGACGTCATGCTATCCAGCTGCGCCTTTAGAAGCTCGATTTCGCTGCCCAGTTCTCCTTCGCGTGCTTCGGACTCATACAACGATGTTAGTAGGGGTATGGTTGGTCGTTCACCTGGCCTGATGGTTGTGTGCGGCAAGGTGTCCATGAATGCCCTCGTATTTCGGGGTGATTGTTTTTCGGTCGCCCGGAGGTTGTCGATTTGTTCGTGGCATATGTTTTGAGCGTTTGCGAGTTGTTGGAAGCGGTCGCTGTTGCATTGCCTTAGCTCGTCAATTTGCACCATCAAAGCTCTTATGAGAGAAACGGCATCTTGCAGACCCTTGTTGGGAGCTTGCGTGTCGGTCGTTGCTGGTTCCTCGTTCCTGGGCGTGCTCGTGTTCCCGATTTGATTGACTGGGTTGTTGACTGTTGACATCTTCGTGCGGGCTAATGCGGTATTGGGTTCAGTGGTTTTCGACAGTTCCAGGGGATTGAGGGGGGTTCGGATTCGACGAACTGACCGGTGTGTGCGGTAGGTCTGTCCCTTTGTTTGGGTTTGTGGATTTTGGGTTCGGCGGTTGGCCTGTTATTTTTTCGGAGCTGTTAGTAGCTGAAGGAGGAGAACAGAAGACAAAGAAATAGAAGAGGTTCAAGGGAATATGTCACAAACATGGGAATGGCGAGCTACAAATGAGAAGTTAATTTTGGAAAGGATAGAAGAAATGATTATGAAAGTTAGGTGCAAGGTTTTAAATGAATAAGCAGGATAAGGGGAAGGGTAAGTCCATTCACGAGGAAGGTTTCAATAAACCAATAAGTTTGAGGAGAGAGGGCATGAATTCTTACAAGAGGAATGAAAGACATCCAGGTGAGGTGTAACACCCGTCACGTCAGATCTAGTAAACGACGTCTCAGCTTCCAAAGCCATTGTCTACAAAAACGCGAACCAAAGTCATAAACCAAACAATCCAACATTTAAATCCAAATGGTTTATTTTATTAAAACCAAAATCCGAGTCTTACAAAATGAAAACCAAACCGAACCAAACTCAACGTAAAAAAAAAGAAGTTCATAATGTAAGAATGTGAAGATTAACTTAGAGAGAATTGAAGAACAAGCTTGAATCGTAAGAGAGAGAGAATTAGGGTTAGGAGAGAGAGAATAAGAAATATGTGGGAAAGACTCCCAAAAGTATGTATTCACTCATAAGCTTTACAAGTCTATAAATGGTGACTATTTACTGGCTGCAAATCTGATATGTCCGAACAACGAGGTGAAATACAAACATAAAGTGAGGTCGAAATGATTCTTTATTGATATTAAGGCCGGAGCCGAGCTATGAACAGGATGGTACGAGGTGTGAGTCCGTCGAATGTCATGCTCACTAAGCTATGCTTTGAGGTCGGAGCTTTATAGAAGTAGCTCGGCCTCTAGCAAGTAACAGTCTGTCTAAAATGAAGAGTGAAGGTTCCTATTTATAGTGCTTGGATGCTGACTCTTCCTTGGGCTGTTGACTTCTTAACGAGCTTGTCTTCTTGGGCAGAAATGATATTGATGATTTAATAAAATTTCCAATGGGCTTATGAATGGGTGCTAAACCCATATCCAACAATGATGATGGGGTCATGGAGCAGCTCACGGCACTGAACCAGAACATCACTTCTGGTCAGAAGCCGGTTGTGGAAGAGCTTAGGGCCAAGGTCGTGGAGACCAAGGACCTTAGTGATGATGAGCCAGACGTAGTAGTGGTAGAGTCACCGGTTCCCAGAAAGAACCGAAAGGTGGACTACCTCAACGTACTTAGCTACATTACCAAGTTGGGCACAAAGCACTTCAAGGGAAGTGCAGACCCACTTGAGGCGGATGAGTGGAAGTCATGGCTTGTCCGGAACTTCCGATTTACCCGGTGTCCAGAGGAATATCGGAAAGACATTGCGGTCCACTTCCTGGAAGGGGGTGCGCATAACTGGTGGATGTCCGTGGACAGGCGCACCAAAGGTCTCATTTACTCGTTTGCAGACTTTGAGATTGATTTCAACCGGAAGTACTTCCTAGCTGAGGCTTGGGATCGTATGGAAGGAAAGTACTTGAACTTGTTCTAAGGCCGTAAGACGGTTCGTGAGTACGAGGCAAAGTTTGACCGTCTGAGACGTTATGTGGGAAAAAATGTTGAGGACGAGCCGGCTCAGGTGTGTCGCTTCCTTCGTGGCCTGCGAGTGAACCTGCGTACCCATTGCTCGGTTTGCTCCTACGACTCCGTCTCCGAGCTGGTTGAACGAGCTGCTACTGTGGAAGCCAACATGGCTGAAGAGAACCGCGTGGGCACAAAGGCACAGGACAAAGCGGCCAGAACCTAAAGAGGAAATGGGATCAAGTGGGGGCTGATCGCCAATCCTCTGACCGCACCAAATGTACCACATGTGGAAAATATCACTTGGGGGAGTGTTGGAAAGCCGGGAAGGTATGTGCGAAGTGTGGAAGCAAAGACCACAAAGTCACAAGCTGTCCACAAAAGGGGCAAGAAAGGGTGACATAAAGACCACTGACATGTTTCCAATGTGGAAATACCGGGCATTATATGCGGGATTACCCGAAGCTGTAAGGTGAAAAGCAGAAAGCACAAGAAGGTCGCGCGGTTAAGGCCAAGGGACAAGTCGGGACGCCCCGAGTCTACAATCTGGTGAAGGATTCTGGCGAGGCCGGCTCCTATGATTCGATCAGTGGTACGGCACTAGACCTCTACTTCTTCAATTATAAAATGCATTGCATAGACATTTGGGGGAATGTATAGGAACTGTTATAATAGGTGGTGTAAAGACACTCACGCTATTTGAATTTGGGGCTACACATAGTTTTGTGAGTCCCGGAATGATTGGGAAAGGCTTGTTCCAGAAGGAACAAATGGCCGGCCAGGGCATTGTGAATGCGGCCGGTGGGAAAGTGATGCCTATGTTAAGGTTGGTCAAGGACATTCTCGTGTCAATTGGGGGCGTGGACATGCCATCCAACCTAGTAGTAGTTCAACTTAAGAATCACGAAGTGATTTTAGGTATGGACTGGCTTGGACAAAACCGATCCACCATTGAATGCCACCGAGGAAGGGTGAAGTTGGAAAGATCAGAAGGAAGGATCGTTTTCCAAGGAGTAAGACCAACTTCGGGGAGTTTGGTCGTCTCTGCTATCCAAGCAGAAAGGATGTTGGAAAGGGGATGCAAAGCATACCTAGCCACCATCACAACTAAGGAAGTTGGATCGGAAATGAAGGTCGAGGAGATCCCAGTGGTTAAAGACTTTGGGGACGTGTTCAAGGCCTTAGAGGGCTTACCGCCTGACTGGTCTGATCCGTTCGTCATTGAGCTAGAACCCGAGACTAAACCTCTTTCTAAGTGCGGGTGAACGGGCATCCGTTGGGGCGTATGGTCGAAATCCGGCAGACTGGACGCGAGCGGTTCATGTGCGGACTGACGGGAAAGTTGGATCATGCTCGACGAGGCCAAATGATCGGTACGGGCGAAAGAGCGGGCGATCGCGGAGCGTGGTGAACGATCGCTTCTGTCCACGGACAGTCGCGACTCTTCGCGAACAGTCGCGTCTGTTCGCGGTCAGGCGTAACGGTCCGTAGGACAATCGCACACGACCGCGGTCCATTCGCCAGCATCCGTGGAACATCCGCGTACGACCGCAAGTTCGATCGCGTATGACCGAAGGACGACCACGGACATCCGTAAGAACAATTGTGTACGTCGGCGGCTGTATGCGTACGACTATGGGTCGATAGTCCACGAACATGGGTCGCTATTCACGAACATTTACGGTACTCGTTAACGAACGTGGCCGGTTCATGAAGTGGAACAACTTAAGGGACGACACCCTGGTTTAGATGGAATTAGAACGGTTAGGTTTGCGTGTGAATTGGGTTGGGACATGTAGAACCGGATTAAGTGCTAAGTTGCTGGATTCATACTTATATAAAATGTGAACTTATATGATTTATGTTTCAGGTCATGAAGATGATCATGGGGGTGATTCATCTTAGGCGCGGACACAAAGACCTAAGAGACGAGTGGTGTGTTAGATAGACATTGTTAGGACCGATTACTTTATTAGCATAATGCGACTTGAACTACATTGTGTTTGGTACCTTTTTATTATTTATAAAATGTCAATTTTATCTTATGTTGCTCATTACCTTAGAATAAGATTTGAATGATATGAATGAATGGAATGAATGATTGATTAGAAATGGCTAAGTTTGGAACAAATAGGGTTGAGGTTCGGGAACGAACCTCAGCTTAGGTCGATTGGATAGTGGAACGTCCGTCTTGGGCCTATGGGCGGGATGGGGTGTTTCAAGTTGGTATCAGAGCAGAGTTATTTCCTAGGCTATGGGTTAGGAGCTACACCACTCGTCTGGGTTAGATGTTCGTGTAGATTATTGTTAGAATTGTTTAGGACTTGGAGATTGCTTGTTTAGAACGACTAACCTTGTTGAATATTCAGGTTGGAAAAAGCAAGTCAAAACGTACTAAGGACAAGGATGTGGCTGGGAAAGGTCAGGAATCCAAGAACCATACCACACCTGTCACACCTGGAGCAACTGGACATGAGGTTTCCCAGAAGAGCATTGGAACCACAATTCCAAACGTTCTTGATGGGACAAGGGTTGAAGAACCAAACGTCCAAGTTGGGAATGAGGAACATGTGAGCGAGTCTTCGTCTCATGCCGCTCGCACGGAGGCCGGCCATGAGATGGATGATGCTACATGTGGTGGTGGTGAGCCATTGACTGTGGTCCCGAACATCGGCCTGATGTGGACCATGCTAAAGGCGGTCATGGAGCAGCTCACGGCACTGAACCAGAACATCACTTCTGGTCAAAAGCCGGTTGTGTAAGGGCCTAGGGCCTAGGTCGTGGAGGCCAAGGACCTTAGTGATGATGAGCCGGATGTAGTAGTGGTAGAGTCACATGTTCCCAGAAAGAATAGAAAGGTGGACTACCTCAACGTACTTGGCTACATCACCAAGTTGGGCACAAAGCACTTCAAGGGAAGTGCAGACCCACTTGAGGTGGATGAGTGGAAGTCAAGGCTTGTCCGGAACTTTTGATCTACCCGGTGTCCAGAGGAATATCAGAAAGACATTGCGGTCCACTTCCTGGAAGGGGATATGCATAACTGGTGGTTGTCCGTGGACAGGCGCATCAAAGGTCTCATTGACTCGTTTGCAGACTTTGAGAATGATTTCAACCAGAAGTACTTCCCAACTGAGGCTTGGGATCGTATGGAAGGAAAGTACTTGAACTTGGTCTAAGGCCGCAAGACGGTTTGTGAGTACGAGGCAGAGTTGGACCGTCTCAGACGTTATGTGGGACAAAATGTTGAGGACGAGCCGGCTCAAGTGCATCGCTTCCTTCGCGGCCTGCGAGTGGAGCTGCGTACCCACTGCTTGGTTTGCTCCTACGAATCCGTCTCCGAGCTTGTTGAACGAGCTGCTACTGTGGAAGCCAACATGGCTGAGAAGAACCGCGTGGGCACAAAGGCACAGGAAAAAGCGGCCAGCCGACACGGGAAGAACCTAAAGAGGAAATGGGATCAAGTGGGGGCTGATCGCCAATCCTCTGACCGCACCAAATGTACCACATGTGGCAAATATCACTTGGGGAATGTTGGAAAGCCGGGAAGGTATGTGCGAAGTGTGGAAGCAAAGACCACGAAGTCACAAGCTGTCCACAAAAGGGGCAAGAAAGGGTGACAGAAAGACCACTGACATGTTTCCCATGTGGAAATACCAGGCATTGCATGCGTGATTACCTCAAGCTGCAAGGTGAAAAGCAGAAAGCACCAGAAGGAAACCGGGGACAAGAAGGTCTTGCGGTCAAGGCCAAGGGCCAAGCCGGGACGCCCCGAGTCTACAATCTGGTGAAGGATTCTGGCGAGGCTGGCTCCTATGATTCGATCACTGGTACGTCACTAGACCTCTACTTCTTCAATTATAAAACGCATTGCATACATTGGGGAAAAGGGCGGGACACTTAGACATTTGGGGGAATGTGTAGGTACCGTTACAATAGGTGGTGTAAAGACACTCACGCTATTTGACTCTGACGCTACACATAGTTTTGTGAGTCCCGAAATGATTGGGAAAGGCTTGTTCCAGAAGGAACAAATGGCCGGCCAAGGCATTGTGAATGCGGCCGGTGGGCAAGTGGTGCCTATGTTAGGGTTGGTCAAGGACATTCCCGTGTCAATTGGGGGCGTGGACATGCCAGCCAACCTAGACGTAGTTCAACTTTAGAATCACGAAGTGATTTTAGGTATGGACGGTTGATAGGTCGAGTTTTAATCCCTATTCTAACTGCAAGTGCACAATGATGTAGTTGTAGTACTTAGGGTATCGAATCTACAGGGACTTCGGTCAACGATAGATTATAAAACAGAAGAGATTAAACTAGGAGAAAGAATATGGGAAAGCAGTAAATCAGCAAGCAGAAAGTAAATAGCAGCGAGTTGTGAGCAAGGAAGCGAAGCGTTAGGTTTCAGGAGTTCTCAGGAAATCAGGAACACAAGCAATCAATCAATCAGGATCTAATCAATAAATGTTCTAGAACTCAAACACGGATATAGAATTCACCAACTCTCGTTGCGAGAATTCTCTAAGTCTAAGTGCAGCAATCCAAATCTCTTTGCAATTACTAACAGATTAAACTAGCATTAATGATCAGGTTTGATATGTTCACAATTCCCCTAAACCAAATCTCTTTGCGAGTAGATCAAATTGCTCATCTAGGTTCTTTCTAGCTAATTAACCAACTCTCGTTGTATCAATCAACCTAACATCATAATTCTGGTACTGGGGGCTTATACACTCGTTCTGGTACTGTTGCAGGTTTCTGGTCATGTCTGCGTTTTGTGTCGATCGTTGCATGATGTGTGTCAATCGATGCAAGGCGATTCTGTTTCTCGAAAGAACTCGAAATTGCCGTCAGAACGGCGTGTCGACCGACACATAGGGGGTGTCGATCGATGCATATATCAGGCAGACAATATTCATCCAGAAAATCCGAGATTATGCTCTCCTCTTCACCTAGCAACTCAATCTCATCTCTTATGGTTACAGCTTTGATGGATCTGTACTGTTCAGCTCTTCTAGCTTCATTTTGCCTTTGTATTGCTTGAGATGTCTGTTGGATTTGAACATTCAACTTCTTCACATGTGTGCTCAGAGATTCAAACTTCTCATTCAGATTTTTATGCATAGCATCCAACTTCCTATCGAAGTCTACAGCAGTCTTGGTCTGATCCTCTAGTAACTGCTCTATCATAGATTCCATCTTGCTCTTATAAGAATTAGCAGCAGGAGGTGTCTGATATGAGGATGATCCATAGGCTCTCTGATAAGAATTACCTTGTTGATTATCAAACTTGTTTCCTTGGAATCCAAAGCTATTGATGTAGTTCAAATCCTCTTCATGTCTTTCCAATAACTGCTCCAGCATAGTTTCCAATCTGCTTTCATATGTAGGTGCAGGTGGTTCTTGCCCATACTTTTCAAGTATAAGACTGTGCAGATGGTCGACTTTACTTTTCAACCCAGCTATCTGTGATTTATCAATCCCTGGACTAAAGAAATCATACATCTTTCTTACGATATGTGTCGATCGATGCAGGAGAAGCGTCGATCGATGCAAGCGCGATGATGTGACGATCGACACACAGGACCGTGTCGATCGTTGCAGGGCGATTACAGGCGTACCTGAAACGCAAGAACAGAAAGAGAGAAAAAAAAATTAGTAGAAAAAATTAAAAACGAAAATCCTAGTCTAAACCCTAAGTTCAAATCTATTGAAGACTCAAAAGAGTCCCCGGAAACGGCGCCAAAAACTTGATAGGTCGAGTTTTAATCCCTATTCTAACTGCAAGTGCACAGTGATGTAGTTGTAGTACTTAGGGTATCGAATCCACAGGGACTCCGGTCAACGATAGATTATAAAACAGAAGAGATTAAACTAGGAGAAAGCAATATGGGAAAGCAGTAAATCAGCAAGCAGAAAGTAAATAGCAGCGAGTTGTGAGCAAGGAAGCGAAGCGTTAGGTTTCAGGAGTTCTCAGGAAATCAGGAACACAAGCAATCAGTCAATCAGGATCTAATCAATAACTGTTCTAGAACTCAAACACGGATATAGAATTCACCAACTCTCGTTGCGAGAATTCTCTAAGTCTAAGTGCAGCAATCCAAATCTCTTTGCAATTACTAACAGATTAAACTAGCATTAATGATCAGGTTTGATATGTTCACAATTCCCCTAAACCAAATCTCTCTGCGAGTAGATCAAATTGCTCATCTAGGTTCTTTCTAGCTAATTAACCAACTCTCGTTGTATCAATCAACCTAACATCATAATTCTGATTAGCTACTTCAGATTAAGCATTAAGAACAACCTAAACAAAGAACTAGCATATATGAATCCCTACAGATTGATTTAAACTATAGTTCCATGAAATCCCTAATGAGAATCCTTCAACCTAACAGGTAAACTACTCAGACATGTTCATCGAAACAGAAAACATCATAAGTAGAAAACCAAACAGAATAATCAACAGGGGTTCGAAATCAAGTCTCTTTCGAGAACCAGATCAGCCCCTAAGGCTCTCTGAAATAAAATAAAACTAAAGTAAAGCGTAGCCTAAACAAGTGGCTAAAAACCCTAATATATAGTCTAAAACACGTTTTGGGCTTCTGTGTAAATATATGGGCTTTTCTGCAATATCAGCATTCTTCATTAAACCGCCGAGTTTGGCCCATTCGCGCTATGCATCGATCGATGCAGGTGTGCAACGATCGACGCAATCCTCAAATCTGGACAGTGAACTCTGTCTCTCAGCCAAACACTTCAAATAGCTCAGAAAGTGTCATAATCACCAAATCTGCTCCAAATGTGCTTGTACCTAATAAACACCTGAAAAGACTCTAAAACATAGTAAAAGACTCGATAAAGAACACATATACCATGGTTAAAATCCCTAAAATCCATGGTATATCAACGGTTCGGAAAAAACCGAGCCACCTTTCAATGCCACAGAGGAAGGGTGAAGTTGGAAAGACCAAAAGGAAGGGTCGTTTTCCAAGGAGTAAGACCAACTTCGGGGAGTTTGGTCGTCTCTGCTATCCAAGCAGAAATGATGTTGGAAAGGGGATGCGAAGCATACCTAGCCACCATCACAACTAAAGAAGTTGGATAGGAGATGAAGGTCGAGGAGATCCCAGTGGTCAAAGACTTTGGGGATGTGTTTAAGGCCTTAGAGGGCTTACCGCATGACCGGTCTGATCCGTTCATCATTGAGCTAGAACCCGAGACTAAACCTCTGTCTAAGGGCGGGTGAACGGGCATGCTTTGGGGCGGATGGTCAAAATCCGGCAGATTGGACGCGAGCGGTTCATGCGCGGACTGACGGGAAAGTTGGATCATGCTCGACGCGGCCAAATGATCGGTACGGGCGAAGGAGCAGGCGATCGCGGACAGTGGCGAACGATCGCGTCTGTCCACGGACAGTCGCGACTCCCGTTTGCGGTCAGGCGTAACCGTCCGTAGGACGATCGCACACGACCGCGGTCAATTCGCCAGCGTCCATGGAACAGCCGCGTACGACCGCAAGTTCGATAGCCTATGACCGAAGGACGACCACGGACGTCCGTAAGGACAATTGCGTGCGTCCGCGGCTGTGTGCATACGACCGTGGGTCGATAGTCCACGAACTTGGGTCACTATTCACGAACATGAACGATACTCGTTAACGAACGTGGCCGGTTCATGAAGTGGAACGACTTAAGGGACGGGACCGGTTTAGATGGAATTAGAACGGTTAGGTTTGCGTGTGCATTGGGTAAGGGCATGCAGAACCGGATTAAATGCTAAGTTGTTGGATTCATACTTATATAAAATGTGAACTTATATGATTTCTGTTTCAGGTCATGAAGATAATCATGGGGTGATTCATCTTAGGCGCGGACAAAAAGACCCAAGGGACGAGTGGTGTGTTAGATAGACATTGTTAGGACCGATTACTTTATTAGCATAATGCGACTTTAACTACATTGTGTTTGGTACCTTTTTATTATTAATAAAATGTCTATTTTATCTTATGTTGATCATTGCCTTAGAATAAGATTGGAATGATATGAATGAATGGAATGAATGATTGATTAGAAATGGCTAAGTTTGGAACAAATAGGGTTGAGGTTCGGGAACGAACCTCAGCTTAGATCGATTGGATAGTGGAACGTCCGTCTTGGGCCTATGGGCGGGATGGGGTGTTTCAAGTTGGTATCAGAGCAGAGTTATTTCCTAGGCTATGGGTTAGGGGCTACACCACTCGTCCGGGTTAGATGTTCGTGTAGAATATTGTTAGAATTGTTTAGGAATTGGAGATTGCTTGTTTAGAACGACTAACCTTGTTGAATCTTAATGTTGGAAAAAGAAAGTCAAAGCGTACTAAGGACAAGGATGTGGCTGGGAACGGGAAGAAATCCAAGAACCATACCACACCTTTCACACCTGGAGCAATCGGACCTGAGGTTGCCCACAAGAGCATTGGAACCACAATTCCAAACGTTCTTCGTCTAAGTTGGGAATGAGGAACATGTGAGCGAGTCTTCGTCTCATGCCACTCGCACGGAGGTCGGCCATGAGATGGATGATGCTACAGGTGGTGGTGGTGAGCCATTGACCGCGGTCCCGAACATCGACCAGATGTGGACCATGCTAAAGGCGGTCATGGAGCAGCTCACAGCACTGAAGCAGAACATCACTTCTGGTCAAAATCCGGTTGTGGAAGAGCCTAGGGCCTAGGTCGTGGAGGCCAAGGACCTTAGTGATGATGAGCCGGATGTAGTAGTGGTAGAGTCACAGGTTCCCAGAAAGAACAGAAAGGTGGACTACCTCAACGTACTTGGCTACATCACCAATTTGGGCTCAAAGCACTTCAAGGGAAGTGCAGACCCACTTGAGGCGGATGAGTGGAAGTCACGGCTTGTCCGGAACTTCCGATCTAACCGGTGTCTAGAGGAATATCGGAAAGACATTGCGGTCCACTTCCTGGAAGGAGATGCGCATAACTGGTGGCTGTCCATCGACAGGCGCACCAAAGGTCGCATTGACTCGTTTGCAGACTTTGTGATTGAGTTAAACCGGAAGTACTTCCCAGCTGAGGCTTGGGATCGTATGGAAGGAAAGTACTTGAACTTGGTCTAAGGCCGCAAGACAGTTCATGAGTACGAGGAAGAGTTTGACCGTCTCAGACGTTATGTGGGAAAAATGTTGAGGACGAGCCGGCTCAGGTGCGTCGCTTCCTTCGCGGCCTGCGAGTGGATCTGCGTACCCATTTCTAGGTTTGCTCCTACGACTCCGTCTCCAAGCTGGTTGAACGAGCTGCTACTGTGGAAGCCAACATGGCTGAGGAGAACCGCGTGGGCACAAAGGCACAGGACAAAGCGGCCAGCCGACCCGAGAAGAACCTAAAGAGGAAATGGGATCAAATGGGGGCTGATCGCCAATCCTCTGACCGCACCAAATGTACCACATGTGGCAAATATCACTTGGGGAGTGTTGGAAGTCCGGGAAGGTATGTGCGAAGTGTGGAAGCAAAGACCACAAAGTCACAAGCTGTCTACAAAAGGGTCAAGAAAGGGTGACAGAAAGACCACTGACATGTTTCCAATGTGGAAATACCGGGAATTATATGCGGGATTACCCGAAGCTGTAAGGTGAAAAGCAGAAAGCACAAGAAGGGAACTAGGGACAAGAAGGTCGCGCGGTTAAGGCCAAGGGACAAGCCGGGACGCCCCGAGTCTACAATCTGGTGAAGGATTCTGGCGAGGCCGGCTCTTATGATTCGATCAGTGGTACGTCACTAGACCTCTACTTCTTCAATTATAAAATGCATTGCATAGACATTTGGGGGAATGTATAAGAACTGTTATAATAGGTGGTGTTAAGACACTCACGCTATTTGACGCTGGGGCTACACATAGTTTTGTGAGTCCCGGAATGATTGGGAAAGGCTTGTTCCAGAAGGAACAAATGGCCGGCCAGGGCATTGTGAATGCGGCCGGTGGGCAATTGATGCCTATGTTAGGGTTGGTCAAGGACATTCCCGTGTCAATTGGGGGCGTTGACATGTCATCCAACCTAGTAGTAGTTCAACTTAAGAATCACGAAGTGATTTTAGGTATGAACTGGCTTGGACAAAACCGATCCACCATTGAATGCCACCGAGGAAGGGTGAAGTTGGAAAGATCAGAAGAAAGGATCGTTTTCCAAGGAGTAAGACCAACTTCGGGGAGTTTGGTCGTCTCTGCTATCCAAGCAGAAAGGATGTTGGAAAGGGGATGCAAAGCATACCTAGCCACCATCACAACTAAGGAAGTTGGATCGGAAATGAAGGTCGAGGAGATCCCAGTGGTTAAAGACTTTGGGGACGTGTTCAAGGCCTTAGAGGGCTTACCGCCTGACCGGTCTGATCCGTTCGTCATTGAGCTAGAACCCGTGACTAAACCTCTGTCTAAGTGCGGGTGAACGGGCATCCGTTGGGGCGTATGGTCGAAATCCGGCAGACTGGACGCGAGCGGTTCATGCGCGGACTGACGGGAAAGTTGGATCATGCTCGACGAGGCCAAATGATCGGTACGGGCGAAAGAGCGGGCGATCGCGGAGCGTGGTGAACGATCGCTTCTGTCCACGGACAAACGCGACTCTTCGCGAACAGTCGCGTCCATTCGCGGTCAGGCGTAACGGTCCGTAGGACGATCGCACACGACCGCGGTCCATTCGCCAGCGTCCGTGGAACATCCGCGTACGACCGCAAGTTCGATCGCGTACGACCGCAAGTTCGATCGCGTACGACCGCAAGTTCGATCGCGTATGACCGAAGGACGACCACGGACATCCGTAAGAACAATTGCGTACGTCCGCGGCTGTATGCGTACGACTATGGGTCGATAGTCCACGAACGCGACGCGGTCGCTATTCAAGAACATGAACGGTACTCTTTAACGAACGTGGCCGGTTCATGAAGTGGAACGACTTAAGGGACGGGACCAGTTTAGATGGAATTAGAACGGTTAGGTTTGCGTGTGCATTGGGTTGGGACATTTAGAACCGGATTAAATGCTAAGTTACTGGATTCATACTTATATAAAATGTGAACTTATATGATTTATGTTTCAGGTCATGAAGATGATCATGGGGGTGATTCATCTTAGGCGCGGACAAAAAGAACCAAGAGACGAGTGGTGTGTTAGATAGACATTCTTAGGACCGAATACTTTATTAGCATAATGAGACTTGAACTACATTGTGTTAGGTACCTTTTGATTATTAATAAAATGTCTATTTTATCTTATGTTGCTCATTGCCTTAGAATAAGATTGAAATGATATGAATGAATGGAATGAATGATTGATTAGAATTGGCTAAGTTTGGAACAAATAGGGTTGAGGTTCGGGAACGGACCTCAGCTTAGATCGGATTGGATAGTGGAACGTCTGTCTTGGGCCTATGGCCGGGATGGGGTGTTTCACACATCATTCAAGATTCTCAATACATCCAGGAACAACTAAGATGTATCGTGATCTGAAGCGGTATTATCATTAGGTTGGAATGAAGCGTGACGTTGCTAAGTGAGTTGCTGGATTCCCTATGTGTCAGATGGTTAAGGCTGAACATCAAGTTCCAAGCGGATTGTTGCAAAGCTTACCCATTCCAGAGTGGAAATGGGACAAGATCACGATGGATTTCGTGACTGGATTGCCAATTTGGAATGGCAAGGATGCAATTTGGATTCTCGTGGACAGACTGACTAAGTCAGCACATTTCCTTGCGATCAACAAGATGGATAATATGGCAGTGTTGGCCAAGTTATATGTGGAGCAGATCATGAGATTGCATGGAGTACCGGAGAGCATTGTGTCAGACCGTGACGCAAAGTTCAGTTCAACCTTCTGGAAAGCAATGCAGAAGGCAATGGGGACAAAGGTCCATATGAGTACATCTTATCATACTCAGACAGATGGACAGTCAGAGAGGACGATCAGGACACTTGAAGATTTGTTGCGAGTTTATGTTCTGGATTGAGGCGGTAATTGGGATCAATACTTGCATCTGGCCGAATTCTCTTACAACAATAGCTACCAAGCAGTATCGGAATGTCGCCTTATGAAGCACTTTACGGACGGCCATGCAGAACACCGTTGTGTTAGACACAAGTGGGTGAATGAAGCATCTTTGGCCGAGACTTTGTTGAGGAAACAACTGAAAGAATAAGGGTGTTGAAGATTAAGATGAAAGAAGCTCAAGACAGACAGGAGAGTTATGCTGATAAGCGGAGGAAACAGTTGGAATTTGTGGTTGGAGATATGGTCTATCTTAAAACAGTCACATACAAAGGCAAAGATCGAGCAACAAATAATGCAAAGTTAAGTCCAAGGTACATGGGACCGTACAAGATTGTGGAGAGAATCGAAGAAGTGGCTTACAAGTTGGAGTTACCTCCAGCAATGTACGCGTTCCACAACGTTTTCCATGTCTCTATGCTAAGGAAATGCATAAGTGACAGGCATAATGTGGTTTCTGAACCACCTTCGGACTTTAGGGAAAATTTGACAGTGAAAGGAAGACCAGTCCGAGTTTTGGATGAAAAGATCAAGAATGTTGGAAGAAGAAAGAACGTAAGGATGATTCAAGTTGTTTGGGATTGTGATGGTGAAGAAGAAACAACTTGGGAACCGAAAGCAAAGATGCAGGATGAATTTCCTAAGTGGTTTTAGAAACTTAAGGAAAATCCGGGCAAGAAGAGTAAGACTCGAGGACGAGTCTAAGCCAAGTGGGGGAGAGTTGTAACGCCCCCGTTCTAAGGATGAACAAAATCAGATCATGGATGAACGGATTGGTTTATGGATGGTCATCTGGAATGGCCTTATAAGGCAAGCAATATTAAAAACTTGGGGGTTCATTTGATAAGTAAGGCTTACTGTGTGAAAGCCGAGCTGAAATGAGCTGGAAGAGTTCAGACCGTGATTTTCGGACCAAAAGTGAGTTGTTGAGCTGACTGGTCGAGATTCATAAATGCTTGGTTATCATTCGAACAAGTTTGTTCGGCTTTCAGACAGAGCGGTTATGATTGTCAGACCAAGTTTTAGTCCGCGGATTGATTATCCGACTAAGTTTGGGGGGGAACGGTTATTGGCCGAAACGCAGCATTTTGGCCAAGGAAAGTGAACGGGAACAGGTTTAAATGATTTTCCATGAAGCCAAGTGATGAAAGCGCGGGGAAAACGGTTGGATTGGCTTGGCCAATCAGATTGACGCAGGAGCAGTTTTGGGACGGTTTTCGGGACAGTTGGCTTAACTGAGTTCGCCCATAAGCACATAAAATCAGCCCTTAGGCGATTTTTGTTCAGTTTTTCTCGACCAAGAACTCAGAAAGAATTGAGAGAGAAAGTCTGAAGAGAGAAACTGAAATTTTGCTAAGTGTTTGATCGAGTTGGCTTACCGTGATCAAGCAAGGCTTTGAGATCGTCTGTTCTGTTGGATTCGAGCACAAGAGGTGTCAGGAAAACCTCTCTCATCATCCGATCCGAAAGACTAAGGTGAGTGTGTGACCGTGGCTGTAGATTAATCATCTGCTTGCATAGATTCGTTGAGTTTAGTTGGCTAGGATTGTTCTGATTGTTTCCTTATCGATACATCTATTTTCTGTTGAGACTTAACCGATTGATCGATTCCCTTCTTCAAGCATCTTAGATCACATCATGCGCTTAAGGGCAGTTTGCTCGTTAAGGCTTGATGCTGGATCATAGAAGATGGCTTGTTGACTCGGAATGATCAAATCGGGTTAAGCATCTATCTGTTCAGGCTATTATGTTTCTGCTGACTTGATCTATTAGTTGGTTTCTTGCCTTGAGATGCTGGCCCATTGCCTTGAAACAATCAGATCGGATTAAGTGTATGTACTGATGATAAGCTTGATAGACTGACTGAATGTATGGCTTGTTGCGTGATTATTTCTATGGCTAAGTGAGACGGGACGACCGCTCTCACTAAGCAATATGTTTGCTTATGCCTCCTTTGTAGATGCAGGTGATCGTTCTGAAAAGGCTTAGGCGCGAGACTAAAGGCGGCTGGATGGAAAGGATGGTTAGCTTGGGTAGATTTGGATAAGTATAATGTAATAGCTTACTTAAACCTCGAAAATCTATCTAAGTTTGTTTTATGCTTAAAAACGCTTGTCTAGTTCGGATTGAAAACGCAAAATAATTCTAAGTATGGAAAAAATCAAAATTGGCCTAAGTCTGGTCGAGGAAGTCGACCTAGACACTACCTTCGGGTAGGAAAAACTGGGTCGGGACGTTTCACTTACCCTCCATTCCATTATTTTCCATTTTCATAGGGACCTCCTCCAGGAACTTTTTGCTCCTTCTTGACCATTTTTGGTGATTTGTCTGCCTTCCTTTCTCTCATTTCAAGCTCCTTTGTTTCAGATATCTTTGACAAAGCTCCACTGGGTGACTTCTCTGAACGGAAAGCTTCTATCAACAATCTCTCCTGCTTCGATAGGAATTCAACCTTATCTTGAACTATTGCACTCCTCTCCGGCATTCCTTTATTTGTGTGCTCTCTTGGCGAGACCACTTTGTACCTCCTCGAGTATGATTATGTACAATCTCTAGGTCTCCTATCATATCTCGGATATCCATACCTTCCGTCTTTAATGATTGAAACCTTAACATACTCTTTATCCTCCACCACCTTATTCTTGCCACCATTCTGGTCTTGATTCTCCTGAGACCTTCCAGAATCAATTCTCCCCTCACGATGCTCATCTCTTCCACCAAAGATCACTGCTCCTCTGTAGCTTACCGGACCCGGAGCATCAGAAGGAACATTTGGATCACGATCTCTTCTTCTTATAGGTACCTCTTCCATGGCCCTGCCTTCCTCAAGTTAAGGACAATGTTCCTGATCATGGCATAAACTGTAACAAAGACGACATAACCCATGGAGCTTCTCATACCTTAGCTGGACAACAGCTTCCTCTCCTGATTTAAAATCCACTACCGTCTCAAACACCAAAGGCTTGCAGCCACCCAACACTACCCGCACTCTTCCATTGTTCAAATTCACCACATCCGTCTTACCAATGCCATCACCAATACTGGTGAAAGTTTGATCCGTCCACCAGTGAAGAGGAACTCCCATAACCTTTACCCAAAAGGTAATTGCTGAAGGGTAAGAGGCATCTGTGGCTGGCTCCCACCTCACCAGAGAGTCCATCCAATGGTCAAATTGAAAAGGCTCCATGCTCAGAACTTCAATGATATCCTCCTCAAGATCGAAGTCAAACTGGAAACGTCCAAGCCCTAAATCCGCACCAGCAATCCTCTCCTCCATCTTCCAAATTCTTGGCAACATGTGGATCAATGATTTCGTATCCTTCCACTTTGGATTCATATAACGACCAATGAGAGTCTTGCCGTAAGCCCTGATAAACTTACTGTTGTCAAAGTGAGGTATCGAAATCTTCAATATCTGGGAAGCGACCGCCATTGTTTTGCATGAGCTCTAGGACACAACAATATGGCTCTGAGAAATTTTCTTAGAAACTTGTGAACTTTTTCTGCTTGGAATAGATATGAAAGTGATGAGAATTCCTACACCAAACCATCTCAATTTATATTTCGTAGAATTATTATCGCGATTTTTTACTTTGTGTTATTAGATTTGTTACAACCTTGACTTGTTTTATTTAAATACTAGTATGATTCACTTGTACTATGTACGGACACAACATTTTCTAAAATCAATATATTTAATTTTTTTGTCTATAATTTTATTAAAAACAACTTATGTTAAACATTTTTCTAAATTTAATATTAACAAAAAGAATATAATTTATTATATAAAATTACATTATGCACAATTTTTAAAAAATTTAATATATTAAAACTTTTCATCTGTGCTTTCTATTGAAAACAACTTATATTAAATATTTTCAAATTTAATATTAAAAAAATAATACAATTTATTATATAAAATCATATTAATTATAATAAACAAATCTACTAGTATTTTATAGTCAAATAACAAATATGTTCTAATAAAAATTATCTGATATTTTAAAATAAATTTATTAACATAGAATATACATATCTTCAAAACAGAATGAAAATAATTATTTAAATAATAAAAATTCAATATAAAATAAAGTATCCTAATACAAAACTTAAATTTTTTCATCATCATGTTCTATTTTTTTTTTTTTTTTTTTTTGATAATCCAGGGAGGATCCCAGACCGAGGTCCAGGCTAATCTTTTTGGGCCCAGTCAGGCCGCAGGCCAGCTTCACCTGGGAGGGTTTTCCCTGGGCCTTAGGCCCAGTGCCCGCGTTGTGAGCAGAGGAGGCATTTTTGTTTCCGCCTGGAGTCGAACCCGGATGGTGTTTGCCACCTCGGACCCTTCTACCACTTAGACTACCTCAACCGCTCTTCATCATCATGTTCTTTTTCCTAAAACGGTTATGGTTTGATCTTTCTGGAGCTTGAGGAAAAGATCCATGCCCATTAATGGAAATGAAAATCAAACCTTTGTATTTGTTTGTTAACTTTGGAGTTTGACATGCTAAAGTCAAAATCCATTTTCTGATTCGAATTTCTTTTACTTATTTTTATTATTCAGTTTCGTTCATAGTATAACACATCTAAAGCTAGCTTTGACTTTTCTTTAAGTAATCTTTGTTAATTAATAAAGCATTTATTTGGCCTATAATAATTAAACCGGGAGTTACCATGGAATCATGGATAAATTCGATGGAGAATTTTAACATCTTAAAATAATTTATATTACACGGTAAAACCTCGAGGTCTAAGTGGAGGTCTAGCTTTATATTACAATAACATTTACAATGTCAATATTATTTTTGCAAATAATAGATTAATTGATATTGAAGCGGAGGTCCAGAATCAAAAAATGTACGGAGAACCAAATCATCAACTAAGACATCAAGTATGGGAACGCATAACTCGGATAGGCACTTGTCAAAACGACCCATGGTTTATCATAGGGGATTTAAATGAGATCACATGAAATCATGAGAAAGAGGGAGGAACTTTACGTAGTGCAGCAAGTTTCGCAGATTTTAACAATATGATTAGGAATTATGGGCTTCTGGAATTTCTGTTCTTAGGAAACTCTTTATCCTGGAGAGGTTGGAAAGGAGGGAAAATGGTACGGTGTCGTTTAGACAGAGCATTGGCAAACGAGGAATGGCACACTTTATTCTCACAATCTAATGTTGAATATTTAGGCATGATAGGATCGGATCATCGTCCTATAGTAGCAAATATAGAGAACAAGATACAGAGAAAAAGGGCACAATTTAGATTTGATAAAAGATGGATCAGCCAAGAGGGTTTAATGGAAACAATAATAAATGGGTGGCAATCACATGGTGAGGAACACCAACTGAACATTATATCTAAAATAAGGAACTGTAGGCACGAAATATCGAAGTGGAGAAAAAACAATCTACCATATGGAAAGGAGAAAATAAATGATTTGAAAAAGGCATTAGAAGAAGTATAGAATGATGATAGTAGGTCACAAGAGGAGGTTTTAGAGATTACTCGTAAATTAAACGAAGCTTATCTAGATGAGGAACTATATTGGTAACAGAAAAGTAGGAATGTGTGGTATACATCGGGGGATAGGAATACAAAGTTCTATCAGGCATTATCAAAACAATGAAGGGCAAGAAATCGGATCATAGGTCTCCATAATGAGTCTGGTACATGGGTTACGAAGGATGAGGAGGTAGAAAAGGTGGCGGTGGATTATTTTGAGGACTTATTTACATCGTCAAATCCAGCGGACATGGATGATTTCCTTCTTGAGGTACCAGAATTAATAGCAGAACAAATGAACATTAGGTTAACAGCGGTTGCATCCGAAGAGGAAATTCGACAAGCTTTATTTATGATGCATCCAGAGAAAGCACCTGGACCGGATGATATGATGGCTCTATTTTTCCAACAATCATGGCTTATCGTCAAACATGATATTATACGGTTCGTAAATGAGTTTATTCAGACTGGAGTGTTTGATTCTCGGTTAAATATTATGAATATTTGCATAATACCAGAGACGGAGTGTCCCAGTCGCATGACGGAACTTAGACCCATTAGTTTATGCAGTGTGGGATACAAATTGCTGTCGAAGGTATTTTGCCAACAACTAAAACCCTTACTGCCGAAACTTATATCGGAAACACAGTCAGCTTTGGTGGTTGGGCGTCTAATCTCGGATAATATTTTAATTGTACAGGAGATGTTCCACGGACTAAGGATGAACACATCGTGTAAAGGGAAATACATGGCAATTAAAACGGATATGAGTAAAGCATATGATAGAGTGGAATGGATATTCATTGATAAATTATTACGGAAGCTGGGTTCTGGAGACCATTGGATAAGTCTTATGATGGCCTGCATCACATCGGTGCAATATAAGATTTTATTAAATGGGCAACCGAGGAGACTAATTAAGCCGAACAGGGGACTACGCCAGGGTGACCCATTATCTCCATATCTCTTTATTCTATGAATGGAAGCGTTGATTGCTAACATTAGAAAGGCGGAATGAGAAAAGGTTTGGACAGGTATGAAGGTGGCAAGAGCAAGCCCTCCGATTTCACATATGTTGTTCGCGGATGACAGTTTATTCTTTTGTAAGGCAAATACAGAAGAGTGTAACACTATACTTAGAATTTTAAAAGGGTATGAATCGGCATCAGGACAAGAAATAAATTTCGATAAGTCATCAATACAGTTTGGGCATAAGGTTAACAACATAGTCCGAGGGGAATTAAAGATAATCACAAGCATTACGAAGGAAGGAGGCATGTATACATATTTGGGAATCCCGGAAAGTCTGGGAGGCTCAAAAACACAGATCTTTAGCTTTCTTCACGACAGGCTCCATAGCAGAGTCAATGAATGGACGGTTAAATATTTAAAGAAAGGAGGAAAGGAATTTTTGATAAAATCGGTCGCAACGGCACTACCTAATCATGTAATGTCATGTTTTAGACTACCAAAAACGGTAACAAATAAATTGACTAGTGTGACGGCACAGTTCTGGTGGAGTACGAACTGTAATAAAAAAGGGATGCATTGGATGTCCTGGGAGAAATTATGTAGGGATAAAAATGATGGAGGAATAGGCTTTAGGGATATGGTGAACGTTAATACGGCTTTTTTGGGAAAACAACTATGGAGATTGATAGATAGACCGGATTCGTTATTTGCTAAGGTTTTCAAAGGTAGGTATTTTCAGGATGGGGGTCCTTTAGACCCAATTAAGTTATACTCTGCATCTTATGGATGGAGAAGTATCACTTCGGCTAGATCTCTGGTTAATAAAGGGCTAATCAAAAGGGTTAGAACAGGAGACACCATATCTGTATGGAACGATCCTTGGATTCCAGGCCACCGCCCGAGATCAGCAACTAGTAAAACAACTTATTATGATCCCTCACTAAAAGTGAGCCAATTGATCGACCATACTCATCATATATGGGACGAACAGATGATTCACAGTATCATTGTACCAGAGGATGCAGCTCTGATCATAGGCTTATTAATTAGCCGGCACTCTAGACCGGACACAATCGGATGGCATGATACAAAAAATGGAAAATATTCGGTTAAATCAGGTTACTACTTAGAACGAACCTATCCAGATAAAGGTAATATAAATATGGTTTATGGACCTGATGTTAAACGACTTCAAGAGTTCTGCTGGAAACTCAGATGTCCGCCAAAAATAAGACATTTTGTTTGGCAAGCAATTGCGGGATGTCTATCAGTAACAAAAAATCTAAAAGATCGGGGTATCAGGTGTGGCACACAGTGCGCCAAGTGTGGGGCAGAGGAGGAAACAATAAATCACGTCCTCTATGAATGCCCACCAGCTTTGCAAACATGGGCATTATCAAGTATACCTTCAAATCATGGAATCTTTCTGTTATCCTCATTATTCACAAATATGGATTATCTGTTTTGGAGGGTGTCTTCGGATGTGGATAAAACATATATCCCATGGATCATTTGGTATATGTGGAAAAGCAGAAATGATAAGATGTATAGTAATATCGATCGGGATCCACAAGAAATCCTACGGTTAGCAGAAATTGAGTCCCTTGCATGGGGAGATGCACAAACTTCGAAAGCATTGGTTAAAACAGGTTTACAAGAAATGGAAACACGAGTTCGATACCGGCACAATTGGTAATTCATGGACGATGGTGTTTTGTAGATGGATCATGGAAGGAAGGAAACACATTTTCAAGAAAAGGATGGTATAGCGTCTATGAAGGGGAGAGAGATGTCATGATGGGAGCAAGAAATATCAGATGTAGTTTATCTTCTCTTCATGCAGAATTCGAAGTGCTCATCTGGGCAATGGAATGTATGAAGAGATGGAATCAACCCGGCGTAACTTTCGCAACAGACATTTCATAGCTGGTGAAGATAGTGTCTACACCTACAGAATGGCCTGCATTCACAATATATTTGGACGAGTATGAGAGTCGTAAGACTTTCTTCGTTATCACTCACACTCCAAGAGCTACCAACACAAAGGCGGATAAGTTAGCACGCGGTGCAAGAATCCAGCCATCTTTTTCTCTTTTTTTTTCAAATTCAGACTTACCATCTTGACTATCTAAGAGTCAGTAGTGTCTTATACTGTTGACAAAAAAATAATTATATTATGAATATTTTAAAAAAAATATAGTTAAAAAACTAAGGTTAATATAGTAAAAAGCCTAATTTTATTAATAATAATTTAATAGTCAACTATTTTGAGAATGAATGTAAGACAAAAAACACTTTTCAATTAATATAAAGATAACTTTACTCTTTAGCCAAAAATATTATGGCATGTCAACAAGTTTTTTTTTTACTTTATGTTATTAGATTTGTTACAACCTGGATCTGTTATATTTAAATATAATTTTACTTTTTTCTAACACTGATTTTATTAATATTTGGTTGGGTACAAATTACATCAGAGAAGAAATGCAATTTATAAAATAACATCAGAACTATTGGTCTCTCCTCACTTTAATAGTGAGACATTCATCTAAGACACAATAACGAATTACACACAAAAGTTTCCTGAAACAAGATAAAAGGTTGATGTTCCCGATCCCACACTAACAGGCAGACTTCCAAGATCTTTTACCACTTATGATACTTCTCATAGGTAAGATAGATCTTCTTCATTAATCGTCTTGTTTAACTTTCTCCAAATATAGCTTCTCTGAAGCTTCCATTGAAAAAGTTAGAAACGTAGATACCACTCAGCTATAATGGAAAGATTTTCATGTACTTTCATTAAAACAAAAATAAACCCAAGAAAAACCCATCACAATGAACACCAAATTAAATCGACAATTGAACTCTCAAAACCACAAAATATTGCGGCCAAGCCGTACCATAGATCTAAAAGATCCCGAATTTTCAATGGTAAGATCCAAAATATAGATCGATAATAAGCTTTAAAGGAGTGATAAAATCTAACACAAAGCCACATACATATTGATACCTCAACAAAAGCCAACCCAACTCATACCAAAACAACATACCACAATCAAAACCGCAGATTTAAACAGTACAAATACGGGATCCCCAGAAAACCGGACCACAGAGCCATGCGAGAGTCACGACCTCGTGGAGAGGAGCCCGACCAAGCTCGAACAAGACCCACCGGAGCCCTCGCCAGCAACCGAACCAGAAGAGACCATCGGTGAGAGAAACGCGGCGGAGGAGAGGAGGTGACCCGGAGGCAGGCAAGTGAGCCAAAGGAAGTCACGACCGGAGCAAGGAGGATATCGGCGAGAGAAAGTGAGATCTGCGGCGATTGAGGAGAGTTGAGGGTAGTAGCCGGAGAACCGTCGCACCGGGTCAAGGGGGAGGAGGTAGGCATAGGAAGAGACAGGGTGACAAGCAACACCTCCCCGGTGACAGCAATAAACGCCGGGCGGGAAGAAGTCTGAGATCTATAAAGGACGGCGGCGGCAAGAAATGTTAGAGAGAAAATTAGGGTTGGAGAGAGAGGCGCTCCAATCGCACCTAGCTAGCTAGATGATCTGAACTTTACTCTTTAGCCAATAGATTGTGGCACATCAACAATGTATTCATTAGATTGTCATATATGTTCACGTAACTTAATTAAAAGTTGATAACTATCAATGGAAAATTAAAGAGATAAAACTGAATACAGTTTATTATTTAATTTTTATCTAGAAGATCTCACATGTGTAAAGTTAATTAAATTTATGTAAACATGCATCAGCATAGATCAAAACCGGAAAAGAGGCAACTTAGAGAAAAAAATAACAGATCTGGTCCCGGTTGCAGAGCCGGTTAATACTGCCACGGAAAAAACGTTTCAAAACCCGCCACAAACTTACTAAGCCGCACTGGCGGTTCGTACATCATGAACCATCCTCATCCTATCTCACCATCGTCGCAAATCCACTTTCGAATTAATGACTCTATTTCTCCATAATTCACACTATTGGCTTTCTTTCTTTGTTTTGCTTCCTTTCTTTTCTTATGAACGTTGTAAGAGATTTTTATAAGCTCCTTAACATATTCTTTCTCAGACAGGTGTCTTTGTCTGTGGGTTTATGTTTCTCTTACAACTTCTGATTTCCTCAAAATCTTGAGCGATTTTCTGATGATTCTTGTAACATACCCATACCAGCCTATATTAAAAATTTGAAGAAAAGCAGAGAAAGCCTAGCTAAAGCCTAGAAGCCCATTCCATTTCCTTGAAAACCCTAGGACTTTTCCTATTTAAAGGAGTAGCCACCCAAAGGAGAAATCAGAAAAGGAGATTCTCGGCGAAGCTCTGCTCCTTTCCCGTCGCAGCCAAAGCCTCTAGAAGTCAGATCTGATGCTCCTCCATCGTGTAGAGGCTAAAGAGATCCGGTAAGCCTATTTTCAGATCTGATTTTCCTCAACCCGAGATCTAAAAACCTCGTATCTTTCTGACCGTGAGGAATCTGGGAAATCCGAGACCACCATCGCGTTCCTCTCGACGAGAAGAAGCCGTAGCCGCCGACCTTGCCTCCATCAGCCTCCGGACGCGCCCGCAATCGCCGATCGAAGATCCGACGGAGTTACACGCGCCGCCTCCACGCGCCGCCGTGCCGCCGCCATGCGCCGCCGTCGCCGATCACCGGAGCCGCCGTCCGCCGCTGTGAGTCGCCGCCGTCTGCCGCCATCGCCGGTCGCCGGAGCCGCCGCCGGACCGCCGCCGAGTCAACTCGCCGGCGACCGAGTCGACTCGGTCCGGCTGGGTCAACTCGACCGAGTCAACTCGTTGACCGGTTTGGGTCGGTCCAACCCGGTTCGGTCTGGTCCAATCCGGTTTAGTCCAATTATTCCCAATTTCAATTGATTCTCGGTTTAGTTTGGTTAGGGTCTGGTTTGAGATTTGGGCCGGTTATGGATCTTGGGCCTGGTTCATTCTGGGTTTGGGTCTGGGTCTGGGTTGACCGGGTCAACCGGTTGACTTTGACCTGACCGTTGACTTTCAGTCAGCCAAACTTCGGTAGGCCATAACTTGACCGTCCTGAACCCGATTCGAGCGAAACGAAAGCCTATCTCACTCGATTTCTCGTCATTTATCCAGATCTGATGTCCGTTTGGGCTGAGGAAGCTTCTAAATTACCGTTTTGCCCTTTCTTTTGCTAAGGTGAGGACTGTTGGTTATCTCCCTTGCTCTATCTCAATTTCGGACGATAGTCCTCTGTTAATGTCGTCTTTCCTAGGTAGTCTAGGCTAGAGATACGCGTGATTGATTGTGGAACGTAGAATGCTAGGATATCGCTTAAACCGAAAATGTTGCTTGTGTTTGAAGGCTTGTCTGTATTAGTTAAACTAGGCGCCTGTGTTAGGCTTCTGTGGTGGGCACGTGTCTGATACCGAGAAGGAATTCACGTGCTCGGAAGGCTGTCGGAGGAGGGTGTGACGCGCCCTCCCAACGGAGTGATGTGAGTGTGGCCTGCGCGCCGGAGTGTTATGTGGAATGTTAGTTGTGTAGTTTGCGTGGTGAAAGCCTTCGGGCCTGTTTGCAAGGTGTTATTAGCTTAGGACTTTAGATGCGTAGTTGTGTAGTGTAAGCGGGATCGCGGACTCCTTAAGTCCGTTCTCACTGGGTGATTGTGTTTGAAACAATTACTCAGGCCTCTTCCCTTTTCCATTATTTTTCCTCGCATGTCCGGATGCAGGATTGACTGATCGAGTGACGTTATTGGTGGAATTGAATAAGAAGGAAGCGCCGGGTCCTGGGACAAGTTGAGTTGGCGTCCCGGTTGGACCAAATCCGGTTCAGCGGGCGCCCTAATGCCGCGTCTCCGGTTCGCCGGGAGACGGGTGTTACAATTTGGTATCAGAGCCTAGGTTAAGATCTCCCAGTCCTATCCTGGAAGATCAGCTTTCGTTGTTTTCCAAAAACTCTATTTTCAATCTTTTCCAAAGCGTTTGCGAAATTTTATAAAATGGTTACTTTGCGAAAGGCTTTTTCAAACACCAAATATATCATAGATTGTTCTCCACGCCGGTCCTAGTCTAGATAGAATTTATCCGTGCAGGTTAGCGTCAGTGTCTTCAAACCTCGGTCGTGCTACTGCCCGCTAGATGTGTGCCGAGACGTATGTCGTGATGTGTGCCGTTGAGGTGTATGTTGGGATGTGTGTTGTGGTGTGCGCCTACAGGGCAGTCGGTACTAGTGAGGTGGTGTTGGGGTCAACGTGGGTTCAGAGTATTGTTCAACCAAGTGTGATAAAGTGTCAAGGATGTGAAGACGATCAGACGAGAGGCTAATGCGAGAATAATGCTAGGAGCATTGTAAGAGCTGCAATGAGTGCTACAGGAGTTGCAAGAGGTCAATGGAAAGACCGGATTGCAAGGAGTGCTACAGGAGCTTCAAGAGGTCAAAGGAAAGACTGGATTGCAAGGAGGCCATTTGGAAGTGGCGGTGTTTCGACTGGATTAAGTGTCAAGAATTGTTTGAGTTACTTGGATCACAAGGAGCAGCGGGAGGCTACCCAAATCTGTTCCAAGTAGGGAATCTTGGAATCGGTTTGTGACATCAACTTCAATGAGTTATGGACGGTTCGTTGAAGTTTGATCAAGCTGGAAGCTGGAGAAGATCTTCGTGGTACGACATGCTCAAGATTCAACGGTAGAACCGGAAAGGAAACGGCCTGCCCTGGAGTTCTTTGTGGATTAATGGAGCAGCTAATGGAGTTACTCAAGATGGAAAGAAGATCGCGGAAGCATTTTGGGAATAGGCGTGTGGCATTTGGAATTGCCTGGCAAGCCGGACTTCTGAAATTGCAAGCTCAAGTGGACAAAGCTGGATATTGGAAATGGAAATCCAACGGAAGAGTGTTAGGAAAACACTATGGAGGATTGGCAAGAAGCTGCAAAGAAGAGCTACAAAGAAGAGCAAAGGAGGGCAAGTCTAATGGGGAAGGAAACCTAAAGTATAGAGTTTGGAAAGCACTACACATGGATCACAAGGTAGGAAACCTTGAGCTGGAATTCAGATTAGAATCGGTTTGGATATCAGAGTGCGCAGCGGAAGCGTGGCATTGGAGCATATCAGGAGTTAAGTGGGTCGTTCCCCACCAGCCGGGTAGCCATAATGGACATGGTTAGCCTCATCGCTCACTAAAGATAAGCAAGGATAGAAATCAGGCGAAAGTCGACGCCATAGTGCACGGGAATGGAAACCGTCAAAGTGAATCCATTTGGAAGTGGATGATGCACTGTGGCACGGTAATGGAAACCGTTGAGGAGAATTGGGTTCGGAGAAGAGCATCGCATTCAAGACTTAGAACCACTCGAGGGATGAGTGTTGTTTCTAAACATTGGAGACAGGCCCTAATGGACATGAGCGGTAGCATAAGGCGTTTGTGTTGCATTCAGGGAGCTGCTAATGGATTGGTACCAAGGAGAAGGACGCTTCAGAGTGTGGTTGGAAATAGGGGGGGGGGGGAGAAGCAGTCTTCAGGATTCAAGGACAGTTCTTTTCAAGCAAGTGAGCAATCAAGTCTGTTTCGGTTCAGTGAAGTTGCGGAGTGTGGTTGGTAAAGAGTTGCAGTGGAGAACTCCCGCCACGGAATTCGGGACGAATTCTTTTCAAGGGGGGGGAGAATTGTAACATACACATACCAGCCTATATTAAAAATTTGAAGAAAAGCAGAGAAGGCCCAGCTAAAGCCCAGAAGCCCATTCCATTTCCTTGAAAACCCTATGACTTTTCCTATTTAAAGGAGTAGCCACCCAAAGGAGAAATCAGAAAAGGAGATTCTCGGCGAAGCTCTGCTCCTTTCCCGTCGCAGCCAAAGCCTCTAGAAGTCAGATCTGATGCTCCTCCATCGTGTAGAGGCTAAAGAGATCCGGTAAGCCCATTTTTAGATCTGATTTTCCTCAACCCGAGATCTAAAAGCCTCGTATCTTTCTGACCGTGAGGAATCTGGGAAATCCGAGAACACCATCGCGTTCCTCTCGATGAGACGAAGCCGTAGCCGCCGACCTTGCCTCCATCAGCCTCCGGACGCACCAGCAATCGCCGATCGAAGATCCGCCGGAGTTACACGCGCCGCCTCCACGCGCCGCTGTGCCGCCGCCACGCGCCGCCGTCGCCGATCATCGGAGCCGCCGTCTGCCGCCGTGAGTCGCCGTCGTCTGCCGCCTTCGCCGGTCGCCGGAGCCGCCGCCGGACCGCCGCCGAGTAAACTCGCCGGCGATCGAGTCGACTCGGTCCGGCTGGGTCAACTCGACCGAGTCAACTCGTTGACCGGTTTGGGTCGGTCCAACCCGGTTCGGTCTGGTCCAATCCGGTTTCGTCCAATTCTTCCCAATTTCAATTGATTCTCGGTTTAGTTTGGTTAGGGTCTGGTTTGAGATTTGGGCCGGTTATGGATCTTGGGCCTGGTTCATTCTGGGTTTGGGTCTGGGTCTGGGTTGACCGGGTCAACCGGTTGACTTTGACCTGACCGTTGACTTTCAGTCAACCAAACTTCGGTAGGCCATAACTTGACCGTCATGAACCCGATTCGAGCGAAACGAAAGCCTATCTCACTCGATTTCTCGTCATTTATCCAGATCTGATGTCCGTTTGGGCAGAGGAAGCTTCTAAATTACCGTTTTGCCCTTTCTTTTGCTAAGGTGAGGACCGTTGGTTATCTCCCTTGCTCTATCTCAATTCCGGACCATAGTCCTCTGTTAATGTCGTCTTTCCTAGGTAGTCTAGGCTAGAGATACGCGTGATTGATTGTGGAACGTAGAATGCTAGGTTATCGCTTAAACCAAAAATGTTGCTTGTGTTTGAAGGCTTGTCTGTATTAGTTAAACTAGGCGTCTGTGTTAGGCTTCTGTGGTGGGCACGTGTCTGATACCGAGAAGGAATTCACGTGCTCAGAAGGCTGTCGGAGGAGGGTGTGATGCGCCCTCCCAACGGAGTGATGTGAGTGTGGCCTGCGCGCCGGAGTGTTATGTGGAATGTTAGTTGTGTAGTTTGCGTGGTGATATTAGCTTAGGACTTGTGATGCGTAGTTGTGTAGTGTAAGCGGGATCGCGGACTCCTTAAGTCCTTCCTCACTGGGTGATTGTGTTTGAAACAATTACTCAGGCCTCTTCCCTTTTCCATTCTTTTTCCTCGCAGGTCCGGATGCAGGATTGACTGATCGAGTGACGTTATTGGTGGAATTGAATAAGAAGGAAGCGCCGGATCCTGGGACAAGTTGAGTTGGCGTCCCGGTTGGACCAAATCCGGTTCAGCGGGCGCCCTAATGCCGCGTCTCCGGTTCGCCGGGAGACGGGTGTTACAATTCTGTTTCCAAACCTTCCTTAAGTGTTTTTTAATAGTCCATTGCAGGTAGATAGTGGTTTAAAGGAGGAGTTAGTCTTTGGAGATCCGACTGCCCCAAGGTTTGTGTTATGGAACGGGAAACTAAGACCAATTCCATCAAAACCAACCTACTTGCCCTTCTTTGACTTAATGAGCATTGGAGGAAAGATAATAGCTGGTCTCGGCGCTATTGGCATTCGACCATCACCTAAAGTTTGTATTCTAACGACCACAAACTTATTTTTTTTTAACTTCACAACATTTCCATAATTCTGAATTTTCCCATGTACTTCAAAATTTGGCACAAGTCACAGGGTCGTGAGGAAGCCATGGAAGATTTTGTAAGGCGTATCTTGGTGATGAGGTTTTCGAGCGTTGATTGAACCATTTTATCCAGGTAATAGTGATTGAGCATTTTTTATTATAACTATTGCTATCATTTTGTTATCATTTCTCTGACCATTGTCAAGTTTGTGTAATGTGAAGTGATTTCTTGAGTTGTCACCCTTGTATCTTTTCAGCTGTACTAGATGAGGAAGCAACAAGAACATCCTGGGTAGAGGTGGATCTATATGTTTTTGGTGAGACGAAGCCAAAATTTCAGTTATCTCGATATAAGTTCTCTATTGTAGTATTTAGTTTCTGTAAATCTATTTTGTCTTAACTAACATTGATATTTTCTTTGGTTCTTATTCTTTCCGATCATGCAAGAAAAACCACTGAAATCTCGAGGCGTGAAAGGTTTGTTGCATTCTAAAACTCTCTTTATCATTCCACATGTTTTGTTCTATTTTAAATTGTCTTTTTCTTCTGTTATAATATTGCAGAGAGGACTAAGGTGATTTTGAGATCATTATTTGTTTGTTTTCAGGAATTATTAAGACATGCATATTAGAGATTCAAAACTTTTTTTGTTTGCATTTTCTTCTCAGACACTATCCAAAGGTTTAATGAGTTGGAGAGTATGGACTGAAAGAGATTAAGCAGCTTGAAGGACTAAGAGACGAAGTCATTGCAGCTCTGGGAGCCAAAATCAAAGATTTTATTGGTCATAAAGAAGATATCCAAGGTGAAGTTAATGTAAGAAGATTGTTTTATTTGGCTTCTTACAATTATATACTGTGAAATTTGTTTCATTTGGTGATGGTTTGTAGTTAATGGGTGCTGGTTTAGACGGACTGAAGAAGGAGAGACAATCGATTTCAGCAAGGATTAATCAATTGTGAGTGAGAGAAGTTGAAGTCAATGGGCCTGATTGAAAAGGCTCCTAGCAGAGCATTAACAATAAGTAGCAGGAGCAGTATGCTGCTGAAGCTGTATGCTCTAATTAATATACTTTTTTTTAGTGATTGGTAGAGCTTTTAATAGTTAAATATAAAATTATAAAATATTTAATTATATTTAACTATAATTATTCTAAAGTGTTATATATGTATATATTATATTTAGAACATAAGTTTTTTTGTTTTTTCATGTATTTAAATTATATTTATAAAATTATTATATATTATATTATATTTAAACCATAAGTTTTTTATTTTTTATATATTTAAATTATATTTTTAAAATTATTATAAGTATATATTATATTTAGAAAATAAGTTTTTATTTTTCATATATTTAAATTATATTTATGAAATTATTATATGTATATATTATATTTTCATATATATTTTTAAAAAACAATAGATGAAATAAAATATTAGTAATAATAATTTCAAATATATGTATATATTTTATGTTAATTAACAATATTAATTAATTATATAATTTTTTTTAAAAATATTTAATATTTTAGAGGTTAATGCTGTGGAAATGCTCCATGTGAGAGCATAAGCATTTGAAAGCATTTGCATCTTCTAAATGCTCTTCTACATGCTTTTTAAATAAAAAATGATTGGTTAATAAAAAGCAAAATGTCCTTTCTAATGCTCTCCCAATCAAACCCAATGAAAGATGAGAGTTTCTGAATTAGGAATATTGTATTTTCACTGTTTTGGTATCAATCAATGACTTTTATTACTTGTAACGTCTTGATGTGAACTTGTTGTCAGACAGTTTTGCTTAATAATATAAACATGTTTTCTTTTCATCATGTTTGGTTTACAGATTCATTATTGAAAGTATCTTTCCATATTTAGAAATTGGATCAAAATGAACAATAAAGCATAACAAAAATTTGAATGTTACAATAAAACAACTAATAAAAATAATAATTTAAAAATAGTATTATATAGTATTTGATTGTAGACAAATAAGTGCTATAGTATATGAAAATATGATAGTAAAACTAAAAACTGCTATCTAAAGTGTATGGCCTATTATGATGGGCGATGATACATCGCTTGTTAAAATGTTATGGTATCGTTAGGTAGCGTTATTCAGACGCTGAGAAAAGTCTTTCACTACAAGAAAACTGCTCCATAGTCACGGATTTATATGTGGTTATGAGCCTTAATTTGTATTTCGGCCATAGCCACGGATAGCAACAAAAAAATATATGTGGATATGGGCTCTTGGATATCGGCCAAACGTGGCAATTTGTGGTTGCGCTTCCAAGGATAGCCACAGGGTAATTCGTGGCTATATAGCCACGAACAACAAGAAAAGCAGTTGTGGCTTACAAAGCCACAAATAGCCACGAATAAAGTTGTGGCCATAGCTACGAATTTTCCACGATATATTTTGTGGCCTTAGCTACGAATTTCCACAGAAATCGTCATGGATATATTAGCCATAAATATCCACAAATACTTTCGTGGCTATATCTATGAAATAGCCACGCTAAATTTTGTGGCCGTAACCTTGAATTTCGAGAGAATATGTCGTGGTTATATATGCCGCGAATAGCAACGACTTTAACGGTGGCAATTGCTATAATATATCCACGGCTTTATTTGTGGATATTTGTGGCTATGTTGGCCTCGGATATCCACGAATTAGTCGTGGATATGTAGCCATGAATAGCCACTACCAATATTTGTGGTTATGTTTTCCACAACCCTCTCGTAGCAATCCGTGGTTATATTAATCCGATTAATTAAAAAAACAAATATTAATTGATACAAAAATTACTATTCAAATGCATTATCATAAATTTGATAATGCATTAAACTACATAATAAACTTACATAATATTTCATTAAACTTTGTACAAAATGTTTACTGCAATATATTTAAACCAAAAAAGACATTAAAATGTTTTTCTATTACAAAAAAATGCTATTAACATCCTCAACAACAACAAAAAGGTAGACAGCTGATTAGATAAATATGATGGCTGGTTGGACTCAGAATTCTTCAGTTAAGGTCATTAAACTGCTGGCTAGACTCATAATGCAGGCTTCTTGTTGCAGAATATGCAGCTGACTCATGTGGAATTGGTTCATAAATCACATGATTAATACCATTCAGCTTCAACAAAACTTCCATCCCTTGTTTGAGACCAGTTATATCTTCCTTCACGTTCTTGAGCTCAAGTTCTGTATTTGCATTCCTGAGTAGAGTAATAGCAGAGCCTTATTGAAATCAGCATCTAGAAACTGAATGGAGCTCAGTCCATATACTCACCCTTTCTTGTTTATAGCAGTCTGCAAGAAACAAGATAACAGTCATTAACCAAACACCAAGCATTACATACTACAACCAAACAACTAGCATTACATACTACAGTCTGTAACCTAACAAAGAACATATGAATCAGCATCTACAAAGTATAAAAATCTATCAATCATAACTATAATAACTAACCAAACAACAACATATTCACTAACAACCTAATCGCATTACACACTATAATAACTAACCTAATCGCATTACACACTATAGTAACTAACCAAACAGCAACATATTCACTAACAACCTACATATATACGTACCTTAACATAAGCGGATGTGAGCTCCTGGGAAGATATTTCTGAAGAAGTACCATCAGACACAGATCCTTGTGATCGCCGCTGAAGTGCCATTTTTTTAGCAGCTTTGACTAGAGCCTCTGCTCGCTTGTCAACAATGGTGTCATTCTTCTTGGAGTGTTTCTTAAACACCACTGCAGTTACTGCTGGTGATACTCCTCCAACTTCAACTTGCTGAAACAAAAAATAAAAGAATAAGCAAGTTATGTCATGAAAAAATGAAAAAGAGACACAGTAAGTGCATTAATAAATTGGTATCTTACCATCTCATGTGCCATACGAATGTGTGACCTTTCTCCTGATGTATGGCGATGAGTGCCTAGTTCATCTGAATTTGAGGCAGCTTTCTCTAAATTTTTTTTGCTCCTCTTCACGTTTTGTTCCTCTTCCCAAGTCTCCAGCATTGTGTTCCAATCTGCTAGTCCAAAGTTTGGTTTCTTCCCTGATCTTTTCTGCTTGCTTACAAGGTCACTGATGAACAGTCTGATAATGGTTTCCCAATTATTGTAGACCATATTTTCATGCTTCGGATCCCAATAGTATTTTTGCTACAACAGAAAAATTAAAGTGCATTGGTAGAGACATATTCATATATGCAGATAGAGACTTACCACAAATGCAGCCCACCAGTCATCCTTCTTTTCCTTTGGAACCAAGCTATAGCTCCACCAAGGCCCCCAAAATTTAAACTAATAAGTAGCAACTATATCCTTACAGATACAGTCATCAATTCCAAACCTGCAACATAACCAAAACAATCAGAAGACAACAATCGCAAACTGTCACTAACACTAATCAGTAAATAACAAAACAGAAATTCTTATTCAATCATATTATTCAAAACAGACAATCAAACCTAGACAGAACAAACACATTGTTATTCAAATAACAATCGCTATCAAACTATCAATCACATTACATATCAAACTATCAATCACTAACAGGCTAACAATCTCATTACATATCAAACTATAAGAACAATGGCCGAACATACATACTCATATTCAACTATCAATTGCTAAAAGACTTTCGTGACTATTTTGTAGCCATTCATAGCTGAAAAAAGTAGCCACGGCCAATATGTGGTTGTGTCGTGGTTATTAACAATTTTCTCAGCCCAATCCGCCCCTAAGCCAGAGATTTATCTACCAATGCTTCCATCCCTTCCGTAAGCCTTTGAGCATTGAATCCGATTTGTGAGTCCTTGGTGTGACTCCAAATCTTACATCACCCCTCCCATTGCAAACCAGCTAGCTCCCCCTTAAAACGCCTTTGGACTTTAATATTAGTTAATAAAATATCATTTTCTGGCATTATTATTTTATAAAAAATTTACTGTAATATTAAAATGGTGCTTGATTCCTTAACATGTTTTGTGATTCTTTAGTCAGTTGAGAAGGAAAGAGGATAAGAGAGGCGGATGATTTATCGAGCTTTCGGGGGTCCTGTTACATCTAATATAGAAGCAAAAGCAAATGTTTTTTGTCAACCGGGTTATGACTCTTTTGTAAACTCGTGACTTACTTGAGGCCAATTCAAGTTATTGTTAATAGGGAATTATTCATTTCCTAATCAAGTTGGCGTGCGAGTGTCGAAGTATTGGAAGCATCTGCTGGCTCTGCGACCTTGCAAGACGATATCCCGCTATGAATTTTTATCTGGATGGCTTCGTAGGTTTTAAGTTTTAACTCGTATACTTGGCAAACACTTCCTTGATGTTTTGCCTGGCTCAGCAAAGGGATTAAGTAGAATTTATACGACAATGTTATTATTTTGCTCAGTTAAATCAAGTTAGACTTTGATCTTTCTGGATTTGTTTCTTTGTTCTTCATCCTTAGCAACCAAGTCCGTATGTAATTAGTCAAAAAAGCTTTCTTCCCGAGAGGGAAACCCAAAAAGAAGAGAAAAGGTGATTTTTCGCGTGAAGCTTGAGCCGGTCAAATCGTTGGCTCCCCGGTGGCCTGACTTGCTTACTGGTGTCGGGAGGAGTTTGTTCGTTAGCAGTCTTTAGTTGGTCTGTGTCTTGCCCTCGTCCTATCTCCTCCGGCGCTCCGACGTTGTCTCTCTCCCACCTTCGCTTCCGCCGCTCTTACCGTCGTCGCCTTCTGATAGCCAGTCCTTGCCTCCGCCGCCGTTGTTCTTCAGTGTGTGTCGCCTCTTCTCAACGCTTGTCCGCTTTGGTGGTGGATGCTTCTGGTCTGCGTGCTACCTTCTCCGATTAGCCTCGGTGTGAGGATGTTTTGTCGGGTCGGATTTCTGGGTTTATGCGTGTTGGGATTATGTCCTTAAATCATATTGTACTTACTCTGCATGATAGTTTTATTGTCGAGATTGGACAAGTCATGTGATACTAGGGAATCATAACGTTTTGCTAGAAACCGCTTATGACTTATGAGTTGTAACTCATTGCTAGTATTATATGAACCTACAGGGTCACACACCTAAGCAAGCTGGATACACTTTGTATGGGATTGATCATTGGCATATGATCCGATCAATGTGTATTGGATACACATTGAATTGAGTTTTAAAGAGGGGTGTCGATCGATGCAATGAGTGTGTCGATCGACGCAGGTTTTCGAAAGGGTGTGTCGATCGATACAGTAAGTGTGTCGATCGATGCACATTGGGCCTCGAGACTGACGTTTCGAGTTAATGACTTAAATGAGTTGGGTTTGATCCGACGGTCGTTTTCCGTCATCCCAGGTCGATATATAAAGTCTTATATGATCGACCTGGACCCTAGCCGTCGTTGTTGCTTCTCAGAGAGAAAGCAGAGACATAGAAACTCATAGCATCCCAGGAGATCCGATCACCGGCATTAGCAACCCGGAAGATTCCAGCTTGTGTGTGTGTGGACTACGATAGAGGCGCAGCATTTGAGGCTCTTTTGATCTCGATTACCTGATCTTCGTTCCGCTGCCAATCTCCAGGTAACCACGAGGTCAGTTCATAGATTCAATTAAATAAACCCCCATATCCTAGGCGATCCAACAGTGGTATCAGAGCCATAAGGTTTAATCCATTGAATCAGTAGCATGGAATTCGATTAATGTAGTATTTGATTGAATTGATGTTAGTTAGTTTTCGTTTTGGTAAAAGAATCTCGGATGTGTTAGTATCGAAAACGAAGAACTATGTTTTCGCACTGTGTCGATCGACACAAGTTTTTGACGGTCGACACACAGCGAAAATGGCAAAATTATTTTAGGGTTTTCGCACAGCATCGATCGATACACTGGGTGTGTCGGTCGATGCACCGCGAAAATGCAAAAGAACTTGTGTTTTCGCATAGTGTCGATCGACACAAGTTTGTGTCGGTCGATGCACCGCGAATTCACCTATTGAAAATTTGGGTTTCGATTTAGAAATCGCATTGTGTCGATCGACACACTGGGTGCATCGATCGACACAGGCTGTGCGAAAGGATAGATCGGTTCAATTGGATTAAACCGGTTATCTCGTGTGGTTATGTCGGTTTAATTCGATTAAAAATTCCCAATACCCTACTGTATCGATCGACACAGGTTTAGTGTCGGTCGACACAGGCCTTGCGATTGGTTAATCGGTTCAATTGGATTGAACTGGTTATCATGCTTGGTTAAAAGTAGATCAGATCGGTTGAATTGGATTTGACCGGTATCTCAATTGGTCTAATACCGGTTCATTTGGTCCCGGTTCAATTGGATTAACCGGTTATAGGGTTGGTTAGGGTTGCATATCAAGTGTCGACCAAGTGTGTCAGTCGATGCATATGGTGACGATGCGAACCGTAATCGTTTGGTTTTGAACCAGATGATTGAAAAACAGAACCAAATGACCTAACCCACTTAAATAAGAACAATTAAAACTTAATTAAAATTAGAAGTAAATATGTTCTAAACCTATCTAATACACATTGGATGTGTGTTAGATCAAAGCTTAGTTTTCAATATGGTCAACTGTCAAGACTCATTTCGTTGTTGGAAAGTCTTGGAGTCCTTGATATCCACAATTACATGAGTAAGGCAGGTAATAGTATTGATGGTCTTGCAGTGCTTGACATCAACAATTACATGACCTGAGAGATTGAATTACTAATCTTTTAAAAGTTCCATTTCCTCAACTAAATATCAAGCGACCTTGATGTCTTGCCCAATCTTGTCTACTGTCAAGACTCATTTCAATGTTGGATAGCCTTGGAGTCCTTGGTATCCACAATTACATGAGTAAGGCAAGTGATCATTGATAGAATTGCAGTGCAACTGTTGATGATCACAAGACTGAAGAGATTGGTTTACTTGACTGGGCTATCAGAAGTTCTGGGCCCAGAGACGTCAGAGTAGATGAGACATGGATTGTCTTATCTGCGACCAAGAGTTGTACTGGGTACAATTAGCAATGATTTGCTTACCTAGATAACTAAATTTTGGGTGATGGCGAGTCGTCCACTCAGATTTTGGTGAAGTATGGATCTTGGATCATTATATTCATAGAGGAAACATTGTTTGAATATAATGCGAGTTTTCTTATCAGATAATATTTCTCATTTCATGGAATACATAACTAAATCTTTGTTTTTCTTGGATTTCAGCTTATGTCTAAAACTGCTTTCTCATTGCGATCCGTCCTTGAGAATGACAAGTTAAATGGATCGAATTTCCTGGATTGGTATCGGAACTTGAGATTTATTCTCAAGCAAGAGAGTAAGGACTATGTCCTTGAGAAATCTCTCCCCGAAAGGCTTGGGACCAATGCCTCACATGCAGTATATGATGCTTGGAATAAGCATTATATTGATGTGGTAGATGTGTGTGATCTGATGTTGGCTACCATGAACTCGGACTTAAAGAGTCAATACGAGAACATAGAGTCGCCAATAGAGATGATCACCAGCCTGAAACTGAAGTTTCAGGATCAGGCACGAGTTGAGAGATACCAGTTGGTTAAGTCTCTCATTGGGTGCAAGCTACCAAAGGATGCTCCAGTGAGTCCTCATGTCATTAAAATGATGGGTTACATTGATAACCTGGGGAAACTGGATTGTCCTGTTAGCCTAGAGTTGGCTACTGAAATCATCTTGCAGTCACTGCCGTCAAGTTATGATAAGTTCATCAAGAGCTATATCAAGAATGGCTTGACGACGACGTTGACTGAGCTGCATGGCATGCTCAAGACAGTTGAGCAAAACTTCATAAAGGGTAAAAGATTTGAGAAATATTGTGTAGACAAGGGTAGAGGCAAGGCCGTTCAGATTTGGAATCGGGATAAGCATGTGTCATTCTTTAAGCCCAAGTCAGACCCATCTGATGTTGGTAAATGCTGCTACTGTAAAGAGTTTGGGCATTGGAAGAGAAATTGCATTAAATTCTTGGAAGATTCACAAGAGATGGAGAAGATGTATGGGACTTCTTTTTCAGGTATTGTGTTATTATTTCAAGTTCTACGTGAGTATTGGATACTAGTTGTGGTACTGATATTTTTGAAATATGCAGGACCTACACAACTGTAGAACGTTGGAAAAGGACAAGTGGAACTGCGCGTCTGGAATGAAGCAATGGTTGCTGCATTAGCCGTAGAAATTCTCCACTTGTAGGAGCCTTTCAAGCTTGGTTTTAGAAATTAAGTAATTGCCACCATGTACTTGCTATATGAAAAGATGTCTTTCATTTTCTTGTTAGAATTTGGATGTTTTTCATTTTGATAAAAGACAAGTTTTGTTCTTTAGATCTTAATGAAATATTCTATGGTAGCTCCCCGTTTAGAACGGGTTTTATATCTTAAACCAGCGTGAGTTTGAATATAACATAAATACTAAAATTTTGAGTCTGATGACTCGAACCAGTCTTTCCTTGGCATAAACGTTTTGGCCACATAGAAGTGAAGCAGATTCAGAAGTTCCATAGTTATGGGCTTTTGGGCTCATTTGATTATAAATCATATGAGATATGAATTCTGCTTACTGGGCCAAATGACTAAGGCTTCTTTAGCAGTGCTAAAGAAAAGGGGCAGAGGCTTATTGGGCCTTACTCATACTGATGTATGTGGCCCGATGAGCATTAATGCCAGAGGAAATCTTCAGGACTTCATTATCTTTACTGATGAATTCAGTAAACATGCCTGTGTTAGTCTGATGAGACACAAGTCGGAATCTTTTGAAATGGTCAAAGGAGTTCCACAATGAAGTATAGAATAAACTTGACAGAAGTATTGAAAATCCTCGATTGGATCGCGGAGGAGAATACTTAAGTCAAGAAATAAGTGATCATCTGAATGAGTGTGAAGTTGTTTCACGACTCAATTCTTCTGAAAACCTGGATGGTGTTTCTGAGAAAAGTTATCGGGCCTTATTGGATATGTTCCGATCGATGATGAGTCACACGAATTTTCCAAAATCCTTTAAGAATACGCTCTAAAATTTCTGTGTTTGCGCATGAAAGGGTTTCAATCAGAATCAATTGAAAGATACCACATTGGATGTGGACTGGAAGTTTTTCAAGTATGTTGTTTCTGATCATTTGGGGATGATAGCTAACAAGCTTGAACCCAAATCTGATAAGTTCTACCTCGCTGGTTGTCCTAGGGAAACCGAGGCTTATTACTTTTATAACCAATCCGAGAACAAATTTTCGTTGTCCGGAACTGTGTCTTTTGAGAAAGATTATACTTTCCAATAAGAACAGTGGGAGTAAAAGTACACATCGAAGAAATTCGATAAACACAGGAGGCTGCTCAACCTGTTGAGGGAGAGCAGCGGTGAGATCTACAAAGTGCTGTAGGACCTACACCTGTGGAGCCTGAAGTTCGCAGATCCGAGTGGATCCGTCACTGACCCGAGAGTGATTTCTCGTGACCGATTGTCGTGATATGATGATCATTGAAAAGTGACGAGCATGCGAGATTCAAAGAGCGAAGGTGAGCCCCAACTCCAAAAATTGGCTAGATATGCGTGTTAGCTTCACCGATCTATTTATAGATTGAAGCAAACATCTTGGAGTTGGAATCTACGTTCTGTTAAAACGGTCAAAGGTTTTGACTTGATCAGGGACGAATAGAAACCGGGCGTTTACAAGTAGACTAGTGGGAGCGTAATTGCATTTCTCACAATGTATATATATAACATACTTAATCTCATAAACGACGTTCCGTCGCTTAATTCTTATCAGGACTTGGGTCGGAAGTCATTTTAACGATAGACATTGGAGAAGCCGCGTGAGTTCTTGGAATAAGGATCCATTGAGATGGATAAGGAAGGCTAATTGGATCGTGTCAGAATCCTTATGTTGATAAGGTATTGGACAGTTCCAATATGCATGATTCCAAGAATGGCTTCATACCAAAGGTCTTATGGCAATGATCTTAGCAAGACGAAGTGTCTTGGACACTGGCTGAGCTAGTATGTATGAGTGTGATTCCTTATGCTTTTGCAATGGAATCCATCATGAATGCCATAATTTACAATCATCCAGATGCAGCTTACGCATTACGGGTAGATACTAAGTTGTTCCGGTAAAATTCACTGAACAGTTGCCAGAAATATCCCAAGTGTTTGAGGAACACTAAGGATAGGTTCGTGGTGAACTGAGGAAGTGACGAACCAGTTGAGAGTAGTTAGACGGACAAAGACAATTTCCGGTTCCCACTTGGTTATGTCTCTTTGTCTAAATAACGGTACTATCTGTTGGAAGGGCTCCAAGCAGAGAACCGTAGAATAGTGCTTTTATTTGAATGGCGGTGTGGTTTGTTGGAATTGTTTCAAGCAAAAACACCGTAGTCTCTCCCACAACCTAAGCACGAGATTTATTCTGTTGATGTAGGAATTATATATCTGAAGAGATGATCTTGATTCTAGTGGGAGTTATTTTAGTTATGTTATAATCTTAACATAGACATGCTCTGTGTAAGTTAAAACTGACATCGGTATTATTTAATTATTGGATGATTAAATAATGGTCCCAAAGTTTTTATGTTCATCTTATAGGTCATCAAGTTGAGGACTCGATCATGAAACCCTATAAGTGAGAGATGACATAAAATTATGTTTGTCCCTGGTCGAGGTTGTTAAAGTGGGACACTAACAACCGCGAGAGACTAGCATGTGAGGTGACTGTTGGACTAAGTTTCATGGAGTCAATGATATGATTATCACAGTCAATCACATAGATATATGTTGGTGAACATATGATCGGACATGACCCGCCAATGAGAACTCCACAAGATAGTTATATCAGTGTCATGGGAGGTTCTCATTACGACTATAGAGTATAGTCCTTAGACCTGAGTTCATCATGCTTTCTAGCATATGAATTGGTACGCTTTGACCTTGTCAAACGTCGTTCCGTAACTGGCGGCTATAACGGCATTGCTTAGGCGTATCATGAAGTGTGTGTAGTAACAGGGATGGAACAAGAAGGGATTTGTCCCTCCTGTATAACAGGAGATAAATATCTCAGGGCCCATCGAAGATTTGATACTGAGAAAATGCATGGCCATGCTCAAACGAGGTGATTGTCAGTCGTTTATCTTATTAGTATAGATCAGGAGTTCGATGAATATGATATTGGCTATAATAAGGATGACACAGTTTCTTGCCTTATGCCATATCGAGATATAGCGATAAAGGGATTATGGGAATAGATGATTCCAGTACAAGTGGGAGATTGTTAGGATTATGTCCTGAAATCATATTGTACTTACTCTGCATGATAGTTGTATTGTCGAGATCGGACAAGTCATGTGATACTAGGGAATCATAACGTTTTGCTAGAAACCGCTTATGACTTATGAGTTGTAACTCATTGCTAGTATTATATGAACCTACAGGGTCACACACCTAAGCAAGCTGGATACACTTTGTATGGGATTGATCATTGGCATATGATCCGATCAATGTGTATTGGATACACATTGAATTGAGTTTTAAAGAGGGGTGTCGATCGATGCAATGAGTGTGTCGATCGACGCAGGTTTTCGAAAGGGTGTGTCGATCGATACAGTAAGTGTGTCGATCGATGCACATTGGGCCTCGAGACTGACGTTTCGAGTTAATGACTTAAATGAGTCGGGTTTGATCCGACGGTCGTTTTCCGTCATCCCAGGTCGATATATAAAGTCTTATATGATCGACCTGGACCCTAGCCGTCGTTGTTGCTTCTCAGAGAGAAAGCAGAGACATAGAAACTCATAGCATCCCAGGAGATCCGATCACCGGCACTAGCAACCCGGCGGATTCCAGCTTGTGTGTGTGTGGACTACAGTAGAGGCGCAGCATTTGAGGCGCTTTTGATCTCGATTACCTGATCTTCGTTCCGCTGCCAATCTCCAGGTAACCACGAGGTCAGTTCATAGATTCAATTAAATAAACCCCAGATCCTAGGCGATCCAACAATGCGTCGATTAGATGCTTGCTCAGGTATTCTTCCGCCGGTTGTGGGTCTCTTGCTACGGAGGTGGTGCTGCTACTCGTCGTCTGGTTCGTGTCTCTTGCGGTGGTGTGATGTTCTGATTCGATCTTTTGGTTTAGTTTGGTGGTCAGATTGGATGGTGTTTTGGTTTTGTTTTCAGGATTGGTCTTGGGTTTAGTTGTCTTATTTTAGCTGGTCTTTGATGGTCTTTCGATCTAGTCTTGTTTTAGTTTTTGTTTAGCTCTCGTTATAGTTAGTTTCTCTAAGTCTTGGTTTGAGGTCAATTCTCTTGTTCGAGTATGATTGGGAGTCTAGCAGGCGGATTCTAAAATCCACTTCTGGATCATAGCAGTTTCCGAGAGGTCTGTGTTATGTTGTGTCTCGTGGCTTCAGTAGATTGGAAGCAGTATAATGAGACACGTTAAATAGCCATGCCAAGTAGTTATTCGTGCTAGTTGTTCGCTTCCAATGATAATATGACTGTTTTGATTGACCTTAGTTTTTAGTCTATGTGGTTGTCTTGTTTTAATTCTCGTTTGTGTGTTTAGTTCTGTGTTTTTCTCGTATTTCATCTTTGTCTCCGGGATGTTCGGTCTGTGAATATCACCAGCTTTGTCTTTGGAAGGATTTTGTTTCTTGCCCAGCTTTATATCCCACAAATGCATAACCCTGTATCTCACTATGATGTTTAATAAAAAAGATGACAAAAAAAAAACATTTAAACTTAATTATGTTTAGAAAAATGATACAATATTCATGTGTTTGCTTAACTGGCGATGAGATCATTGAAACAAGAAAATAGAGCAAGTTCTGAAGATAGTTAAGTCTCATATTTTTTTCCTCAAAAGAGTTAGTTCTGAAGATAGTAAAGGATCATTTCCTCATTTTTCCCTCAAAACGACGAAGTTTTGAGAACCAGCATTCTTCTGAATCTTGGAGATCTTCCTCAGAATATCAGCAAAAGCGTTCTTGTCCTGTAAAGATCCGTAAAATGAACGAATCTTCAGAGTTAAGTTCAGAAGGAATTGGAATATAGTAAATATATACATTACCTCTTTGGTCTTGAGCCTTGCCTTAAACCTGGAGACAAGGTCCTGTGTAGTGACTTGCTTCTTCTCCATCAGAACAGCGCGGATTTCGTCTTCAGTCACAGGCCCGGTAGCAGCTGAAGCTGCTGGCGCTGGAGTTGGTTCAGCTTTCACAGATTTTGTCTGAGCGTTGGTTTTAGAAACCGAGTTGCTTTTCTCTTCCTTCACTGAAGATTTCGACTCCTGCTTACAAAGATTACAAGAAAACCTGTTTGTTAAAGACTCCAACAAGGTAAGCCGACACCTCATATGCTTCGTCTCATGGATTGAATATTTTAAAACATAGCACAAACTGAAGCAAGTTTCTTACATTTTCAGTCTTCACTTTCTTTTGAACAGAGCTGCTAGGTTTTTTAGAATCGCCATCATTTAATTTTCTCTTTCCCTTGGATGGTTTTGCAGAAGGTGTTCCACGAGAAGATGAAGATGGTGCAGCCTTTGGAGGACTGCTTTCAACAGGTTCTTCTTTCGTTGCATCCTTCTGTTTTGAATTCGTAAGTGGACTGAAGTTTGTCTCCTCCTCCTATGAAATGACATCCAGAATGATATTCTTGTATCAAAACCAGTTCATAGTGCAAAGATAAAATCAAATGGGAGTGTTTCAGAATTTAACAAGTTGAATTTGAAGCGTGCTTACATCATCTGAATCATCGTCATCTTCTTCATCGGATTCATTCAAACCATTAGCCTTGCCGAGCAATTTCTTTAACTCTTTACCAGATTTGCTCAACCCTCCCTCCTCTTCTTCATTTTCTTCATCATCCTCATCCTGTAAGGGAAGTCAAAAAAAGAATTGGGACATCACAGAAACTAAAGAGTCAACAATCCAGCATTTAGTACCAAGGAAATTATTATATTCAAATTCAAAGAAAATTGTACGTTGCTAGTGAGTAAAATATTTTAAAAAACAGACCTGCTTTATTTCTGGAGGAGCAGGAATTTCAGGGGCCAGAAGATCTTCACGTTCCTCGGGATCATTACCAACTGCCTCATCATCATCCGTGAAAATTTCTTCATGCTCCCAGTCATCCCCTAAATAAACCAAACACGTTGTTTCCAGACCATTCTCCAGTTTTGTTATATAGATAGAAGCTAAAATTACAACACACCTTTCTCAATGTCATCATCATCCATGTCAAGATCACCACCCCTTGGACCTTCTTCATCATCGTCATTACTCTTTTTATTAAGACCGAGTCTACTCTTCCGTGATGCCTCTTCCTCTTCATCTTCTTCTCCTCTGTCAGAGACATTACCTTCTTCTTCCTCACCGCCTGATGACTTTTTACGACCCCTACCACCACCTCCACCGCTTCCACCGGCCTCTTTGTCATTCTCCACTTCTCCAAACAACGCTGCACCATTATTTGCGGCTTTCATCATCCACCTTTCATACCCATCAGCAGTTTTTCTACGATTCTTCATCTTCTCTTCCGCTTCTTCCAGTGTAAGTTGCTTATACTGGGCAACCTTGTTGAAGTTATACCTAACACAACAGAAAAAAAAAAAAACGTTATCAAATACTTTACAAACCGACCCATCATAACTGTGAACGCAGAATCTGCCTTTAGACTCCAACCAAAAAAAAGTTGCATAAAGCTAAGAAACATATCAACAGAAGAAGCTCGAGAGTTTGTTTCTCCGTACCAAGAACCGGCAGGAATGGCCACAAACTCCTTGTTCTGCAACACTAAGAGATAGTAAGTTGCAGACTGGGAGCCTTCAAGATGCCCCTGGTACTGAAACTGGCCAGTTTCATCTTCCAAGATCCAAGGTTTGTTCTTTAACTTCTCCTAAAAAAATTGATATCACACAAATCATATGCATTTACACGAAAAACCACAAAAAGATTTGTGTAAGAACATGACTGATCCAAAGCAATACCCGCTGTGCATCTGTAAACTGACGACCTTGAGGTATATCTTTACGAAGAGACCATTTGTTCTCAGAGCCTTTCTTGAAATTGGGAAGACCAGTCACAAATCTACCAATGAAGTAGTTCTTATCCGTGGGTGTTGCCGCACGGACGTTATATTCCTAAATTGAAGAAGACATATGAATCGATTTGATTTGAAATTGGAGAAAAGAGTTAACAAAAACACCAAAGAATCTAACCCGAATCAATCTCGTGAGGACTGTTCCACAATCGAGACATTTGGCTTTATTCTCCGCCATGGTTTTACCGCACTTCAAGCATAACGTCATATGCCTGCAGGAGCTTCCGTATAGATCGGACTGCGATCCACAGCCCATACAAGCCGGCTTCAGCGTTAAACAGTGCGACATAATGTTCCAATCCAAGATATCGTCTTCTTCTTTCTGTAAAAATCACAACCCAGAAACTGAATTTAGGGTTTCTCGATTACAAAATCCAAATTTTGAAACGATAACAGAAGACTAATCAGACGAATTTTCTGTCTTCATATCTCTAGGGTTCCTTATTACCTTTGATTTTCGCGTTTCAGAGAATCTGAAGGAAGGCCATAAAAGTTCTCCTTTTATTGGCAAATCAATAAGGTCGGAAGAGAAATGGAAGGAGAGACAAATTTATATAGAAAGACAGACTTGTTACGGTAATAGACTGATTTGCCCTCTGACAAATAAAGGAAAAACCGAGAACGACACACGTCGTAAAGATTTTAATGTAATAATCAAAATTTAAAATTAAATAAATTATTTATTTATTTTGGCATCTATTTGTTATTTTTATTTTAGTTCTGAAATCAGATTATATATTAATATTCTATTACGCATAAGATTATAGTAGTCGGGGTTCGCCCTAGCTCTCTGACGCGTTTCTCGAAGCAACAAGCCGCCGCCGAGTTTCTTCTCGTTTTCCTCCCCGGCGGTCTCGGCGCTTCTCGCCGGTCGTCGGGGGAGGCTCTTGCTTCTCTCCTTTGTAGTTTATGCTTCGTCCCTGTTGTTGTCCGGCGAGTCTGTGAGGTCTCCATCTATCTAGAGGGTCTTCTCCGGTGTGATACCGGCTCGTCCTCCGTTGGTTCGTCGGTGGCTGGTCTCGGAGTACAGGCGGGCTCCTTTTCGGCTTCTCTTTTGGCGGTTGAGGGCTTGCCGGCGATCCCCTGTTCTTCTTGTCGGCGAGTATCATCTCCTCCTTTGTGGTTTAGTTTCTCCGGCGACTTTTGCGGTTTGGATGGTGGTGCTCTGGTGAGGTGGTGATGGGCGTGACTATTCTGCAGATCTGGGAGCGATGTGCGGTTTGTAGCCTGCGACGTGCCGTCGTTTTCTTCCGGTTTGGAGTGGTATGTTTACGATCTATGGCTTGCTCGATTGACGGGGATTTTTTCTGGTTTAGGCTTGGTGGGTATATCCCAATGGTTTAGATGGCTAGGCGGTGTAGTTTCTGTGATTGGGTGATAATATTGGTCAGATCTCTTTCTAAGAAGTCTCAGCTTGGCGGTTGTAAGCCTTCGTGGTAGAGGTGCTGGTTTGCTACTCGGGTTTTGTCCTCGTTAGGCTGTATTGGTTCGGATTTGTCTGCTTCAGGTGGTGTGAAATCTAAGCGTCGAGCGTGTGCTTTTCCTCTCTTTTGGCTGCAACGGTTCAGAGCCTGCGGTTCACTTCTTCATCTTCTGCCTTTAGCCTTCTGCTTTGGGCAAGGGTTCTCCGGCCCATTTTTCAGGAATTGGAGCTTCGGCTCTCTTTGCATCCAGTCGTCGTCGGTTGTCGAATGGTAAACGGTTTGGTCCTTCGTCTTCCCTGGTTCGATCTGCTTCCGACTTGCTCGTGGCTCTTAATGGAGGAGCAATATAATGAGTGTCGGTGTGATCTTCCTCAATAAGTTCGGCTTTGGATGGTATTATGCTCCTTTCTCTCTCAACGCTTGGGTTTCATTGCTTCTTCGGGTGTCTTGGATGTTTGAAATCGACCTGGCTTTGTTGTCTATAGTCATTGTGAGCTGCTGCCTAGCTTTTGTTTATGTTAAAGTCTTGTGTTTTTGTTTGCCTCCCTCTTTTGGGCTTTTGGCTCCGGTATCGTTCTTTGATAGCCGGCTTAGATGGGTTTTCGTTGTTCCGACAAATGTATCCGTCAAATGCATCCCAACTATGTAATCTTGAAATGGTATAAAATGGTAACTCTTCTAGTGAAAAAAAAAAAAAGATTATAGTAGTATTATTTTAATAATAGTTAAAATTAATAGAACAGTATTAAATTAGTAGTGTTTTAGTTAAAAATAATAATGAAATAATAAATATTGAGAAATAATTTGAGATTTAAAATTTAAAATGTTGATATTGTAAAAATTAATATAGTAATTATTTTCACTACTCCACATCGGTGAAAATTAGAGCCAAAATAATTATATCTTTGATCATAGTTTATATGTTATTTGTATTCTCTACCATTTTAAGTTTTATTTCTTGTTGCTTTAAATGATGTAATTTATTTTATTTTAAGAAAATATCACTCTTTTTGAGTTATTTATAATGTATTTCATTATTAGTGGTTATGATTCTACGATTGTTATATTATTATAGACTAGGAGAGAATTCGCGTAAATGCGCGGATATTGCTTAAATTTGTAGATATTTAATATATTTTGAAATTTATTTTGAGTATTAATATTTTATATATTTTAGTTTACGAATTTGCATTTTCTTCTTTCTTTTTATGAGTATAGTGATTTTTAGGAGATAATATGCGCTAACATACAATAATTTATTTAATTTGTTTTATAAGAAAATGTTTTTAATTATCATATTTTAAATAAGTTTTTTGTAATCTTTTATTTTCTCCAACCTTTTAATCATCATTTTATTTTTATAAAATATTTAATATATATATACTTGTTATTTATACATTTTTCATTCATCAAACTCTTAAATGTTTAGTTTTCATTCATAATATTTTATTAGTTTTAGTTATCATTTTAAAATTTGTTATTTTATATATATTTCATTGATTTTGTTTTTTTCTATGTTATTAAATATTTTATATAATTTCTTTTTTTTATTATCATTTTATCTAATTTTGTAATATTTTCTATCTATTGTTAATATTATTATTTCTATATTTTAATTATTTATTGTCATTGTATCTCATTTTTATAATATTTTTTCTAGTCTTAATAATTATTATTTATACTATTTGTTATGTGGTTCTTTGCTTTTAAATTTAAATTATTGTAAACTTTTTAGTAATATTATCATTGATTTTATTTTATTTCTTATGTTCTTATATTTTGTTTTTTTATTGTTATTTTTTTTTAACACTAAACTGAGAGTTTTTTATTAAGCCCAAAAGGCTACAGATGAGCAAAACAAGGTAGTCCGACACGGATACTAAAAGGGGCTGAAACAAAGGCCCAACAACAGATGAAGTGCAAAAGAAGATAAGCATGACGGGCCACGTGTCAACCCGAGAAGAACATCGACATGCAAGCATCGATGCAAGAGTCGCCGAGGGAATTTGCCAATGACTGAGGAACACAGAGACGCCGGAATCCGTGACGAAGAGATGCTCAAACTGCCGATCGAACCTTTCCACCCAAAGAGCAGCCAAAGCAGAACCGCAACAAGAAGACAACCGGCTTCAACGACCAACCGGAGACAACAAACCAAGGAAACTACGCCGCCGCCTAACTCAGTAGAGAAGGCTGTTGATTTCCAAGCCAAAGGTGGAAGACACAGCATAGACTGACTCCACGAGGATGAGGATCCGGAAAAGAAGCTGGAGAAAATCAGGAGCGATGGAGGGGATCAACGGCGGGAAAGGAGATCGAGAAGATTCCGAGTTTAATCGGAAAGGAGTTCGGATGGGAGCTAATCGGTGAGCGAGGCCGAAACCTTATTCAAACAAAACGAAACCCGATCGATGAACCAGAAGATGAACAAACACCGGAGAAGACAAGGGACGATCGGGATCAAAACGAAAGGGGAAAAAAGATTTTTGGCTCAAGAAGATTGGAAAGTGATAATAAGAGAGAAATCAGAAAAAAAACCCCAAAGTCTGAGCAAGATCCACCCTTCTGAAAGATTAGATTCGGGGAAGAAGGGGAAGAACAGCTCAGAAAGAAGGTTTCTCTCACTACAGAAGAGAGAGACTCCCAATGAGGCGAAGTTAATGCGATGAATGGGTGATAAAAGCTACCATTTGTTTTTTTTATTGTTATTGTATCTCATTTTATAATATTTTCCTTCTTATCTTAATAATTATTATTTTATTATTTATATTATTTTGTTCTATGGTTTTTCTTCTAAATTTTAATTATTATAAACTTTTTAATAATGTTATTTTTATTTTTAGTCTTATAATATTTATAATATGATATTTCACTTATATTAAATAATATATATATATTTTTAGTTTAGTTGATAATGTGGAAACTTTTAATTTAAATTGACCAATTAATGGGGGCTAATGTGTAAGCTTGAGAGAGTATCCTTCTCTCATTATATATAGGATGATATAAAAACATAAATGTTTCATAAATTTAAACTACGTGAGTTTTTAAAAATTACATTACAATTATTACTATTTTATGATATTTTATAATTTATAATTTATTTTTAAAGCTTTATTAAGTGGGGGGTTATTGGTTCATGTTTTAAAGGATTTCAAAATCCAAATTGAATCTAGTGTTATTAGTTTTATGGTTTTAGAATCCATATTCAAATCATGTGTTGTTGCTTTTATGATTTTAGAATCCTTATTCAAATTATGTGTTATTGGTTTTGTGATATTAAGATTTATATTCAAATCATATTTTATTGGTTTTATGATTTAAAAAATACAAATTCAAATCACATGTTATTCAATCCTAAGAATTTATTTATGGATTTGATTTTCTATTGGATTTTCGCTTTGGCCGAAAACTCGTTAGGCGCTAGTCAGACAATGGGTTTGGACCTAATTCTAACAAAAAATCGGAGAATACACGATATTTACGCGGGACAAAAATTTAAATGATTTAATTACAATTAATCATGTATATTATTTGTTATTTATAACATTAGCATTTTTCATGTACTAAAGTTATAATATATATATATATATATATATATATATATATATGTGGTAACAGACTATCTTCTTAATTCATAGAAATACAATGTTATAAATTGGTATTATAAATAATTTACGAATTATTTTATTTCATATCTATTTAAAAATACAAAAAAAAAATCAGTCACAAAGATATACAAAAAGGTAATGTGTCTTGTGCATTGTTCATGAACATATAAAAGATTTAAAAGTCAAATTTGATTGGTCTCGTAAATCTGTTAGCAATCTTTATATTAATTGAGAAGTGCTTTTGGCCTTATATTCACTCTCAAAATGGTTGATTACTAATTTATCATTAATGAAATTAAGCTAATTACAATGATAACCTTAGTTTATATTTATAAATTTATTATTTATTATATTAGTTTTAAAAGTTAGTTTTATTTTATTTTAAAGATATACATCATCCGAAATAAAAATAAATAAAAGATAAGACGATAAATATAAAAATATCCTGAATTATGAGATTTTAATATTTATAACTATGACTGGTCTTGATAACAAAAATTTATATATTAAATTTGTATCTATAATAAAATGATAATATGAAAATATTTTTTAAAATATTTATTTTATTTTATAGAAAAATACAATTCAAATAAAAAGAAAATTAAAAGTAAGGTGATAAATACGAAAATATTTTATAATACAATCCAAATAAAAATAAAATTAAAAAGTAAGGTGATAAATACGAAAATATTTTACAAATATGAGATTTAAATATTGATAAGTATGATTGTTGTAGATAATACGAATTTATGTTGTAAATTCATATATTTATATAAGTTTTTTTTAATTTGGATACATATAAACGAAAAAATACTTATAGTAAAAAATTTACATGTATTGGTGTTTATATATATATATATATATTTAAATTTACCTTATAAAAATATTTTTAGAATATTATTGATGCTAAATTTAATTTATATTTCTTAAAATTTATTTATTTATTAATGATTTTGTGCGAGCAAGTAGCAATTAATCCTTGAATCGAAATTAATCTGCCAAGAGTTAAAAATACATCTCGTAGATGTGACACGTTCCCCTTTTGCCTCCATTCCACCGTCGTCACTCCTTCTTCACCTTAGGGCATCTCTAATGAGATACTCCATTTTTTACACCAAAATGGAGTTGGGTTTTACTCTAATGTACTATTCCATTTTTTACTACAAAAAAGAATATTCTAAACAGATTCTTTTAATATTTTTTTATCAAGACCTTTAAGTTTTAAAGTTTACAAATTAACCTTCAATTTGTTTTTTTTTAATTTGCATAATTTATAAATTTATTGAAATTAAACATTTATTAAATAAAAATATTACATTAGATTATAAAAATAAAATAAAGACATAATAATTTCTTAATTTAACCACTATTAGAATATTTTTCCCTCAAATGATCAACTAATGCATTTCGAAGAGAAAAATGAGCTTCTTGATTTTTAATTTCTCTAAATCGACCAAGAAACTCGTGGAAGCGAATATTTTCATCAACTGCAATTTGGACATCTGTGGGTGGAGCTTCTCTTCCAACTCCAATCGGTGCTTCGAGATCACGTTCATCCTCGATTACCATGTTATGTAAAATTACACACGTAGTCATTATGTCATGTAACACATTCTTCTTCCAGAAACGAACCGGTCCTTTCGCAATAGCGAAACGCGATTGGAGGACTCCAAATGCACGTTCTACATCTTTCCTATACGCTTCTTGTTGTGTAGCAAAATACTTTTTCTTTGGACTCACTGGCTCGTGTATAGTTTGCACTATGGTAGACCATTTTGGATATATCCCATCAGCCAAATAATATCCCATATTATATTCCTTTCCCTGAATGACATAACGTATAGGAGGAGCAATACCTTGAGCGAGGTTGGAGAATAGGTGTGAAGACTCCAATACATTGATATCATTATTAGTGCTGGGCATTCCAAAATATGCATGCCATATCCAAAGATCATAATCTGCTACAGCTTCGAGAATTATAGTAGGTGAGCCACTACGGCCCGCAAATTGTCCAGCCCAAGCGGTAGGACAATTTTTCCACTTCCAATGCATGCAGTCCAAGCTACCGAGCATTCCTGGAAACCCTCGTTTTTCACCAATATGAAGAAGTCTGGAAATGTCACTAGGTGTTGGTGATCGTAGGTACAACTCTGAAAATATTTCCACTATGGCTCGACAAAATCTTTTCATGCTTTCAATTGTCGTTGATTCGCCTATCTTTATGTACTCATCTGTAGCATCTGCTGGAAGACCATATGCTATCATTCGAAACACGGCCGTTACTTTTTGAAGAGAGGATAATCCAAGTTTACCCATTCGATTCCTTTTTGCGTGAAGTAGTTGTCATGTCCTTCAACTGCATTAAGAATACGGAGGAATAAGGGATGAGACATGCGATATCTTCTACGAAAGGTAGCATCATTGTAGACAGAGGCCTCCGGGAAATAATCGTTGTACAATCTATTATGTGCACTTTCTCGGTCGCGGTGGATGAAAGAACGTCCGAGGACTGAGCCACCATGAATCGCCTGGTTTTCTTGTTGAGAGAGTAGAAATCGGATGACTGAGTTGTTGTTAGAAATAGCAAGATGTAGCGCTTCTTCTTCATGTTCAAGATCATTAATAATTTCCATATTTTCATCATCATTTGCTGATGCACTAAAATTTGGTAGATTTCCAAAATTGAAATTCATTTTGAAATAAAAGATTAGTGAAGTAATAGAAATAGAATAAAATGTGATGCATGACATAGAGTTTTAGATGGTATATATAGGAATATATCTACTCGTTGAACACTAAAATTTATTGTGTTTCACCAACTTGATTAATATTAAAATAAAATCAGAGTATCAAGATATGAATATTGGTTCATTGATTTGATCTATAAATTAAAATATGATTTTTTTCTTTGAAATTCTCACTAACTCCATGCATGAGTCGAACAGAAGTCAAATGTCAGAAAACTAATTTCATATATGCTTTGAAAATTAAATACATGCGTCAGAAAATTAGTTGAAAATTGCATGCATGGGTCAAAAAAATCAGTTGCCAATTAAAATATAAGCTTTTTGTTGGAAAATTACATTAGCAGAACAGTAATGCATGAGTCAGAAAGTGGTTACGAAATACTAATCAATATTAACTTGTCAAATCTACAAAACTTCAGATGTAAACATCTATAAATACCACCATGGATTTTTATTTTCATTCACAATAATTTATCATTCTATAATATTTATAAAATGTCCGTCCGTTCTTCTGGATATTCTTAAGAGGAAGATAAACTTTTATGTCAAGTTTATATGGATATTTCTCAAGATCCAATCAAGGATATTTATCAATCATCCGATCAATTTTGGTCTCGTGTGATGGAAGCTTACGAAAATGGAAAAAATACGAGTTGGAGTGAACGTACAAAAAGATCCATTCAATCTCGAGTTCAAACTATTGAAAAAGCAACGAAGAAATTGCATGCATGCATTAGACAATGTGAAAATAGACGTTCAAGCGGTGCTTCAAATGATGATATTGTAAGTATTAAATTTCACTCATGAAAAAATTATTTTATAAATTTCGAATTTAAATTTAATAAACATATATTGTACGTGTTATATTTGGATTGTAAATAAATTTTAACTAAGAAAATTTATTGAGGAAAAAAACGAATATGACAAAGTGATTTTTAAAAAGTCACTATGTTTTTATTGATATTCTAGGGAATGTTGTTTAGAAGAAAGTAAGTGGAGGGGATATTATATGAAGTTGAATGCAGTCATAGTCACGTTTTAAATTTTTAATTTCAACAAGTAGAATTAATACTTGTGTGCTTCCGTAGATGTTTTTATTGCACTAATAAAACTCCATGTTCTAGTGAATTTATAATTTAATGACAGTAAAAATTACTTACGAAGTTACTTCTGTTTTTTAATAACAAAATTTTGTTTCAAATTTGTATGTAGCTAAATCAAGCCAAATTATTACTTCAAGAAGATCCAAATTTTAAAACATGTTGGAAATTTGAGCATGTTTGGAATATTGTCAAGAATTTTGAAAAATTCAAAGATGGTGTTGTCCCTACTTATCGTATATCCATTCCATCTCGTGTCGAGCATACATCTTTTGAATCAGGAAATCTTCCATTGATTCTCCTACACAAGAATCTTCAGGTTTATCTTCATTTTCTCTAAACTTGAATGATAGTGACGGGCTTATTGGCGGTTCACCATCTTCACGACCAATTGGAATCAAGAAATCAAAAATGAAAAGAAAGCTTGATGATCAAACAACATCAATTATCAACACTTTAAATGGAGGAAATAGAGAGCTTTTGGAGCAATTAAGGAAGACAAGCGCACAAAAACAAGATCAGTTGTAGATTCAACAAAAAAATTATGCTTTAAGAGAGATGGAGATGGAAAACCAAATGTTATACTATGACACAAGTTCCTTATCAGATCCAAATATCCGTGCGTATATTGAAGGCCAACAAGCAAAAATATTACAAAAACGACAACAAGATCAACAAGTTCATCCTCCATCAACATCATTTGGACAATATTTTGATTATCTTAGTGGATCGAGGAGTGATTTACCATAATTAAATCGCTATCATGTTAAATTTCTTTATGTTGCTTAACTTTAATTTCAGCATTTGTTATGTATTTTTAAGTTTGTTTTATTTTGCAATCTTTTTAAATAAAAATAAGAGTTCAGTTATTTATAACTAATTTTTATGAATAAAAAACATTTAAATGGTTGATGCCACACACACAAAAAAACGAACATGACAAATGGGTTAATAAATTGTTGAAAAGTAAAAAAAAACGTCTGTGATACACCATTTGTTATTTTAGTTCTGTGTTTATAATTAAGGTGTTAAGTTATGCAATCATATATAACGTGTTTATAATAATAACAAAATGTTATTATTTTATTAGAAAGGTATGAATTAGAATAAGTTAATAATTTAAAGGTTTTTTTTAGAAATAAAAAAGTTTTACTCTAAAATGGAATGGAAAATAAAGTTACTCTAAATATGGAGTAATCTCACCCATTAGTGTGGTTGGAAATGATTTTACTCCAAATCTCATTTTGGAGTGGAAAATGGAATCCCATTGGAGATGGTCTTACGTGTTTCCTCTTATTTTACAAAACTGTAAATCAGCCAAAAAGAATTTATACACTAGGCCACCAGCTTTCAAAATTAAAGTTAAGAATACAGGAATCTGTTTAAAGAAAGTAAGAAACTAAGCGATAAATCATAACTACTTTTGGGACCGGGAGTATCAGATTTCAACATACTAACAAGGATTAACAAACAACATTTATTAATATAAAATGAAATTTTAAAAAAATAAAGTTTTTTTTTACGAAACAAACAAAGCGATAAGCCATTTTGGGGGTTTAGGGTTCTCCTACCTGACCTCCGCCGTTGGTCGGTCTCACGCCGGTCTAACGAGAATTCCTTCCTCCCATCTAGCTCTCTGTCATCTCTTTGCTCTTGTCATGAATCGTAAAAAGAAACGTCAGAAAAAAGCTCTTGCCGCCTCAGGCAAAATGGCTCGTTTTTCGGTCGGATCTCCTCCCACTGTTCCGTCTAACCAGGCTCCGATATCAGCTTCCCTCTCCAGTGACTCTTGTCCTGGTGCTTTATTAGCTGATTCGTCTCCTCTGGTCTTGGAAGTTCCAATCTCTGATTGCGGTGCTACAGTACCGTTATCTGCAACAAAAACTGATTTGGTCTCGCCGAAGTCTCCAACTTCAGAGCAACCTTCGACACACTCTACTCATCAGATGGATGGGATGCCAAACATTACAGTGGTGCCGTGAATGGTGGAAAAGCATTGGATGTTGAAAGCCCAACAGCTACTACTTTCTCACCTCGAAACTATGCTAGTCTCCTTAAGGACTCTGCTCAACTAGAGGAGATAGGTACGCCGTCCGAACATGTCTCAGGGGTTCCATTTGTGTTTATTCCTGATGACAACATAAAGGCTGCAAAAGAAGAATTCAAGGAATTTATTTTCGCCTGCTTCCATGGGGGTGCGCCTCCGATGGAAATAATTATTGGGATTGTTAACGCTCTATGGGCTAAGACAGGACCAATAATCTTTGTCCATTGTATTGGAGAAGGTATTTACCTGCTTCGTGTTACCAATAGCAAAACTCGGGAGATTTTGCTATCAAGGTTGTGTTGGAACATTGCAAATAGACCTATGTTTGTGGCTGCTTGGTCACCGGATTTCACGCCATAGGAAGCACCTATAATATCAGCGGTAGTGCCTGTCGAACTAAGGGACGTGCCGTATCTCTTGTTTAATAAAGAAAGCTTGAGTCGTATTGCAACAACAATAGGTAAACCAATATTTCTTGCACCGGAGACGGAGCGCAAGGAAAATTTTCAAGTGACAAAGCTTTTTGTGCGTGTAGATCTCACCAAGAAGCTTCCCAAAAAGATTATCTACGGCTTTTCGAATGGGCGTGAAAGGCTAATAGCAGTTTCATACCCATGGCTTCCGGTGAAATGTGTCGAGTGTAATAAGTTCGGGCATGAGAAGGATATATGCCCATCCTCTCCGTCTAATCATTGGGAGAAGCGGCAACCTAGACAGCTATCTCGTGATCCTGTCAAGACACAAGCTACTTCACGTCCTAGTAGACCTCAGGACATTAAGACGCGTTTGGATGATGCTTCACCAAGTGGTTGTGTCAAGCAACCTGAGACCAAGGAACCTGAGACCAATCAACCTGAGACCAAGGAACTGATCGGGGAAGAGATTCCAGTCGCGGGGTTGGATAAAAGTGTAGAGGTGACTTCAATGGTCGGGAAAGAGGTTTCAGTGGAGTCTAGAGATGTTGTTATTTCACAGAATACAGTGGCAGGTGCTGATTCTATAGTGGAAGATTCTGTGGGGGTTAGAAAGGATATGGTCACAACAAATGGGTCAGATATTGTTCAGCCGGTTTATCCAGATGTTGCGGAAAATCGTGGGTTGACAGGGATTAAATCAGTATCTCCCACAAGTTCATATTCTTCAAATACGGAGGGTATGGACAACAGATCAGAGATCAACGAATCAGATTTCTTCCTAGTTAGCGGTAGGAAGTGTGGCTGGAAGGCCGCTAAACCCCAATAAATAAAGTATCGATGATTTTGCGTGGAATGTTAGAGGACTGAATATCGATAGACGCCACAATATGACCAAGGATTGGATTAATATCCATAGGCCTCTTTTTGGAGCTTTTGTTGAAACACATATACAAGAAGGAAATGCGGATAAGATCTTGCGGGCTATACCTCCCAGCTGGAAGTTTTTTGGTAATTTTGAACACCACGAATCTGGTAGGATTGTAGTGGTTTGGGACCAACCTGTTAGTGTCTTTGTTTACCAAGTGTCGGCTCATGCAATAACGTGTGGTGTCTTCATTTTGGCGGAGAATGTTACTTTAACAGTAACTTTTATCTACGGTTACAATAATGTGGAGGAAAGGCAAGCTCTGTGGGATGAGCTCTCTCTGCTGAATGTGAATACTCCGGCAGCTTCCCATCCTTGGGCTGTCATAGGTGATTTTAGCCAAATCATTCGGTTAAGTCACCATTCAAATTATCTCACCCCAGCGGTTGATACAAGCGGAATGGAAGACATTAATTTGGCTCTCCAGGATGCTGAACTTTTTGAGGCGCAAGCAAAAGGACTATCTTATTCTTGGTGGAATAATCAAGATGACAATCTAATTTCCAAGAATATTGATCACGCTTTAATCAACCATGCATGTTCATCGGCTTTTCCAGATTTTTTTGCGGAGTTCTTGGAGCCTAGTCAATCAGATCATGCAGCTTGTCTACTTAGGATCCCCGCCTTTAGAAGATAAGTTTGCAAGCCATTTAAGTTCTTCCACCATATCATTGATACCCCTCAGTATGCGGAGACGGTTGCTGGTGCTTGGAACTGTAATCAGATTACTGGGTCATACCATGTCAAACTAGTTCGGTGTATGAAGCTCTTGAAGAAGCCTTTGAGGAAGCTGAATAAAAGGCAGTACAGCGGCATTTCTCTATGGGTCCGTGACCAGGCAGCGAAGGTAGAAGCTTTGCAGCGTGTTATCCTATCCAATCTGAACTCTGATGATGCGGCTGAGGAACACATTGAAAGATCAAAATGGCAGCAGCTTCTAACTGCAGAATAAAAGTACTATAAGCAGAGATCAAGGGTTCGATGGGCAGAGGTTGGTGACAGACTAACGGGTTTCTATATCAAGACGGTTGCCCAGAGAGTAACAAGGAACCATATTCACTCTTGAGAGATGAGGATGACTGTAACGCCCCTTTCCCGTTCTCCGCTGACCGTCGAGCTGACCGGTCAACAATCAAATAAGAACATGACCGATCGAACCCGAGCAAGTCGAACAGGAAAAGTTCGTCACAGGACGAAGTCAGAGACGGATTGGTTTGAGACAAAGGCTCGCACTAATCCATCTTTGACCTCGCTATCCTCACTTCCGTAATACAAGTTGTACACCTTGTACAAATTCGGTGAGTTGTGTCGGTTCGGACGAAACCTCATATCAGGGAAACAATTTCATTTCTGAGTAACCAAACGTTCAGCACAATGTTTAATAGAATTTTTACAAACAATCGTCATCTCAAAGCACATAAGTAAATCAAACACATAAAATGGCGCCAAAACCGAACCGAAAATAAAACATCCAAAACCCCGAATCAAATCTCGTCACAAGCCATCCCGAAACTACACCGAGGCCTCCCGCGTCCGTCGCTGCTAAACCTGAAAAAAACAAAAAGAGTCTAATGAGCGATCTAAGATCACCCAGTGAATCGGCTCCCCACTAATGGCTTCTAGTCTATCTAGAGTCTACAGATTCCCGCCCCAAAACCCAAAATAACAATCAACAGGAATGAACGGTCGATCACTGTAACGCCCCTTTCCCATTCTCCGCTGACCGTCGAGCTGACCGGTCAACAATCAAACAAGAACATGACCGATCGAACCCGAGCAAGTCGAACAGGAAAAGTTCGCCACAGGACGAATCCAAAGATAGTTCGGTTTGAGACAAAGGCTCGAACCAATCTATCCTCGACTCCGCTATCCTCATATCCATAGCACAAGCGGTACCACTTGCACTACTTCGATGAGTTGTGTCGGTTCGGACTAAAACCTCATATCAGGGAAACAATTTTATTTCTGAGTAATCAACATTGAGTACAACGTTTAATAGGATTTCACAAACAATCGTCAAGTAAAATATATAAAGAAATCAATACACAAAATGATAATAACGTCGAACCGAGAAAACACTCAAAACAATCACGAATCAAATCCCGTCACAAGCAACCCGAAACCACACCGAGCATCTCCCGCGTCCGCCGCTACCTAAACCTGAAAAACACAAAAAGAGTATAATGAGCGATCTAAGATCACCCAGTGAATCGGCTCCCCACTAACGGCTTCTAATCTATCTAGATTCTACAATCCCTTCCCCGAAACCCCAAAATAACAATCAACAGAAATAAACGGCCGATCACGCACTACCACGTCGTGTCAACCCACACACAATCAAGCACTAGCCAAAACAAGAGAATTAAGGGAATCGAAGGCACTGCGGCACATGTCCTCGATTGGACTCGATCTATTTATCGCGCAACGAAAGAAATAACAAAACAACAATGGGCCCTACGATCTCGGTAACTTCCACGGGTCTACATCGTCGCCTATATAACAACTAACCCTGGACTCCTATACGTGCTCACAAGGACCCACGCATAGGACACCGTTCTCTGTCCATCGATACGCGGTGACTCTGACTACCCCTAGATAGCCCGAGTTTCCATGCAGTCCGGCCCTAGGACATGATCCCGTATTCTCCGGACCGCACACCTACCGGCGTCACCCGATAGGTTAACACCATAACCAGAACCACCATGGCCCGGTTAGGTCAAACCCGAGGATCCAATCGGGTCGGAAGTACCGGAACGTAACAAAATAACCTAGGCTTGCGGAATCTAACGCACCCTAGAGTCCTAGTGCAGAAATGTAAACACGCAGACTCGCTGGGACTCTAGCGCAGATCACGCAATCAATAATAATAAATCCACAACCATTCCGCAAGCCTCTACACTACCACCGCTCTGACTAGGTAAGATACCTAGTCAGCACCACTAACTTACCCGGTCCCGTGACCGGAGTAAGTGTCCGCAATAACTGCTCGGCCCAACACCGAGCAGTCTAACAAGCCTGCACACAAAGCTCACAACAACAACAATACAATCACGCAATCACAATCAATCACACAATCATAATCAATCACACAATCACAATCAATCACACAATCACAATCAATCACACAATCACACACAAGCAGGCTTATTAGGGTTTCTAAATCTTTTAATCCATTTCACGCCCGCTACCTTGGGTTAACCGCTTGTTAACCCGTAGACGGTTCACCAATCATAACACTTCTCATTTCTTAACCAAACCTAGTCATCATTTATTAACTCCCCGATCTGTCGGTTTAGAGTTAGTAAACTTACTAACTCCCCGACGTCTCATTATTAACTTAATTTGATTCATTACCCAATCCCGCTATTAAACCTAAACCCCAATCCAGTTACAATATTCTATATGTTCGTTTAGGTTTAACCATATTTTAATGCCGTCTCAATTCTCGTATATAGATTCATTAATTATCGTTCTTATACCATATATATGCATATACGATCCTAACAACGGTCTATATGAATGCATCACCCAATCATTACTAACAACCTAGCGGCACACAACCAATTTACCTTTTAATTATTTAAACCCTAACGTGCTTATTCGTTCCTAACCGGTTTAACATTAAACGCCCAATTAATTATTAAGTACCAATTAGGTTAAGTAACGGGTATACAATCCTAGCACTACAGCTTATCAATTTATGGTCTATATGAATCTACGAGTTTGTGAGCCGACTCACAGTGAGATAGGTGCGGAAATGGCGGCTCGATGCAGATGTAAATCCCGAGAGACCCGACTCGAATCCCGAACTTCTCCCGAACCTCTCCGAATGCACGAACTCGAACCCCGAAGCTTTCCGAACGTCTTGACCGTTGACTGAACGATTCAAACCACGCGTCCGGACCATATTCTCTCTCCTTCACGCCTCCTTCTCTCTCTTCTTTTCATATTCACGTCTCTCTCTCTCTCTCTACTTTTTCTCTCTCCTCCCCTTCACGCTCTTTTTCTCTCTTTCTCTTCCTCTCTCTTCTTCTTCCTCTTCTCTCCCTCCTCTTCACGCTTCTTCTTCTTCCCTCTTCTCCTCTCTCCTTTCCTCCTTCACGCTCTTCTTCTTCTTCTTCTCTCTCTCCTCTCACGCTTCTCCTCCCTCTCCTCTCACGCTTCTCCTCTTCTCTCCTCCTCTTCTTCTTTTCTCTTCTCCTCTCTCCTCTTCTCCTTCTCACGCTCTTTCTTCTTTCTCTCCTCTTCTTCTTCTCTCTTCTTCCTCTTCCTTCTCTCCTCACGCTTCTTCTCCTTCCCTCCTCACGCTTCATTCTTCTCTCTCTCCTCCTTTCTTCTTCCTCACGCTTCACTCTTCTCTTCTCTCCTTCTTCTTCTTCTTCACGCGCTCTCCTTCTTCTTCTTCTTCTCCTTCTTCTTCTCCTTCTTCTTCCCCTTCTTCTTCTCCTTCTTCTTCTTCACGATCTCCTTCTTCTTCTCCTCCTCTCTCCTCTTCTTTTCCACGCTTTCCTTCTCCTTCTTTTGTTGGTTTTGTTGTGGTAAAAATGATGAGAATGTGTGCTCCTTTATAGTTAAACAATGCTGCTCATAAATGGACAAGTGGCACCTTCCTCCCTCTATTTTCTTACACGTTTCTTCAAACATGCTGAGGCAAATTCACTGAATCTTATCTCCACTCTACAAAAGAACCACGTAGTCATACCATGGGGAAGAGATTCAATGAATCTTGTTGTCTTCTCTTCTTGTAGCCACGTTACCACCACCCAAAAAAAGAGATACATTGCACTCCTTTTCCTTCTTCCTCCATAGGCCACGTATGAACTGAGAAGATGAGAATGTTCAATGTACAATTTATATTCCTTCCCCATGTGAAGTTTATGAGAAGATTCAATGAATCTTTTTGTCCCTTCCTTAATTAACCATCATGAGCAATAAAAAAGTATGACATGATGCACCGAACTCTCCCTTATATCTCATGCCACGTCACCTTTCAACCAATCAACAAACTCCTTATTTTCGAACCATCTCGATGCTTCCGTTCAGCCAATTTTGAGTTTAATATTTTAAAAACTCTCTAGAAGATCCCATAAATCCTCAAACCTTCACAAAAAGAGTTTCCATGCTATTTGATGAATTTAGCATTTTAAATCACCTCAAACGGACACCCGTAGCTCCGGTTATGAATTTCCGAAGTTTCGTCGGTTTTGTCGGTTTCCATCCCGACAAGCCGTAGAACGCGTTTCTGCTCTGATTTCTCCAACTCTGGTCTTGTGAACATTCTTTATATTAAAATATAAGAATATTCGGCCCGTCTCGGCTTCCGTCTCGAACTTTGGTAAAATTACCATTTTACCCCCGACATTGGTAAAATGACAATTTTACCCATGTTGACTTTCTGCTGCCCGTTGACCGTATTTTGATACGGGGTATCACATTCTTCCCCACTTACATGAATTCGTCCCCGAATTCTCCGTCACTAACAGACTTCAAATTGGTTCCGAACCCTGTAAGTTACTTCATCACTTCGTCCTGACGCTTCTTCCTCGAACAATGCTGCATACCACTATCCTCAACATTGATCCGATCTGACATATCAATCTTGTACTCTCGTTCTTCTCCACTCTCAACTATCTTTATCGGTCTCAATCTTCGAACTCACTCCCGGTTAACTTCTATACTCTGCTTCTTACTTCCGTCTTCCCCACTTCGCCTCGACCTCCACATTCTTCGGTTTGTGACTTTCTGTCTTCTTCCTAAGACAATCTTCAAGAATCTGATCATCTACTTCCGTCTGACTGATTCCCACAACCTCACTGAATCTTCTTCCCAACTACCGTTGCTCATTTTACCCCTCTCGGCTCTTTTTTCTGTCGGCTGCTTGATAAGCTGATACACTCTCTACTGACAACACCCATCACTGCTTCACGATCCGGTCCACCTGTCTCACGATGTCTTGACACTTCATCACGCTTTCGGGTTCGGGTTCGGTCTCGGATTCACATCGCGTCGCCATTCCGACCTACAATCAATACAACAACTCACTGAAACAATTAGTTTCATCCCGCTCTATTCCCGATATCACTTTCCTATAGAAATATGGTTACTTAATCATGTACCCGATGGTCACTCGTGATTAAATAACAATACACTATAAGTCCGCTTTCTCGCGAATCGACGGTTGAATCACAACCGTTCTTAAATCAGCTCAAAACCCGAAATCAAACTAGAATAGGATTAACACTTTACCTGTTTAACAAAACCGAACAAAAACGATCAATCACTACTCAATTCCGAACACAAAAAGCAACCCAACGGTCTCTACGACCCAAAACGATCAATCTATCCAAAAACCACGCACGCTAACACTACGCAAACTACCGCACAAACAAATTAATCAATCATCAAACAATCAATCAAGCAACAGGAAAAGAAAACAAGCAATCACCACACAATCTAAGGATCGGTCGGATACGTCGTCAGTCCGGGTTCAGGTCACGATGAACGGTCGTCAGTTCCGCTCATCATTTGATTTCACACAATAATCTATTTGCTTTCAGAACCATCTCATTCATGCAAATAGTTACTATGTTACTCAAACGATCAGCTGAACACTCTGCATCCACCACGTACATAAAACGATACATCATACACAATAAGGTTTTCTGTACATGGTTATGATCAGAGTCCACTCATAAGACCGTCATCATATCCAAAAACCCATACGACGCCGTTGTACATCAGAAAAGTCAAAGACGACACGCAAAGTCGCCTATCCGCCGATCTATCTACAAGACAAGAATAGAGTTAGTGCCCCCAACTTACCTGGCCTAACTACAACTATCTTATCCTAACGCCTTCAGCAAGACCGAAATGCCCAACACTCACTTGGCTAAACGGCTCGCTGAAGTATCCGCTGGCAGGTGCGCCGGGAGGGTGTGGTGAGTGTGTGTCTCGAGATGGTGCTCCGACATGCTGTGGCTCGGCTATCGGGCAAGGATGAGCAACGTGACCTGCGCGGCCACACAACTGACAGACTGGAGTGGACGCTGAGCATGGTCCATGATAACACACGGGCGCCTGATGATCATAGCAACCACATCGCTGACAAGGAGAAGTCGGCTCTGACGGGGAATCGATGAAACAATCGGGTGCGCGATGACCCTCACCTCTATGCAACTGGAAAGTCCTCACTGGCTCGGGTCGGGATAACTGAACGACCGGCAACTGAATAATTGGTGGCTGACTGGCTCGAAATCTCGGCGACTGGGTCCCGCTCGGTAGTCCTCTAGTACTGGTGCTCGGTACGGCTCTTCATCGGTATCCACGGTCATGATCCGAAATTGGGCAAGTCGATACTCCGTGACCCTCGTGACCACATCACGGACAGTGGTCGGGTCCCGGTACTGAATGGTACGGCTCTCGAAGACATGGGTCCACTGGTCGAGAACACCAATACAAGTGAAGCTCCTGCACTCCACACGCACTGCACGTCCTGTACTCCGGTAGTGCTGGCGGCGAGACTGACTGGTCCCTGCTGACTCATGACGCTCAACTGTAACTGCTCCGCACACACACACACACATCTCCACTCCACCCAGGACACACTGCTGCACGACTGCAATCACAACTCAAAGATAAGTTAGTACAAATAATACAAAAATGCTACTCCCCATCCCAACCCCGGGTTTAACGGACGCGGCTCGGTTTCCTAATGGATGCTTGTGTGACACATTTGACTCGATAAAACACGGAAAACACTCAGAAATGAAATGTTTCGAAACCCATGCAGAACCATGCTCTGATACCACCTTTCTGTAACGCCCCTTTCCCATTCTCCGCTGACCGTCGAGCTGACCGGTCAACAATCAAACAAGAACATGACCGATCGAACCCGAGCAAGTCGAACAGGAAAAGTTCGCCACAGGACGAAGCCAAAGATAGTTCGGTTTGAGACAAAGGCTCGAACCAATCTATCCTCGACTCCGCTATCCTCATATCCATAGCACAAGCGGTACCACTTGCACTACTTCGATGAGTTGTGTCGGTTCGGACTAAAACCTCATATCAGGGAAACAATTTTATTTCTGAGTAATCAACATTGAGTACAACGTTTAATAGGATTTCACAAACAATCGTCAAGTAAAATATATAAAGAAATCAATACACAAAATGATAATAACGTCGAACCGAGAAAACACTCAAAACAATCACGAATCAAATCCCGTCACAAGCAACCCGAAACCACACCGAGCATCTCCCGCGTCCGCCGCTACCTAAACCTGAAAAACACAAAAAGAGTATAATGAGCGATCTAAGATCACCCAGTGAATCGGCTCCCCACTAACGGCTTCTAATCTATCTAGATTCTACAATCCCTTCCCCGAAACCCCAAAATAACAATCAACAGAAATAAACGGCCGATCACGCACTACCACGTCGTGTCAACCCACACACAATCAAGCACTAGCCAAAACAAGAGAATTAAGGGAATCGAAGGCACTGCGGCACATGTCCTCGATTGGACTCGATCTATTTATCGCGCAACGAAAGAAATAACAAAACAACAATGGGCCCTACGATCTCGGTAACTTCCACGGGTCTACATCGTCGCCTATATAACAACTAACCCTGGACTCCTATACGTGCTCACAAGGACCCACGCATAGGACACCGTTCTCTGTCCATCGATACGCGGTGACTCTGACTACCCCTAGATAGCCCGAGTTTCCATGCAGTCCGGCCCTAGGACATGACCCCGTATTCTCCGGACCGCACACCTACCGGCGTCACCCGATAGGTTAACACCATAACCAGAACCACCATGGCCCGGTTAGGTCAAACCCGAGGATCCAATCGGGTCGGAAGTACCGGAACGTAACAAAATAACCTAGGCTTGCGGAATCTAACGCACCCTAGAGTCCTAGTGCAGAAATGTAAACACGCAGACTCGCTGGGACTCTAGCGCAGATCACGCAATCAATAATAATAAATCCACAACCATTCCGCAAGCCTCTACACTACCACCGCTCTGACTAGGTAAGATACCTAGTCAGCACCACTAACTTACCCGGTCCCGTGACCGGAGTAAGTGTCCGCAATAACTGCTCGGCCCAACACCGAGCAGTCTAACAAGCCTGCACACAAAGCTCACAACAACAAAAATACAATCACGCAATCACAATCAATCACACAATCATAATCAATCACACAATCACAATCAATCACACAATCACAATCAATCACACAATCACACACAAGCAGGCTTATTAGGGTTTCTAAATCTTTTAATCCATTTCACGCCCGCTACCTTGGGTTAACCGCTTGTTAACCCGTAGACGGTTCACCAATCATAACACTTCTCATTTCTTAACCAAACCTAGTCATCATTTATTAACTCCCCGATCTGTCGGTTTAGAGTTAGTAAACTTACTAACTCCCCGACGTCTCATTATTAACTTAATTTGATTCATTACCCAATCCCGCTATTAAACCTAAACCCCAATCCAGTTACAATATTCTATATGTTCGTTTAGGTTTAACCATATTTTAATGCCGTCTCAATTCTCGTATATAGATTCATTAATTATCGTTCTTATACCATATATATGCATATACGATCCTAACAACGGTCTATATGAATGCATCACCCAATCATTACTAACAACCTAGCGGCACACAACCAATTTACCTTTTAATTATTTAAACCCTAACGTGCTTATTCGTTCCTAACCGGTTTAACATTAAACGCCCAATTAATTATTAAGTACCAATTAGGTTAAGTAACGGGTATACAATCCTAGCACTACAGCTTATCAATTTATGGTCTATATGAATCTACGAGTTTGTGAGCCGACTCACAGTGAGATAGGTGCGGAAATGGCGGCTCGATGCAGATGTAAATCCCGAGAGACCCGACTCGAATCCCGAACTTCTCCCGAACCTCTCCGAATGCACGAACTCGAACCCCGAAGCTTTCCGAACGTCTTGACCGTTGACTGAACGATTCAAACCACGCGTCCGGACCATCTTCTCTCTCCTTCACGCCTCCTTCTCTCTCTTCTTTTCATATTCACGTCTCTCTCTCTCTCTCTACTTTTTCTCTCTCCTCCCCTTCACGCTCTTTTTCTCTCTTTCTCTTCCTCTCTCTTCTTCTTCCTCTTCTCTCCCTCCTCTTCACGCTTCTTCTTCTTCCCTCTTCTCCTCTCTCCTTTCCTCCTTCACGCTCTTCTTCTTCTTCTTCTCTCTCTCCTCTCACGCTTCTCCTCCCTCTCCTCTCACGCTTCTCCTCTTCTCTCCTCCTCTTCTTCTTTTCTCTTCTCCTCTCTCCTCTTCTCCTTCTCACGCTCTTTCTTCTTTCTCTCCTCTTCTTCTTCTCTCTTCTTCCTCTTCCTTCTCTCCTCACGCTTCTTCTCCTTCCCTCCTCACGCTTCATTCTTCTCTCTCTCCTCCTTTCTTCTTCCTCACGCTTCACTCTTCTCTTCTCTCCTTCTTCTTCTTCTTCACGCGCTCTCCTTCTTCTTCTTCTTCTCCTTCTTCTTCTCCTTCTTCTTCCCCTTCTTCTTCTCCTTCTTCTTCTTCACGATCTCCTTCTTCTTCTCCTCCTCTCTCCTCTTCTTTTCCACGCTTTCCTTCTCCTTCTTTTGTTGGTTTTGTTGTGGTAAAAATGATGAGAATGTGTGCTCCTTTATAGTTAAACAATGCTGCTCATAAATGGACAAGTGGCACCTTCCTCCCTCTATTTTCTTACACGTTTCTTCAAACATGCTGAGGCAAATTCACTGAATCTTATCTCCACTCTACAAAAGAACCACGTAGTCATACCATGGGGAAGAGATTCAATGAATCTTGTTGTCTTCTCTTCTTGTAGCCACGTTACCACCACCCAAAAAAAGAGATACATTGCACTCCTTTTCCTTCTTCCTCCATAGGCCACGTATGAACTGAGAAGATGAGAATGTTCAATGTACAATTTATATTCCTTCCCCATGTGAAGTTTATGAGAAGATTCAATGAATCTTTTTGTCCCTTCCTTAATTAACCATCATGAGCAATAAAAAAGTATGACATGATGCACCGAACTCTCCCTTATATCTCATGCCACGTCACCTTTCAACCAATCAACAAACTCCTTATTTTCGAACCATCTCGATGCTTCCGTTCAGCCAATTTTGAGTTTAATATTTTAAAAACTCTCTAGAAGATCCCATAAATCCTCAAACCTTCACAAAAAGAGTTTCCATGCTATTTGATGAATTTAGCATTTTAAATCACCTCAAACGGACACCCGTAGCTCCGGTTATGAATTTCCGAAGTTTCGTCGGTTTTGTCGGTTTCCATCCCGACAAGCCGTAGAACGCGTTTCTGCTCTGATTTCTCCAACTCTGGTCTTGTGAACATTCTTTATATTAAAATATAAGAATATTCGGCCCGTCTCGGCTTCCGTCTCGAACTTTGGTAAAATTACCATTTTACCCCCGACATTGGTAAAATGACAATTTTACCCATGTTGACTTTCTGCTGCCCGTTGACCGTATTTTGATACGGGGTATCACAATCACGCACTACCACGTCGTGATAAACCCACAACACACAATCAAGCCAAGATAAAGAGAAATTAGGGAAATCGAAGGCATTGCGGCACATGTCCTCGATTGGACTCGATCTATCTATCGCGCAATAAAGGAATAATGAAACAACATTGGGCCCTACGATCTCGGTAACTTCCACGGGTTTAACATCGTCACCTGTATGGTAACTAACCCACGACTCCTAAACGTGTACACAAGGTCCCACGAGTAGGACACCGTTCTCTGTCCATCGATACGCGGTGACTCGGACTACCCCTAGATAGCCAAAGTTTCCATGTGATTCAGCCCTAGGACATGACCCCGTATTATCCGAATCACACACCTACCGGCGTCACCCGATAGGTTAACACCATAACCGGAATCACCATGATTTGTTCAGGTAAAACCCGAGGATCCAATCGGGTCGGAAGTACCGGAACGTAAACAAAACCTAGGCTTGCGGAATCTAACTCACCCTAGAGTCCTAGTGCAGAAATATAACCACGCAGACTCGTTGGGACTCTAGCACAGATCACGCAGTCAATATCAATATTAATAGCAAATCCCAACCATTCCGCAAGCCTCTACACTACCAATACCACCACTCTGGCTAAGTAAGATACCTAGCCAGCACCAACTAACTTACCCGGTCCCGTGACAGGAGTAAGTGTCCGCAATAACTGCTCAGCCCAACACCGAGCAGTCTAACAAGCCTGCACAGAAAGCTCACAACCACAACAATCATAGAATCACACAATCACACAATCACAACACAAGCAGGCTTATTAGGGTTTCTAAGTCTTTTAATCCATTCTCATCCGCTACCTTGGGTTAGCGGATTGCTAACCTGTAGACGGCTTACAAACTCACCACATTCCTTATTTAACCCATTCTAGATATATTTTATTAACTTCTCGATCTGTCGGTTTAGAGTTAGTAAAATTACTAACTCCCCGACGTCTCATTATTAATTAATTGATTCATTACCCAAACCTGCTATTAAACCTAAACCCCGATCTCGTTACAATATTCTATACGCCCGTTTAGGTTTAACTCATATTTTAATGTCGTCTTAATTCCCGTATATAGATTTATTAATTGTCGTTCTTAATACATATATATATGCATATACGGTCCTATTCAAACGGTATCCATATGAATGCATCAATCAATCGTTACTAACAACCTAGCGGCACACAACCAATTAACCTTTTAATTCTTTAAACCCTAACATGCTTGTCTGATCCTAACCGGTTTATCATTAACTTCCAATTATTTAATTTTAACCAATCATCTTAATTAACAGGTATGCATTCCTAAACCTACGGTTTCTCGGTTTCCGGTCTATATGTAACTAAGGGTTTGTGAGCCGACTCACAGTGAGATAGGCGCGGAATGACGGTCTGACGCGGTATGAATCCCGAGACCTCCGAACTGAAACCCGAACTTCCCGTACGCACGAACTCGAACCCCGAGGCTTCCCGAACACCCTGACATGAACCGCATGTAGTCAATGGCCGGAGTCAACGTGTTGGCCGGCGTTGACTTTGACCTCCAGTTGACCGTTGACTTTGACTTGAACCGGTTGACTTCCCAAACCAAACCGGTTGAACCACTGAACCATCAGAACCAACTGAACCGGTCTAATTAGAACCGGTTAGGTTAAACTGGTTTTGGTCAAACATTGACCGGTTTGACCTAACCGTTGACCAAGGCTAAACCAGCCTTAAACCAACCCAAATCTTGAATCAAACCATCCCATCACACTCCTTGAAGAACCGGCTGAAGATTGGCGGCGGTTGGGCTTCTCCGGTGACTTCTCCGGCGTTGACCGGCGGTGGTCCGGCGTTGACCAGCCGGTTCACCCCTTTTCCGGTGACTCAGAAGACGATCCACCTATCAAACTGACCGCAAAGAAGAGATCTAGCCATCCATGGCTTCAAAACATTCAGATCTGATGAAGGAAAAGAGAGATTCCCCAAAACCCTAATCCGCAGATGCTTGCCGTCCATATTCCGGCGAGATCCGGCGACGAAGACGACGGTGACTGGCTGGAGATTGTAGAGGAGGGAGAGAGGAATCTATAGCACTTTGCAGAAGTGGATTTGGGTTTATATTGAGTGAGTTATGGGATTTTTGGTGTAAAAGGATATGAAGAACACTCAAGAACACTTTGAATGTTCTTGAGTTTCTTTGAAGATTCAAAGGATTTTCTGGGTTTTCTAGGAAAGTGGGATGAATGTAGAGAGAGAGGAGAGAGAGGTCGTGGTGAGGGAGTTTAGAGAGAGGTTTTGTTGCCAAAAAATGAGAGTTGTCAACAATAATTCCCATGTTCATGAACCATTCTCATGCATTGCATGCAAAGAGAGAAAGGTGGCGCCATCACAGAGGTAACACCTGTCCATCTGAGTGTTTTTTTGTCCAAAAACCCTTCCTTAAACCACCCTTAACCAACCCTTAAACCGCTTAAACCCGTAGCTTCAGTTTTCCTTGATCTTGCGTTTAATATTTTAGAACCACTCTGGATGATCCCATAAATCCTCAAACCTCTACAAACTGATTCTCCATGCTATTTGATGAATTTAGCATTTCGAATCACTCCGTTCGGACTTACGTAGCTCCGGTTATGAATTTTTGAAGTTTCTTCGGGTTTGTCGGTTTCCATTCCCGACAAGCCGTAAAACATGTTTCTGCTCCGATTCTTCCAATTCTGGTCTTCTAAACATTCTTTATGTCCAAACATAAGAATATTTGGCCCGTCTCGACTTCCGTCTCAAACTTTGGCAAAATTACCATTTTACCCCCGACTTTGGTAAAATGATAATTTTGCCCCCGGTTGACTTTATGCTGCCCGTTGACCGTATTTTTGATACGGGGTATCACAATGACCGTTTCATTGGGTCCACAGAAGGTATCAAAGCACATGCTGTGACTTATTTTGAAGGAATTTTGGGTGTCTCAGAGCAGTCTTCTTCACCATTATTAGTTGAAGCGCTTCAAGAGCTGCTCCCGTTTCGTTGTTCAGACTTGCAGAAACAGGCTCTGGAAAAAAGAGGTTTCGGACACTGAAATAAAATAAACCATCTTCGCTATGCCTCTCAACAAGAGTCCCAGTCCGGATGGATACTCCGTGGAGTTCATTTGTGCTTCTTGGGATACGGTTGGGGCTGACATTATTGCTGCGGTTCGTGAGTTTTTTAAGAATGGTAGGTTGTTGAAAGACTTAAACACGACTGCCATTACCCTTATCCCTAAGAAGCCGGAAGCTTGCAAACTTGGTGATTATCGTCCTATAAAATGTTGCAACATTGTTTATAAAGTGATTTCGAAAATCATGGCAAATAGATTGAAGCCGGTATTACTTGAGTGCATAAGTCCCAATCAAGCGGCGTTTCTCAAGGGTCATAGTCTTGGTGACAATGTCTTACTTGCTTCAGAATTGATAAGGAACTACAATAAAGCTTCTTGCCTAAAGAGTAGTATGATAAAGGTGGATATCCGTAAGGCATTTGATTATGTAGATTGGGACTTCGTGTTAAAGTTGTTGGAGGCGCAAAACTTCCGGGTCAGATTCAGGACATGGATTAAGGAGTTCATTTCATCATCTCGATTTTCTATCAACATAAATGGTGAATTTGCAGGCTTCTTTGCTGGTAAGAAGGGTCTCCGTCAAGGTGATTCCATCTCTCCTTACCTATTCATAATGGTGATGGAAGTTCATTCAAGGTTGATGGAGAAGGCGAGTATGGAGGATAGCTTGCGGTTGCACCCAAAGTGTGAAACACCAAGAGTAACACATCTGTTGTTTGTGGACGATCTCTTAATATTTTCAGATGGTCCATGCCATTCTCTGGAAGGTATTAAAGCGGTTATGGCACACTTTAAAGACTGGAGTGGTTTGGACACTAATGATGCTAAGTCTGAGATTTTTGTTTTTTGGGGGGGGGGGGGGGTATGGAGTTTCTGATGCTGAATTACTCAGCGCCTTATCAGGCTTTGCGCTCGGAACGTTTCCGACGAGGTATCTAGGTCTGCCCCTTGACCCAAAGAAGATATCATTCGTAACCTTGCAGCCTTTTTAACAGCGAATAACATCAAAGTTGCATTCATGGACGGTTAAGCTGCTCTCCTTCGCGGGTAAGATCAAGCTAATTTCCTCAGTTATTTACGACATGGTAAACTTCTGGAGGTCATTATTTGTGCTTCCGAAGTGGTTTTATGCGAAGGTTGATTCACTATGTTCTGGATTCTTATGGAAGAATAAAACATCTTCGGCCATCGGAGCTAGAGTGTCGTGGGAAAATATTTGCAAACCAAAGCTTGAGGGAGGCTTGGGGATTCGAAGACTTGAGGATTTTGAATTGCTGTTCAGACTAAAGCATGTTTAGCTTTTATTTTCAAGATTCGGATCATTGTGGATCGCTTGGTTGCATTATAATGTGTTTCGCAGGCGGAGTTATTGGCTAACGGATGATGCACAAAGGTTCTCTCCGACAATTAGAAGCATGTTGCAGCTGAAGCACATGCTCCCTGAATATATCCATTGCTCAATCAGTGATGGATGCACAGCCTCTTTTTGGTATGATAACTAGACCAATCTAGGTCCGCTGATTCAATATGTTGGAGCTGCTGGTCCGCATCTAGGAACCACACCAAGTTCAGTCATGAACTTTTTGATCCAAACAGCTTCCTTTGCCGCTTCTGAAGCAGCAACATATTCAGCTTCCATCGTGGAATCAGCTACGGTATTCTGCTTAGAGTTCTTCCAGCTCACTGCACTGCCATTTAGACAGAAGACATATCCAGACTGTGATCGGAAATCGTCTCTGTCCGTCTGAAAACTCGCATCAGTGAATCCATTCACCACAAGCTCTTCACTTCCTCCATATACCAAGAACTTATCCTTGGTGTGTCTCAAATATTTGAGAATACTCTTGACAGCTGTCCAGTGATCTTCACCTGGATCAGATTGGTATCTACTCGTCATGCTTAACGCGTAAGCTACATCTGGTCGAGTGCAGAGCATGGCATACATGATAGATCCTATTGCAGAAGCATAAGGAATCCTATCCATGCGCTCTCGCTCAGCATGTGTCGCCGGACACTGCTTCTTGCTGAGACTAATGCCATGAGACATCGGTATGAAGCCTTTCTTGGAATCATGCATCTTGAATCTATGCAACACCTTATCAATATAAGTGTCCTGGCACAATCCAATCAGCCTATTCACTCTATCTCTGTAGATTCTGATTCCAAGGATGTACGCGGCTTCTCCCATGTCTTTCATGGAAAAACAACTTCTGAGCCAAGTCTTAACAGACTGAAGCAACAGAACGTCATTACCGAGAAGAAGTATGTCATCGACATACAGTACAAGAAACGCAATTCTGCTCCCACTAGTCTTCTTGTATACACATGGTTCTTCTTCGTTCTTGATGAAACCAAATTGTTTTACTGCTTCATCAAAACGAAGATTCCAACTCTATGATGCTTGCTTCAATCCATAAATGGATTTAAGAAGCTTGCATACCTTCCCAGCATTCTTAGGATCTACAAAACCCTCAGGTTGTGTCATATACACATCCTCTTCCAAAATACCATTCAGGAAGGCGGTTTTGACATCCATCTGCCAAATCTCATAATCATAATAAGCGGCAGTTGCTAGAAGAATCCGAATGGATTTAAGCATAGCGACTAGGGAATAGGTTTCATCATAGTCAATACCATGAATCTGCTTGAAACCTTTAGCCACCAACCTAGCTTTATAAATTTGGACATTGCCATCCACGTCAATCTTCTTCTTGAAGATCCATTTACACTCAATGTCTTTTGCACCATTAGGTAAATCGACCAAGGACCATACTTGGTTTTCTGACATGGATCCCATTTCGGATTTAGAGGCTCCAAGCCACTTTTCGGAGTCCGGGCCCATCACTGCTTCCGCGAAGGTCGCCGGTTCATCACTTTCAATGATCATCAGATCATTGCAATTAGTCACGAGAAATCCATAATATCTCTCGGGTTCGTGACGGATCCTTCCGGATCTGCGAACTTCAGGCTCCACAGGTGTGGGCTCCACAGAACTTTGTGGATCCAAGTGCTGCTCTTCCTCAGCAGGTTGAGCAGTCTCTTGTGCATCTTGAATTTCTTCGAGATGTACTTTACTCCCACTGTTTTTTTTAAGAGAGAAACTCCCTCTCAAGAAAAGAACAGTCCCGAGCAACAAAGACTTTGTTCTCAGATCGGTTGTAAAAGTAGTATGCCTTGGTTTCCCTAGGATAACCAACGAAGTAACATTTATCTGATTTGGGTGCGAGCTTGTCAGAGATTAAACGTTTGACATAAGCCTCACAACCCCAAATCTTCAGGAAAGACAGACTTGGAATATTCCCAGTCCACAATTCATGTGGTGTCTTTTCCACTGATTTAGATGGCACCCTATTTAGTGTAAACGCAGACGTTTCTAGAGCGTATCCCCAAAAGGATAATGGAAGATCTGAATGACTCATCATAGACCGAACCATATCCAATAAGGTTCGATTCCTCCTCTCTGACACTCCATTCCATTGGGGTGTTCCAGGAGGAGTGAGTTGTGAAACAATTCCACACTCGCTCAGATATTCACTGAAATCTTGACTCAAGTATTCTCCTCCGCGATCCGACCGCAGAACTTTGATACTTTTGCCAAGTTGGTTCTGTACTTCATTCTTGAATTCCTTGAATCTATCAAAGGATTCTGACTTGTGTCTCATCAAATAGACGTAGCCATACCTACTGAAGTCATCATTAAAGGTAATGAAGTACTTGTAATTTCCTCTGGCAACAGTGCTCATCGGCCCACATACATCAGTATGAACAAGGCCCAATAAGTCACTGGCCCTTTGATTCGGTTTGTTGAAAGGGGCCCTAGCCATTTTGCCCATCAAGCAAGATTCGCATTTCTCACATGATTCAAAATCAAATGAGCCCAGAATCCCATTTCGATGGAGTCTCTGAATGCGTTTCTCATTGATATGGCCTAAACGACAATGCCATAAGAAAGTCGGGTTTTCGTCATTTGACTTAAACCGCTTTGTATTTATGTTAAAGATATGCATTTCTTGGTTTAAGACATATAACCCATTATCTAATGGGGCGCTACCATAAAACGTACCATCACAATTAAAAGAACAAACTTTATTCTTAACAGCAAAATCAAAAGCTTCCAAATCCAAAACGGAAACTGAAATTATGTTTCTGCTAATCGCAGGTACAAAGTAGCAATTATTCAATTCTAAAACCATGCCATAAGGTAAAGACAAATCATAAGTGCCTACGGCCAGTGCAGCAACCTTAGCTCCATTCCCGACCCGTAGCTCTACTTGTCCTTCTTCAGCGTTCTACTGTTTCTTAGTGCCTGCACATTAGTACAAATATGAGCGCCGCAGCCGGTATCAAATACCCACAAATAAGAACTAGAAGACATAACATTAAGTTTGATAACATAAATACCTGAGTCAGACACATCATACGTCTTCTTCAGCTTCTTGTAATCTTCCATGAACTTCTTGCAGTCTCTCTTCCAATGCCCTAGCTGCTTGCAGTAGTTGCATTTGTCCTCAGGAGAAGGCCCGGATTTGGGCTTGGGCTTGGGCTTGTCTTGACTCTCAGTTTGGACAGCTTTAGCTTTTCCCTTATCCTTACTAGGTTTCTTAAACCTTTTACCCCTTTGTACCATCAGTACACTAGGAGTTGCCTTCTTGAGATTCGGCTATGATGTCTTAAGCATGCCGTGCAACTCAGTCAATGTCTTAGTTATGTTTTGCATGTTGTAGTTCATGATGAACTGATCAAAACACGACGACAAAGACTGCAGAATCATGTCAGTGGCTAGCTCCTGGCTAATGGCACAGTCCAGTTTCCCCAGGTTATCAATGTAACCCATCATTTTAAGGACATGAGGACTTATTGGACTGTCCTTAGCCAGCTTGCAATCCATGAGAGATTTAACCGTCTGGTATCTCTCTGTGCGAGCTTGCTCCTGAAACAAAGCTTTCAGGCTGTTAATCATCTCAATCGGTGACATCACGTTCTCATATTGCTTCTGCAGCTCAGAGTTCATGGTCACCAACATTAGACAATTAACGTCTTTGACATCAGCTGAATGCTTATCCCAAGCATTCTTATCTGCTTGCGTGGCATTGGAACGTGGCCTCTCGGGGAGAACTTTTGTAAGGACATATTCCTTGTTCTCCTGCCTGAGAACTATTCTCAGGTTCCGATACCATTCCAAGAAATTTGATCCATTAAGCTTGTCCTTCTCAAGGACGGATCTTAGCGAGAAAGTATTGATGTGAGTTGGGACAGACATAACTGTAATTAAAAGAGGTAGAGGTTTTAGTTATGATGCTCAAGGAAATGAGAATTCTTATCTAATAAGAAAACTCGCATTGTATTAAAAAACTATGTTTCCTCAGATGAATACAATGAACCAAGATCCTCAGCTCACCAAAATTTGAGTGTGCGACTCGCCATCACCCAAATTTTAGTTATCTAGGTAAGCAAATCATTGCTAATTGTACCCAGTACAACTCTTGGTCGCAGATAAGACAATCCATGTCTTATCCACTCTGATGTCTCTGGGCCCAGAACTTCTGATAGCCCAGTCAAGTAAACCAATCTCTTCAGTCTTGTGATCATTGATAGTCGCACTGCAAGTCTATCAATGATCACCTGCCTTACTCATGTAGTTGTGGATACCAAGGACTCCAAGGCTATCCAACAACGAAACGAGTCTTGACAGTAGACAAGATCGGGCAAGACATCAAGATCACTTGATATTTAGTTGAGGAAAAGAACTATTTAATCTTGATGCATATCCAATATACATCTAAGAAGTTTTTAAGTTGTTTAAAACATCTAGATTTATTAAGTTCATGTTAATCTAGAATAGGGAATTAAATTTGATTTGGTATTCACAATTTCAGGTCCAACCATCAAATCTGCGAGTGGTGTGTCGATCGACACATCCTTGTATCGGTCGACACAACCTAATTTAAACCAGACTTCGATAACCGGTCAAACCGGATCGAATTTCCTTAACCGGCTCAATCTAATTGAACCGGTCCGGTTTAATGATTCATGTCAATCGACACACATCACTGTGTCGTTCGACATGACCAAACCAAAACCAAATTGGCTTTTCCGGTTCAATCCAATTAAACCGGGTCGATAACCAGTAAAACTAATTTAACCGAAATCAACCAATTATAACTGTGTTGATCGACACATTAGGGTATCAGTAAATCCGATCTCTAAGATCTGAACCCTAAAATTTTAATAGGCGTATTCGCGATGCATCGACCGACACAAGCTTAGTGTCGATCGACACTCTGCGAAAACCCTAAAGTTTTATTATCGTTTTCGCGGTTTGTCGACCGACACAAACTTGTGTCGATCGACACTGTGCGAAAACACAAGTTCTTCGTTTTCGATCACAGACTAAAACCGAGCTTTTCTTGATCAAAACATGAAACAGCAAGCATAAATCTACTCAAATACATCAGTTTTCGAATTATATGCTTTTGATTCAATGAATTAAACCCTAACCGCTCTGATACCACTGTTGGTAAGCCTAGGATCTAGGGTTCGTTGTATTGAATCACTAACCTCGTTCTTACCTTGTACTGGAAGCGGAATGATTGGTGAAACGAGATCAGTAGCGACTCAAATGCTTCGCCTCTACCAGATACACACACACACAAACCTGGAAAGCCGGGATGCTAGTGCTGGATCTTGGGATTTCTGAGTTTCTGGTGTTTCTGCTTTCTCTGTGAAGAAAAAAGTCAACCGCTAGGGTTCCAGGTCGAAACTATATGTTTATATAAAGAACTGGAATGACTTAAACCGAGCTTTGGTTAATCCAATTCGTTTAAGTCATAAAATCGAAACGTCAGTTTCGAAACCCGATCTGTGTCGATCGACACACATACTGTGTCGATCGACAAACCACTCTAAACTTAATATTAATGTGTATCCAATACACATCAACATGATCATTACCATAATGATCATTCCCACATTTATGCTTCCAGTTTGCTTAGGTGTGTGACCCTATAGGATCATATAATACTGGCAGTAAGTCTACAACTTACAGATTGCAAGAGGCTTCTAGCAAAACATTGCAACCGCCCAGTATTATACGAATGTCTGATCTCGACACACAACTATCATCAGGAGTGAGTACAAGTGTGATTTTAGGACACTATCCCAACACATCTATGAGGTATCTAATTGCATTATTAGCTTGATGATCCATCACAACTTTGGAAAAAATATGCAGTACATGAATCACCCTTACCCAACCACCTAACCCTCGATTTTTGACGATAGAAAGATTCTAGGGCATGCACAAAGAAATTCCAGGTTTTACGAGCCATAAAATCTCTTCGGAAGATAGTGTCAGACGGACTAGAAATAAGCTCAGTTTGAATCTCCTCGAGATCCTCTAACGCCTCTTGAGTTTTTGTTGCAGATTACCGAAGCCATTCTTATTCAAACTTCTGCAACATTTTTTAACCACTTTCATCTGCAACAGTATCAATCCTTTCTGCCCAAGCTGCTGCAATTTTCTCGAGGAAAGATGGGTGTGTCAACAAAAAAAGAGAAATATTTAAAGGGTTTTGTGCGGATTTCTGTCGACGACTGAAGGTTTACTAGACACGGTGAATGATCCGAATCACCTGGAGGATCGAATCTCGCATAAGAATCTGGAAAAGTTGTCAACCACTCTTGATTCACTAAAGCTCGATTTAACTTTCGGGAGATTGGGTCATCTGGTGTACCATGTAAGAAACAGCCCTCTGAAAGGTAATTCAACTATCTCATTCGTTTCCAGACACTCTTTGAAGTAGGACATCCCGCGCAATGGTAGTTCATAGTGTAACATGGAATAGTGTTCATTGGAGTTAAGGATTTGGTTGAAGTCACTGGTTAATAGCCATGGCCGATATCCGGCTAGCGATGAAGACTTAACCAAAGAAATCTCTTCCCATAACAACCTTCGCTCAACCTCGATATTCCAGGCGTACACAAACGCAACAGAGAAAGAATTTTTGAGATCGGGTCAAACACTGCATGAAAAACCAGCTGTTCCGATCGTTTGAGGATAATCACGGATATAGAAGGGTCCCAAACCACCCAAATCCTACCTCTATCCGAAGAGGCATAATCACAGATATAAATCTGCTGCCAAATTTATTGTCGTGGTCGCCTCGGCCACCGAAACCTGACTTGAACTATCCTTCTTCCTCTTCATCAACGGAATTGAACATATATTAAGAAGATGACCAAACTTATCACAGTTACACATTTTGGCGGCAGAAGAGGATACTCGACATTCACCCTTACAGAGTTTCCGACAGCATCTCAAACAACTATCACTGATGGCGGAACTACTTCTGGTGCGATCTCAACTTTAACCTTAGTATCCCCAAAATGAAAGGGATCGAACTTCGATTTCTCCGTGTGCAGAGGTTCTCCGATGGCACTAGCAATAACACTTATGCCATCCAAAGAATACATTTGCGGAGGAACGTTCTTGAGGACTGCCCAGGTAGGAGCAGATTTGATCTATGGCATCTCTAACGAAGCCTCGAGAGACCATGGATATACAGAAAACGAGCAATTGCCCGTCTGCCAATATCCCACCTGTAAACCCTACTCTCTTGTGGAAATGCAGGGAATATGAATCAAACAGAACATGCTTGAGACATAGCAAATAGCAATTTTACCGAACTTGCCCCATGCTTTGTTGAGGTCGTGGAATATCTTTGCTGGGGGAGGAATAAGACCATGAAATTGGGCTACTATATGGTCCTTCCAGAGATTTGATGTTGCCAGAAGAACCGAGACGAGAGCTTGAACCACCGGGATTCCGTCTTTCTAAAACGGCTGGGGATTCGATTTTCCTTAGATTCTTAAGAGAGGCTTTGAAATGGTCTGCATAGGAAGGGACTCCTGACGAATGAATCGATGCCAGAATCGAAGAGGGGAGCACTTCATGATCAGGTACCTCCGAGGAAATCTCGGATTGCGGCGGAGAAGTAACCGGCAAAGAAGATGATGCTAACGGCGGAGGGTGCGTGAATGGATTCTGTAACGGGATGTCAGGTGGGTCCGAAGGCTGTCCGGGACAAGAAGACTCCATAGTAATTGCTGACGGAAACTTGATTGGGCGCGGCAACCGGCGAGAGGTCGACGGTGAAGTAATCCCGACGGGGGACGGATCGCAAGAAAAATCGCTAAGGCACGCTTACCAAGAGGATAAACTTTTCTCTTTTTTCCCTCGGTTAGGATTCTTCATCGACAACATTCTTGTTCACAAACAATAACAGAAACGGAGAGTTAATTAAGCTAACCTAAAATTAAACCCAACAGAAGTTAATCTCTATCAGACTTGCTCTTTAAAAATCGTTAGGTTTTACAAATTGGAGAAGAACACGTGAAATTACGTTAACTATTAAGTTAAACAAAACTTGGTTAAAAGATTGGGCCTGTAACATATAGAAATGGGCTTGTATGACACATATTTTGGGGGGGCGGTTTTTTTAATAAAAGCGGATTGCATAAATAAAGGCGTTGACCATCGATTAACGCGGCCGAAGAATTGATTTGAACGTTGACCGCCGAATTGAGCCGTCCAGATAAAAATCGCAGTGTCCTCTCGCTGTTTAGAGGCGGTCGCGTTTTTGAACATGAGATTTTAATAGATTTAGAAATCTGTAAATTTTACAAGGATTTATAGATCCTATATAGATTTCCAAATCATATACACCCTCCAAGTTTTAGGAGAAAACATGCTGTAACACAATGTTTTGTTTTAGTTTATGTTACAAATGTTTGTTTGTCGCCTCCATTTTTCACTAAACAGAGCTTAATGGGCTAAAGATGGTGTTACACACAAATCAAATTCTAATTAATTTACATTTTCATCTGGTATTATCGAAATATAGGACCCAATTTATTGATCCTAAACCCTAAAAAAGTACACTTGAGAACATGGAAGTTCTGACACGGCAACATCGGCCATTCTACGAGTGACCATACCACTACACCATCACCGAACAACCATTCACCAGATTTTTCTAAGACCGGTCCTGGGCTAAAGTTGGTAAAGCTTAGGCCCGAAACTTCGGTTCTTCGGTTCGGTTTCGATTAGGTTTTTCGGGTTTTTTTATTTTTTTTGCAGAAACTAACCGAAATAAAATTCGGTTTGGTTTGGTTTAGTTTTTTCGTTTTTTGGTTATTGATTTTATACTGAAACTAACCGAAACTTTCGAAAAATCGGTTAATTTAGGTATATTCGATTATCCGGTTCAGTTGTTCGAGTATTTTTGGTTAATTTTGGGTATATTCGATTATTTCGGTTCGGTTTTTTCGAAAATTTTAATATATTTGATTAAAATCGATTTATTTTGGTTTATTAAAAAACTTCGATTAATTGAACGGTTCGTCGAACCGAACCGAAAACCGAATATAGTTTTCAATCCACCAAACTAACCAAACAAAATTAACCAAACCAAATTGGTTCGGTTTAACAAATTCGGTTCGGTTAAAAGTTCCAGGGTTAGTAACAAAATGTTCATTTTGGTCGAATGGTTGATATATTTACTATTGATGAAAGAATGCAAGTTCGAGTTGCACTAATGTTATTTTTATAAAATAGTTAAGAATCATTTTTGTTTAGGCATCCAAAAGTAAAGGACCGGCCCTGGATTTCTCCGATGCATAGCTAAATCGAAACTCCCAGTCGCTGCTAAAGATTAAACCCTAAGAATTTCACGATACCCACCTCGATTCTAACTTACAAGCGAAAGCTTCGGCTTGGATCTACAGATCTTCCGTGATAACACCCTCAAAGCACCAAAGATATTAATTCAACCTGCAGAAAGAAACTTACATCCTTGCTTCATTAGGCATATTTTTACGTGTCTATTTTCACATTATGGCTCCAACTGGTAACCACAATTGGGGAAAGGAATGAGAAGGAACATGACATTCCCCTTCATTCCTAATTTTTTTTACCATTTGCAATGAATATTTATTACATATAATTCCTTTTCATTCCTTACCATTCCTTATTTTAAAAGGGAATTAATGAACAAATATATTCCTTATCAAATTAGTCAAGGAACAAAGAGAATTTTTTCCATTCCCTATAATTTTTATAATTTTCTCTACGTTTATTCCCTATAATTTTTCCCCATCATTACTTTTTATTATTTTCCTCATTGTTCCTATTACTCCTGAAGTGGTTACCAGTTGGAGCCTATGTTTCAAGAAAAAATCAATAAAATCAATCTCAGTAAATTTATTAATGATTGCTCTTGTTTAAAGAGCATTTACACCAACATAATGTGAAATAAAAGCGTAACAAACTTCAAAAACGGATATGAGTTTGTTCTTTAATCATAAGCTAAAGTTGAACAAACTCATTTTCAGTCAAAGCCTTTTCCATAAATGGAGGAGACCCATCATTCATAAGGCCCCAACTAAAAAACTTAGATGAGGAGCTTCTCAATAGCATCCTTAAGCTGTTGAATTTGAGATTTCAATTGGCTAGCCTCGTTTGATGTAACCGAACAAGCGATCACGGGTCTTGTTACACCACATGCTCTTCCAAGGGCTTCTTTCGATGGCACAAACACATACGGCACATTCTGCAACAATTCAAAGAGAAATACAGACAACAAACAGCAAGTTACAGAACCAGAATGTTGCTTGTGAAAAAAAACTAATAAAGATAAGCATATGCACACTTGTTAAGTGCTTACTACATAGAACATCAAACTTCAAATTATACACAAGTGAATCCAGTAAAACTTGCAATTGAACTTTGTGACCAACTTTTACTAATTAAGATTCTTAGAAGAAATCAATACCTTATCTTCAGCGAGTAAAGGAAGATGAAGAAGAATCTCGAGAGGCTCTGCATCAGCAGCCATAACCACGAACTCAGAGATCCCACGGTTCAATGTCTTGGTAGCTTCATTCGCTCCTTTCTTGAGCTGTTTGTAATTCGTAGCTTGTTGAACAAGATCGAGGATTGTTATCGCTAGCTGAGAATCGGCTAACGGGTACGCCTTAGGGTTCACTCCTTCTACCGTCATCTTCGCCTCCGAGTTCTAAGAAAAGCTATGAGAGGAAGAATTAAGGGTTTTAATTTGGTTATAAAACATTACGATTAGGGTTTTGTACAGGTACTTGGTGGTGCCTCTGCCTGTCTCAGCAGGTTTAAAAGTAGAACAAAACATTTGGGATATAGCCAAGCCCAATTGAATCAATTAACTACGTTTATTTGATGATCAAAGAAAAGGAAACCGGATCCAACCGAAACCGAGGTTAATTAACCAAAATTATCAAAATTTCCTTGTAAAATCAAATCAAATCAAATCCAAACCAAAACACAAATTAAACTACTAAACCAAACCGAAACTAAAGTAAATCACTAACCGATAAAACCGAACATTAGAAAATCGAATCATATGTCCACTAGTTTACCAATACGTTGATTCTCAGATCAAACAGGAGAGAAGATCTCAGAAGGGTTTAGAGGAGGAGAAAAAGAAATCGGGGAATGGCGGAGGATTTGGTTCTTGATACGGCGATTAGAGATTGGGTTCTGATTCCTCTCTCCGTTGTGATGGTTCTCATCGGCATCCTCCGATACTTTGTATCTAAGCTCATGCGTTCTTCTCCAACTCTCGATGCTAAGATGGCCAAAGAAGGGTGAGTCTTCCCAGTTCTCTGGACGCGTAGGCTTCAATCTGTGTGTATGAGTTTTTGTTTGCTGATTCGATTCGATCTTTTGTTTTGTTTCTACTAGGCAAGTTATAATCAGGGCTCGGAATCTTAAGGCCGGTGCCAATTTCATCCCGCTGAGATCATTCCGCACTCGGAGATTATACTACATGTTATACCAGGGATTAGCACCCCTTTAATAACCCAACACAAATAAAGATTGGCCCATAAAGAATAATGAAAGTCCAGCCCAAATAGGTTCAAACATTGTGGCTATAAATAGCAAATAGTCATTCATTACAAAGGGGACAATTTTTAGAGGAGAGAGAAGGCTTTCTAGAGAGAAGAGAGCATAAACAGAAATTTGGGACAACATGCAGAAAGACGACCCCGAGCACGGCGACGAGCTCACCCCGAGCACGGCGACAAGCTCACCCGAGCTCACCTAACGAGCTCACCCCGAGCACGGCGACAAGCTCACCCGAGCTCACCTAACAAGCTCACCCCGAGCACGGCGACAAGCTCACCCCGAGCTCGCCACAAGCTCACCCGAGCTCACCTAACAAGCTCACCCGAGCACGGCGACAAGCTCACCCCGAACTCGCCACAAGCTCATCCGAGCACGGCGACAAGCTCACCCCGAACACGGCGACAAGCTCACCTCGAGCTCGCCACAAGCTCACCCGAACTCCCAACAAGTTCACCCGAGCTCGCCTAACGAGCTCAAAAAATGATATCCTTATATGAACTACGAATGGCTTGATCTCTCTTCCGAGAGTACGTAGGCAGCCTTTCTCAAGGTGCAGCCACAAAACAAAGAACACACCAATTTATCCTATCATCACTTAACACAGATTCCATGAGATTCTCAGAACCTCTATCTTACATTGGCTATTGTCTATGTTCGATTAACTTGTTGGATTTCATGCATCAACAATTGGCGCTAGAAGGAGGGGGAAGAGAATGCTCAAAAAAAAAAAAAAAAAAAAAATTGTAGTGACGAGCTCACACTACGAGCTCTTTTACTTGGAAGAAATGAGATTCAAAACATTGCTAGCTATGATTTATACTCTCCGATCAAAGAATAGAAAAAGGAGGAAATCAAGAACGAGCTCGTCATCATCAGCTATCATCATCTCGTACACGTTAGCAAAAGAGACGAGCTCCCACTCCTTTACTTTCTCCCCAAGAAAAGACGAACTCGTCTTTGTGACCTCGTCACATTCATCTTTTCTTCTCGTCCTCGTTAACTCGGCTTCTTGGTCTCGTCACATTATCAGCTCATCTTCGGCAGCTCCTCGTCTACTCGTCCTCATCAACCCAACACTCAAGAGCTTGTCCTTCCAAAAAAACTCGAGCTCACCAACCCGAGCACATCACTTTGTCAGCTCAGTACATTCCTTCATGAGCCCACCTTTCTCGGCCGAGCTCGTCAAAGCAGGCTTCTCTGCCCAGCAGTTCAAACAGAAGCTCGGACTCGTTCACCACTCACCATTTGAGCAGCCGAGCTCGTCAGTCTGTCATACAAAGCTCGTCATCTTATTGACATGGCTTACTAGCTGTTAAGCTCAAGCACGCCTTATCTCAGCTCACACCACCTTCTCCATCTTTTATCGAGGTGTGGTTTTCTGATGATATGCTCTTTCACTTGTCCTTGTTTCCGATTTGAGACTCTTGCAAGTTGTGTTGCTTACTTGAAGCTTGGTTTTGTTTCGTGAATAGCTCTTAACTTACGTTTATAGCTTTCCTGGTGATCTACTGTGTTCCTTCTGTATTGTTATGTATTACTAAGCTTATTGTCATTCGTTTCGTGTTTCTTTGTCTTGCTTGAGGGAAAACTTGAGTAACCTCTGGGGTTTAGATATGTAATGCTGAGTGTTTGATTGGTGCAGGAGAATGGTTTGCTGCATGTTCCCAAGGGCCAAGGCACAAATCCTCAAGCTCAGATGTTTTCTGATCCTAACATGGCTATGGATATGATGAAGAAAAACCTTTCCATGATTATTCCTCAGGTTGATTGAATTTCAAAGTGTTCATCTATGTCTTTGCGTTATTTGTGTTGGAGGACAACTGATTTTTGTTTACCATTTTGCAGACACTCACTTTTGCATGGGTCAACTTCTTCTTCTCTGGATTTGTTGCAGGTTTTTTATCTCTTATAGAAATTTCTCGCTTTATATATTATTCTTGGTCACTTCATAAACGGCAATCATGAAGTTGATATCTACCTGGCTGTTTCACTGCTACTTATTTGCACACCAGTTTATATGAGTCTCCTTGATACTCTAGTCAGATTGCATCTGAGTCGTCTTCGTTTATCTTACAGCAAAAATACCGTTTCCACTGACCCAAAGGTTCAGATCAATGTTACAGAATGGTATCGACTTGAGCACTGTCGATGTTAGCTATGTGAGTAGTCGTTCCTGGTAAGTATCCAAGTTAGATAAAGGACTCAATGTTATCTCGTTCCTTTCCAGTTTTTCGATATGCTAATCATATTTGCTTCTGGTTATTGCCGATTCTGTTGTTTGATGAGCTTTTCTTTCACTTTTTAGGTACTTCTTAAACTTGTTTGGATTAAGAGGCTTGTTCAGTCTCATTCTTGGAGATGAAAATGGTAATATTTCCGCAATGCTAATCTTGATTCTTCAAAAGCTAGCTCTTTTTGTTTTGTTTGGGTAAATAGGGTATACATTTTGCAACTTATGCAGCCATTGATGACACACAACGTATGATGCAAATGGGTGGGCTTGGATTTGATGCATCAAAGGTATTCATATGATATATCAACCTTCCTTGTGATTGTTGTTCAAAATTTACTCTATTTTCATTTCCGATCTTTGGCCACACCTAATTTAGTATCCTTTGCGACTTTGATCAGAGCTTGAGTGCAGAGAAAGATGGCCTCGACATGATCCAGCACGAATGGGCTTTACCACGATTCGAGCAGCGCGCAGAGTCCGTATTAAGAAAACTCGTGAAGTAGAGACAAATACGAAATGGTTTTCGGACACAAAGGTCGAAACCAGTCAAAACTCTGTAGGAAACTTCGACATAAAACCAAATCTAAACACTTAATTTTTCTGTTTCAGCTGGTAGATTCTGCTTCTGTTTTACTCTTTCTTCTTTTTGTAATAACAGTGCTCTCTATAAAATCTTCTCCAGGTCTATATCCGGTTTACTTTTGGTATGATTTGATTTATCGTGCGTTAGAAAATGGCAATGCTTGGGTTTATTTGGTAAGATTTGGCGATGTTTTGGTAAGGTATAAAAGTGTGATAATGAATGAATAAAGGTAAGGAATTTATGCAATTGTTGCAGTTGTGTTAATTATGTAATTATCGAAAAACCGGAACCTCTACTTGTTTGAAGGACACACCAGCCTTATTGGAGATCATCAATGAAGATGCAAACCTCTGGTTTTTGGCTCAAACATCCGACTTAGTGGACGAAACGTTGTCGTTTACAAAGTCTTTCTTCTTCGCACAAGGTTCCAAATTAAATTTTTTTTTATCCATAGGTTTACATTTTTTCTTTGGTCAACAATCCATAAGTTGCATAGAAACAGACATAAAAGAAAGGTTTCACCTCTCTCAAGGTCATAAACAGAGCTTGACCACAGCTAGATATACACCAAAAGCACCAATCTACAAACCTAAAGATCAGAGAGAGATAGATTACTTAGATAATTTTATTCACCATTTACCGAAACTGGAGCTGACATGATCTTGAGCGATAAACCGAAGACGTTTTTCCATGAGAGCCATCGTCCGGTATTTTGGTAAACAGAGACGGTAAAAGCAAGTGTGAGACATTGGAAGACGGTCATTAGCTTCATGTAATCTATAGATATAAAGCTTTGATGATAATCCTCTAAACCCTTCCACTGGTATAAACTTAGTTGATGTCCAAAAGAAGAGTACACTCCTCCGTTCTTCCTCTGTCATTTTCTTCAGAATCTACAAAGGAAGAGATTCAAAAAATTCAATTCCAAAGTTATTAAAACGTTGAGATTATACGTTCTTACCTTCCAGAACCAGTCTATTTGGCGGTCGGTATCTTTGAATCCGTTGTACTCTGTATGAGCTTTCCAATCATCTATGCTTATAGTGTTTTCTCCTCCTCGAAGCATCCCATCAATATCCTCTAGGTATAATCGCTTGAAAAAGAATGTGGACGGTAAGGTATCTGCAAGTATATCCGAAAACCCACGGGAAAACTGCTTTACTTGCTCGGAGATTGATGTGGCAAATCGTTGCTTGATTAGGAGATTGACGTAATTTTCCCTGTTCTCGCTGTTAACAGCAATGGATTTCCCGTCTCTACATAGCTCTATTGTTTCCCTTTTCCCCAGCTCCTCAGTTTCCAACGCAAAAGTTAGACCAAGACCTGCGTTTGAATCGAAAAACACTGGATCCATCTCTAGAATCTGTTTGCAGCTACTGTACATGGCTCGATCGGTGTCCTTGATATCTTCCAAACAAATATCCAGGTTGGTCAACTGTGAGAAGAAAACACGATCGAATAGCACCCCCACTTGAACTTTGTGCATCAAAGCTAAAGCAATCACACGACCAGTGAACCTGAAGAAATCGGGATGCAATGGATCCACCTTGGATGCTGAATGTAAGACAAAACTTCAATATCATTGGAGAGCAAAAGAGTGACATGCTTAATTTTGTTTCTTGCTACTAATAGCTTCTCAACTCAGAAAATATATAACATATCACTTGTACTTAGGCTATGACATGAGAAAAGCAACAAAGCTAACCTGGATTAGGCGAGAATCTTCTGAAATCATCAGCAGATCTAAGGAAGAGGGTATTTCTCGGATTAAATATCTCTTGGCATACCAAATAGAACCATTCTCTCAGAACACCAGGACCTGTAGCTTCCTCATTCTTGAATTCCATAAACAGTCCACCATGAAGTTCCCCGGGGATTGCGTTCGCTATGTACTCAAACGATTCAGCTAACAAATTGGACCGATCAATGAGCATTTCGTGCATCTCCTCATAGTCTTCTTTCACGTCAGGAAACAACAGCATTGCCAAATGCCTCCTTGATTCAAATGTTGTAGCTTCCTTGTAACTAAAGATCCATTGGTGATCATCCCCTCTTTTTGCAAATTTCAAAACGAGGGCGCAGAATGAAACCTTCCTGGTATTTAAAAGACGAGCTACCTGTTCCTTAGCACCTTGATAGAGTCCACACATTGAATCGATGATCTTCAGAATAGCAAGGTACTGAGACCACGATGCAGACATATGTTGCGTGCTGTCAACTCCTCTTACACCCAACAGAGATTCGATTCGAGACATACAAATGTCCATTGTAGTCAATAACCTTCCGAATATCTGATAAAGCTTTCCCATCACCGCTTCCAATACGGGATTTCGCAGAGGCATATCAATGGCCTGTTTCAAGGGTTGCCAAAAGGAAGAAAAGTTATGAACTTCACATAAACTAGGTCCTGTGTTCTGGACTAACTCTTTCACCATAAGATCAGCTAACTCGATTACACACGGGTAAATCTCCTCCCCAATTGTACACAATCTAGATATGAATTCATCAGAGCTATGGACCATATCCAGCATTGATCCTAAGGTGTTCCGGCAAGACACATAGAGCTTGTTATCAGGGGAAACTCTTCTAAGCAATCTACAGAACTCTAACACAACCGTTAAACAACAGTTCTGCTGATGCATGGGCAACCCTATGCAACTATTCAAGAAGAGCTTAATGGAACTCTTTCCACATGATCGGTTGATTTCTAAAGGAGAAGCAAAGAGCATCACCAGTGCAGCTGGAACCGGAGAGTTTGAGAAAATCTTGAGATACTTAGCTGCTGCCGAATAGCCGCTTTCTACAGGAATCATGTCGAAAAACTTGCTGAGCTTCTCGTTGATGTTGGAATGACCTCCGTAGAGATTCTCACCTCTGTGCATTCGAGAGATTATTGACATGATATCATCAACAGTTCGACAAGCCACCGGATGCTCCGTGCTTTGCATACGACCGACGAGGTGTAGCGATGAGTCTTGCTCGATCGAGTAGTAGCTCAGGGTGTGTTCGAACTGTAGCTGCTTGCCCTTGTAGATAACCCTTTGTTCCTTCACCGGAATCTGAGTCTTCAACTGGATTCTTTGATGAAGCTCCTCCACTGTGTCGTTTTTATCAGCGTGGATCACGATCGTTTTCCCTCCAGACATCATCCTGACGAAGAGTTGCAACCGAGTCGACTCGGAACGATTCGACGATTCGGTAAAAAAAGAGGAACAAGAACATTCCGCGGAAGAAGATAAAGACCGATTTGGGCCAGAATTCTCACCGGAACTCCAAGGCATCAACGATTGCTGCGACGCCGACAAGTGATCAGCGTCGAGCTCGTGCCTCTTCATTTTTAGAAGGATATCAACGCCGTTATCAACAGCGTACTCGTCGAATTTCCGTTTGTGAATATCGGTTCCAGAGACGGAGAAAGATGATCGGTGAGAGATTGAGGAATCTACGGCTGTTAAACGGCTTAGAGTCATCGAGAGAGGAAAATTCCTTCTCTCGCCGCCGATGAGAAAGGTTATCAAGTCGACGGCAGGAAAAAATCAACAGAAAAAGTAAAACTGAGAGAGGAAGAGGGAGAGGAGAGGAGAGGAGAGGGAGAGGGAGAGTAAATGGGCCAGTAAATGGAGGTTTGGTCAGAGCAGTCATTTTAATTTATTTTTTATACTTCATTCTTTAACACAGTTGCACATAGAGATTTAATTAAAAATAATAATATATTGTAGAAGTTAGAAAGAAAAATCTTCTCATTAATTACTTGTGTTAATTGGGTTAAACTAATTCAAAGTATGAGTTGAATATCAAAGGAAGTCAATTTACATTTTAAGAAATATAATGAAAACAATTAATACTGTAATACCACGTTTCAGCATTATATTGACTGGCCGTTTCAAAAACGGACAAATTAACATTTTTATAATTTAAAAAAAGAATAACATTTCGTAATTTGAAGGAAAATAAAATTTAAAATAATTATTAGGATTATTTAGAAGATGGAAATGCAGATTACGATTTATCGCGAAAAAACTAATATATCAAAAAAAATTCGCAAAGTTTACTTATAGAAATTTTAGGTCGATAGAAGGTCAAGATAGAGTTAACAAATTATAGAAATATTTCTTGGAAGTTAAAGAAGATAAAAATGGCGTCTGAAAGTTTTGCAGATTTTTGAGAATTTATCGAAAATTGCGAATCGTGATTTATCGAAACACAAAGAGAGTTGGTGATAAGCTATTAGCCAAGAAATAAACACATGTAATTGCTGAAGAATGACATTTATCATTGCTGGAACTAAGTGCATTGTATCACATGGTTAATTGAACTATAGATACATTGAACTCGTTGGTTCAATTAGCTTGTTGATATGGACACTTGCCATTCCATGGGCTTGATAAAAAGAAACCATGGCCGCACTTGAAACTCACGCCAACACCTCCTCTCCTTCACCCCCCACCCCAATCCTAGATAATTTTCTTCTCAAGTAACCCATAAAAATCCTTGAAATAAATCCTAAAAAAAATCCCTAATTCTTTCCAAAAGTCTCTAAAACACTAAATAAACTTTTAACCACTCAATTAGCCTTTTAACACCCTCTAAACCCTCGCCAGAATCTCGTAGGACCGCTGAAAAAGTCGTCAAAAGTTCGCCGAAAAATTCGTAGGAAGTTCGTAGGAGCCTCCTTAAGTCTTGTTGTCCTTTTCGCCGGTTTCTTTCTTCAGTCGCCGGATTCCTCCAGAGACTTTATCCGGAGAAAACCGCAAGACTCAACATGGTTAGACCGGTCAACGCTGGTCAACGTCGACCGACTCTCAGTCAACGCTAAAGGTCTTGGTCAACGATCAGTCAAAGTCAACTATGAGGGTAAACGGTCATCGCTTCGAGTCAGCCTTAGTCGACGGTTCAGGATTTTGTCGTGGTTTGTCGGGTTCAGTGTTCAGGGTCTCGGCATATTCTGATTGTTTGTTGCAGTAAGATAGATCGAGTCGACATATATATCCTGAAACATAAACTGAAGAGAGTCCTAGGTATTAACTACCAAAAATTAAATTCGGTAGAATGTGGTTAGGTTGATTAAATTAAGTAGACTTAATTAACCGGTTAGGATGATAAGATGCATGGTACATTTAAATTTCGTAAATGGCATGTTGAGTGTTTGCATAGATAGTATATATTGTTGCATGATTGTTTGATGGTTGATTAATGCATTGCATATAGAATGTGATGAGGTCATCAAGTCATCATCAACAAAGGAGCATGGAGAGGATACAATTCAACCAACCAAGACCCTAGGAGAGATGCAGTTAGGGCACACCAAATACATAGGTACATGTAATAGATCATATCTACTCAACCAGGAGGATTTAAGGTACAATTCAACTTATTGCAAAAACTTAACCCATCAAGGAATCAGAGAAACTTTGAATCATCACAATTGGAGCTCAGAAGACGAAGTTACTGAACTTCTAAACCGGTTGATTCTCAGCTTGCTTTATTTGGAAGCTCAAGGATTTAATCAATTTCAAACCAGATTGGCAACCAGGAGATACATCTTAGAATTCATGATACATATCTAATCATCCAGCAGAGTCACCCAACACCTTACAATACACCAGTAACTACTTGATCAGGAAGATCAAAGATATACTTAATTTACCATATTTAAAGCCCCATGGATTCAAATGTCCACATAATCATTATTGGCAACCAGTATAGGATATAAACCAAAACAATCACGTTTTGGGACTTCACTTACAACCTCTAGACGACCTCATCTGCACCAGACCTCACCTGATTACTCAGATCAACCAAAAGTTGCACTTACCATTTCTGGAGCCAAATAGCTTTCAAACCCACAAATCTTTCCCGATGAACGTGGCTGCAATTTAAGGACTTATTCAGGCAATAAGAAGCATCCCAAGGCGCCTAGAATATTCTCCAAACTCACCAGATATAAGCAAAGCCACAAATACCTTGATTTTGGCTGATTTTCCCAATCAAGTCTAACTACCATATTCTTTAAATTTTATGATTATTTTCATGTATTATATCCTTTAGACCGTTGTCTATGAGCCTATAAAAGCCCAGCTCCGAATTCATTGTAAATCACCCTCAATCTCTTCATAAATAAATCATTGCATTTTGTTCTTTTCAAAGTGTGTTCTTTGAATAGTTTTTCTTCTTAGATTTTAGTGAGTGATTCACCATCCTCTTAGGAGTCTTGATTTCAGGCTATCTTTGAGTGATTCAGATAGTTTGTAATCTGATTTAGAGAGCCAACCAACCTTCCATTTCATCCATTTTGAGCATATCAAGAGAGCTTTGAAGCCAACGTTCTGTTCTCCATCAACATTTCCATCTAGTCTAATATTTGGAGCTACATAATCTGGTATCATAGCCGAAAGGCTCCTAAACATGTGTTTTCTATCCATAAACCTTTGTTACTTTCATTAGTTTTCGTTTGCATTCTTTTTTGTTTCATTGCATTTATCAATTCTGTTTTGTTAGATCAATCATCTTGCCTAGTTTCCCTATTTTATTTTTCAATGCATAATCAAATAGAAAATCCATAAGAAATGTCATGTTGCATTTAGTTCTATCATTAGATCATCTTTGCATCTATATCAAAAATGCAAAAAAAAAATTGTTTATGTTTTGCATCATCTTCTTAGTTCCTTTTGTTTTACATCTATATTTTGTTTTCTTAAACCAAAAACCACAAAAAATAACACTAGTTCATTGTTTTGTAGTTTTCATCATTGTTGTTCTTGCCGCATTTCTTATAAAATCCTTAAAAAATAAAAAGAAGAGTCTTGCTTTGTTTTATTCGATTTTTTTCCAATTCCCAAGTCCAAAACCTGTTTGTTTCCTTTTATTATTTATTTAGTATCCGTTTTAGAATTTGATTTTCCAAAAATTTAAACAAAAAAAACTCATAAGTTTAACTTTCTGATTTTAACCAGACATCTATAAAAAAGCAAAGTTGAATAGATTATTTCTAACTCTTGTGTTTCGAAAATAGGACATTCCTTATTGTTTCTTAACCACATAAGATCATTTTGAACCCATTGATACTCTATTGTCTTAAATCATTTTTAGGTACATAACATGGATGTTGAAGACATGGCCAGTGACTTCAACACATCAGAGATAGATTGGGGTGAAGAAGAAAACCAATATTGGAGTGGAAGAGGAGAATCCGACAACAACTCATGGCAAGGAGAAGACACTGATTCTGAAATCAGTAAATAAGGAGTAGGAAAGCTTGCTAAAGAAATAGAAGAGGAAATATCAGAAGCTAACTTTGAAGAGGAAAGAGAGTATGATCAAGAAGAATAAGAATTTGAAAAAAAACTATGATGAAGCTTGGCTGGAACAATCTATTCCAAACACCACTCATGGAGTATAACCGATTGCTAGGAACAAGAAGAGCATCACGAGTTTGACTCTTGGGATGGAGAAGCTCAAACTGAAACAAATTTTGAAGATAACATAGAGTATGAGGAATCTGTAAATGGAGAAGATTTAAGTTCAGAGGAACCAGATCTTGAAGAAAATTATTCCCAATTCAGGCTAAGTGAAGCTGAGACAGAGCCAAGAGAAAATACCATTGAAGAAACACCAACTCTGAAATCAGTGAAGAAGAAGAGAAGATTGAACCAGAACCAGACAACATCTGTTTTTCAGGTCGTGTTCGAGGACAAGAGACTTACTTAAGGTGGGAAGAGATATGGATGAATGGTTTCAAGCAAATCAAGTTCTAGAATGAGAAAATAACCATTGTTGAAGAAACTTTAATTGAGAAGCTTATCTAGAATGGGATAATGATGCTTATCTCGGGCATGATTATGATCTACCAGAACGCACTTGAGAAGAAATGAAGCAACTTCTACACAAGGAGTTTGTAGAAGATATCTCAACAGACCCATACTACTGAAGGTGTCAAATTCCTCAAGAACAAAGAAGGTGGATCACAATTACACCACCAAAAAAGACGTTCATCCCTAAAACAAGAAGGAAAACGTCCATCAAGAAGAAGCCACAAGCTTCCAAAGTTATGAAGGGGCCAACAGAGCAAGCAGTACAAGAACAGAGTCCCAATAAACCACAAGAAGAGGTCAATGTCTCTAGTACCTTACATAAGCAACCAGCAACACCACATCAAGATAAGTGTTCCAACTCTAATAAATTAAGTTAAAGATCAAACATGTTATTGGTGTCATAAGAGAAGACATTATATTGTACATTGTCAATTAAAGAAGGTTATACTAGAGGGAAAAATTGAATTATATGAAACCAGATATAGTTTGAATCAGTATAATTTTTAAAAAATTTCAATTCTAGTATAATGCGCTTGTCTTTGTTAAAGGGAATTAATGCAGGACCAGAAGAGATGGACAGAAAAGAGAAAGTACAAGACATTGCCGTCACACTAAGTACCAACACAGAACAAGGTACTAAAGGAGAGGAGAGCATCAATGAAAAACCACTGGCCAAGCTAAGAACATTGAATGTGTTAGACAGGTAAGTCTCTCTTTGACTCCATTTGTTCCTCATGAAGCCACAGTTGTGTTACTGAGTATACTAAACTTACAAGAGCATGAAGGAACAATATGCTTTAAACCCACACTAGAACGCTTTTTTAAAACTAGTTCTAGGGAAGTAGATTCAGAAATTTCATCTTATCATAGAGAATCCATAATGAAACACCCCATCCCGACTGTAAGGTTGAGACGGACGTTCCACTAACCAAATGGACTAACTTGAGGTTCGTTCTCAACCTCAAGCCCGAACATTCTATACTTAATCAATTTCAGCGCGAGTTCTTTACTTAGCCATTTCATTCCGACTTAACTAAGGGATTCAAGCAAGAAGATAAATAGACATTTTATTAATAACTCCAAAGGTACCAATACAAATGTGGTTCAATGTTGCATTATGCTAATATAAAGTATCGGTCCTAAAACAATCCATCTATCAACACACACCACTCGTCCTCGGGTCTTGGTCCGCTCCTAGGCATGATCATCCCCATGATCATCCTTATGTCCTGAAAACAACATAAAACGTTAAGTATGCATAATACGGTAATAACCAACAACTTAACAAAAATCGATCTACATGATCCCAAATATCCCCATGCAACAAATAACCCTAAGTCCGTTCTAATTTCCTCTAAGTACGGTCCATGCCTTAGATAGAAAACACGGTCAAAACCATGTCCAGATTCACGACCATATCGAGAATCCGCGGTCGTCCGCGTCCACGTCCGTCCCGGACGTCCGTGTACTGATCGCTAGCGTACCGTGGACCATCCGCGTATGTTCAGTCCGTGCATCCGTATGGACCGGACGATCGTCCGCGCTGACGAGCCATGTACCGCGATCGCATGAGCCAAGCACTCGTCACGTCCAGCGCTTCACGTCCGTGGTCGACCAGCGCGTACATGCGATCGTCCGTAAGGACATCGCGTCTGTCCATGCTAGCGTCCCGCGGTCGTTGCACCTGTCCGTGTACGAACGGTCACGACCGTTCACCGCGAATGGATGCGATGGCCCACGGACGGTTACCATCGATCCGTGGCCGCGGTGTATGTCCGCGCCTCTCGTCCATGACCAGATGATCGTCATTCTTAACCCGACTGTGATCATTCCGGTTACGCCCAACCGTTCATGCCGATTAAACCCATGAGCGGTTTATGGCCCGGCCATGCCTCCAAGACAAACCGTCCGACCGTCCGCTTCCATGGTGCACCGTGTGCGATCACATGACCCGGCCGTGCCTTCCCGGAAAGCCGTCCGATCACTCGTGACCCACGGTTCGTTTAATCCCTTAGAGACTATGATCCGATCGTGCACGGAACAACCCGATCATGGCCTTTGGCCGATTGGTTATTTCCCAAGCATAACCGCGCCTAAAACCGTTCATGCCTAAGCCCGGTTCTAGATCCAGAAATAGAAGAAGAGAAGGGAAGTAATCCGGCCACAATTCCCATCCGGTCCATGGTCCAATGGCTTGGCCATGGCCGCGAGAATAAGAGGACTCGGTCTAACCTTTGTAGTCGTGGTGGATTTGCCCGGATCACGGCTTGTTTCTCCCGCCATGATGCAGCCTTAAACCGCTCCAATCCCACCACCAAAACACTTGAACACTCGCCGGTTCTCTCTCTTGAAATATGGCCTTCAACCCTCTTTCTCTCTCTCAATAATTTATGGCCTTTGCCTTAAGAAAATCTGGGTTTTCCCCCTTGTGAACTTGTGTGCGAAAATGGCCTCCTCATGGTCTATTTATAGACCATGAAATCGCTTGTAACTTCCCTTGGGAAGGGGTGCTTCTTTTGGACCGAATGGTTGCATCCTCCACTTGTGTCCATTCGCTTATGATCAGCTAGTGACACTAGCTGATCAGCTGATCCGACACTTGGACACTCCAGCTAGCTTGAGCTGAGCTGACTGTCCAGCTGAACACTTCTTTCCTAGCTGATTCCTCTAGCACAAGCTCCTTTCCAGCTGAGCTTGAGCTCTTCTCTGTCTACGGAACACTTATCTTGATCACTCTCGATCTTACGTCCAACTTTCTGGTCCAGTAGACGACCCATGGCCATAAGGCCGGTTCGGGGATGTTACAAGTTCTCCCCCCTTGAATTGGATTCGTCACCGAATCCGCTCCAAGAAGTTCGTCCCTTGTAAACTCCTCAAACCACTCTGGGTAATCAGCCTTCATTCGGGCCTCTGTCTCCCAAGTGATTTTCTTAACTCCGTTTCAAATCCATTCCACTTTGACCATCTGAATTTCCTTCTTCCTGGTGGCTTTTTCCAACCTATCCAAGATCCTTAAGGGTCTAGTTTCCAGCGTGAGGTTTGCTTTAAGATCCGCTGGGATCTCTGGCATAATCACATCTTGATCTGAGAGGCACTTGCGCAACTGTGAGACATGGAACACATTGTGAAATGCTTCCATCTCGTTGGGCAAGTCCAACTTGTAAGCGACCTTTCCGTCCCTTTCCAGAATCGTGAATGGCCCTAAGTATCTCGGATCAAGTTTTTCCCGCTTGGAAACCCTGGCCCTTCCTCTGAAGGTAATCATCTTAAGGTAGACCCGGTCCCCGACTTGGAACTCAAGGTCTTTCCTTCTCTTGTTTGCATAACTCGTTTGGCGATCTTGCGCCTCCTTCATCTTAGCCTTTAGGAATCGGATTTGCTCGGTGGTCTCGGCAATTATGTCCGGTCCAACAACACTGGACTCCCCCACTTGTGTCCAACACAATGGGGTCCTACACGGCCGGCCATACAACGCTTCATAAGGCGACATCCCGATGCTTGCTTGATAACTGTTGTTATAAGCAAACTCGGTCAAGGGCAAGTACTTCTCCCAAGAATCGCCCCAATCCAGAACACATGCTCTTAGCATATCTTCCAGCGTCTGTATGGTCCTCTCCGACTGTCCATCCGTTTGCGGATGGTAAGCCGTACTCATGTTCACTCTTGTTCCTAGGGCTTTCTGAAAAGATTGCCAGAAATAAGAAGTGAATCGACCGTCCCGGTCCGAGACTATACTTGCTGGAATACCGTGAAGTCTTACGACCTCATCAATGTATCTCTCAGCAAGCTTGCCCGCTCCATCAGTCTTCTTGATGGCTAAGAAGTGTGTAGACTTGGTCAGTCTGTCCACCACAACCCAAATCGTGTCTTTCCTCAACCGAGTCGCAGGCAGTCCCGTTACAAAATCCATAGTGATGTGGTCCCACTTCTATTCCGGAATAAGCAGACTTTGCAACAGGCCACTTAGAACTTGGTGTTCGTGTTGGGATTGTGTCCTGAAATCACACTTGTACTCACTCCTGATAGTAGTTGTGTATCGAGATCAATCGTTTATATAATACTGGTGATTGTAATGCTTTGCTAGAAGCCTCTTGTAATCTGTAAGTTGTAGACTTACTGCCAGTATTATATGATCCTATAGGGTCACACACCTAAGCAATCTGGAAGCTAACATATGGGAATGATCATTTGATAATGATCAAGTTGATGTGTATTGGATACACATTGACATAGAGTTTTATGATGTATGTGTCGATCGATACATGAGTGTGTCGATCGATGCAGGCTTTTCGAGAAGGTGTGTCGATCGACACAGTAAGTGTGTCGATCGATGCATATCGGGTTTTGACGTAAACGAGTCGGGCTTATCTGATGGTTTGTGAAGTCAATTCCAGGTCGATATATAAAGGCTTATATGGTCGACCTGGAGCCCCAACCGTCACTGGAATTCTCAGAGAGAAAAGCATAGACATCGAAAAACTCATCCCTGAATCCGGCACTAGCATCCCGGCGTTCCAGGTTGTGTGAGTGTGTGCTTGGTAGAGGCGAAGCACTTGATTCGCTACTGATCTCGTTCACCAATCATTCCGCTGCCAGTTCTAGGTAAGAACGAGGTTGGTAATTTCAATATAACGAACCCTAGATCCTAGAGGATCCAATAGTGGTATCAGAGCGTTGTTAGGGTTTAGCTATTGAATCTGATGCAATTAATTCGAAAACTGGGTTTGTTGAATTGTTGTTTGCCTGCTAAAATCGAGTTTTAACATGTTAATCTCGGATTAAAAACTTCTGTTGAAAATTCGATATCTGTGTTTTTCGCAGTGTATCGATCGTTGCAAGGATGCATCGATCGATGCAGAGCGAAAACACATAAACTCTTAGAGTTTGTCGCAGCGTGTCGATCGTTTCAAAGCGTGGATCGATCGACACAGAGCGAAAACTCGCAATCAATTTAGGGTTTGTCGCAGCGTGTCGATCGTTGCAAAGCGTGCATCGATCGACACAGAGCGAAAACTCGCGTAAAATAATTTTAGGGTTTTCGCACAGCATCGATCGATGCACTGGGTGTGTCGATCGATGCATCGCGAATTCGCCTATTAAATCATTGGGTTTCGATCTAGAAATCGCACTGTGTCGATCGTCACACTGGGTGCATCGATCGACGCAGGCTGTGCGAAAGGATAGATTGGTTCAATTGGATTGAGCCGGTTGTCTCGCATGGTTATGTCGGTTTAACTCGATTAAAATTCCCTGATTCTCTACTGTATCGATTGACACAGGTTAAGTGTCGGTCGACACAGGCCTTGTGATGGTTGAATCGGTTCAATTGGATTGAACTGGTTATCATACTTGGTTAAGGTAGATTGGTTAAGATCAGTTTAATTGGATAAGTCGGCTCAATTGGATTTGACCGGTTATCGCGATTAATTAAAACTGGTTGAATCGGTTCGATTAGATGAACTGGTCAAATTGAATTTGACCGGTTATCTCGGATGATCTGAAAGGTTGCATATCAAGAGTCGACCAAGTGTGTCAGTCGACGCATATGGTGACAATGCGAACCGTAATCATTTGGTTTTGAACCAAATGATTAAACAACCGAACCGAATGACCTAACCCACTGAAATTAGAACGATTAAAACTAAATTGAAATTAAAAGTTAAAAAATGTTCTAAACCTATTTAATGCACGTTGGATGTGTGTTAAATCGAAGCTTAGTTATTCAATATGGTCAACTGTCAAGACTCGTTTCGTTGTTGGATAGTCTTGCCAAGAGCTTGGTGTCCACAATTACATGAGTAAGGAAGGTAGTAGTGTTGATGGTCTGCAGTGCTTGACATCAACTATTGCATGACCTAAGAGATTGAATTACTAATCTTTTAAAGTTCCATTTCCTCAACTAAATATCAAGTGATCTTGATGTCTTGCCCAATCTTGTCTACTGTCAAGACTCGTGTCGTTTGTTGAATAGTCTTGGAGTCCTTGGTATCCACTGCAACATGAGTTAGGCAGGTGGTCATTGACAGACTTGCAGTGCGACTGTCAGTGATCATAAGACAGAAGAGATTGGTTTACTTGACTGGGCTGTCAGAAGTTCTGGGCCCAGAGACGTCAGAGTGGATGAGACATGGATTGTCTCATCTACGACCAAGAATTGTACTGAGTACAATTAGCAATGGATTGCTTACCTAGATTACTAAACTCTGAGTAATGACGAGTCGTCCACTCAGATTTTAGTGATGTATGGATCTTGGATTATTATATTCATAGAGGAAACGTTGTTTGAATATAATGCGAGTTTTCTTATTGGATAAGATTCCTCATTTCCTGAAATCATAACTAAAATTTTCTTTGATTAAATTTTCCAGCCTATGTCTAAAACTACCTTCTCGTTACGACCCGTCCTTGAGAAGGACAAGTTAAATGGGTCAAATTTCCTGGATTGGTATCGCAATTTGAGATTAATCCTCAAGCAGGAGAGTAAGGACTATGTCCTTGAGAAAGCTCTTCCAGAAAGGCTTGGGGCCAATCGCTCGAATGCAGTATATGATGCTTGGAACAAGCATTATATTGATGTGGTAGATGTGCGTGGTCTGATGTTGGCCACCATGAACTCGGACTTGAAGATTCAATACGAGAACATGGAGTCGCCAATAGAGATGATCACCAGCCTGAAACTGAAGTTTCAGGATCTGGCACGAGTTGAGAGATTCCAGTTGGTGAAGTCTCTCACTAGGTGCAGACTACCAGAGGATGTTCCAGTGAGTCCTCATGTCATTAAAATGATGGGTTACGTTGATAACCTGGGGAAACTGGATTGTCCTGTCAGCTTAGAGTTGGCAACTGACATCATTCTGCAGTCACTGCCGTCAAGCTATGATAAGTTCATTAAGAACTATATCAAGAAAGGCTTGACGAAGACGTTGACTGAGCTGCATATCATGCTCAAAACAGTAGAGCAAAACATCATAAAGGGTAAAAGATTTGAGAAATCTTGTGTTGGCAAGGGCAGAGGCAGGACCGTCCAGATTTAGAATCAGGATAAGCTTGTGTCATCTTATAAGCCCAAGTCCGGCCCATCTGGTGTTAGAAAGTGCTTCTACTGTAATGAGTATGGGCATTGGAAGAGAGATTGCATTAAATTCTTGGAAGATTCACAAGAGATGAAGAAGATGTATGGTACTTCTTTTTCAGGTATTGTGTTATTATTTCAAGTTCTACGTAAGTATTGGATACTGGTTGTGGTACTGATATTTTGGAAATATGCAGGGCCTAAGCAACAGTAGAACGTTGAAGAAAGGACAAGTGGAACTGCGTGCCTAGTATGGAGCAATGGTTGCTGCATAAGCCGTAGAGATTCTGCACTTGTAGGAGCCTTTCAAGCTTGGTTTTTGAATTAAGTAATTGCTACTATGTACCTGCTTTATGCAGAGATGTCTTTCATTTTCTTGTAAGAATTTGAATGTTTTTCATTCTGATAAAAGACAAGTTTTGCTCTTTTGATCTTAATAAAATATCATATAGTAGTACCCCTTTTGAAAGGGTTTTGTATCTTAAACCAACATACGCTTAAACATAACATAAATATCAAATGATTCAAGTCTGATGACTTGAACTCGATTTTTCCCTTAGCATAGTCAAATTGACCAAATAGAGCGCAGCGGATTCAGAAGTTCCATAGTTATGGGCTTCAGGTTCATTTGATTGTAAATCGATTGAGACATGAATTCTGCTTGCTGGGCCAAATGACTAAGGCTTCTTTAGCAGAGCTAAAGAAAAAGGGCCAGAGGCTCGTTGGGCCTTACACATACTGATGTATGCGGCCCGATGAGCATTAGTGCCAAAGGAAAACTTCAATACTTCATTGACTTATTGATGGCTTCAACAAGTATGACTGTGTTCATTTGATGTGACACGAGTCAGAATCCTTTGGAATGATCAAATGAGTTTTAGAATGAAGTATAGAACCGATTTCACAGAAGTATTGAAATCCTCGATTGAATCGAGGAATAGAATACTTGAGTCAACAAATGGGTGATCATCTAAGTGAGTGTGAAGCCATATCACATCTCTTTTCTCCTAGAAAAACCTGAATGGTGTTTCTGAGAGAATGAATCGGACCTTATTGGATATGCTTCGATTAATGATGAGTCACATGAATCTTCCATTATTCTTTTAAAAATACGCTCTAAAATGAACATGCTTACGTTAAATAAGTTTTCTATCAGAATCAGTGAAAAACACCACATAGGATGTGGACTGGGTGATTTCCAAATATGTTTTTCTGATTAATTGGGATTGCAAGGTTTGTGTAAGGCAGTTGTCAACAAACAAACTTGAACCCAAATCTGATAAGTGCTGCTTCGCTGGTTGTCCTAAGGAAACCGAGGCTTAGTACTTTTGCAACCAATCCGAGAACAAAGTTTTGTTGTTCGGAACTCTGTTTTTCCAAGAAGAACAGTGGGAGTAAAAGTACAGCTCGAAGAAATTTGAGAAACACGGGAGGCTGTTCAACCTGTTGAGGGAGAGCAGCAGTTAGACCTACAGAGTGCTGTAGGATCTACACCTGTGGAGCCTGAAGTTCGCTGATCCCAATGGATCCGTCACTAAACCGAGGGTGATTCCTCGTAACCGATTGTCGTGATCTGTTGATCATTGAAAAGTGACGAGCCTGCGAAATTCAGAGAAGCGAAGGTGAGCCCCAACTCCGAAAATTGGCTAGTTATGCATGTTAGCTTCACCGATTGAAGCAAGCATCTTGGAGTTGGAATATATGTTCTGTTGAAACGGTCAAAGGCTTTGACTCGATCAGGAACGAATAGAAACAGTGCGTTTACAAGTAAACTAGTGGGAGCGTAGTTGCAATTCTCAAAACTGTATGTTTAGAACATACTTAATCTCATAAATGACCTTCCGACGCTAAAGTCTTGTCAAGATTTGGGTCGGAAGTCAAACTTAACGATAGACATGGGAGAAGCCGCGTAAGCTCTTGGAATATGGATCCATTGAGATGGATCATAAGAGCTAATTGGATCGTGTCAGAATCCTTATGATTATAAAGTACTGGACAGTTCCAATATGCATGATTCCAAGAATGGCTTCACACCAAAGGTCTTATGGCAATGATCTTAGCAAGATGAAGTGTCTTGGACACTGGCTGAGCTAGTGTCTATGAGTGAGATTCCTTTTGCTCATGCAATAGAATCCATCATGAATGCCATATTTGCGCTCGTCTAAATGCAGCTGACGCATAAAGCATGACGAGTAGATACCAATTTGTTCCAGTAAGAGTCACTGGACAGTTGTAAGGAATATCCTCAAATGTTTGAAAAACACTAAGGATAGGTTCTTGTACAACTGAGAAAAGACGAATCAATTGTCAACTGAGTAGTTAGACGGACAAAGATGACTCCCGGCTTTCACCTGGTTATGTCATTTTGCCTGTGTAACGGTAGTGTCTGTTGGAAAGGTTTCCAAGCAGAGGACCGTAGAATAGTGCTTATTAAAGAATAGCGGTGTGGTTTGTTGGAATGGTTCCATGCAAGAACACCACAGCATCTCTCACAACCTAGACATCTGAAGACTTGGTCTTGATTCTAGTGGGAGTTGGTTTAGTTATGATGTTCAGATAGATATGATATGGTCATGTTTATGAAAAAACTGACATCAACATTATTTGACTATTGGATAATTAAATAATGGTCCCAAAATAAGTTTGTGTCATATTATAGGCCATCAAGTTGAGGACTTGATCATGAAACCCTATAAGTAACAAATGACATAAATTATGATGTGTCCCTAGTCGAGGTTGTTAAAGTGGGACAATAACAACCGCGAGAGACTAGCTTGTGAGGTGACTGTTGACTAAGTTTCATGAAGTCAATGATATGAGTATCACCGTCAGTCACATAGATATATGTTGGTGAACATATGATCGGACGTGACCCGCTAATGAGAAGTCTCCAGGATAGTTATATCTGTGTCATGAGAGGTTCTCATTACGACTATTGAGTATAGTCCTTAGACCTGAGTTCATCATGCTTTCTTGCATGTGAATTGGTGCACCTTGACCTTGTCAAACGTCGATCCGTAACTGGCGGCTATAAAGGCACTGCTCAGGTGTATCATGAAGTGTGTACAGGAACAGGGATGGAACAAGATGAGATTTGTCCCTCCTGAATAACGGGAGATAAATATCTCAGGGCCTATCGAAGATTTTATGCTGAGAAAATGTGTGGCCGCACTCAAACGAACTGTAGTTCAGTTATCTGATGGTTTGTGAAGTCAATTCCAGGTCGATATATAAAGGCTTATATGGTCGACCTGGAGCCCCAGCCGTCACTGGAATTCTCAGAGAGAAAAGCATAGACATCGAAAAACTCATCCCTGAATCCGGCACTAGCATCCCGGCGTTCCAGGTTGTGTGAGTGTGTGCTTGGTAGAGGCGAAGAACTTGATTCGCTACTGATCTCGTTCACCAATCATTCCGCTGCCAGTTCTAGGTAAGAACGAGGTTGCTAATTTCAATATAACGAACCCTAGATCCTAGGGGATCCAATAGTTCGATCTTAACCAACTGACACGTTTGGCACTTAGACACCCATTCTGCAATATCTCTCTTCATCCCGACCCAGTGATAGTACCGTTTGAGGTCTTGGTACATCTTGGTCTGCCCGGGATGAATGGAGAACTTAGACTGATGAGCCATCCTTAAGATTTCTTCCTCAAGGACTTTCACGTCAGGAACACACACCCGTACATTCACCACAATCGTTCCATTTTTGGTAAACTGGTACTCGGTGTTGTTGTTGTTCACTGAATTGATCAGCTCTTCATCATGTTCCTGAGCCAACCGAACACGAGTCAACAAATCCGCCTGATCTGCTGATCCAAGGCCGAGTGGCTCATTGTCCACTGAAAATGCGTTCAGATGAAAGGACCTGACCAATCTGACCAAGGTCTCTGCATCCTTCTCCACGGCCACCTCGGTCCTCTTCCGACTCAAGGCGTCTGCTACCAAGTTAGCTTTTCCAGGATGGTAGGTGATGTCTAGATCGTAATATACCACCAACTCCATCCGTCTCCTTTGCCTTAGGTTCAAGTTAGGGTGAGTGAACACATACTTCAGACTCTTTTGGTCGGTGAATAATTTCACTTTGGCTCCGTAGAGATAAGATTGCCAGATCTTTAGTGCAAATACTACCGCAGCCATCTCGAGATCATGAGTTGGGTAATTACCATCGTGTTTCCTCAACTGCCTTGAAGCATAAGCAATCACCTTTCCTTCCTTCATCATAACACAACCCAGGCCGATCCTGGATGCATCTGTGTAGACCACGTAAGGAACATTGTCTACGGGAAGGGTTAGGATTGGCGCCTTGGTTAGCATAACCTTTATTTCCTGAAAACTCTTCTCCGCGGCCTCCGTCCATTCAAACTTTACGTTATTTCCGGTTAGCTTAGTCATGGCCTTAGCCATACTTGCAAAACCCTTGACGAACCGTCTATAGTAACCGGCCAAACCAAGGAAACTCCGAACTTCGGTTGCGTTCCTTGGCTGCGGCCACTCCTCAATCGACCGAATCTTCTCCGGATCGACCGCCACTCTGATATATCATGGTTTTTACCGGTTTTAGACCATGATATAAGTGTGTTTTAGAGTCTTTTAGTGTTTCTTTAGAGTCTTTTACAGGTGTTATTAGATATATGCACGGTTGGAGCGGAATTGGAGTTATTGGAGCTTTTTGGAGCACTTTGGTGTTTTGACCCTAGAGATAGAGTTCACTGTCCAAAACAGAGTAATGCATCGATCGACACACATCGTGTATCAATCAACACACTAGCGAGATTGGCCTTTCTCGGCGGATGAATGAAGAATGCAGAATTTACAAGTTATGCCCAGAAGTTCCTGATAATTACAAAGAAGCCTCAAGACGTGATTAGCTTATATAATTAGGTTTTTACATCAGTTTTTAGAGACGTTTTCATATTTAGAGCTGAGAGTTTTTAGAGCTTGGGGCTGATCTAATCCTGTACTGCTTTCTGCTTTTTGGAGAAGATTTTGAACCCCTTTACTTCTTTATTCTCTTTTATGCAATCTATTATTTCATTGATTATGTCTTCATATTCTATGTCTGAGTAGTTTCATAGTTAGGTTTAGGGATTCTCATTAAGGATTTCATGACTTGCTAGATTTATTTATTTCAGTTAAGGATTCATATCAATAATTGTTCTTCGATCTAAATTGTGCCTTAACCCTAGTTTCTAACCTGATCACTTAGAATCTAGATCTTAGGTTGTTAAATTGACACGAAAGTGTGGTTTAGAATCTGAACTATTTAGGTTGAGCAATTGAATTACTCGCAAAGAAATTTGGTTTAATTGAATTGTGAACTTATCGAACTTAATCTTAAAGCTAGTTTAATCTGTTAGGAATTACAAAGAAATTTGGATTTCTGTAATTAGGCTTAGAGAATTCTCACAACGAAAGTTGGTTAATTCTATTTCCGTGTTTGAGTTCTAGAACTGTGCTTAATTTGATTATGACTGAATAATTTATCTGCTTGTCTGATTTCCTGAGAACTCCCTAGACTTAGCGCTTTTAGTTAATTGCCTACAAACCGATCTTGCTACTGATTTACTTTCTTGCATTGCTTTTAGTTTCTCATTACATTGCTTTCTCCTAGTTTTAACTTGACTATTCTTAATCTATCATTGCCTGGAGTCCTTGTGGATTTGATACCCTAAAGTACTACATTTACATCACTGTGCACTTGCAGTTAGAATAGGGATAAAAACTCGACCTATCAAGTTTTTGGCGCCGTTGCCGGGGACTCTTTGGAGTCTTTGATAGATTTGAACTTAGGGTTTAGATTAGAATTTTTATTTTTTGTTTTTGGTTACTAATTTTCTCTGTTTTTCTTTGTCGCAGGTTTGACATTCGCCTAGCATCGATCGTTGCCTCTTTTGTGTCGATCGTTACTAAGCGACTGGAGTTGAGTCGATCGTTGGACTCTAGCATCGATCGTTGCACTGCGATTACAGACAGTTTATGCAGACGCATGATACCAGAAGTAATCCGAATACTAATCTCATTAATCTACAACTTGAAGAGCTTGCTAGACTAGAGAGGACTAACAGGAAAGTTCAACGAGCAAGAATGGTTCGAGAACGTCTGATTTTGATACCCGATGCTCAAGGTACCCTGAGGGACCGACAAAACAATACGTACAATGCTGCTGGGCAAAGGATTGATGCTGAAGGGAATGTGATTCCTGAACAAGAACAAGAGCAAGGCCAAGGACAAGGCCAAGGCCAAGAGGAGAGGCGGATGGTTAATCCTCCTGTTGCTGACTATAACCGTCCGGATGAGTTTCATGCTAACCGGTCAGCTCTTGTGCCTCCAGGTTTTGAGAGGAATGACTTCGAGATCAAGACCATATACTACTTGTGAGATCCGGGATTCACACTAAGAATTTGTATTCGTGGATTTGGACTTTAGGATATAGAAATGGTATAGTTTCCTATGAATCAAAGACTTTATTGAGATTGATCGTCGAGATAGAACAAACACAATCGAAAAGAGAGTACAAAGTATGATGATCGAGCTATCTAGTCGAAGTGTTCTAAGTTAGGGTTGGAATGTCCTGAATGAGTCGCCACTTCTTCTTTAAATAGTCTTGACTCTGATCTCTCTGTTCCGATATTTCGGCCTCTCCTTCGTAACGATCCCCGTGATTCTCGCGGATTAGTTGAACTGGCAAAGACCGAGTCGCTCTATCTCCACGTCGTCTCCTGCCGAGCTCGAGCTTGATCGCCTCTTACTTCGGCATCGCTTGGGCCTCGTCAAAGCGTCATTCGTTTGGGCCCAACAAATGAATCGGCTCGTCTCTTCGTCTTTGATCCTGGAACGGGCTCATAGATATGGGCCTTTGTATTATTTGTTAATGGGCCGGATTTCCTAGAGGGAAATCCAGTACCAACAATAGCCCCCCAGCCCATTGATTTCGAGAAGTCGAGGTTAATGGGCGGTTGACGTTTTCGGGAAGACGCGCGCGTGTCTCGGGCGGCGAAAATCTAATGATTACTCTCGCCCCATCCGTAGATCTTGTTTCGATCCAATGGTAAAGGGTGGGCGCGTGGGACGAGCTGATCTGCTTTTTAGCGCGTCAGCAGTCGTGGCGTGTCTTTGTTTGAGGATTTCATCTCATACCGTGGATCTGGTCGATCATCAACGGCTAAGATTCGAGGGTCGCGAAGAGTCTTTTCAAGCTCTTTTTTTTGCTGATGTGACCTAATTGTCGCACATTCGTAGCCGTCGATCTTAAATCGACGGTTGGGATAAGAGAAAGCGAGGAGTCCAAATCATCTCGATTTTCTCAGTAATTAATACGAGTTTGGGAGTTGTACGGACGATATCGCGCACAATTCCCGCTATAGATAATCATACATATCGTCGAAGGCAGCCTTCTGCCTCCTTACTTTTATCCGTTTTCCTTCTTGCTTAAGGTTTTTCTCCATATTTCCTCTGTCGTCAGAAGAGTTCTTTCCCGGAGATTTTCTGTTTTCTTTACTTCGGTACATCTTTCCTTATGGCCTTGAGAGACCCTGCGGGAGCGAGTACGAGTGCGGCGGCGGGATTATTCGGTCCGCATCTGCCGTCTTCATTAACCGTGAACCATATTCAGCAGTTGAGGGCGCTTTGCCGGATTCCGCCGGAAGTCGAAATCGTCATTCCTTCCCCGGCGGTGTCCCCTGAAACGGTCGTAGAAGGCTACTGCTGCGCCTCCTACACGTATTTCGAAAAATGTGGGCTCTTCTTTCCTATTCCCCGCCTTGTTTTCTTAGTGCTGGCTCAGCTCCAGCTGGCGACGCCAAACTTCGTTCGATACGTTATCGGACTTGGAGTCAGGGCCGCGGAGGAGGGGATTGAGTTTGGTCTCGAGGAATTAATGCGGGTTTGCTCGGTGAAGCAAGATTCCCGCTTTCCGGGGTCGTATCGTCTTTCTCCTCGGTTTGGGAGGATCCTTGACGGTTTCCCGTCGAGGGATGGATGGAGGGACCAATATTTTTTCTTTAGGACGACTCATCACTCGGTCGGAGAGTTCGATTGCTCGGTCGTTCCTTCGCGGTGGGCTTCCAATGTTGGTAAGCCTCTTGGTTTCCTTTTTGATCCTATCCCCCTTTTTCTTTTGTTGTTGTCGGTCCGATTCCTGATCGGTTTTGTTCTGTATCACAGAGTTTCCCGAATCGCTTGACCTCAACCCTGTCACGGAGGCCCTAATAACCCGTCTGAGGAGAGGTGCCATCAACTGGGACAGTTTCACGGTGGAGCGCGTGCATGCTACCCTGAGGATCGACCCGAGAGGGGTTCCGCGGGACCGATCTCGGATCTCTCGGAACCTACCGTTTCCTCCTGTACTTCTTCGGGCTTCTCCGAATCGAGCTGTCCGACCTCCGCTTCGTATACTCGAGCGGGAAGGAGAGAGTGAGTCTCCTGTTCGTGACGTTTTGTTCGTCGTTATTTGGAAAGGCCTAAACCCTCCCTCTTTTTTTTTATAATTTTACAGGCCGTCCTTCTTTGGGTGAGAGTTCGGATGCTAGCACTCCATCTCATGAGAAGCTATCTCGTAGATCGAAGAGTCGCCGAAACGGGAAGGACCCTATGGATTTGGTAAAAAAGGTGGGGGACGGGAGTCTAAGTGACGCGCTCTTTTTTGCCATGTGTGATTCTCCTCTCCCTTCCCCGGTTATCCCTCCGAACTCCGGGGCCTGCGATGCGGCCGCAGAGACAAGGGAGGTACCTTCTTCTACGGTTGTTCGGGGAGCGGACCTGGTCTCATCCAGGGAGCCGGCTTTGCGCGGTCCTCGCCCGAATGGTTCGGGGAGACCGAATGATCAGTGTGGGTGGGAACCTTTCCCCCGCACTGAAGCGTCAGAGGATCGACACGGAGGTGAGCTCGAGCAGTTCGAGCGAGGGTGTTGGGGCGCCCGGGGGTGCGGCCCGTTTATTAAGGCGCTTCGGACCTACGGGTGCTCGGCTTCCGGTCATTAGGGACATGGTCCTTGGTGATTTGTACACCAGGATGGCGGAAGCCACCGGGAAGGTATCGATTGTAGTTCTTTGTTCTCGCCCTTCTTTTGTAAGAGAGACTTTAAAATTCGTGTGCTTATGTAGTTCCTGGAGGCTACGAACGGACTTGTGGACCAGTCCGAGCGCGAGCTTCGCGAGAGGTTGCAAGTAGGCGAGCTCGAGGCCGCCAGGAGATCAGTCCGCATTTTGACCGCGAAGCTGCAGGATTCCTTGGCCCGAGAGGAGGAGCTTGGAAGGAAATTTGCTAGGTACGAGGGAATAGAAGCCCGGTTATTGGTTCTCGAGAATCGTGAGGAAGATCTTTCTCAGAGGCTTCGGGCGGCTGAAGGTCGGACGCTGGCCGCCGAAGAAGCGAGTCGAGTTGCAACAGCGCGAGCCGCTCAAGATCGAGCCGACCTAGAGAGAGTCCTCGTGGGGAGGGACTTCGACATAAAGGTCGCGTCTCACGAGGTGAGGAAGAAGATGAGCGGGGAGTACTTGGAAATCCTTAAAGAGGTCAAGGAGAAAAGTGAAAAGCGAAAGCTTGAAACCAACGCTGAGATTCGCCTCCAAGAAACCCTGGCCAATATCGAACTCATCGCGGAGTTTGCTTCCGGCGAGCTTGACCTGACTCGGGAAGTGCTGAGGTTGGCCGACCAAAAGAGGGCGGCCATGGAAGAGATGAACGCCGCAGCAGTCTCTGATTTTAGTGTTGGCAAGTTAAACTTGCCAACCGTGTCGAGCGACTCGGCCGGCTGCTTCCCGCCCTGATCAGTACGGATCGAATCTCCCGACTGGGGTTGCATCAACCAGTGATCAGGCGGAGGGTGGAGACGAGGCTTCCTCACGCTCGCGGCAATTTTGATTGTTCAGTCGTTGCCCGAAGGGGTTTTTGATTTTTTTTTGAACATCTATTTGCCCGAGGGGGCTTTGTTTTATTTTAGCGTCGGAACTCGAGGACATTGTGTCCTCTTTTCAATGAATCTCTCTTTGAGTCTTTCATGCCTTACCATAGACTTTACTGTTTTAGCACCTTAGCGCGAAGTCGCTCGTACTCGAGTTCGAGTTCTTTCGTAATGTGCAGTACGAGTTTGATGTTTAATGGGAATGATAAATCGGGGTAGACTTACAAAGATTCGTTGTGCGCGGAGGTCTTTCCGTGTGATCGGTTGCCTTGACTTCGACATTTTTCGCTTAAAGGGAGAGGGTGGCCCTCTAATTCTTTCGAGCTGTATAAGGTTGGGAGAATTTTAGGTTTGCGGGAGGTTGTTTCGGACCGCTTTGTTTCGAAGAGATAATTTCATATCGCTTGATTTTGGGAGAGGCCATTTCAGGTCGCTCGGAAAAGATAAATTAATATCGTTTGTTTTCGAAGAGATAATTTCATATCACTTTAGATTTTGAAGAGATAATTTCATATCACTTTGCTTCTTGGAGAGATAATTTCATATCACTTAATAGAATGTAATGGTGAGGTATTTCGCAACGACTCTAACTTTTACGACAGAAAGAGACATTGGATTGAGAGACTTATTTTGATTTCACAAAGATAAGCTAGTATGACTTCGTCAGAAGTTGTTGAGCTCGGTAAGAGCTTTGTGTTTGGGGGGTGGCTGCGCTCGAAGTCGAGCTGCCTACGTACCCTTTTAAGGGGGATCAAGCAATTTCGTAGTTCGATTATGTTGTCGTACTCCTAGTGGAAGTACTTTTTGAGGTTGATGATGTTCCAAGGTCGTAGTTCAGGTTTCTGGGTTTCCACCAACTTGAGTCGGTAGACCCCGTCCTTTACAACGTCGGTGACCTGGTAAGGACCTTCACACTTTGCTCCTAACTTCCCAGCGTGTTCTTCCTTTTTATGGTCGAACACTTTCCGTAAGACGAGCTCTCCTACTTGAAACCTTAAAGTTTTGATCTTGGAATCGTAGTAACGAGCTGCGGCTTGTTGGTAGTTCTGGATTCGAGCTAGTGCGAGGTTCCTCCTTTCGTCGACGAGATCGAGCTCGTCAGTTATCATCTTGTTATTGAGTTACTCTTGTCGTGGGCATTCTTCTTTGCGGATGCTTGACACGAGGATTTCGGCTGGTACTACCGCCTCGATCCCGTAAGCCAGCGAGAAGGGAGTCTCGCCGGTGGATTTGCGGGGGGTAGTCCGGTAGGCCCAATGTACGGCTGGGAGCTCGTCGCTCCAGCTCGTTTTGCACTCATTGAGTCTTTTCTTGAGGCTATTCATGATTGCCTTGTTAGCCGCTTCCGCCAGTCCATTCCCTTGGGGATAGTGTGGCGTTGAGTAAGTCAGCTTTATGTTCCACGTTCTGCAGAACTCCTTGAAGGCGTTTGATATGAACTGGGAACCGTTATCGGTGACGATCTCGTGGGGTAGTCCTTGCCGGCAAACGATGTTTCGCCAGACGAACTGCTTAACGTGAACGTCTTTGACCTTTTGGTACGACTCTGCTTCAATCCATTTGGTGAAGTAGTCTGTCATTACCAATAAGTGTGTGGCTTTCTTTTTGCCGGATGCGACTAGGAGCCCCACGATGTCCATTCCCCATCGCATGAATGGGTATGGCGATGAGATAGAGGAGAGTTTCTCCGATGCTTGGTGGATAATCGGGGCATGCTTTTGGTACTTGTCGCATTTGTTGGAGAAGGACTCGCATTCGGTGGCCATTGTTGTCCAGAAATAGCCTTGCCTTTTGATTCGTACGGCCAGGGCTCGTCCTCCGGAATGGCTTCCGCATGATCCGTCGTGGGCCTGCGTGATCATGGCTAGGGCTTCCCTTTTGTCGAGGCATTTGAGGTAAGGTCCGGAGAGACTCCTTTTAAAGAGCTCTCCTTGTGTGACGCAGTACCTTGCACTTTGTACCTTGAGTTTCCGTGCCTCCCATTTGTCGTCCGGAACTTCGCCATTTGTAATGTATCGAATGATCGAAGTTCTCCAATCTTCGTCATTGTCAGGCTCGGGTCCTTGATTGGTGGATGCGGCTTGGATTGATCCGTCGGGGACGTTCGCGACGTACACGGCATTTCTCGAATCAGGATCATCATCAATTTCGATGATATCGCGACTGGTGTTGCCGAGACATTTTTTGTGCTCGACATCGTCCTTTATGGCAGGCTCGTCCTGTTTCAAGGACAGAGCCTTTAGGGCTATGTCGATGCTTGGTTTCTCGATCCCCTCGACCGGTATGATCCTTTTAAGGTTAGAATCTGATGTCGATGCTAATGCGGCTAGGGCATCGGCTGCGGTGTTTTCCCCCCGCGGGATCCGTGTTAGATCAAAGAATTCGATCTGTTTGGCGAGCGTATGGACTACCTGTAGGTATGCTTCCATGCGCTCGTCCTTGGCCTTGTAGTCGCCGTGATATTGGCTCGTGACCAATTGGGAGTCGCTGAACGCGTCTACTTCTCGGGCTCCTATTGCTATTGCTAGTCTGAGCCCGGCTATTAACGCTTCATATTCTGCTTCGTTATTTGATGCGGCGAAGCCCAGTCTGAAAGACTGTTCCAATACTTCGCCGGTAGGGGATACCAGTTTTACTCCTACTCCAGATCCTTGCCTTGAGGAAGCTCCGTCAACGTAGAGTTTCCATTTTTTTCCGGAGGTCGGGTCAAGTTCGACGGTCGGTGGGAGCTCGATTATAAAATCTGCAAGTACTTGTGCTTTTAGGCACGTCCGAGCTTTATATTCTATGTCATACTCGCTAAGTTCGATAGCCCATTTGACCAGTCGACCGGACTGGCTTGGACTGTGAAGGATGGTTCTCAGTGGCTGAGAGGTCATTACTATGATCGAGTGCGATTGAAAGTATGGTCAGAGTTTCCGAGCTGATGTCACTAGCGCTAGGGCGAGTTTTTCCATGGCGGGGTATCTGGTTTCAGCGTCGATTAAGGTCTTACTGATGTAATACACCGGCCGTTGTTCGTTATGTTCCTCGCGAACCAGGACTCCACTTACTGCTGCCGTGGAAACAGCTAGGTAGAGGTAGAGGGGGTTCCCCTTCTACTGGTTTCGCCAATATGGGTGGTTCGCTTAAGTAAGCTTTGAGCTGAGTGAACGCTTCTTCGCACTTTTCTTCCCAGAGGAACTTTTTGTTCGCTTTGAGCAAGTGATAGAAGGGCAGACATTTATCAGTCGACCTCGAGATGAAACGGTTCAGAGCAGCTATTTTGCCAGTCAGGCGCTGGATTTCTCGCGTTGTTCTGGGAGATTTCATCTCTATGAATGTTGCGATCTGTTTGGGGTTTGCTTCGATCCCTCTTTCGGTTACTAGGTAACCTAGGAATTCTCCTGAGGGGACCCCGAAGGTACACTTTGCTGGGTTGAGTTTCATCTCGTATTTATTGAGAATGATAAAACATTCTTTTAGTTGTGGGATGTGATCCTCATACCTGGAAGATTTGACCAGCATATCTTCGACCAGCCGGTCGATGTGTGGGAGTGGGAAGCTGTCCTTCGGACATGCTTTGTTGAGATCCGTGAAATCTACACAGACTCTCCACTTCCCGTTCTTTTTCTTAACCCCTACAGGGTTCACAAGCCAGTCGGGGTATTTGACCTCTCTGATCGATCCGATTTTTAATAATCGATCGACCTCGTCATTGACGGCTTGAGCTCATTCCGGATCTAGTTTTCGACGTTTCTGTCTTACCGGTTTGTAGGTTGGGTCGACATTCAGCTCGTGGCTGGTAACGTCGATGTTGATCCCTCTCATGTCTGCTGAAGACCAGGCAAAGGAGTCGACGTTTTGTTTAAGGAAAGAGACCAGTTCGTTTTTGACTGGCTCTGATAGGTCGATTCCAATGCCAACGAGTCTTTCGGGATGAGCATCGACTATGCAAACTTGGGTCGCGAGGTCCTTTGGAGGTCCTATTTGACTCGGGTCGTTCGACCTTTTGGTCTGCATGGTGGCGAGCTCGTCCTCTTTCTGTAATTTCTACGCAGGGGATTTTTCAATCTGCTTGTATCCATTCATGTAGCAATGGCGGGAAATCTTTTGACTTCCGTACACGGTTTTTACCCCTTTAGGAGTTGGGAATTTTACGCATTGATGGTAGGTCGATGGTACCGCTTTCATGTCGTATATCCATGGTCGACCTAGAATAGCGTTATAGGGAGCTGGCCGATCCACTATGACGAACTCTGTCATTCTTCAGACTCCTCCAGCTATCACCGGGGCGAAGACAGAGCCCATCGAGTACGTTGTTTCGCCAGCGAACCCTACTAGTGCTGTCTTTTCTTCCACGATCTCGGAGTCGTTAAAGTCCATCTTTTTGAACGCATCGTAAAAGAGGACATCTACCAAACTTCCTGTGTCGATCATTATCCTTGAGAGTTCGACATCTCCCACTACTAGACAAACGAGGAGAGCGTCGTCGTGTGGTTTGTCGAGATTGCTTGTCTCGCTCTCGTGGAAAGTGATCTCGTGGTCTGGACCTATCATTGGGATTTTCCCCCCTTTGTCAGTTTCGACTCTTCTTTGAAGAGCTTTGATTGAATTGACCGAGTCTCGGCAAAGCTTGGAGCCACCGAAGATGAAGTCGATTCGTTTAGGGGGTATAGCCCGTACACCCCCCCCCCCCCCCCCCCCCCCCCCCCCCGCAGAGACGATGGAGATTGATTCGTGAGCGTAAACTCTTAACGGGAGCCGGAGGTGGGGATAACGCCAATCCTTCCAGGGTGCCGCTCAGGCTGAGCTCGCCGAGAATAAACTCAACTCGCTTCCGCGACCCCTGAGGAAGAGTTGCGGGAGATTCCGGCTCCTTTGTCCGTTTCCTCCTCGACTTTGGACTCGACTTCGGAGTCTCGTTTGCTTTCGGACTCTCGCTTTTGAGCCTCGGCTTTAGCTCGAGTATAGCAATCTTCGGTCGAGTGTCCTCTTTTGTTGTGAAATTCACAGAATTTTTGTTTGTCGAACTCGAATTTCTTCGAGCTCTTCGGGCTCTCGACCGCATTGACGTTTCCTGATTTACGAGAATCCTTTTTCGAGTTCGAGTTCTGCGAGCCCGAAGGGTTCTTTTCTTTTCGGTGCTTTTCTCTGAGGGTCGTGGTTTCGTCCATGAGGCGAGCGAAGGCCGATGCGCGATGAAGGGCGTCATCGAGTGTTTGAGGTTCACGGACTGTTATTTCCATGCGGAATCTGGTTGAATACCATAGTCCACGTCGCAGTGCTTCTATAGCTACTTCGTCTCGTGGGTTTGCGATTTTGGATTTTATTTCCTTAAATCGGTCGATGTACGAGCGAAGCGATTCGTCGGGTTTTTGGGAGACGCCAAATAGAGCTGCCTCAGTAGTCTTTTCCTTGATAAAGACGGAGTATTGTTTGAGGAAAGCCGTCATGAACTGGGTTAAGTTGTCGATGGACCTTTCTTCCAGTCCGGCAAACCATTCTAGGGCGGAGCCCGATAGGTTTTCGGCGAAGAGCCTGAAGAAAGCCGGCTCTCTCTCCTCGTCGGTAAGGTATACCCTTGCCATCGCTAGTCGGAATGCCCTGATATGGGCTTAGGGGTCCGACTTCCCAGAGAATTCCGGAAATTTAGTTTTCTTGATTTCTCGGATTCTTGCGAAGGCGATCCGGTCTGTGAATGGCGTTTGTCGCGTTTCTTCGATCACTCGATCGATGTCCGGCGCCGAGCTTGTCGCCATGTGAACTTTGGAGCTCAGACTGACGAACTGGGCCTTAGCTTGTTCAATATACTGTCTAAGCATATCGTGGTCGTCGCCTGTCGTAGGCGCGAACTGGGCTTGTGCTTGATTGGACATTTGTCCAGGGAAAGCGGGGTCGAGGAGATCGATTGCTGGAAACGATCCCGTCTAGTCGACCTGCGGCGTTCGGAACTGTACCGTATTTGACCCGTTAACGGGTCCTGAGCTCGAGGCGAAAGCAGAGCCTCCTAGTTGCCTCGGCCGGATATTCGAACTACTCGGGAAAGGTGGTGGCCCGGGTAATGGTCGACTTCCCGATCCGGTTGGATCTGTGATCGTTTAATTTGAACCGAATGGGGTTGGAGTCGCGATGGGCGTCATTATAGGGCGAAAGCCGCAATTCGACGTACTGGCAAAATTCCCCGACGTTCCCGGTGGAGTTACCACCTGGGAGAAGTCCAAGCGTGTACACGGTGGGGGACTTATAGGGGTTCGTGGATCGTGTGTTGATCTACCCCCTTGTTTTGGCTAGCGAGCTCTTCAAGACGGGCGTTAATGCGCCTTTCCTGTTCATCGAGCTGCGCGGCCAGAGAGCGGTTCACAATCTCTTGGGCCCGTGCGCTTGCCTCGTTGTTTCTCGTTCGGTTTACCAACATGCTTAACATCGAACGGATTTCAGCGAGATCATCCGGGCTTTGTCGCTGTGGAGCAGAGGGCAGTGGCGAATTGGGTCTGGTTGTTCCAGATCCGCCTCCAGGGGTGGGAATCGAATCGTTTCTCATCCACACCCAGTTTCTGCTCGGATCGTTAGTTCCTGACAAAACATTTGTCGGAGTCTGGCTCGTCGCGATTGTTTGGGCGACTGAGCCGGCCGGTGCCGAGGTCGTGGAGACTGAGGCAGAGCTCGTCAACACGCCATCGGTCTGACCCATGATTCTTACCCCGGTGGTGTTCTGAGGAACGTTGTCGACCGTTTGAGGGTGGTCAACCGGTGGTGTGGCGCTGGGAGAGCCAGATTGGTCGGGATTCATCTCGATCTATCGGATCTAAGATCTGATTCTTAAGACAGGAAAAACTATAGATAGTCCCCACAGTCGGCGCCAAATGTGAGATCCGGGATTCACACTAAGAATTTGTATTCGTGGATTTGGACTTTAGGATATAAAAATGGTATAGTTTCCTATGAATCAAAGACTTTATTGAGATTGATCGTCGAGATAGAACAAACACAATCGAAAAGAGAGTACAAAGTATGATGATCGAGCTATCTAGTCGAAGTGTTCTAAGTTAGGGTTGGAATGTCTTGAATGAGTCGCCACTTCTTCTTTAAATAGTCTCGACTCTGATCTCTCTGTTCCGATATTTCGGCCTCTCCTTCGTAACGATCCCCGTGATTCTCGCGGATTAGTTGAAATGGCAAAGACCGAGTCGCTCTATCTCCATGTCGTCTCCTGCCGAGCTCGAGCTCGATCGCCTCTTACTTCGGCATCGCTTGGGCCTCGTCAAAGCGTCATTCGTTTAGGCCCAACAAATGAATCGGCTCGTCTCTTCGTCTTTGATCCTGGAACGGGCTCATAGATATGGGCCTTTGTCTTATTTGTTAATGGGCCGGATTTCCTAGAGGGAAATCCAGTACCAACACTACTCAATTCTGAGGCAGAATTCCTTCCATGGTTTCCCTAATGAGCAGCCAATGGATCATATTGATGAGTTTGAGGACATAGTCACTGGGATGAAGTATGATGGAGTGAACTATGACTATCTGTTTCTCAAACTCTTCCCCTACTCTCTCGCTGGAGATGCTGCTGTCTGGCTGAAACAACTTCCACCTGGGAAGTTTACTACTTGGGACGCTGTTAAGAGTGAGTTTCTGAGACACTTCTATGATGATGCTCGCTCTGATCAGTCGAGACAAGACATTCTCACTTTCTCCCAAGGACCTATAGAGCCTCTTAAGACTGCCTGGATGAGGTTTAATAAATACTAATGTGACTGCCCGCATCATGGATTCACTGAGGTAACATTGATGGGTATTTTCTTTAGAGGTATAGATCTCCCATACAAGACTGCGTTGGATAATTACAGTAATGGAAATTTCAACACTAGGACTCCTGAGCAAGCTAAGCAATTGATAGGTAACTTAGTAAGCAGTAATAGCTGCAAGACTGCTGATAGGAGAAGAAAAGAATCTGGTGGGAAGATAGATAATTTGGAGATTGCTGATATTAGGAGTAAGTTGGACACTGACTGTAATTTGCTGGCTGGGAAGAAAGCTGTCCATTTTGCTCAAGATGTAGAAGTGATCAATGCTGAAGAAGATGGTCAGGAAGAGGATGTGAACTACATTGGAGGATCTGGTTTCCAAGGAAACAGGTTTGGAGGAGAGCAAGGTAATAGGTTCTTCAATGGTGGATAGAAGAGTGCTTTCACAAGCAATCAAAACTCTTCTGGCTTTGGACAGAATGCTGGTTTCCAAAAGCCTTTTCAACAAGGTAATCAGATGACTTATGGATCTTCCTCTTACCAAACACCTCCTGCTGCTAATGCTCATGAGAGCAAGATGGAGAGTATGATGGAGCAGTTGCTAGAAGGACAGACTAAGATTGCTGTGGACTGCAACAGGAAGTTAGATGATGTGTATGAAGACCTTAATGGGAAGTTTGAGTCCTTAAGTACTCATGTGAAGCAATTGGACACTCAGGTGAGCCAAATTTCAAGCTCTATTAAGGGAAAGAGGGTCGTGGACACCCACATCAAGGCTTCGTCAGTCTATATCGATGATGGATCATACCAAGGTGAAAATTTCGAGTTAAATACAGCTGAACTGGTGGAAGAAGCTGAAAATTCTGAAATTGAGGAAAATCTCTCGGGTGGAATCTGTGAAACTTATGCTGCATCGATCGATGCACCTATAGCGTCGATCGTTGCATGCCGTGGACAGACAGATTCACTTGAGTCTCATGGCATTGATGCAGAGACGGATCTGGAGCTTATTAGATTATTCCCTGGAGTGTCTGAGATAACTCAACATGAGATTGATGAGGTCCGACATATAGGAGAGATTGGTGAAGAGTTGGAAGAAGTTCCACCATCTGATGATCCACCTTATCACCCTTGTGTGCAGAGGTACTTAAAGAAGATGCTGCCAATGGATGAGATGCTGAAAGATTGGGTGATAGTGGTCCCTCAACAGATAAGTAATGTGCTGTTAACTAAGATCCCGAAGAAACTACCTGATCCTGGGATATTTGTGCTGAGTTGTTCAATTTTTTAGGATGGTTTCAAGCGCTCTCTGTGTGACTTAAGAGCTGCTAGAAGTCTCATGCCATACTCTGTGGCAGAGAAGCTGGGGATGATGGATTTTTCACCCACTAGGACCTCTCTTGTCCTAGCTGACCAGTCAATAAGGATTCCGGAAAGAGTTCTTGAGGACGTCCCAGTAAGAGTTGGAAACTACTTGGTTCCGACAAACTTCTTGGTGCTTAAGTACGACAGTGAGTAGGATGATGCTTTGATACTGGGAAGACCATTTTTAGCCACAGCTGGAGCAGTGATTGACGTAAGGAACAGTCTTGTTGATCTCTATCTGGGAGATGAGCCTCTGCACTTTGAGATAGATATGCTGCGCAAGCCGCAGATTGATGGGCAAACCTTCAGGATTGAGGATGGATATGGAGAGCAGATGAGTGAGACTTTGGTTTCAGATCCTGGAGATCATTTTACTCCCTTTTTTCTTGGACTAGCTCACAGTGAGACAGCTTACTCTCCGCCTTGGATGAGGAGACTTTCGCAGAGGCAATCACAGTCTCTGTTGAAACCTCCAGGAGCTTGATCTTGTTCGTCCGGTCAAGCTAATGACCTTAAACAAGCGCTGAGTGGGAGGCAACCCACTATTAGGTTTTAGTGTTTTTCTTATTTATTTTTGGTGTTTTTCTTAGGATTTCACCTTTTGATTTTATTTTTGCTAAGTCTTTCGTTACAGAACACTGTCTGGAGATGTGTGACGATCGTTGCCTACATGTGCAACGGTCGTTGCAGGGAGAAATTACGAAGAGATGAAATTGTCTTGTAACGATCGTTGCGGTCCTGTGCAACGGTCGTTGCAAATGGTTCAATTGCATAAAATTTAGGTACGCGTGCTAAACCGGAATCAACTTGGTTCAGCAGCAACGATCGTTGCTCATCGGCAACGGTCGTTGCATCCACGATCCAGGTAAGTGCATTAACCCTTTTCTCTCTTCTTTTCTTCCCCATTTCGCCGTTCGTTCAACCGAATCCCCTATCCCCTAAATCACTCAAAGCTTCACCATTTCCATTGATTCAAAGCTCTAATATCATTGTTTTTAAACTCTGTATCCATTTCTAGTACCTATTCGAAGCAATTCCGAGGTAAACTGTCTCAATTTCATCATTTTCGGATTCAATTTTACGGTTTTGGAATTTGAGATTTTTAGGCTTTAGGATGGTGAACCGTACCGATATAAACTTAAATTAGGATGATTGAGGATGAATTGTCATGTCTATATGATTTTGGGATGAATTTTGTTACGATTTGAAAGGTTGTTTGTCGACTGTGAAATCGCCCTACAACGATCGTCGCACTGCGACCTCACATGGAGTTTCTGCCGAGACTTATGATAGGTCTAAGTTTTTTCCTATTCTACTGCAAGTGCACAGTCAATGCAATTATAGTATATAGGGTTATCGAATCTACAAGGACTCTAGGCAATGATAGATTAAAGAACGGTCGGATTAAAACTAGAAAGAAGCAAATGTGATAAGAAACTAAAAAGCAGTGCATGAAAGTAAATCAGTAGCAGGATTGGTTTGAAACAATAAACTTAAGGCGCTAAGTCTAGGGAGTTCTCAGGAAATCAGACAAGCAGACAATTCATTCAGTCAGGATCAAATTAAACGCAGTTCTAGAACTCAAACACGAATGTAGAATTAACCAACTTTCGTTGTGAGAATTCTCTAAGCCTAATTGCAGAAATCCAAATTTCTTTGTAATTCCTAACAGATTAAACCAGCTTTAATTTTAAGTTCGATATGTTCACAATCTTATTAAACCAAATTTCTTTGCGAGTAATTAAATTGCCCAGCCTAAATAGTTCAGATTCTAAATCACACTTTCGTGCTAATCTAGCAACCTAAGATCTAGATTCTAATTGATCAGGTTAGAACTAGCATTAATCACAATTCAGGTTGAAGAACATTAAAGTTATGAATCCTAACTGAATTAAATAAATCTAACAAGTCATGAAATCCCTATGAGAATCACTAAACCTAACTATGAATCTACTCAGACATAGAATATGAAAGCATAATCAATGAAATAATAGATTGCATAAAAGAGATTAATAAATGAGTAAAGGGGTTCGAAATCTTCTCCAATAAACGAGATGTAGTACAGGAAATAGATCAGCCCCAAAAGCTCTAAAAACTCTCTGCTCTCAAGTATGTTAGCGTATGAAAGCGTATCTAAAAACTGATCTAAAAACCTAATTAAATAGCTAAAACATCTTGGGGCTTCTGTGTAATTATCTGGAACTTCTGGGCAACTTTGCAATATCAGCATTCTTCATTAACTCTCGCGAGTCTGGCCCAACTCGTCATGCAATGACCGATACATGTGTGTGTCGATCGACACAGTACACTGTTTCGGACAGTGAGCTAAATCTCTCGGGTCAAAACACCAAAATGCTCCAAATAGTCCAAATAACTCCAAATCAACTCCAAACGTGCATGTACCTAATAACACCTGTAAAAGACTCTAAAGAAACACAAAAAGACTCTAAAACGTACTTATATCATGGCTTAAAACCGGTAAAAACCATGATATATCAACTTTCCCACACTTAGCCTTTGTTTGCCTTCAAGCAAAACAGAGAACTAAAACATGGTGAAGAGGTTTAAAACTTTCAGAAACTCTTTTTGTCCTAGAAGCAACAATACTCAGATTCCCCTTAGTAAACCACTGAAGGAATCAACTGCAAGATATCAAGACCAACATGTACTTCCCCCACACTTTGCAACTGTCCTAAGTAAACTCCACAATCAATCCAAGCAATTCAAATTCACCCTACTGACTTCTTAAGCATATTAAGTGCGGTCTCACATAAGGATTTACGATCAAAGGGCACATGGATTCTTACTTTGCCAGCTCTAGACCACCATACTATCTTTTTCTGGTTCCTTTTCTTGTTTTTTCCCTTCCTTAGCATTCTGATTTTTCCCCATTGGGTATCATTTTTTTTTATCAGTGCTCTTCCCGTTAAGGGGTGTACTTTGGACACATTCCATGGATGCACATGATATAATAGTTGTAGATACCACTCCCAGAGACCACTTCGGAGCTACTAGCTCATCCTCAGTTTATTACTTATTTTTTTTTTTTTACTTTATGGAAGGGGAGAAGGGAACCATACTCGGACAGGTTTACAAGCTGTGTCAGAACTAACAAAGGAATCCGACTCAAGGTATACCAAGCCCTTAGGTGAGAAATTAAGTAGGGTGAAGCCAATAAAAGGATCCTCTGAATACCTGAATTGATATGGGTGTCCTCAGTAGGTTGATCCGTGTTGGGTTTTCTAATAGTCATAGATTGATCTTTCAGCTTCATCCCAGTGGTTACTTAAGTTCCTGCAAGATATTGTTAAATTCTCCAAAATTCACTGTTTCTTACTTAAACTTGTTTTGACTCAATAAAACAATTTTTTTTTTTTGAAAAACGGACTGACTCTTAAGAAAATAGAAAGATAGAAGTGAAGGAATTTCTAGCAGTTCCTAATCCAATTAGGCAACCCTGGTCTAAATTCCAAGCCTAGGATCTAGGTTTCATGTAATTGAATCTAGGGATCTCAGAATTACCTGGTGATTAGCAGCGGAAGGTTTTGCAGATAATCGAGATCACGAAGCACCTCAAACGCTGTGCCTCTACTGGTATCCACACGCACGCAAACTGAACAGAAGGGATGCTAGTGCCTTTAGAGATCAGATCTCTCAAGAGGTTTCTCTTACTTTTCTGGTGGCTGTGAATTGGGTTAGATTAGTGTTTAGGTCGACCATATATCTTATATATGTCGACTTAAACCACAACCGAATTAACCAACGATTAAACCGATTTTAATCTGGCAATTCGCGAGTTGCGTCGACCGACACACTTGATGTGTTGATCGACACTGCCCCAAAAAATTGTTATCGAATGCATATCAAATATGCATTCATCAGATCATTACATTAATGATCAACCTCATATACTACGTACAGTTTGCTTAGGTGTGTGACCTTGTAGGATCATATAACACTAGCAATGAGTTCTTAACTCATTGATCATAAGTGGCTTCTAGCAAAGGATTACGACTACCTAGTGTCATATGATTGTCTCATCTCGACAATACGACTTTCACTTAGAGTAAGCACAATAGATTTCAGGACATTCCCAACAATCTCCCACTTGTACTGGAATCATCTATTCCTTTAATCCCTTCGTCACTATATCTCGATCTGGAATAAGGCAAGATCTGTGTCACCCTTATTTAGCCAAGATCATGTTCATCGAACTCCGATTTATACTGATTAGACAAACGACTGACAATCACCTCGTTTGAGTGTGGCCACACATTTCTCAGTATCAAATCTTCGATGGGCCCTGAGATATTTATCTCCTGTTATATAGGAGGGACAAATCCCATCTTGTTCCATCCCTGTTTCTTCACACGCTTCATGATGCGCCCAATCAATGCCTTTATAGTCACCAGTTACGGCTGACGTTTGACAAGGTTAAAGCGGACCAATTCACATGTAAGAAAACATGATGAACTCAGGTCTAAGGACTATACTATATTGTCGTAATGAAAACTCTCATGACACTTATATAACTATCCCGTTGAGTTCTCATCAGTGGGTCATGTCCGATCATGTGTTCTCTAACACATATCTATGTGATTGACTTTAATACTCTTATTAATGACTCCATGAAACTTAGTCATCAGTCACCTCACATACTAGTCTCACGCGGTTGTTAATGTCCCACTTTAACAACCTTGACCGGGGACCATCTTAATTTATGTCATTTATCACTTATAGGGTATCATGATCAAGTCACATACTTGATGACCTATAAAATGTCATAAATTACTTTGAGACTATTATTTAATAACCATTATTAAATAATACAGATGTCAGATTTCAATAACATAATCAAATTATGTTTATACGAACATCATATCATAACTAAATTAATAACAACAACTCTCACTAAAATTAAGATCACATCTTAATACATCTAATGCATGTAGCAGTTGTCTGAACTTCATTCGCTCTTGCTCAACATGTGTGGAAGGACACTGCGTCTTGCTAAGAGTAATGTCAAGTGTCATTGGAACGAGGCCCTTCTTGGAGTCATGCATACTGGACCTGTGCAAGTTCTTATCACCATAAGTATCTTGACACAATCCAATTAGCTTGTCCAATCTATCTCCATAGATTCGTATTCCAAGAAAGTATACGGTTTCTCCCATATTTTTATCGAAAAATAACTTTCTTGTCAAGTCTTTACAGACTGAAACAATGGAACTTCATTTCCAAGAAGTAGTATGTTATCAACATACAATACTAGAAATGAAATTGCGCTCCCACTAGTCCTCTTGTAAACACATGGTTCCTCTTCATTCATGATGAAGTCAAACCTTTTGACTGCTTCATCAACACGAAGATTCCAACTCCGAGATGCTTGCTTCAGTCCATAAATGGACCGATGAAGCTTGCATATCTTCCTAGCTTCATTAGGATCAATGAAAACTTCAGGTTGTGTCACGTACACATCCCTTTCCAGAATTCCTTTTAAGGAAAACTGTTTTCACATCCATCTGCCAGATCTCATAACCATTATGAGTGGCGATTGCTAGGAGAATCCGAATGGACTTAAGCACGTTGACTGGGAATAGGTTTCTTCATAGTCAATACCATGAATTAGCTTGAAACCCTTTGCCACCAACCTAGCTTTGTACATCCATGTCAACTTTTCTTCTTGAAAACCCATTTACTCACAATGGCTTCTACACCATCGGGTAAATCAACCCAAGTCATACTTGGTTCTGTGACATGGATCCTATTTCGGATTCAGTGGCTTTTAGCCATTTTCGGAGTCAGGGCTCATTATTGCTTCTTCAAAATTCGCAGGCCCGTCACTTTGAATGATCAACAGATCATGATAATTGGTTACGAGAAATCCACATTTCTCGGGTTCGTGACGGATCCCTTCGGATCTGCGAGCTTCAGTTTTGTGTAAAAGTCGCGCGCATATCTATGTTGACTTTTACCATGACCTAATTAACCAAGATTTAAAACGTAGTTAATTAAGTCATAAACCAAAATCAATATTTTGGTTCACGATCTGTGTCGATCGATGAAACTTTTGTGTCGATCGACACTTCTTCAGAAACTCGCCATTTTAAATGCACATCGAATATACATTTACCAGATCCTTTGCAAACTTTAGGCACCACAGGTGCAGGTTCTACAACTTTTGTAGATCCTGTGCTGCTCTTCCTTATCAGGTTGAACAGCCTCCTGTGATTTTCGAATTTCTTCGAGTTGTACTTTACTCCCACTGTTCTTCTTGGAAAGAAAGTCTTTCTCAAGAAAACATGGTTCCGAGTAACAAACAATTTGTTCTCGGACCGGTTGTAAAAGCAACATGCCTTGGTTTCGTTAGGACAACCAATGAAGTAGCACTTATCGGATCTGGGTGTGAGCTTATTAGAGATTAAACGTTTTATATAAGCCTCACAACCCCAAATCTTCATGAAAGACAAATCAGGAATATTAACAGTCCACATCTCATGTGGTGTCTCTGTAACTGATTTTGATGGAACCCTATTTAGTGTAAACGCAGACTTTTCTAGAGCGTATTCTTAGAAGGATAATGGAAGATCTAAGTGACTCATCATTGATCGAACCATATCTAATAAAGTCCGATTCAGGAGGAGTGAATTGTGAAACACTTTCACAGTCTCTCAGATGATCACTAAATTCTTGACTTAAGTATTCACCTCCATGATCTCATCGTAGAGCTTTAATACCTTTGCCAAATTGATCCTGTACTTCATTTTGGAACTCTTTGAACTTTTCAAAAGATTCTGACTTATGCCTTATTAATAAGACATAACAATACCTACTGAAATCATCAGTAAAGGTAATGAAGTACTGAAAGTTTTCTCTAGCACTGGTGCTCATCGGGCCATACACATCCGTATGTACAAAGCCCAATAAGTTAATGGCCCTTTCATTTTGTTCGTTCGCGACTTGTGTCGACCGACGCACAATTTGTGTCGATCGACACTACCTTTTGTTGAAAAGAGCCTTTGTCGTTTTACTTAGGGCTTGATTGGCAGAGCATTAGGTGGAGCATTATGTTTTTTATTATCCAATCATGTTTTATTTAAAAAGCATGTAGAAGAGCATTTGGAAGATGCAAATGCTTGCAAATGCTTATGCTCTCTATGCTCTCATATGGAGCATTTCCACAGCATTAACCTCTAAAATATTAAATATTTTTTTTTAAATATATAATTAATTAATTTTGTTAATTAATATTAAATATATACATATATCACAGTTTTAATTTATATATTTAAAATTATTATTACTAATATTTTATTTTCTATATTATTTTAAAAAGTTATAACATATAATAATTTAATAAATATAATTTAAATATATAAAAATGAAAAATTTATGTTCTAAATATAATATATACATATATAATATTTTAGACCAATTATAGTTAAATATAATTAATATTTTTTATAATTTTATATTTAATCACTAACAGCTCTACCATTCACTAAAATATGTTTATTAATCAGAGCATACAGCTTCAGCAGCATACTGCTTCTGCTCCTTGATGCTAATGCTCTGCTATGAACCGTTCCAATCACTATGGATTTTCTGAATCTGTTTCTCATTTACGTTGCCCAAACGACAAAGCCAGAGAAAAGGTTTTATTCGTATCATTTGACTTGAATCTCTTGGTATTAATGTTATAGTAAGGCACATTCTTGTTTAGAACATAAAGTCCATTCTCTAATGGATTGCTACTATAAAATATATCACTGTAATCAAATGAATAACACTTATTCTTAATTTGAAAACTGATATCCTTCCATATCCAAACAAGGAATAGAAATAATCTTTCTGCTCACAGCAGATACATAGTAGCAATTCTTAAGTTCTAAAATATGCCATAAAGAAAACAAATGAAATACTCCTACGGCTAATGCAGCAACTATTGCTCCATTTCCCACGCATAGATCCACTTGTCCTTTCTCCACAGTCCTACTTTTGCTCAGGCCCTGCACATTTTCACAAAATATGAGTACCACAACTGGTATCAAATACCCAATAAGTAGGACTATAAGAAGTAACATTTACTTCTATAACATAATACCTGAAGAAGAAGTCTCGTACGTCTTCTTCAGCTTCTCATAATCTTCCAAGAATTTATTGCAGTTTCTTTTCAAATGCCCATAACCATTACAATAACGGCACTTAACATCTTCAGAAGGACTGGTTTTAACCTTAGGAGCATGGCTAGACTCGCTTGGATTCACAATCGAGCTCGTCTTGCCATCATCTTTGTTCTTACCAAGTTTCTTAAACTTTTTACCCATTTGTACCATAAGGACATTTGGGGTGTCCTTCTTGATGTTAGGTTCAGCAGTCTTAAGCATCCCATGCAATTCAGTCAACGTCTTTGTCAAGTTGTTCATGTTATAGTTCATAACAAATTGATCATAGCTTGACGGCAGTGACTGCAGAATGATGTCAGTAGCCAACTCTTGGCTAATGGGACAATCCAGTTTCCCCAGGTTATCAATATAACCCATCATCTTAATGACATGAGGACTAACTGGTTCGTCCTCTGGTAGCTTGCACTCAATCAGAGACCTAACCGTCTGGTATCTCTGAGTTCGTGCCTGTTCCTGAAACATACTTTTCAGGCCAGTGATCATCTCTATTGGCGACTCCACGTACTCATATTGCTTCTGCAATTCTGAGTTCATGGTAGCCAACATGAGACAACTCACATCCACCACATCATTAGAATGCTTATCCCAAGCATCCTTACCTGACTGCCAGGCATTGGCTCGGTACTTCTTGGGGAGAACTTTCTCAAGGACATAGTCCTTCTTCTCCTGTTTGACAACAATTCTCAAGTTCCGATACCATTCAAGAAATTTTGATCCATTTAACTTGTCCTTCTCAAGGACGGATCGCAAGGAGAAATTGTTACGATGGTTTGTGCTAGACATAGCTGGAAAAACAAGGGAGGTTTAGTTATGACGTTCAAGAAATGAGAAGTCTTAACAATTAAGAAAACTCGCATTATATTCAAACAATGTTTCCTCAAATGAATATAATGATCCAAGACCCATACTTCACTAAACTTGAGTGAGCCACTGGCTATCACCCAAATTTTAGCTATCTAGGTAAGCAACAACCTTGCTAGTTATATCCAATATAACTCTTGGTTGTGGATCGACATCTCATGCCCAATCCACCTGATGTTTCTGAGCCCAAAACGATTTTGATGGCCCAGTCAAGTAAACCAATCTCTTAAGTCATGTAATTGTTGATGTCTTGCACTGCAAGTCCATCAACACGATTACTTCCTGTCTTACTCATGTAATTGTGGACACCTTGCACTGCAAATCTATCGCACAATGAAATGAGCCTTGACAGTTGACAAGATTGGAAAGACATCAAGGATCACTTGATATTTGGTTGAGGAACGGAACCTTTAAAACGTTCAGTTTTATTATGTTTTAATTCTTCTAATTAAAATGGTTCATTTTGGTTTGGTTCTGTGATTTCAGATTCAATAACCTAAACCATCGGACCTTGTGTCGACCGACACTACTTTAGTGTCGATCGATGCAGGTTAACCAAAACCAATTTGCGATAACCGATCAATCCAATTGATCCGGTTTTATGATAACCAGTCAGTGTCGATCGACACTACATTAGTGTCGGTCGATGCTAACCTAATCAAATCAATCGCAATAAACCGTTCTTAGCGTTTAACCATTATTAACCAAGCTCGATAACCGGTCCAATCCAATTGAACCGATTTATCAATTTCGCGAGGTTTGTGTTGACCGACACAACTCTTGTGTCGATCGATACTAGGCGAAACCTAAGTTTTAATCGGGTTATCCTTCTGTGTCGACCGACACCGGATTGGTGTCGATCGACACAGGGCGATAAACCCTAATTGTTTTCAAGCAAAAACCTAAAACTAGATTACTTTCATGAAAACGAATTTTAGCATGCTTGTATCAACTATACAGAGATTCAGATTCAACTAATCTAATCAACATGCTAGAGATTCAATAGAACCCTAAGGCTCTGATACCACTGAAGGAATTTCTAGCAGTTCCTAATCCAATTAGGCAACTCTGGTCTAAATTCCAAGCCTAGGATCTAGGGTTCATGTAATTGAATCTAGGGATCTCAGAATTACCTGGTGATTAGCAGCGGAAGGTTTTGCAGATAATCGAGATCACGAAGCACCTCAAACGCTGTGCCTCTACTGGTATCCACACGCACACAAACTGAACAGAAGGGATGTTAGTGCCTTTAGAGATCAGATCTCTCAAGAGGTTTCTCTTACTTTTCTGGTGGCTGTGAATTGGGTTAGATTAGTGTTTAGGTCGACCATATATCTTATATATGTCGACTTAAACCACAACCGAATTAACCAACGATTAAACCGATTTTAATTTGGCAATTCACGAGTTGCGTCGACCGACACACTTGATGTGTTGATCGACACTGCCCCAGAAAATTGGTATCGAATGCATATCAAATATGCATTCATCAGATCATTACATTAATGATCAACCTCATATACTACGTCTAGTTTGCTTAGGTGTGTGACCCTGTAGGATCATATAACACTAGCAATGAGTTCTTAACTCATTGATCATAAGTGGCTTCTAGCAAAGCATTACGACTACCTAGTGTCATATGATTGTCTCATCTCGACAATACGACTTTCACTTAGAGTAAGCACAATAGATTTGAGGACATTCCCAACAAGAAGTCAGTAGCACCTCCCCCACACTTGAAACACACTGTCCCCAGTAGTATTAAGCTAAGGGTTGGTAAAAGAAAGAAAAATGTTATGGATGTGTTGAGTTCTGTCTGATTTTTACCCATGTCGCACATGCATCGATCGCTGCATAAATGCAACGACCGTTGCTAAGCGATTTTTTCGTGTTGTGACGATCGACACAAGGGTGTGTCGATCGACGCATTGCGATTTCTCGGATCAGTCAGCAAGTCAGCAGGTTAGTCCGTGAGAAAATCTCAATTTTCGAACCTGAAAGCTGAAAATCAATGTAGACAAGCAAAATCAAAGCAACAGATAGTTCAAATGCAAGAACATCATCCAAAGACATAAGCATCCTAGGAAAATCAAAAGAAAAGTGCAAAAGAAAAAAGAAAAAGCAATACAGAACCGATATCCAGAGAAGCCACTACTCTCATTCATCCTCCATCCCATCAATACGATCAGTACCACTCGAAGAACCGAGAGTCGGAGATCGCCGTCTACGTCGTGAAGGTCCTGGATGGTGTATCTGCGGCTGTCTCCTGAAAGTGCATGTACACATGAAGTTCCAGATGCTCCGTAGAATACCATCCTCATATCACCAAGAGGCATCAAAGGCTTGGGATAAGGGCCAATATCATCAACAGGGGCAGCAGGTGCAGGCGCAGATGAAGTAGAAGCCAGTGTAGAAGGCTCTCCCAGCGGATGAGCCATAGAAGGAACTCTGCGCTGATCTCTCGTAGGGGGCCGGAATCTCAAGGAATCCAGCGTATCAATCTGTGTAAGACCAGCAGCAGGAAGATCCACACCACGCTTCTCAGTGGCAGGGTCATAATAGACCCATATACGTCCCTCCTTGAGCCATGTAGCGCTCTGCAGGTGGCTGAAATCAAGGAACTCCTTGCTGTCATTACACTCTGTGCCCTCTAAGGGAATCCTGCAATGCCTGAAAATGGGAGTAAGAAGACTCCCTACTGTCTCAGTGCCCGCACCATCAAATGGCTTCTTCTGCAGTTCACATAAATGATGGGCAAAGACAGCTCCCAAGTTGAGTCCTCTAGTGGGATCTCTCAGAACAGTATCCTCAAACTGGTCCCTCAGTCCTATGAACATCATCTCCATCTCGTTCTTACGCATCTTGTTGGCTTCATATTTGCACAACAAAGTACATCCCAAGATGCGCAAGACATAACGGAGAACGGGATGCCTAACCTAAATCACCCCTGTAGTCCGTGAGTTATACCGACCATTACCAATGCACTCCTAGAAATACTGAGCTTCCTCCACATCCCACGGAAGAGACATACCAATACGCGCAGGCTCAGTGCTGAATCCATAAATCCTACAGATATCAAGAAGGGGAATCCGATACCTGCATCCTAAGCACATGAAGGTAAAGAAACCTCCTGAAGCCTTCCTGCTCTCTGGGTCAATGTAAATCACTCTGCAAGTGGCCAGCAGCTGTCTTACCAACTCAGGGTACATCTCATGAGGCTGCATAGGCATTGTCCCTAGACCAATGTCCTTACACAATGCAAAACTTGTTCATCAATGCCCAGACTCTTACAAGTCGAATAATCTGCAAACTTGGTCGGCTTAAGCGTCATGCCACACCAACCATTGTAGAGCAATGTGTCAAACTCATCCCAATGGTCAAGTAATGGCCTCTCTGTGAACGTGTCAGTCTTGAGCAGGTCATCAATCTCCATGCCCCAGACCCTATCTGTCGCAATCAGCTGCGCATCTGCTCTAGGCCATGGTGGCTGCATCGCTGCTTGAACTCTCTGATAGTCCGCAGGTTGTGGTGATTCTCGATGGAACCACTCAGTTGGTGGATGATGATGAGCTGTACCTGATGCGGCGGTGGCTCTACGTTTGCGAGCTGGTCGAGGAGGCATCTGCAGGAAAAATCAATAAACCATATAAGTCTCGGCAGAATACTCCCTGTGAAATCGCAGAGCAACGACCGATGCACAGGTGTGTCGATCGTTGCAGGGCGATTTCACAGCCGACAGATAATCTCAAAGATCAGTTCTAAATCCGTTCCAAAACCTCACAATCAGCCGAATACCATCACCAAACATCCTAAATCAAGTCTAATCAGTACGGGTTCATCAATTTCAAGCCTAAAAATCCCTAATTTCTAAACCCTAGAACCGATTCCGAAAATGATGAAAATGAGAGCTCATACCTTGGAATCACTGCAAATGGGTTGGAGAAATAGATAGGGGATGTGAAAATAAGTAAATTCAAGCTTTGAATCAGAGAAAATGATGAAGAAATGAGAGATTTAGGGTTGTGCACTTGCGGTTGTACGGACGGCGAAATGGGGAAGAAGAGAAGAGAAAAGTGTTTAAGGCACTTACCTGGGTCGTGGGAGCAACGAAAGGCACTTACCTGGGTCGTGGGAGCAACGATCGATGCACACATGCAACGATCGACGCTGTTGAACCATATTGATTTCCGGTTTAGCACGCGTACCTTAATTTTTCAATTTAAACCATTTGCAACGACCGTTGCACAGGACCGCAACGATCGTCACAAGGCGATCCCATCTCTTCGTCATATCTCCCTGCAACGACCGTTGCACATATGGCAACGATCGTCACACATCTCTAGACAGTGTTCTGTATCTAAAACTTAGCAAAAACAAATAAAAACGTGAAATCCTAAGAAAAACACCAAAATAAGGAAGAAAAACACTAAAACCTAACAGTGGGTTTTCTCCCACTCAGCGCTTGTTTAAGGTCATTAGCTTGACCGGACGAACAAGATCAGTTACCGGGAGATCGTGAAAGATACTTTCATTGCCTCTGTGCAAGTCTCCTCATCCAAGGCGGAGAGTAAGTTGTACCAGAATGAACTTGTCCAAGGAAAGATGGAATGTAATGATCTCCAGGGTAAAGAACCAATGTCTCAGTTGTCTGCTCTCCATCTCCGTCTCTAATGGTGAAGGTCTGACCATCAATCCGCGACTTGCACAGCATGTCCATCTCAAAGTGAAGAGTGTCATCTCCCAGATGAAGATCAATCAAACTGTGCTTAACATCTATCACCGCTCCAGCTGTAGCTAAAAATGGCCTTCCAAGTATCAAGGCATCGTCAGGATCACTGTTGTACTTCAGCACCAAGAAGTCTGTCGGAACTAAGTAGTTTCCAACTCTCACTGGGACGTCCTCAAGAACTCCTTCTAGAATCCTTATAGACTGATCGGCTAGGACAAGAGAGGTCCTAGTAGGCGAAAAATCCGTCATTCCCAGCTTCTCTGCCAGAGAGTATGACATAAGACTTCCAGCAGCTCCTAGATCACATAAAGAACGCTTAAAGCCATCCTCAAAGATAGAACAACTCAGCACAAACACACCAGGATCAGGCAGCTTCTTTGGGATCTTAGTCAGCAACACCTCACTGATATGTCTAGGAACCACTATCACCCAATCCTTCAGCTCTTCATCCATAGGCAACATCTTACCCAAGTATCTCTGCATACAAGGGTGATAAGGTGGATCATCAGAAGGTGGACTTTCATCCAACTCTTCACCAATCTCTTCCAGCCTTTCAAGCTCATCGATCTCTTGTTGAATTACCTCAGACACTTTAGGATATAATCGAATGGATTGTGCATAAATCTCATGTTGAGTTATCTCAGACACTCCAGGGAACAAACAATTAAGCTCTGAATCTGCCTCTGCATCAATGCCATAAGAATCGTATGAGACTGTCTGTCCACGACCTGCAACGATCAACGCATGAGGTGCACCGATCGATGCATCTGATATTTCACAGATTCCACCCGAGAGAATTTCAGGATTTTTGAAAATTTCAGCCTCTTCCACCAGTTCAGCTGTATTTAACTCAAACTCTTCACCTTGGTATGATCCATCATTGATGTACACTGACCAGGCCTTAATGTGGGTGTCTGCTACACCTTTTCCTTTGACAGAACTTGAAATTTGGCTCACCTGAACGTCCAATTGCTTCACATGAGTGTTTAGAGACTCAAATTTCCCATTAAGGTCCTCATACACAGCATCTAACTTCTGGTTGCAGTCCACAGCAATCTTAGTCTGCCCTTCTAGCAGCTGTTCCAGCATTGACTCCATCTTCCTCTCATGAGCACTAGTAGTAGGAGGAGTCTGATAAGATGAAGATCCATAAGTCCTCTGATTACTCTGTTGGAAAGGCTTCTGAAATCCAACATTCTGTCCAAAGCCAGAGGAGCTTTGAATGCCTGTAAAGGCACTCTTCTGTCCTCCATTGAAGAACATGTTTCCCTGCTGATTACCAAATCTGTTACCTTGGAATCCAGATCCTCTGATGTAATTCACATCCTCCTCCTGAGTGTCCTCCTCAGTCTGAATCACTTCCACATCTTGGGCAAAATGGACAGCTTTCTTCCCAGCTAGAAGATTACAAACTGTGTCCAGTTTAGATCTAATATCAGCAATCTCCAAATTCTCTACCTTCCCATAGGATTCTTTCCTCCTCTTATCAGTAGACTTGCAGCTATTACTGCTTACTAGGTCCTCTATCAGCTGCTTAGCTTGCGCAGGAGTCCTAGTGTTGAAGTTTGCATTGCTGGAGTTATCCAGCGCAGTCTGATAAGGAAGATCTATGCCTCTAAAGAAGATACCCAGCAATGTTACCTTAGTAAATCCATGATGCGGGCAGTCGCGCTGGTACTTATTGAATCTCATCCAGGCAGTCTTAAGAGGCTCTACAGGACCTTGAGTGAAAGGATGAATGTCCTGTCTAGACTGATCTGAGCGAGCATCATCATAGAAATGTCTCAGGAACTCACTCTTCACAGCATCCCATGTCTCAAACTTCCCAGGTGGAAGTTGTTTCAGCCAGGCAGCAGCATCTCCAGCGAGAGAGTAGGGGAAAAGCTTGAGGAACAGATAGTCATAGTTCACTCCATCACACTTCATCCCAATGACTATGTCCTCAAACTCGTCTATGTGATCCATAGGCTGCTCAGTCGGATGCCCATGAAAGGCATTCTGCTTCAGAAGAGAGTAGTAGATGGTCTTGATCTCAAAATCATTCCTCTCAAAACCAGGAGGTACAAGAGCTGACCGGTTGGCATGAAACTCGTCCGGTCTGTTGTAGTCAGCTAAAGTCCTCTCATGAATAACCATCCTCTGCTCCTGTCTACCTTGGGCCTGTCCTTGGCCTTGGTTCTGCTCCTGTTGTTGTCCAGGAGGATCAGGGATTACATTCCCTTCAGCATCAATCTGATGCCCAGCAGCATTGTATGGATTGTTTTGTTGGTCCCTTAGGACACCTTGAGCATCAGGTATCAGAATCAGACGTTCTTGAACCATTCTTGCTCTCTGAACTTTCCTGTTGGTCCTCTCTAGTCTAGCAAGCTCTTCAAGTTGGAGGTTAACGAGGTTCGAATTCAGATTACTTTTGGTATCACGCTTCTGCATAAACCGTCTGTAATCGCTCAGCAACGATCGATGCTAACAGTGAAACAATCGATTCACCTCCAATCGCCTAGTAACGATCGACACAGGGAGTGCAACGATCGATGCAATGCAATAATGAACCTGTAGACAGAGAAGAAACAGAGAAAAAAAATCAGTAACAAAATTAAAATAAATAAAAATCCTAGTAAAAACCCTAGGTTCGAATCTATCGAAGACTCTAAGAGTCCCCGGCAACGGCCCCAAAAACTTGATAGGTCTAAGTTTTGTCCTATTCTACTGCAAGTGCACAGTCAATGCAATTATAGTATATAGGGTTATCGAATCCACAAGGACTCTAGGCAACGATAGATTAAAGAACGGTCGGATTAAAACTAGAAAGAAGCAAATGTGATAAGAAACTAAAAAGCAGTGCAGGAAAGTAAATCAGTAGCAGGATTGGTTTGAAACAATAAACTTAAGGCGCTAAGTCTAGGGAGTTCTCAGGAAATCAGACAAGCAGACAATTCATTCAGTCATGAGCGAATTAAACGCAGTTCTAGAACTCAAACACGGATGTAGAATTAACCAACTTTCGTTGTGAGAATTCTCTAAGCCTAATTGCAATAATCCAAATTTCTTTGTAATTCCTAACAGATTAAACCAGCTTTAATTTTAAGTTCGATATGTTCACAATTTAATTAAACCAAATTTCTTTGCGAGTAATTAAATTGCTCAACCTAAATAGTTCAGATTCTAAATCACACTTTCGTGCTAATCTAGCAACCTAAGATCTAGATTCTAATTGATCAGGTTAGTGAAGGATTATTTTGTTTGTTCAAGGTTTAATTCTCAATTACAACCTAACACAAATCCTTAAACAGATCTAGGTTCTTGTAACTGAATCTTAAAACCAACCTGATCTTTACCTTTTGCAGCGGAGTGATTGGTGGTAATGACAAGATCAGATTAGAGCTGATGAGAATCGGCTCCTCCTCAAGTATCCACACTCTTACAAGCAAGGGACGGCTGCTAGACCAAAGATGTGGAAGATCAGAGAGAGAGGTTAGAGAGAGAGAAGGGGCGCGGCCACCAAGAAGAAATCGCAGGAGCCAGCTCTTCCTTAGGGTTTCTGATTCTTATATCTCTCATTAAGGGGCCCAAGTCATTAGACTAATGGCTCATTAATCTTTTGGGCCCAAGACACAAATTAGACAAAAGCCTACATTTTGTCTGGCCCAATTCTCTGATCCAATACAGTAAATGCCATTGCATCTTACCGTATTAATTCCATTTAACTTTCCCGTTAGCTATGGTGTGTGACCCTTTGGGATCATACAATACTGGTAATAAGTCCTAAACTTACAGATCAAGAGCGGACTCTAGCAAGCCATCATGATCACCCAGTATTTATGACTTATGTCTGATCTCGACACTTATCATACTTTCTAGAGATAGTACGATAGATTTCAGGACATTCCCAACAATCTCCCACTTGTACTGGAATCCTACAAAGGACATTCCCAACAATCTTCCGATTGTACTGGAATCCTACATTCCCTAATCCTTTTGTCTCAATATCTCGATCTGGCATAAGGCAAGATGCGTGTCATCCTTATATAGCCAGACCATGTTTATCGGACCAGATTTGATACTGACAATGCAAACGACTTGGGCAAGTCCGTTTGGGAATGGCCATTCTCTTACCAGCTATCAAATCTCCGATTGGCCTAGAGATATTACCTCCGTTAAACGGCAGGGACAAATCCCATCTTGTTCCATCACTATGAACTACACATTTCATAATACACCCAACCAAGGTCCTTATAGCTCCCAGTTACGAAACAACGTTAGACAATGATCAAAGCGCATTACTCCATGTGCAGCCACATGCATGCGAACTCAGGTCTAAGGACTATACTCTATAGTCGTATATGAGAACTTCTTATGACACATATATTAATATCTTGCAGAGTTCTCATCAGCGGGCCATGTCCGGTCATATGCTCCCCTACATATACCTATGTGTCGACTTTGATGCCGCGCATCTATGACCCCTCGAAACTTGGTCATAAGTCTCAACACAATCTAGTCTCAACAGGTTGTTGGTGTTCCAATTTCAACAACCTTCTGTTGGAATTGTGTCCAGTAATCTCGGTACTGTCTCTAGAAAGTAAGAGTATGTCAATGATCAGACATAAGTCATATAATACTGGGGGTCATGATGGCTTGCTAGAGTCCGCTCATGATCTATAAGTCTTGGACTTATTGCCTTTATTATATGATCCCATATGGGTCACACGCCTAAGCTAACAGGAAAATGTGTAGGAACGGTTATAGCAGAAGTACGGTAAAAGTGCTAGGCATTTACTGTACTTAGAGAGAATAAAACGGTTTAGCCACTGTGTGTCGATCGATACACAAGGTGTGTCGATCGACACAGTGCGCGAATGCCGTCGAGTTAATTGGTGTTTGGGCCAAATGGCCCAAACGGAACCGGACAAGTTTTATAAATAAAACTCGAGTTCAGAACCAAAAACCCTAGCCGAAAACTCTCTCTCCCTCTGCGCCGAGTTCCTCAGTGGCCTAGCAGCCTTCTTCCTGATTGGTGTGCGTGTGTGAACCTCTGGAGGAGTTATCTCTCGGTGGCTCTCTGATCTCTGACCATACCATCCCTTTCCGCTGCACAAACAGGTATAAGGTGAGATCATGAATTGTTTCTATTCAAGAGAACCTAGATCCGCATGTTTAGGACTGTTGAATCTGAGAACTAAATCTGGATTAACCCCTAAACATTCCTTCAGTGGTATCAGAGCTATTGGTTCTGGTTTTTCTTGTTTAGATTCAAGTTTAGGATTGTTTTTCTTGTTTAAAAGTGTTTTGAATCAACTACTGATAAGAGAAATCACTTAAGCAACAAGGAATTGAAACCTAAACACACTTAAAATCGCAGAAACCAAGCTATATTGATTTGGTAGAATGCGATTTTCAAAAGTCAGTATCGACTGCGATCACATGGATCGATCGATACGATCGCATGGATCGGTCGATACAGTCTATCGGCTAACCCTGTTAACGCGTGAAAGCATCGATCGATGCAGGATCGATGCAGGTTCGATGTTGGTGCATCGACCGATGCGGTTGGTGCATCGATCGACACGGTTAGGGTTTTGGCTCGGTTCCGTGCATGCGTGAGAGCATCGATCGATACAGGATCGATGCACGATCGATGCAGGATCGATGCTAAGAGCATCGACCGATGCGGTTGATGGATCGATCGACACGGTTGGTTCATCGATCGACATGGTTGGTTTAAAGCTCGGTTTAATATTTTGATTAAAATTAATTCGTCCTGGTTTAATAAACAGATTTAATAATTTTATTAAGTCTGGTTAAACCGGGACAAGAAATCCAATGTCGAAAGAATTATTGGATTTAGTGCCTAAACCAGGATTTTCTAATTTGATTTGGTTGGACCAAATAAATTGAGAAAATCCGGTTTAGTAAATAACCGGTTGACAATTGTGGTCGTCGTAGTAATTGATTTTGGTTAGACCAATTTTAATGAACCAGACCGGTTATGTCATTTAATTGGACAATTGGGTCATGTCTTGGACATGGACCAATTCTTGGGCCTCGGGCCAAGAAGTTAAAACAATTGGGCCAATTATTTGAGTCTTTCTTCAGATTAATTTAAAATTTATTTTATAAAATTATAAAGTCGATTTTAAATTAAAGTTTCCGAAATTTTGAAATTAGAAAGTTTCTTAAATTAGAAGTTTCTAGATTTGCGGGTTTTGGATTTTAAAGAAATTTCTAAAGTTAGAAAGTTTCCGTTTTTAGAAAGTTTCCAATTTTAGAAAGTTTCCAAAAATAGTAGGTTTCCAAAATAGAAAGTTTCCCGAAATAGTAATCTTCTATTTTGGGAATAAATTTTTAAATAAACCTACGAACCTCAAATAATATCAAGCGTTGGATGTCTTGTCCATTCTATGTCAGCTGTCGAAGCCCATTCAATTGTATTCATGGCCTTACAGTGTGAGGGTGTCTGCTTTTGCGTGGATAAGACGGTTTGTGATTCATAAATGTCATTGGGAGTCCCAGACATTAATGATTACATGACTGTATAGTCTGGTTTTCTTGACTGGGCCATCGGGAGTCCCGGGCCATCGGGAGTCCCGGGCCTTGAGACATCAGAGTGGATTGGGCCTCGGACCCAGATTCACAACCAAGAGTTATATCACGGATATAATTAGCCGATATAGGGCTTACCGATATAAGCTAAGGTTTGGTGACGGCCAGTGGCCCACTTTAATCTTAGTTATATGTGGATCTTGGAATCATTATATTCTATTGAGGGTAACTTATGTTATTGAATATAATGCGTGATTAATCATATTAAATTTAATACGAGATTAATCATATTGAACATTTTAACTAATAACCTTTTTATCTATATATTTCAGCTATGACTACTACAAGCACACAAAACACATTCTCAATCCGGTCTGTTCTCGAGAAGGAGAAGCTGACTGGAACGAACTTCCTGACGTGGTCAAGGAACTTGAGGCTGGTCCTCAAGCAGGAGAAGAAGGATTATGTCCTTCGTGATCCTCTCCCCGAGAGGCCTCCTGCCAATGCCGCCAGGACTCTGCATAATGCTTGGGAAAAGCATTCGTCAGATGAAAATGATGCCTATTGCCTGATGTTGGTGACAATGACTGCTGAGCTGCAAAAACAGTTCGAGAGTGTATTGTCACCCATCGAGATAATGGCAAGCCTGAAATCGCTTTTTCAGGAGCAGGCTAGGACTGAGAGGTTTCAAACAGTTAAGAACCTCTTGGACTGCAAGTTGGCTGCGAATGCGGCAGTGAGTCCTCATGTCTTGAAGATGATGGGTTATCTCGATCATCTTCAGAAACTCGACTGCCCAATCAGCCACGAACTTGCCTGCGACATCATTCTGCAGTCATTACCTGCAAGCTATGATCAGTTCATTCTGAACTTTAACATGCATGGCTTGAGTAAGACATTGCCTGAGCTTCACGGAATGCTCAAGACTGCAGAGCCCAACTTGAGGAAAACCGCCAAGGACCCCAATGTGCTTATGGTGCAAAAGGGCAAGGGGTTTAAGAAATCCTCTGCTAAGGATAAGGGAAAGGCCAAGGCTGTCCAAGTCGCGGACAAGGACACGCCAAAGCCCAAGCCCAAGTCCATGGCTGGGCCAACTGACATATGCAGGTTCTGTAAAGAACCAGGGCATTGGAGGAGAGAATGTAAGAAATTCCAAGAAGGTCTAAAGGAATTGAAGAAGAAGACTCTCGAGACTTCTTCGACAGGTATTTTTGTTATAGAAGTTAATACAACTACTTCTGATAATACCTCATGGGTTATGGATACTGGTTGTGGGGCTCATATTTGTACTAATATGCAGGCACTCAGCAACAGTAGAAGGCTGAAGCAAGGACAAGTGGAGCTACGAGTTGGGAATGGAGCGAAAGTTCCAGCACTAGCTGTAGGCACATACTTGTTGTCTTTACCTTCGGGATTGATTTTAGAACTCAATAATTGTTATTTTGTACCTGCTATAAGCAGAAATATTATTTCAATTTCTTTGTTGGATTTGGAAGGTTATGATTTTTCAGTTAAGAATAAATTATGTTCCTTCAATCGCAACAATTTGTTCTATGGTTCTGCCCCTCTTATGAATGGGCTTTACATACTCGATCAATCCGCGCCAATTTATAACATTAATACCAAACGGTTCAAACCTAATGAGGAGAACCGAACGTTTCTATGGCATTGTCGTTTAGGGCACATCAGCGAGAAACGCATCAAGAGGCTCCATTCGAATGGACTTCTTGGCTCATTTGACTTTGAGTCATGTGAGAAATGCGAATCCTGCAGGATGGGCAAAATGACACGGGCCCCCTTTAATAAACCTAACGAGAGGGCCAGTGACTTATTGGGCCTGATACACACTGATGTGTGTGGCCCAATGTCCACAAATGCAAGAGGAAACTATCAGTACTTCATTACCTTTACTGATGATTTCAGTAGGTATGGATATGTTTATTTAATGAAACATAAGTCTGAATCTTTTGAGAAGTTCAGAGAATTCCAAAATGAAGTACAGAACCAACTTGGCAAAAGCATTAAGGCTCTTCGGTCCGACCGAGGAGGAGAATACTTAAGCCAAGAATTCAGTGATCATCTAAGAGAGTGTGGGATCGTATCCCAACTCACTCCTCCCGGAACACCTCAATGGAATGGTGTGTCTGAGAGGAGAAATCGGACCTTATTGGATATGGTTCGATCTATGATGAGTCACACAGACCTTCCAATATCCCTTTGGGGATATGCTCTGCTAACAGCAGTGTTCACTCTAAATAGAGCGCCATCGAAAGCAGTAGCAAAGACACCATATGAATTATGGACTGGAGTAGCTCCAGTGCTGTCTTATCTCAGAATTTGGGGTTGTGAAGCCTATGTCAAGAGATTGATCTCAGACAAGCATACACCAAAATCTGACAAATGCTACTTCATTGGTTATCCACGGGAAACCAAGGCTTATTACTTCTATCTACGTTCCGAGAACAAGATCTTTGTTGCCCGGGATTGTAACTTTCTTGAGAGGGAGTTTCTCTCTAAGAAAGACAGTGGGAGTAAGGTACTGCTTGAAGAAATTCAAGATGAACAGGATACTGCTCAACCTAATGAGGAAGAGCAGCAGGAGGACCTACAAGAAATTGTAGAGCCTGAACCTGTAGTACCTGAAGTTCGAAGATCCGGGAGGATCCGTCACGAACCCGAGAGATATCAAGGATTCCTCGTGACTGACTGTCATGATCTTCTGATCATTGATGGTGATGAACCATCGAACTTCAATCAAGCCATGATGGGCCCAGATTCCTCTAAGTGGCGCAAGGCCACTGATTCCGAAATGGACTCCATGTCGGTCAACCAAGTGTTTTCGTTGGTTGACTTACCCGCTGGTGTAAAAGCCATCGAGTGCAAATGGATCTTCAAGAAGAAGATTGACGTGGATGGAAATGTCCAGATTTATAAAGCCAGGTTGGTGGCAAAAGGTTTCAGACAAGTTCACGGTGTGGATTACGATGAAACCTATTCACCAGTGGCTATGATGAAATCTATTCGGATTCTACTAGCAACTGCAGCTTTTCATGATTATGAAATTTGGCAGATGGACGTGAAAACCGCCTTCCTGAATGGTATTCTGGAAGAGGATGTGTATATGACACAACCTGACGGTTACATAGATCCAAAGAATGCTGGAAAAGTATGCAAGCTTCATAAATCCATTTATGGATTGAAGCAAGCATCGAGGAGCTGGAATCTTCGTTTTGATGAAGCGATCAAGCAATTTGACTTCATCAGAAACGAAGAAGAACAATGCGTGTATAAGAAATCTAGTGGGAGCAAGATTGTATTTCTTATTCTGTATGTCGATGACATACTGCTTCTCGGAAACGACGTTCCAATGCTAAAGTCGGTAAAGGACTGGCTTGGAAGTTGTTTTTCCATGAAAGACATGGGTGAAGCCGCATACGTTCTTGGAATTAGGATCTATAGAGATAGATCTAAAAGGCTGATAGGCTTGTGTCAAGACTCATACATTGACAAAGTCCTGCAAAGATTCAGCATGAAAGATTCCAAGAAGGGCTTCACGCCAATGGTACATGGCACAACGCTAAGCAAGAAGCAGAGCCCTACGTCGGCTGCTGAGCTTGAGCGCATGAAAAATATTCCTTATGCATCTGCAATAGGATCTATCATGTATGCCATGATCTGTACTCGTCCTGATGTTGCTTATGCATTGAGCATGACGAGTAGATACCAGTCAAATCCAGGTGAAAACCATTGGATTGCCGTAAAGAACATCTTGAAGTATCTGAGACATACTAAGGATAAGTTCTTGGTGTACGGTGGAAGTGATGTGCTTAAAGTCAGTGGATTCACGGACGCAAGTTTCCAGACAGACCAAGATGATTTCCGGTCACAGTCCGGTTATATCTTTAGTCTGAATGGCGGTGCAATCAGTTGGAGAAGCTCCAAGCAAGACACCGTTGCTGATTCCACTACAGAAGCTGAATATATCGCCGCTTCAGAAGCTGCGAAGGAAGCTGTTTGGATACGAAAGTTCATCATTGAACTAGGTGTGATACCAGATGCGGCTGAGCCTCTGGCACTGTTTTGTGATAACAATGGTGCTATTGCTCAGGCAAAGGAACCAAGATCACACCAGAAATCCAAGCATGTTCAAAGAAGATTTCACTTGATACGTGACATCGTTAATAGAAAGGAAGTCAAGATCAGCCGAGTCCCGACAGATGATAATGTCGCTGATCCGTTGACAAAGCCACTCCCAAGGCCTAAGCTCGAGTTCCTGACTGAAGCTGTAGGCATTAGAAACATTGAAATGTAATCTAAGTTTGAGTGGGAGTTTGAGGGCTTTATTTAGTTATTTGATATGTTCTTGTAAAACATTTTATGTTTAATGAAATTATTATTTCAAGATTATTTTAACTGTGATGAAATAATCGTTCCAAAATGATATGAACCATTTTATAGGTCATCGAAGTAAATGACTTGATCTTGAGTCATCGAAGTCATTTAGCTTGATCATGAGACCCTATATTTGATAGATGTTTTATATCATCCCGTCCCTAGTCGAAGGTTGTTGAAATTGGAACACCAACAACCGTGTGAGACTGGATTGGTTCGTGACTTATGACAAAGTCTCAGTGTGTCATAGATGCGCGGCATCAAAGTCAGTACATAGGTGTATGTTTGGGAACATACGACCGGACAAGACCCGCTTATAAGAACTCTTCAGGATATTTATATCTGTGTCATAAGAGATTCTTACTACGACTATAGAGTATAGTCCTTAGACCTGAGTTCGCATGCATGTGACTGCACATGGACTGATGCACTTTGATCATTGTCTAACGCTATCGTTCTGCGATAGTTATAAGGACCTTGTTTGGGTACATTATGAAATGAATAGTTTACAGTGATGGAACAAGACGGAATTTGTCCCTCCAATATAAATGGAGTGAATATCTCTAGGCCAATCGGAGATTTGAATACTGGAAAATGCATGGCCATGCTCAAACGGACTGTCCCGAGTCGTTTGGATTGTCAGTATCAAATCAGAGTCCGATGAACAAGATTAGGCTTTATAAGGATGACACCAATCTTGCCTTATGACTAATCGAGATATTGTGACAAAAGGATTATGAATACAGAGATTCCAGTACAAGTGGGAGATTGTTGGAATTGTGTCCAGTAATCTCGGTACTGTCTCTAGAAAGTAAGAGTATGTCAATGATCAGACATAAGTCATATAATACTGGGGGTCATGATGGCTTGCTAGAGTCCGCTCATGATCTATAAGTCTTGGACTTATTGCCTTTATTATATGATCCCATATGGGTCACACGCCTAAGCTAACAGGAAAATGTGTAGGAACGGTTATAGCAGAAGTACGGTAAAAGTGCTAGGCATTTACTGTACTTAGAGAGAATAAAACGGTTTAGCCACTGTGTGTCGATCGATACACAAGGTGTGTCGATCGACACAGTGCGCGAATGCCGTCGAGTTAATTGGTGTTTGGGCCAAATGGCCCAAACGGAACCGGACAAGTTTTATAAATAAAACTCGAGTTCAGAACCAAAAACCCTAGCCGAAAACTCTCTCTCCCTCTGCGCCGAGTTCCTCAGTGGCCTAGCAGCCTTCTTCCTGATTGGTGTGCGTGTGTGAACCTCTGGAGGAGTTATCTCTCGGTGGCTCTCTGATCTCTGACCATACCATCCCTTTCCGCTGCACAAACATGTATAAGGTGAGATCATGAATTGTTTCTATTCAAGAGAACCTAGATCCGCATGTTTAGGACTGTTGAATCTGAGAACTAAATCTGGATTAACCCCTAAACATTCCTTCACCTTCGACTATGGACACTATGATTTATGTCACTTCGTTAAATATGGGGTTTCAGGATCAAGTCTACTCATGTACTTCGATGGCCCATATATAATGACATGAATCATTTTGGAACGATTATTTATATCACAGTTAAAATAATCCAGAAATCATTAGATTTCATAAACATAAAATATTATGTTTACATGAACCTTTCAAAACAACTAAGTAAAGCCCTTTACAAACTCCCACTGAAATTAAGACTACATCTTAATTTCACTCATCCTACAGCTATAGTCCGCGACTCGTGCTTAGGCATAGGAGTGGCTTCGTTAATAGATTAGCAACGTTCTCATTCGATGAAACTTGCTTATCTACTTAACACCTCTGTCATTTATCTCACGGAATAGGTTATACCTACCCTCAAGGTGTTTGGACCTCTGATGTGCAGCTAGGCTCATCTATGCTGTGAATCACATCAAGTTCAGTGATGAACTCTTCTATCCAAACATCCTCTTTCGCCGCTTCTCAAGCTGCGAAATGTTCAGCTTAAGTCATGGAGTCAGCAACAGTGCCTTGCACCGCCAGTTAGACACAAGATATAGCCGGACTGTGACCAGGAATTATCTTTGTCTATTGGAAACTTGCCTTTCAGACTCTATCGACTTGTAGCACCTCACTTTCTCCGTAAATCAAGAACTTATCCTTAGTATTTCTCAAATACTTTAGGATATTCTATACGGCAATCCAGTGTTTCTTTGCTGGATTTGACTGGTCTTTACTTGTCTTGCTTAACATCAAAGCAACATCAAAACAAGTACGTGTCATGGCATACATGATAGATCCAATTGCCGTCGCATATGGAATCCTATCCATGCATTCAAGCTCAGCAGTTATCGTAGGACACTGTATCTTGCTTAACGTAATGCCATGTGACATTGGCATAAAACCCTTCTTGGATTGCTGATTACGTGTAGGACTTTGTCAATTTAAGAATCCTGACTTTGTCCTACCAGCTCTTTTGGATCTCTATCTTTAGATCCAAAATCCAATAACTACGTGGCTTTATCCATGTCATTCATTAAAACCAACTCCCAAGCCAGTCCTTTACCGACTGCAGCATTGGGACGTTATTTTCGAGAATCAGTATGTTATCAACATACACTATGAGAAATGCAATATTGCTCCCACTTATCTTTTAGTAAACGCACAGTTCCACTTCATTCCTGTTCAAGTCAAAACATTGACTACTTTAACAGAACGAAGATTCCAACTCCGATATGTTTGCTTCCATCCATGAATGGATCGATGAAGCCAACTTACACAAAATGTAATTTTTCGGAGTCCGGGCTCACTTTTGCTTCTTTGAATTTCGCAGATTCGTCGCTTTCAATGATCATCAGATCATGCGAACTTTTAATGATCATCAGGTTCAACTAATGACGAGAAATCACTCTCGGATTAGTGACTGACTCATTCATATCTGCGAAATTCAGGCTCTACAGGTGTAGATTCTACAGAAATCTGTAAATCCATTCGTTGCTCTCCCTCAACAGGTTGAGCAGCCTCCTGTAATTCTCGAATTTCTTCGAGTTATACTTTTACTCCCACTGTTCTTCTTGGAAAGTAACTTCCCTTCTTAGAAAACAGAATGGACGTAAAAGTAACAAGCCTTGGTTTCCCTAGGACAACCAGCGAAGTAGCACAACTACAAATACTCAGTAAAGACGAATTTGGATCGATTCCAATCCACATTTACGTGGTGTCTTTCAACTGATATTGGTGGAACTATTTCAGCGTAAACTTAGATATTTCTAGAGCGTTATTCTTAGAGAATATCATGGAAGATTCGTGTGACTCATCTTTAATCATTTCTAATAAGATCTGATTCATTCTCACAAAAACACCTCTAGGTTTTTCAGGAGAAGTGAGCTGTGAAACGACTTCACACTCATTCAGATGATCACACAATCAATGACTTAAGTATTCTCACTCGTGATCTAATCCAGAGTCTTAATACTTCTGTCATTCAGATTCTATACTTCATTCTGGAACTCTTCCGACCATGTCAAAGAATTCCGACTTGTGTCTCATCAAATGAACACAGTCACACTCACTGAAGTAATCAGTAGAGACAATGAAGTACAGGAAATTTTCTCTGGCATTACTGCTCATCGGACCACATACATGAGTATGTTCAATCTCCAATAAGCCCTTGGGCCTTTCTTAGCTCGGCTAAGATGGGCCCTATGTCTTTTGGTCCAGTAAGCAGAATTCAAGTCTCATAAGATATCCATTCAAATGAGCCCAAAAGTCCATAACTATGGGGTTTCTGAATCTGACTTACTCTATGTGACCAAAACATTTATGCCAAGAAAAATCAGGTTTAATTCATCAGATTTAAACCAATTCGGTATTTATGTTACATTTAGGCACTCTTTGGTTTAAGACATAAAACCCATTCCTTGAATAGGGTGCTACAATTAACATTTCATTAAGATCAAAAGAACAAAACTTGTCTTTATCAAAATGAAAACATTCAAATTCTTCAAAAGAAAATGAAAAAACAACTCTGCTTAAAGCAGGTACATTGTAGCAATTACTTAATAAAACCAAGCCTCAAAGGCATCTACAAGTGAAAACCCTACGGCTGAGGCAGCATCCCAAGCTCCTTCCAGACACGCAGTTCCACTTGCCCTTCCTTCAACGTTCTACTGTTGCTCAGGCTCTGCATATTATAACAAATATCAGTGCCACAACCAGTATCCAATACCTATAAGGTATAACTTGAAGTAATAACATGAATACCTGAGGAAGTAGTTTCATACATCAACTTCAACTCCTCATAATCTTCCATGAATTTAATGCAATCTCTCTTCCAATGCCCAGTCTCTTTACAGTAGCAGCACTTACCAACGTAAGAGGTATCTGACTCGGGCTCAGAAGACACACGCTTGCCATGATTCAAAATCTGGACAACTTTGTCTTCACCCTTGTCAGCATTAGGTTTAGTAAACCTACCCTTCTCATTCATGAGATTGTACAGGGTACTCTTCACGTTTGGCTCAACTGTCTTGAGTATGTCATGCAGTTCAGTCAACGTCTTCGTTAAGCCTTTCTTGATATAGTCCCTTACGAACTTATCATAGCTTGACGGCAGTGACTGCAGAATGATATCAGTTGCCAATTCTTGGCTAACTGGATAATCCAGTTTCCTCAGGTTAGCAATGTAACCCATCATTTTACTGATATGAGGACTTACTGGATGATCAATCGGTAGCTTGCAGCTAGTGAGAGATTTAACCAACTGGTATCTCTCCACTCTTACCTGCTCCTGAAATTTAAATTTCAGGCTGCTGATCATCTCTATTGGCGACTCCATGTTCTCATATTGCTTCCGCAACTCTGAGTCCATGGTAGCCAATATCAGACCACACACATCTACCGCATCATTATAATGCTTATTCCAAGCATTATATACTGCATGACTGGCCTTGGATCCGATCCTCTCGGGGAGAGCTTTCTCAAGGACATAGTCCTTTCTCTCATGCCTGAGAACTAGCCTCAGGTTCCGCGACCAAGTCAAGAAATTTGATCCGTTCAGTTTGTCCATCTCAAGGACATACCGGATCGAGAAAGTGTTTTGATTGTTTGTGCTTGTCATAGCTGAAATTTAGAGATAAATATAGTTTTAGTTATTAAGTTCATAAAAGAGCAATCTTAACAACTTATAAGAAAACTCGCATTGCATTCAAAATTTCTTTGTTTAACCTCATAAGAATACAATGATTCCGAGACCCATGTTTAGCTAAATCCAAAGTGGGCCACTGGCCGTCACCCAAAATTAGCTTTACTTGGTAAGCATACACACAGCTAGTTATAACCAATAACTCTCGGTTGTGAATTGGACCCGAGGCCCAAATTCACCAGATGTCTCAAGGCCCGGGACTCCCGATGGCCCAGTCAAGGAAACCAATCTCTTACAGCCAAATAATCACTAAAATCTGGGACTCCCAATAAAATTAGTGACTATATACTACTTTACTTACGCGAAAACAGACACCTCACACTGTAAGCCATATCTGTAATCAAATAAGCGTTAAGTAGCTGACAAGATTGGAAAGACATCCAAGCTTGATATTGTTTTTGAGGATTTTTAAGTTTTATTTCCAAAAATAGAAGATTACTATTTTTGGAAACTTTCTTATTTTAGAAACTTTCTAAATTTAGTAACTTACTAAAATTAGAAATTTCTAATTTAAATATTTCATTAAATATTTTGGGTTGGGTCACAAATTATAGGCCCAATTCTTGGCCCAAGACCATAGAATTCCAGCTGGCCCAATAATTTGACATAACCGATCCGGTTTATTAATTCTGGTCCAAGACCAAATTAACTATCAAAACCATCGGTTATTTACTAAACCAGACCAGCTCTAAATTATTTGGTCCAACCAAATCAAACTTAGACCAGCCTTCGGTTTAGGTTAAAATTCAATTTTTGAATTTAAATCCGGTTTAACCAGAAATTAAATAATACCATGTATTAAATAATTTCCAGCAAACCGCGATTTGGGTTAACCGCTTGAACCATAAAATAATTAAATAATTAAATAATTCAATCGATTCAAACAATTCAAAAGGGATTTTGTCTTTCACAAAATCGTAACAAGACACGATTTTGACTTTTGCAAATTGAATGATTAAACAATCATTACTTCTTAAACAAAGCAAAAGCAAAACGAATGACTTATTATCGATTCTTATTGATTTGTGTGAAGCTGGAACACGGCAAATTAATTATCACCTTATTTCAACAGCGATACCATGATCGTAACTTCCACAAAAGACAAAACCAACTTTCTCTATTAATTATCAAACAATGATCGTGTCAAACGATTTGACGTTCACAAAAGACAAAAATCACATGCGATTGTCACCAAGCTATCACACGATCATGATAATTAATTTAACCAATTGCAGCAAAATCAACTATGCACCTTAGCCATTAATTATGCCAACAATCGAACAACAAAAACGATCACATTATTTTATGAATTTCATCGATTTTGATTAATTGGTTTCTAATCAATTTAACTCATAATTGATTCTCAAACAACCATATAATCCAAATTACAAGAAACCTAATGCCTAGGCTCTGATACCACTGAAGGATTATTTTGTTTGTTCAAGGTTTAATTCTCAATTACAACCTAACACAAATCCTTAAACAGATCTAGGTTCTTGTAACTGAATCATAAAACCAACCTGATCTTTACCTTTTGCAGCGGAGTGATTGGTGGTAATGACAAGATCAGATTAGAGCTGATGAGAATCGGCTCCTCCTCAAGTATCCACACTCTTACAAGCAAGGGACGGCTGCTAGACCAAAGATGTGGAAGATCAGAGAGAGAGGTTAGAGAGAGAGAAGGGGCGCGGCCACCAAGAAGAAATCGCAGGAGCCAGCTCTTCCTTAGGGTTTCTGATTCTTATATCTCTCATTAATGGGCCCAAGTCATTAGACTAATGGCTCATTAATCTTTTGGGCCCAAGACACAAATTAGACAAAAGCCTACATTTTGTCTGGCCCAATTCTCTGATCCAATACAGTAAATGCCATTGCATCTTACCGTATTAATTCCATTTAACTTTCCCGTTAGCTATGGTGTGTGACCCTTTGGGATCATACAATACTGGTAATAAGTCCTAAACTTATAGATCAAGAGCGGACTCTAGCAAGCCATCATGATCACCCAGTATTTATGACTTATGTCTGATCTCGACACTTATCATACTTTCTAGAGATAGTACGGTAGATTTCAGGACATTCCCAACAGTTAGAACTAGCATTAATCACAATTCAGGTTGAAGAACATTAAAGTTATGAATCCTAACTGAATTAAATAAATCTAACAAGTCATGAAATCCCTATGAGAATCCCTAAACCTAACTAAGAATCTACTCAGACATAGAATATGAAAGCATAATCAATGAAATAATAGATTGCATAAAAGAGATTAATAAATGAGTAAAGGGGTTCAAAATCTTCTCCAATAAACGAGATGTAGTACAGGAAATAGATCAGCCCCAGCTCTAAAAACTCTCTGCTCTCAAGTATGTTAGCGTATGAAAGCGTATCTAAAAACTGATCTAAAAACCTAATTAAATAGCTAAAACACGTCTTGGGGCTTCTGTGTAATTATCTGGAACTTCTGGGTAACTTTATAATATCAGCATTCTTCATTAACTCTCGCGAGTCTGGCCCAGCTCGTCATGCAACGACCGATGCATGTGTGTGTCAATCGACACAGTACACTGTTTCAGACAGTGAGCTAAATCTCTCGGGTCAAAACACCAAAATGCTCCAAATAGTCCAAATAACTCCAAATCCACTCCAAACGTGCATGTACCTAATAACACCTGTAAAAGACTCTAAAGAAACACAAAAAGACTCTAAAACGTACTTATATCATGGCTTAAAACCGGTAAAAACCATGATATATCAACTTACATGCTTTATTTTCTTGCTTGCAGATGCCTCCTCGACAACCTCGCAAACGCAGAGCTACCACAGCAGCTGCAGCTACAGCTCATCATCCTCCACCAGTTGAGTAGTTTCCTCGAGACTCGCCATATCCTGATCCTTATCAGAGAGATCAGGAAGCAAGACAGTTGCCATGGCCTAAGGCAGACAAGGAGCTGATTCCGACAAACAAGGTCTGTGATATGGAGATTGACCAGCTGCTTAAGACCGACACCTTCACAGAGAGGCCGCTACTTGACCATTGGGACGAGTTCGATACATTGCTCTACAATGGTTGGTGTGGCATGACGATTAAGCTGACCAAGTTTGCTGACTACTGGACTTGTAGAGGGCTAGGCATCGATGAGCAGGTGCTGACATTGGTTAAGGGCATCGTTCTGGGGACAATGCCTATGCAGCATTATGAGTTGTATCCTGATCTGGTGAGACAGCTGCTGGTCACTTGCAGAGTTATTTATCTTGACCCAGAGAGCAGGAGAGCTTCAGGAGGTTTCTTTACCTTCATGTGCTTAGGAGCCAGGTATCGGATTCCCCTTCTTGATATCTGTCGGATTTATGGATTCAGCGTTGATCATGCGCGTATTGGTATGTCTCTTGAGTGGGATGTGCCGGAAGCTCAGTATTTCTGGGACTGTATTGGCAACGGTCGGTATTGCTCGAGGACAAAGAAGCTGAAACAGGTTAGGCATCCTGTTCTCAGATATGTCTTGCGCATCTTGGGATGTACTATGTTGTGCAAAGCTGAAGCCAACAAGATGCGTAAGAACGAGCTGGAGATGCTTTTCATTGGGTTAAGGGAGCAGTTTGCTGAGACTGATTTGAGAGATCCCACCAGAGGACTCAACTTAGGAGCTGTCTTTGCTCATCACTTGTGCTCACTGCAGAAGAAGCCATTCGATGGGATGGACACTGAGACAATAGGGAGTCTGCTTACTCCCATTTTCAGGCATTGCAGGATTCCCTTAGAGGGTACAGAGTGCAATGACAGCAAGGAATTACTTGATTTTACCCACCTGCAGAGTGCTACATGGCTGAAGGAGGGACATATATGGGTCTATTACGACACCGCTACGAAGTGTGGTATTGATCTTCCTGCTGCTGGTCTGACACAGATTGATACACTGGTTGCCTTGAGATTCCAGCCTCCTACGCGAGATCAGCGCAGTGTGCCTACGATGGCTCATCCGTTGGGAGAGCCTTCTACACGCCCTTCTTCTTCATCTGCGCCTGCACCTGCTGATCCTGCTGATGACATTGGTCCTTATCCTGAGCCTTCGGTACCTTTTGGTGAGATGTCTGAGGGAGAGTGGAGAGAGCGTGAGGATGGTATTCTGCGGAACATCTGGAAATACATGCGTACCTGCACTTGCAGGAGACAGCCAAAGATCCATCATCCTGGACCTTCCCGCCGACGCAGACAGTGATCTCCGACTCCCGGTTCTTCGAGCGGTACATATCGCTATGATGGCATAGATGACGAGTGAGAGTAGTGGTATTCTCTAGACATCGGTTCTGTATTTCTTTTTCACTTTTCTTTTGCATATTTCTTTTGATTTTCTTAGGATTCTTATGTTTGGATGATGTTTTTACTTTGAGATTATCTGTTGCTTTGATTCTACTGGTTTGAATTGATTTTCAGCTTGCAGGTTTAAAATTTGATAATTTCTCACGGACTAACCTGCTAACTTGCTGACTGTTCTCGGATATCGCAATGCAACGATCGACACGGTCCTGTGTGTCGATCGTCACAACACGAAAATCGTATTGCCGCGATCGTTGCGGTCCTGAGCAACGATCGACTCATGATGCAAATCGCCTTGCAACGGTCGTCACATTTATGTAACGATCGATGCATGAGCGACAGAGGTAAAAATCAGATAGAACTTAATACATCCTTTAACATTTTTCTTTCTTTTACCGAACCTTAGCTTGACACTACTGGGGACAGTGTGTTTTAAGTGTGGGAGAGGTGGTACTGACTATTATCTTTCTGTTTTCTTAGAGTCAGTCCTGTTTTTCAAAAAAAAAATTATTTTATTGAGTCAAAACGGTTTAAGTAGGAAAAAGTGAAATTTTGAGAAGTTAACAATAACTTGCAGGAACTTAAGTAACCATTGGCATAAAGTTGCAGGAACTATCTATGACTATTAGAAAATCCAACACGGATCAACCTACTGAGGACACCCATATCAATTCAGGTATTCAGAGGATCCTTTACTGACTTCACCCTTAATTTGACTTTATTTTCTCACCTAAGGGCTTGGTATACCTTGAGTCGGATTCCTTTGTTAGTTCTGACACAGCTTGTAAACCTGTCCGAGTATGGTTACCTTCTCCCCTTCCATAAAGTAAAAAAAAGAGTAATAAATTGAGGATGAGCTAGTAGCTCCGAAGTGGTCACAGGAGTAGTAGCAAACACTATTACCTCATGTGCATTCATGGAATGTGTCCAAAGTACACCCCTTAACGGGAAGAGCACTGATAAAAAAAATAAAATGATACCCAATGGGGAAAAATCAGAATGCTAAGGAAGGGAAAAGAGAAGAAAAGGAACCAGAAAAAGATAGTATGGTGGTCTAAAGCTGACAAAGTAAGAATCCATGTGCCCTTTGATCGATAATCCTTAGGTGAGACCGCACTTAATAGCTTATAGAAGTTAGTAGGGTGAACTTGAATTGCTTGGATTGATTGTGGAGTTTACTTAGGACAGTTGCTAAGTGTGGGGGGAAGTACATGTTGGTCTTGATGTCTTGCAGATGATTCTTTCAGTGGCTTACTAAGGGGAATCTGAGTGTTGTTGCTTCTAGGATGAAAATAGTTTCTGAAAGTTTTCAAACCTCTTCACCATGTTTTAGTTCTCTGTTTTGCTTGAGGGCAAGCAAAGGCTAAGTGTGGGGGAGTTGATATATCATGGTTTTTACCGGTTTTAGACCATGATATAAGTGTGTTTTAGAGTCTTTTAGTGTTTCTTTAGAGTCTTTTACAGGTGTTATTAGATATATGCACGTTTGGAGCGGAATTGGAGTTATTGGAGCTTTTTGGAGCATTTTGGTGTTTTGACCCGAGAGATAGAGTTCACTGTTCAAAACAGAGTAATGCATCGATCGACACACATCGTGCATCGTTCGACACACTAGCGATATGGGCCTTTCTCGGCGGATGAATGAAGAATGCAGAATTCAAAAGTTTTGCCCAGAAGTTCCTGATAATTACAAAGAAGCCCCAAGACGTGATTAGCTTATATAATTAGGTTTTTACACACTATAAGAAATATTGGTATTAATAGCACATCAGGATAGCACTAAGTATGTAACTGCTGTTGTATTGTTTTTGTTGGGAATAGGTACTATATTACAACCTTTTATCAACGCTGTGCCGTTTTTCATTAAGCGGGAAACCAATTCGGTTTCTGGAGCCCAAATTTATGCTGTGAAATGTGGGCGCCAACACTTAATGAAATTTTGGAGCCCAAATATTTTTGTGCCTAATTAATTAATGTCTGAAACTAAAAACTCTCAGCTAAAAGAAAAAAAAAATCTCTCTTTCTCTCAGCTCTCTCGTTCTCTCCGTCAAAGTCTCTCTCTCGTCCACCATAAGCTCTCTCCTCCGACGACGTCTACCACCACCACGAAGCTTTTCGCCGGTAATAAACACTCTCTCAGTCGTCTTCAATCTCATAGGGAGAGCTGTCTCTTTCTATCTAACTTCACATGTTTCCCAATTACAGATCTGTGTGCTTCGGTAGCGAGTCAGGAGTTCGTGACTATCACTCTTCGCCCTCGTCTTACCTCCTCCGGTGCCGTTCTTTGTTCTCTGCATCAAGAAGAAACACAACAGGTACCTAATTTCACTAATTTGTACCATTTTTGATATCTTTCTTTTGTCGCTTAACTCTCTTTGTAGCTGGTTTGAAAGTGGTGATAACGAAGCAGAGCTAAAAGGAAGAGAAGATACAGATTCGTTGTCAAGAAGCCGTGTGTTGTAGAGGTAAGATAAGATGTACCCAAACCTTAGTTTCTGATTTTGGTTTATGCATGTGTTGGATCTATTGAAGTTTGTGTATGAGATTAAATTTGAAGCCTTAATAACTTTCATTCATGGGTTTTTCAGGTTGCTAACGTGGTGAAATAACAACTTTGTCTACCTTAACTTGAAAAGGTTTGTCACACTAACATTCTTATTATTGTTTGTACCGTGACTTGATTGTTTATGGTAGTTTGTGAGTTGAATCTTTATGCTTGTTTTTTTTAGTTGAACCTATCTGATTTGTTGTGGTAGTTGCGGTTTGAATTCTGTGAAGTTATTTGGATGTGGTTATGTTATGTTCTTCACCAGTTGAGTTGTTGTTTGTATGCTTTTAATTTAGTTTGTTATGGGTTTGAATTCTGTAAAGTTTTTTGGATGTGGTTGTGTTCTGTTCTTCACCAGTTGAGTTGTTGTTTGTATGCTTTTACTTAATTTCGTTATGGGTGTAATAAGGTGACAAACTTAATGGTGGACAAGGCATGGGTGCATCTTTGCAGGTATGCAATTTATATATTTGTTTAGAGCTTAACATTAAGTCATTGATGAAAGAACATCAAACTGTTTGTTTTTCTTTTCTTTTTTGCATTTCAAACTACAGAGCAGATCCTGTACTGCTTTCTGAGAGTTTTTAGAGACGTTTTCATACTTAGAGCTGAGAGTTTTTAGAGCTTGGGGCTGATCTAATCATGTACTGCTGTCTGCTTTTTGGAGAAGATTTCGAACCCATTTACTTCTTTATTCTCTTTTATGCAATTTATTATTTCATTGATTATGTCTTCATATTCTATGTCTGAGTAGTTTCATAGTTAGGTTTAGGGATTCTCATTAAGGATTTCATGACTTGCTAGATTTATTTATTTCAGTTAAGGATTCATATCAGTAATTTTTTTTCGATCTGAATTGTGCCTTAAACCTAGTTTCTAACCTGATCACTTAGAATCTAGATCTTAGGTTGTTAAATTGACACGAAAGTGTGGTTTAGAATCTGAACTATTTAGGTTGAGCAATTGAATTACTCGCAAAGAAATTTGGTTTAATTGAATTGTGAACTTATCGAACTTAATCTTAAAGCTAGTTTAATCTGTTAGGAATTACAAAGAAATTTGGATTTCTGAAATTAGGTTTAGAGAATTCTCACAACGAAAGTTGGTTAATTCTATTTCCGTGTTTGAGTTCTAGAACTGTGCTTAATTTGATCATGACTGAATAATTTATCTGCTTGTCTGATTTCCTGAGAACTCCCTAGACTTGGCGCTTTTAGTTAATTGCCTACAAACCGATCTTGATAGTGATTTACTTTCTTGCATTGCTTTTAGTTTCTCATTACATTGCTTTCTCCTAGTTTTAACTTGACTGTTCTTAATCTATCGTTGCCTAGAGTCCTTGTGGATTCGATACCCTAAAGACTACATTTACATCACTGTGCACTTGCAGTTAGAATATGGATAAAACCTGACTTATCACACTCCCTTGTCAGACACGATGTGTCCAAGGAAGCCCACACGGCTCTGCCAAAAAACTACAGTTGCTCAATTTGGCGTAGAGTTGTTGTGTCCTTAAGGTCTCCAGTACAATACTTAGATGTTCCCGGTGTTCTTCACGGTTCTTGGAGTAGACAAGGATGTCATCAATGAATATGATCACAAACTTATCCAACCTTTCCTGATAAACACCGTTCATCATCTTCATGAAGGCAGCTGGTGCATTTGTTAGACCAAATGGCATGACTACAAACTCGTAGTGCCCATACCGGGTTCTAAACGCGGTTTTCCTCACGTCTTCAGGCGCTATCGGGATTTGATGGTATCCCGACGCCATATCGATCTTGGAAAACACGGTTGAACCTTTTAGTTGATCCAACAACTCGTCTATCCGAGGCAACGGGTACTTGTTCTTCACAGTGACCCGGTTTATACCTTGGTAGTCGATGCAAAACCGGAGGTTTCCATCCTTCTTCTTGACGAAGAGAACGGCGCCCCCCCCCCCCCCATGGAGAACTGCTTGGTCTAATAAAACCTTTGTCTAGCAGTTCCTCCAGCTGCTTCTTTAGCTCGGCCATTTTGGCCGGAGCCATTCTGTACGGAGCCTTAGATAGAGGTTTCGTCCCTGGTTCAAGTTCAATGACTAACGGGTCGGACCGGTCAGGCGGTAAGCCTTCTAAGGCCCGGAACACGTCCTCAAAGTCTCGAACCACTGGGATCTCCCCAATCTTCACTTCCGTCCCAACTTCCTTAGTTGTGATGGTGGCTAGATATGCTTCGCATCCCCTTTCCAACATCTTCTCCGCTTGGATAGCAAAGACGACCAGACTTCCTGAAGTCGGCCTCACACCCTGGAACATAACCTTGCCCTATGGTCTATCAAACTTCACCCTTCCCCGGTGACAGTCGATAGTGGCTCGGTTCTGTCCCAACCAATCCATACCCAAGATCACTTCGTGGTGCTTGAGCTGGACCACCACTAGGTCAGCTGGCATACTTACGCCTCCTATGGAGACTGGTATACCCTTAACTAATCCTAGCATGGGCATTACTTGCCCCCCGGCCGCATTTACAATGCCTTGGCCCGCGACCCGTTCCTGCTGGAACAAGCCTTTTCCTATCATCCTAGGGCTCACCAAACTATGTGTAGCCCCGGAATCAAACATAGTCAAGTGTCTCTACACCTCCTACCACAACGGTCGCTACAAATTTCCCAAATGCATATGAGCCCCGCTCTTTTCTCCAATGTATGCAATGCATTACTAAATTGAAGAAGTCAGGGTTCGAGTGAAATACCAGTAATCGCATCCAAGGAGCCAGCCTCTCCTGAGTCCTTCACAAGCTCGTAGATACGGGGATTAGCAGCTGTACCCTTGGTAGGTCCCGTACGGCCTTCACGACCCCGCTCCACTTTCGGAGCCCCCGACCGTCCTTCTCGGTCATTCGGACATTCTCGGACGAAGTGTCCAGGTTGTCCACAACGAAAACATGTGTATGGTTTCTCAGTCACTTCTTTTTGACCCTCAGCCTGTGGACAGCTCGCGACCTCATGGTCCTTGCTTCCACACTTCACGCAAGTCCTCCTTTTCTTCCAACAGCTTCCGGAGTGTTGCTTTGCACAGAAGGCGCACTCTGCGTGGTCAGAGGATTGGTTCTCGGCCCCTTGGCCCCATTTCCTCTTCAGGTCCTTCACAGGCCGGTTGGTCTCTTTGTATTGCGACTTCGCCGCCACCTGCTTCACCTCGATCAAATTGGCCTCGACCGTTGTGGCCCGCTCGACCAGCTCCGAGATGGAGTCGTACGAACAAACCGAGCAGTGGGTCTTAAGTTCCGAACGCAAACCGCGAAGGAACCGACGGACCTGAGGTGGCTCGTCCTCGACGTCCCGTCCCACATAACGCCTGAGATGGTCGAACTCGGCCTCGTACTCCCGAACCGTCTTGTAACCTTGAACCAAACTCAAGTACTTTCCTTCCATACGATCCCAAGCCTCTGCCAGGAAGTACTTCCGGTTGAATTCGGTCTCAAAGTCCTCGAACGATTCGAGAAGGCCCTTGGTGCGCCTGTCCACTGACAGCCACCAATTATGCGCATCCCCTTCAAGGAAGTGGATCGCAATGTCCTTGCGGTAGTCCTTTGGACAAAGGGTAGAATGGAAGTTCCGGACAAGCCGCGACCTCCATTCATCAGCCTCAAGTGGGTCAGCACTACCTTTAAAGTGCTTTGTTCCCAACTTGGTAATGTGGCCCAAGACGTTGAGATAGTCCACCTTACGGTTCTTCTCATGAACCGGTGACTCTATCACTACATCTGGGTCATCATCACTCGGATCCGTAGTCTCAGGGACTTGGACCCGCGGCTCACCCTCAGCGGACTTTTGACCAGAGATGTTCTGGTTCAGAGTCGTAAGCTTGTCCATAACCGTCTTAAGCAAAGTCCACATCTGACCGACGTTCGGGACTGCTGTCAACGGCTCACCGCCACCACCACCTGTGGCATCAACATTCTCATGACCGGCCTCGGTGTGGACCGCATGAGATGATGACTCGCCCATCCGTTCCTCGTCCCTAACTTGGACGTCCGGTTCTGAAACCCTGGTCCCGTCAGGAACATGAGGAGCCGGGGGCTCAATGCCTGTCTGGTTAACCTCAGGACCGGTTAACCCAGGCGCAATAGGAGTGGTCTGGACCTTTTGGCCTTGGCCGGTCGCAGACGCCTTCTTATCCTTAGTCCGTTTGGACTTACTCTTTCCAACCTGAAGATTCATCAAGATAAAATAAATATCAAGCAAGCAATCTCCAAGTCCTAACATTCCTAATGCATTTCTACGCAGACCTCAACCCGGACGAGTGGTGTAGCCCTTAACCCATAGCCTAGGAAATAACCTGGCTCTGATACCAACTTGAAACACCCCATCCCGACTCTAAGGCCGAGACGGACGTTCCACTAACCAAATGGACTAACTTGAGGTTCGTTCTCAACCTCAAGCCCGAACATTCTATACTTAATCAATTTCAGCGCGAGTTCTTTACTTAGCCATTTCATTCCGACTTAACCAAGGGATTCAAGCAAGAAGATAAATAGACATTTTATTAATAACTCCAAAGGTACCAATACAAATGTGCTTCAATGTTGCATTATGCTAATATAAAGTATCGGTCCTAAAACAGTCTATCTATCAACACACACCACTCGTCCTCGGGTCTTGGTCCGCTCCTAGGCATGATCATCCCCACGATCATCCTTATGTCCTGAAAACAACATAAAACGTTAAGTATGCATAATACGGTAATAACCAACAACTTAACAAATATCGATCTACATGATCCCAAATATCCCCATGCAACAAATAACCCTAAGTCCGTTCTAAATTCCTCTAAGTACGGTCCATGCCTTAGATAGAAACCGCGGTCCAAACCGCATCCGGATTCATGAACGTATCGAGAATCCGAGGTCGTCCGCGTCCAACCGTACAGCCGCGTCCATGTCCGTCTCGGACGTCCGTGTACTGATCGCCAGCGTACCGTGGACCGTCCGCGTACGTTCAGTCCATGCATCCGTATGGACCGGACGATCGTCCGCGCTGACGAGCCATGTACCGCGATCGCATGAGCCGAGCACTCGTCACGTCCAGCGCTTCACGTCTGTGGTCGACCAACGCGTACATGCGATCGTCCGTAATGACATCGCGTCTGTCCATGCTAGCGTCTCGCAGTCGTTGCGCCTGTCCGTGTACGAACTGTCGTGACCATTCACCGCGAATGGATGCGATGGCCCGCGGACGGTTACCATCGATCCATGGCCGTGGTGTATGTCCGTGCCTCTCGTCCATGACCCGATGATCGTCGTTCTTGCCCGACCGTGATCATTCTGGTTACGCCCAACCGTTCATGCCGATTAAACCCATGAGCGGTTTATGGCCCGGCCATGCCTCCAAGGCAAACCGTCCTACCGTCCGCTTCCATGGTGCACCGTGTGCGATCACATGACCCGTCCGTGCCTTCCCGGCAAGCCGTCCGATAACTCGTGACCCACGGTTCGTTTAACCCCTTAGCACCTATGATCCGATCGTGAACGGAACAACCGGATCATGGCCTTTGGCCGATTGGTTGTTTCCCAAGCATAACCGCGCCTAAAACCGTTCAAGCCTAAGCCCGGTTCTAGTTCCAGAAATAGAAGAAGAGAAGGGAAGTAATCCGGCCACAATTCCTAACCGGTCCATGGTCCAATGGCTTGGCCATGGCCGCGAGAATAAGAGGACTCGGACTAACCTTTGTAGTCGTGGTGGACTTGCCCGGATCACAGCTTGTTTCTCCCGCCATGATGCAGCCTTAAACCGCTCCAATCCCACCACCAAAACGCTTGAACACTCGCCGGTTCTCTCTCTTGAAATCCGGCCTTCAACCCTCTTTCTCTCTCTCAAAATTATATGGACTTTGCCTTAAGAAAATCTGGGTTTTCCCCCTTGTGAACTTGTGCGCGAAAATGGCCTCCTCATGGTCTATTTATAGACCATGAAATCGCATGTAACTTCCCTTGGGAAGGGGTGCTTCTTTTGGACCGAATGGTTGCATCCTCCACTTGTGTCCATTCGCTTATGATCAGCTAGTGACACTAGCTGATCAGCTGATCCGACACTTGGACACTCCAGCTAGCTTGAGATGAGCTGACTCTCCAGCTGAACACTCTTTTCCCAGCTGATTCCTCTAGCACAAGCTCCTTTCCAGCTGAGCTTGAGCTCTTCTCTGTCTACGGAACACTTATCTTGATCACTCTCGATCTTACGTCCAACTTTCTGGTCCCGTAGACGATCCATGGCCCTAAGGCCGGTTCGGGGATGTTACACATAACACACTTGTTTCTTGTCCAAAGTGTCAATCTTATTGCAGGTACTAAGGGTGTGAATCACATAAGAGTTATAACTAAACAGAAATTGCTGCTAGACCAAGTTTAGAACAAAAAGGCATCACCACCAATGGAAAATAAAAGCAAGATCACCAAAGGAGAGAATGGTGCCACCATTTATAAGTGTCTAGAAGGCCAGAATAGAGGAGTCATACTGAATTATCTATCCAAAGAAGAACCACCAGATGTCCCTTACATCATCCATCTGCAAACATATCAAGGTAAGACCGTACACTCACAAAATAGAATGAAAGCTAACTTGCTTTCTTTTGTTTCAAGTTCTATAATTTTGAGGTCGAAACCTTTTCAAGAGGGAGAGTATGATGATGACATCAAGTCATCATCAACAAAGGAGCATGGAGAGGATACAATTCAACCAACCAAGACCCTAGAAGAGAAGCATTTAGGGAGCACCAAATACATAGGTACATGTAATGGATCATATCTACTCAACCAGAAGGATTTAAGATATTCAACTTGTGCCAGAAACTTAACCCATCAATGAATCATAGAAACTTTGAATCATCACAATTGGAGCTCAGAAGACGAAGTTATTGAACTTCAAAACCAGTTGATTCACAACTTGCTTTATTTGGAGACTCAAGGATTTAATCAATTGCAAACCAGATTTTGGCGACCAAGAGATGCATCTAAGCATTCATGATACATATCAATTCATCCAGAAGAGTCATCCAACACCTTACCATACACCAAAAACTACTTTGATCCAGGAGGATCAAAGATATACTAAACTTACCATATTTAGAGACACATGGATTCAAATGTCCACAAAATCATTATTGGCGACCAGTAGAGGATATAAACCAAAACTATCACGTTTTGGAACTTCACTTACAACCTTTAGACGACCTCGCCTGATTACTCAGATCAACCAGAAGTTCCACTTGTCATTTCTGGAGCCAAATAGCATTCAAATCCAACAAATCTTTCCCAATGAACGTGGCTGATATTTAAGGACTTATTCAGGTAATAAGAAGCATCCCAACGCACCAAGAATATCCCCCAAACTCACCAGATATAAGCAAAGCCACAAATGTCTTAATTTTGGCTGATTTTCCCAATCAAGTCCAACAACCATATTCTTTATATTTTATGATTCTTTTCATGTATTACCTCCTTTAGACCATTGTCAATGAGACTATAAAATTCCAGCTCCGAATTTATTGTAAATCACCCTTAATCTCTTCATAAATAAATTATAGTATTTTGTTCTTTTCAAAGTGTGTTCTTTGAATAGTTTTTCTTCTTAGAGTTTAGTAAGCGATTCACCATCCTCTTAGGAGTCTTGATTTCAGGCTATATTTGAGTGATTAAAATAGATTTTAATCTGATTGAGAGAGTCAATAAACTCATTGAGCAGTGAGTTGTTCACCAACCTTCCATTCCATCCATTTCGAGCAGATCAAGAGAGCTTTGAAGCCAACATTTTGTTCTCCATCACCATATCCTTCTATTCTCACCTTTGTAGCTACATAATCTGGTATCATAGCCGAAAGGCTCCTAAACATGTGTTTTCTATCCACAAACCCTTGTTACTTTCATTAGTTTTCATTGCATTCGTTTTTGTTTCATTGCATTTATCAATTCTGTTTTATTAGATCAGTCATCTTGCCTAGTATCCCTGTTTTATTTTTCATTGCATAATCAAGTATAAAATCCATAAGAAGTGTCATGTTTCATCTATTTCTATCATTAGATAATCTTTGCATCTAAATCAAAAATTCAAAAAAAAAAAAATTCGTAGGAGGTTCCTTAAGCCTTTTGTCCTTCTCGTCAGTTTCCTCCTTCTGTCACCGGAGTCCTCTAGAGACTTTATCCGGAGAAAACCGTTATAGTCAACATGCTTAAGCCGGTCAACGCTGGTCAAGTCATACCAATTCTCACTCAACATTGGAGGTCTTGGTCAACGAACAGCCAAAGTTAAGTATGCGGGTAATCAATCAACGCTTCGAGTCAACCTTGGTAGACGGTTCAGGATTTTGTCGGTTTTTGTCGGGTTTAGTGTTCAGGGTCTCGGAGATCTATTCAGCCATTCACGGGTCGCATCCGTGCATCCGTAAATCATTGTGAGTTGGTTATATTCTGATTGTTTATTGCATTAGGCTAGATCGAGTCGGAATATATATCCTGAAACATAAACCGAAGAGAGTCCTAGTAATTAATTACCAAAAATTGAATTTGGTAGAATGTGGTTAGGTTGATTAAATTATGTAGAATTAATTAACCGGCTAGGATGATAAGATGCATGGTACGTTTAAATTCCGTAAATGGCATGTTGAGTGTTTGCATAGATAGTATATATTGTTGCATGATTGTTTGATCGGTTATTGATGAATTGCATATAGAATGTGATGAAGACATCAAGTCATCATCAACCAAGGAGCATGGAGAGGATACAATTCAACCAACCAAGACCCTAGGGGAGAAGCAGTTAGGGCGCACCAAATATATAGGTACATCTAATGGAGTATATATACTCAACCAGGAGGACTTAAGGTACAATTCAACTTTGAATCATCACAATTGGATCTCAAAAGACGAAGTTATTGAACTTCTAAACCGGTTGATTCTCAGCTTGATTTATTTAGAGGCTCAAGGATTATAATCAATTGCAAACCAGATTTTGGCGACCAGGAGATACATCTAAGCTTTCAGGATACATATCTATTCATCCAGAAGAGTCACCCAACACCTTACCATATACCATCAACTACTTGATCAGGAGGATCAAAGATATACTCTACTTACCATATTTAAAGCCCCATGGATTCAAATGTCCACATAATCATTATTGGCGACCAGTAGAGGATATAAACCAAAACTATCACGTTTTGGGACTTCACTTACAACCTCTAGACGACCTCAGCTGCACCAGACCTCGCCTGATTACTCATAACAACCAGAAGCTGCACTTGCCATTTCTGGAGCCAAATAGCATTCAAACCCAAAAAATCTTTCCTAATGAACGTGGCTGAGATTTAAGGACTTATTCAGGAAATAAGAAGCATCCCAAGGCGCCTAGAATATTCTCCAAACTCACCAGATATAAGCAAAGCCACAAATGTCTTGATTTGGCTGATTTTCCCAGTCAAGTACAACAACCATATTCTTTAAATTTTATAATTATTTTCTTGTATTATATCCTTTAGACCGTTGTCTATGAGCCTATACCATATCTCAGCTTCGAATTCATTGTAAATGACCCTCAATCTCTTCATAAATAAATCATAGTATTTTGTTCTTTTCAAAGTGTGTTCTTTAGATAGTTTATCTTCTTATAGTTTAGAGAGTGATTCACCATCCTCTTACGAGTCTTGATTTCAGGCTATCCTTGAGTGATTCAGATAGTTTGTAATATGATTGTGACAGTCAATCAACTCACTAAGAAAATGAGGTTTTCACCAACCTTCCATTCCATCTATTTCGAAGATCAAGAGAGCTTTGAAGCCAGTGTTTTGTTATCCATCAACATATCCATCTAGTTTCACCATTGGGGCTACATGATGTCCTCATCATCTATTAGGAAAATATATGCATCTATATATAAAATATAAGAACCATATAAATAAATATATATTAAGGAATTAAGAGTTAAATAATTAAAAATGAAATGCAAAAATCTTAAATTATTAAATAAATCGGGCTAGGGTTAAATAAAAAAAATTAATAATCGGATTAAAACATTTAAAGAATTAAATAATTAAAATTGGGGCCAGGAAGTTAGGAAGTTTACTAACTTCATTATGACAAACAAATAAAGGGAACTATAATTAAAGAACTATGGAATTAAAAGACTTAAAGAACTAGAATTATATTGGGCTAGTAACTCAATCTAACTAACGGTTAAATGAATTAGAATAATTAAATTAGAAATAAAACTAAGAATTAAAATAAAGTAATTTAAAAGAGGCAACGTGTTACTAAATTTACTAACTCCAATGTAACAAAATTAAATCATAGTTAAATAATTGATAGAATTAAGTTAAAACTAAGAATTAAACCTATGTAAGAATTAAATGCAAATAATTGATTAATTGCTTGAGTAGAGTTAATGCATGTTGGTTATTGGTTGAATGTTTGATTTATTATTTATCTATATGTTGATTTGTTATTTACTCGGTGTTGGACCGAGTAGGCTGTATTTTTATACCTGTTCTAAAGTGGGACCGGATAGGGTGTGGTGTTGTTACCTATTTCGGGTGGGGCCAAATAGGTTGGTAGTGATATTTTGTTAGTGGTGTTGTTGTTAGGACTTGCGGGATATTTTTCGGGTACTTGAGATGAGTTATTATTGGATGTTTTACCTTATCGGTCTTTTGTTGAGTCTTAGAGTCGCAGTGAGTCTTCTTACGTGTCGTCGAGTTTGATAGTATTGTTAAGATTTCTTAGGGTGAGTTAGATCCGACGAGTTTGGTGTGGCAATCATGTTCTCTCTTCCCAATTGAATCCTTGGGAGTCTATTCAGTTCACATATCTTTGGGTAGTGGTTTTGGCTGGATGTTAACCTACGTGGGTGACGTCGGTATATGTGTGGATCGGAGTGACATGGTCATGTGCTAGGGCCGGATTACATAGAAACTTTGGCTATCGTGGGGTAGTCCGAGTCACCGCTTATCGATGGACAGAGAATGGTGTTGTAAGACTACGTGTTTACGTGTAGGAGTCTTGAGAGGTTTTAGTTATCATGAAAAAAGGGTAGCTAAGTGTTCCCGAGGAAGATTATTGAGTTCGCATTAAGGGCCAAAGGTGTTGAGATTGCATTAGATATGTGTTAGTGTAGATCGAGTCTAATCAAGGGCATGTGCGGCAATATTCTAGATTTACTTCTTCGATGATCTGTGCTGTTATTATGTTTGTGTGTTGTGTGGAGTCCATTACGTTGTGGTAGTACGTGATCCGGCTGTTTTATTTCGTTGATTGTTATTGCATGTTATTTTGGGTTTGTCGGGTGGGGCTTTTAACATTTGTAGTTGGGAACCAGCTCATTGGGTGATCTTAGATTACTCATCCAACTCTTTTTCCTCTTTTTCAAGCTCTAGAGTAGCTCGGTGGATGAGTAGGCATCTCGAAATAGATTCAGGTTGCATTTGGATACTGTTTGTTTTCGAAAGCGTTATCACTATTTTTGGTTTCAGATTTTTCAGCCTATAAAACATTTTAAAAGACCCTTAAACTAAAAGACTAAAGATGGGCCCGTTCCCTTATATACGGTTTACTCCGTACCAAACTAAACTCGTGGAAACGGTATAGGTTAAAAAGCCTTGTATCGTGAAAACGAGGTAAAAGTCGAGGATGGATCGGTTCGAACCATTTATCTCAAACCAGACCGTCTCTGGTTTTCTTATTGTGATGAATCCTACTCGTTTGACTTACACGGGTTCAGTTGTCATGTTCTTATTTAATTGTTGTTTGGTTAACTTGTCGGTCAGCGGATAAACGGGAATGTGACATTACAAATATGATTCTTGTAGTTCCTGCAAAAAGGTTAAAACAACTTTTGTTTATAGTATAAAATGCATATATTTCATAACACGTAAAATACGAATATTTTTTGTATAAAAATATGTTTTTCTTTTTAATTTTTAATTTCAAACAAATTTATACGTATTTATAACTCATACGACAAATGTTAAAACATCATTTATTTATGGTATAAAGGTCATATATTTTATGACACGTAAAATAAGACAAATTTTGTTTTATAAAAAGGGTAAAATTTAAGGGTTTTTTTTCTAAGTTTCGAACAAAATTATATATTTTTATAATTCATACAACAAGGGTTAAAAATCATTTATTTATGGCATAAATATAGTATATTTTATGACATGTAAAATACGACAAACTTTTGTTTTATAAAAGATAGATTTTCAGTCTTCTTTTTAAGTTTCTAACAAATGTATATGTTTTATAATTTATTGAAAAATGTTAAAACAACATTTATTTATAATACAAAACTCATATATATTATAACACGTAAAATACAACGACCTTTTGTTTTATAAAGTAAATTTTCAGTTTTCTTTTTAAGTTCCAACACACATTTGTAAAAGGTTTATACATTTTCTAGTTTTGTCATTTTCAGTTTTGTATCAAATTTTCTTTTGGCTTTGTTAGTTGCGACAATTTTTTTAAAAAATTGCTATTTCTTATTTGTTTAAAAGAACAAAATATTTGTGCAAGTATTGTTCAAAATTTTTTTTGTATAAGTGTTTTTATATCTCCATTGATAATATTACATGACTGATTATGATTATGGCTCATAATGAAAATTTTGATCAATTTCTTATTGCATATTGAATAAATGGTACCAAACATAAAAGAAGACTACAATCGAGGCAACAATAATTGAGACGCATACGAAAAGCAATCATACATATGATTAAACTACTATAGTTGAAGTTGAAATCAAAGAAGAAGAAACACCAAAAGTATAAAAAAATATTTGAAAAATTAAGACAATTCCGATGCAATATAAGAATCCTATGAAGCTCTGACACCTGTAGAAAAAAATATGTTAAACCGCAAAAAAGGAGAAGATTGTTAAAGTCATGATTAAAAATATTTTTTGTTAAAATTTTACTAAATATAAGTTAATAATGAGTTTTACATAATAATAATAAGACAATGTAAGTGCTAGTATGATTATTGTAATGTTTATTTAATATAATGATATGTTTTTTGATCTTGTATAATTGTTTAGCGGAGAAAAAGTTAATTGATCGAGAAAATACCTTTGTGTAAGTTACAAGGTAGGTGAAGAAGAAGACAAAGAGAAAGATGAGGCTTGTGTTAAGAGATGCTATTTTATTTTTTTCTTTATACGCCAGCATAAAATAGATGTGTACACAGTTCTAATAATTAAAATATATTTATTGTAGAAGATAAATAGAAAAAACTCATCAATAATTATTGATGTAGATTGAGTTTAAACGTATTATAGTAGATCAAAAGAAATCAATTTTTTATGAAGGAAATATAGTGAATCAAATCAATACATTTTTATAATTTGTGCAAAAATATTAAAACAACTTTTATTTAAAGTTTCAAACAAATTATCCTATATATAATGAGAGAAGGGGGCTCTCTCAAGATGACACATCAGCCCCCCTTGATTAGTCAATTTAAATTAAAAGTTTCCACATCATCAACTAAACTAAAAATAAATATACTATTTAATGTAAATTCATTTAATTTTGTAATGAGTTAAAACTAAAACATAAATCTAAATTAAATTTTAAATTTAATTTAAAATCTCATAAATATTTAAATTTATAAATTTTAAATACAACTTCTAAATTTTTATGCAATAAATAAACAAAAATAAATAAATCTTAATATAAGTGAAATATCATATGATAAGACTAAAAATAAAGATAATATTATTAAAAAGTTTATAATAATTGAAATTTAGAAGAAAAACCATAGAACAAAATAACATAAATAATAAAATAATAATTATTAAGACTAGAAAGAAAATATTATAAAATGAGATACTATGAAAATAAAAAAAAAATAAAATATAAAAAATATAAGAACATAAGAAATAAAATAAAATCAATGATAATATTATTAAAAAGTTTACAATAATTGAAATTTAAAAGCAAAGAACCACAGACAAATAATATAAATAATAATGAGAACAATAAAAATAAAAAAATAAGATACAATAACAATAAAAATGAGAACAAAAAAAATAAAATAAAATAAATGAAATATATATAAATTAAAGAAATCTAAAATTACAGCTAAAAATATTAAAATATAGAAATAATTATTATTAACAATAGATAAAAAATGTTACAAAATTAGATAAAATGATAATAATAAAAGAAATTATATAAAATATTTAATAACATAGAAAATAAAATAAAATCAATGAAATATATATAAAATAAAAAAATTTTAAAATGATAACTAAAACTATTAAAATATTATTAATGAAAACTAAACATTTAAGAGTTTGATGAATGAAAAATGTATAAATAACAAGTTTATATATTTTAAATAGTTTATAAAAAAATGATAAAAAGGTTGAAGAAAATAAAAGTTTATAAAAACATATTTAAAATTTGATAATTCAAAACATTTATTTATAAAACAAATTAAATAAATAATTGTATGTTAGCGCATATTCTCTCCTAAAAATCACTATACTCATTAAAAAAATGCAAATTTGTAAAATAAAACATATAAAATATTAATACTCAAAATAAATATCAAAATATATTAAATATCTACAAATTTAAGCAATATCTGCGCATTTGCGCGGATTCTCTTCTAGTATATATAATAAGTCAGTTTTTTTCTCTCTTTCTCAGTAGGCCATCTCAGCACTTTATCTCGGCACCTTCTTATTTGTGATGTGGCATCTTTTTTTTTTTTTTATCTAAAGCTTTATTTAGATTTCTGGTTCTTCAGATAGAGTTGATAAAAATTTAAAACTTTCAGTCCTTTTGTCCAATTAATGAATGAATCGGGCTGCCAAAAAAATGAGTGAATCCGTACCTTTTCTTACAGTTGTAGTTTCTTCCATAAAAAGTCGATTGATCTTCCCCATATGAATTCACAACACAACAGTTACCACTTCATCAATCCGTTCTATAATCGGCTCTAATTAAGTGAAAAACTACCATTAATCCAACCTTATATGATGGATCGGTATAAATCCTCCATTTGTGCAGATGAACCACCACACCATCTCCTTCACAATCAAACTCTTCTCAACCAAAATTGTCCCCACCACATGAAACCTCTTCCCTCTCCACCAACACGATATCGTCTCATCGGTGGCTAATAGGTTCCTCTCGGCGCCGCTCGAGGAAGAAAGTAAGCTCTGATTGTAAATACTTTATTTGATTTCATGCCAGTTTCTGAATAATATAAACTGAAGCGGAAACGTACATTTTGGATCCATGGTTGATGATTATGAATCTGTTCGTTTCGTTATGGCTCTTCCTCGACGAACCCGAAAAGCCGCAGATCTCTGTTGATGGGATGCAGAGAATTTTTCTGTATTTCTTTTTAGGGTTGCCGAGGGGACCATAACCTTCTACTTATAGTAGAAACAATTTCTAATCTGGCCCTTCATCAAATTAGAAATCACATATGTATCCACACATTAATTTTCCATAACACTTATGCCTCATAGTCTTTTATTCTTTACCAAAGTGACCACATAAGTTTTGACTCTTTAATATAATGACCCTAGCACATTAATAATACATGTGTGACCCCAAAATGATCCTTACAATCTCCCACTGGGTCGCATATGTATTCCGAAAATGTGATAGACTTTATGAGCTCAGAATTGTCATTATATAGCAAGCATAAACAATCTCGTCCATTAACTATACAAACATAGGATCACGGCGGCATTCATTATAATAACAAGATAACTAAACCTTCCATGGTCACTGAAATCTATATAGTCAAATGACATAGATCAATTATGAAAAGTGTGGCATGAAAATCATATGAAAAGTGATCAACACATATCGATTTTCAATTGGTCCTACTTTAGTTGAGATCCCTTAATTTATTGTACAAAGAGTAAACCTTAAACTTTATTCTGATCAGAAAATGTGTATAAACACAACTTAAACATAGAACCTAAAACCAAATGATAAACTCCTACTAAACCAAATGATACTCAAACACTGAAACACCCATTCGAGCAGTATGCTCATGAAAGACTTTCGGTGTAATACCTTTTGTAAGAGTCTCTGCTATCATGGAGTTTGTCCCTAAGTGTTCTATGGAAATCTCTCCACTTTGTACCCTTTCTTGAACAATAAGATACTTGATTTCAATAAATTGCACTTTGTTGCACTCTTATTTTTGTTGGAATACAACACAGCTGATATGTTGTCACAGTATAACTTTAGTGGTCTTTCGATCCCTTCGACAATTCGAAGTCTAGTGACAACATTCCTCAGCCAAAGTCCTTGATCGGATGCCTTATAAACTGCTACAAATTCTGCTTCCATTGTGGAGGAAGCTACGAGTGATTGTTTCGCACTACGCCAAGAAATCGCTCCACCAGCCAACAAAAAAACATAGCCTGAAGTGGACTTTTTACTATCTTTGCATCCACCAAAATCAGAATCAGAATACCCAACGATCTCCAAATTATCTGACTTCTGATATGTGAGCATATAGTCCTTTGTTCTCTGCAGGTACCTCATGACCCTTTTGGTTGCTTTCCAATGGTCAATACCTGGATTACTTAAGTATCTGCCCAAAACTCCAACAATGTACGTAATATCCGGACGCGTACAAACTTGAGCATACATTAGACTCCCTACTGCCGATGCATAAGAGATCTTTTGCATCTCCTCAATTTCCAATTTTCCTTTAGGGCATTGTTCGAGACAGAATTTGTCTCCTTTAGCGACTGGGGTGTCACCGGGTTTGCATTCTTGCATTCCAAATCTCTTGAGCACTTTATCGATATAGCTCTTTTGAGACAATCCAAGAATTCCATGAGTTCTATCTCGATAAATCTGGATCCATAATACAAAAGATGCTTCACCAAGATCTTTCATGTCAAAATGACCCTTAAGAAATTTCTTGGTCTCATGCAACATGCCTATATCATTAGTGGCTATCAATATGTCATCGACATACAACAGCAAGAAAATGCACTTACTCCCACTGAACTTGTGATACACACAATCTTCGACTATATTCACCTCAAAACCAAACGAGATGATTACCTCATGAAATTTGTGGTACCATTGACGAGAAGCTTGTTTTAGCCCATAGATGGATTTATTTAATTTGCACACTATTTTCTTTGAATCACCTAATACAAAGTTTTCTGGTTGCAACATATAGATTGTCTCATCAAAGTTTCCATAGAGAAACGCTGTTATAACATCCATCTGATGAAGCTCTAAGTCATAATGTGCAACAAGAGCCATGATTGTCCTAAAAGAATCCTTTGATGAAACTGGAGAAAAGGTTTCTTTGTAGTCAATCCCTTCCTTTTGAGAATTTCCTTTTGGCCACTAGACGAGCCTTATATCGCTCCACATTACCATTTGAATCCATCTTGGTCTTAAATATCCATTTGCAACCAATGGGTTTCTTTCCTTCTGGTAATTGGACGATGTCCCAAACTTTATTGTTTAGCATTGACTGATACTCTTCATTTGCAGCTTCGACCCACTTATCTGAATTGGAACTACCCATAGCCTCACGGAAGTTGATAGGATCATCTTCCAATTGGGTTTGATTTTCCTCTTGTTCCATAAGAAATACTATATAATCATCCGGAATAACACTTCTTTTTTCTCTAGTGGATCGCCGCAATGGCACTTGTTCTGGATGCACCAGTTCTTGAGGATCATGAATTTGACTTTCATGTTCGATATGATCGTCCTCTTGATTTGTAGGAAGAGCATCAATATCAACTTGAGGTTCCAAATTTGCTTTATCAAAAGCAACTATATGAATCGGTATAGAAACTGGATCCGATTCTTCCTCAAAGATGATGTCTCTAACTTCATTTCTCCCCCCAAATTCAATATCCTCAAAGAACGTAGCAGTTCCCGTCTCAAAAATGTTCTTTTGTGTGGGATCATAAAACTTATACCCCCGAGATCGTTCAGAATAACCAATAAAGTAATTGCTCACTGTTCTGGAGTCCAATTTATTTTCATATGGCCTATAAGGCCTAGCCTCAGCTGGACATCCCCAAATGTGAAAATGCTTTAGACTAGGTTTTCGACCAGTCCAAAGCTCATAAGGTGTTTTTGCAGTTGCTTTAGTTGGTACTCGATTAAGAATGTAGGCTGCAGTCTTTAGTGCCTCTCCCCAGAGTGATTCTGGTAAGGTAGAATGACAAATCATACTCCTTACCATGTCCTTAAGAGTGCGGTTACGTCTTTCAGATACACCATTCATACTGGGAGAACCAGGCATAGTGTACTGTGGGACAATTACACACTCCTCTAGGTATCTGGCAAATGGTCTTGGACGTTGTTCACCTGAACCGTCATATCGACCGTAATATTCACCACCACGATCAAATCTGACAGACTTTATTTTTCGCTCAAGTTGGTTCTCAACCTCAGCCTTAAAATATTTGAACGCGTCTAGAGACTCTGACTTTTCATGAATAAGAAACAAGTATGCATATCGAGAGTAGTCGTCTATGAAAGATATAAAGTATTGTTGACCATTCCAAGATGCCATAGGGAAAGGTCCACAAATGTCCGTATGTATCAACTCAAGGACTTCGTTGGCTCTATATGCACCTAATTTCTTATGTTTGGTCTGTTTTCCTTTAATGCAATCCACACAGACATCACAATTTGTGAAATCAAGAGAACTCAAGATACCGTCTGACACAAGCCGCTCAATTCTATTTCTAGAAATGTGATCTAGGCGTTTGTGCCACAGAGTTCCTGAACTTGCATTTTCGAATTTTCGTTTAGTACCCCTTGATTCAACACTTAAACTCTCATCAGGAGAAGATATAGTGTCAAACATATAAAGATTGTGATTTTCCAAAAGTGCACCGGTTCCAATTAAAACTGAATTTAAAGACAAAACAACTTTTCCATTCCCAGTTAAACAAGAATAACCAGATTTGTCTAAATAAGGAACAGAAACCAAATTCCGTCTAAATGACGGTGCAACAAAAGTGTCTTTCAAATCCAAATAACGACCAGTACTAAATAACAATCTGAAATGCGCAACTGCCTCCACATCCACCGGAAATCCATTAGCCACATGAATGCGTCTTTCAGCATAAGTTGGTTTTCGGTAGCTCAGGCAACCCTGCAGCGAAACACTGATGTTAGTAGTTGCACCTGAATCTAACCACCAAGTGTTTCTAGGTACTTCAACTAAGTTCACTTCAGAACAGACCATAGCAAGGAACATACCTTTCTTTACACGCCAAGCGTGATACTTTTGGCAGTCCTTCTTCATGTGTCCAACTTTCTTACAAAAGAAGCAGGTATCTTCAACCTTAGTCTGCTTCTTTTGAGTTGGACCCTTAGCAGCCTCATTGTTAACAACCTCGAATCTCTTTCTTTTGCCCTGAACCTTAGAGGTGTTAGCCATATGAGCACTTTCTGTCCTTTGTTGTTTCATCATATCCTCCTCATGCACACAAAACGAAATGAGCTCATTAAGAGACAATTTCTCCTTCTGTGTATTGTAACTGGATTTCAATTGATTGAATTGAGGAGGCAGAGAATTCAAGACAAAGAAGATGAGCACTTCTTCCGGAAGCTCAGTCTTGAGTGCCTTAAGTTTTGAAACAATGTTGGACATTTCCAAAATGTACTCCCTTATTTTTCCATTGCCGTGATACCTCATGTTACTAAAGCGATGCAAAAGCGTACTTATTTCTGCTTTATCTCTCTTTGCAAACCGCAAGTCCATTTCAGCAAGGAACTGTTTGAGATCTTTGATCTCCTCATCACCTCTAAAGGTTTCTGGAATGGTGTCCTTAATGATCATTAAACCAATGCGATTAGAACGTTCCCACTTCTCATAAACCACATTATACTCAGCAGTGCTGGTATCAGTAGGAGAAGTAGGTTGTTCCATCCTTAGCGCAAGGTCAAGATCCATACACCCAAGCACAATTTTAACTTTACTGTTCCATTCCTTATAATTGGAACCAGTAAGAGTTGGAATTGAACCCAAGTTGGCAGATACTATAGTGAAAATCCCTAAAACGTAAAGAGAACAATCTTTAGTTACTCACTTACTGGAACAAATCAATAATAAAATATAAGAGAATGCACAACCCATTTCAAGATACCAAGTGCAACATTGATATCAAGTCTTTGGACAGTAATATTAATTGCTAGCGGTACTCTTGTTGTAATAATCAAACATTGACAATAATACATGATAAACAATAAACCTATCTTTGGATCGATTTATTATTCACATGGTTATTCCTTATAATCGTCACATGTTTATTATCACATATATGTAGATATTCCGTCCAAATATAAATCTACCTTTGGGTCGATTTAAATTCGCATGAAAATATATACATAACATTTAATATTATTCATGAAAAAAATTTTCACAAGAGAGGTTACTTTGGCAATACCTTGTATCATTAATCCAATCCAAATATTAAACTTGTGCAATCAAATTTTATTAATTGATTTATAAACTGAATTTATCCTTGCACAGACATATAAATTAAAGTCTGGGAGTTTATTATGCAAGGAACTTATGACGGCTTAGTGGTTAGAGGGAAGAAGGATGTATTTTACTTAAACGAACTCGAGTTCGAACCCAGCCAACTACACAAAGCCAAATTGTTATTGATTTTATACGGGCCGAACCTTTTTCATTGGTTTAGCTGGCCCAGGTTTGTCCCCTTTTTATATAAATATAAATTGGGCCTTTTAACTTGAGGGGCCAGCAAACCCAAAGCATAAAAAATTAAATGAAACGAAACAGTCGAAATTAATGGAAACGAAACGTTTCTTTCTTCAATTCAAGTGTTAGCGTTTCTGTAACTGAACAACACTTTTTTAACTACGTAAGAACATAACCAAAAACACAAAAACAATTTCCAGAAAATTTCGAAATTTTATGAAATTTTCATGGTAACAAAATGATCTGACAAGTTTTTATCTAGAACAAAAGCCAAAAAACTAGATCTAAACATACATAATTTCAGATCTTATAACCAATTAACCACAGATCACAGAATACAGATTAATCTCTAAACTTTAACAAAAAAAATCAGATTCACCAATATGAAAAACTTCAACATATTATTAAATCCGAATTTCAACAAAATAATCGGATTATCAAACAGAAACTTGACAAGATAGCTCTGATACCAATTGTAAATACTTTATTTGATTTCATGCCAGTTTCTGAATAATATAAACTGAAGCGGAAACGTACCTTTTGGATCCATGGTTGATGATTATGAATCTGTTCGTTTCGTTATGGCTCTTCCTCGACGAACCCAGAAAAGCCGCAGATCTCTGTTGATGGGATGCAGAGAATTTTTCTGTATTTCTTGTTAGGGTTGCCGAGGGGACCATAACCTTCTACTTATAGTAGAAACAATTTCTAATCTGGCCCTTCATCAAATTAGAAATCACATATGTATCCACACATTAATTTTCCATAACACTTATGCCTCATAGTCTTTTATTCTTTACCAAAGTGACCACATAAGTTTTGACTCTTTAATATAATGACCCTAGCACATTAATAATACATGTGTGACCCCAAAATGATCCTTACACTGATTATATCGAGATTACAATTCGGTTAATAAATAATCAAGAGAGAGAGAGAGAGGTTTATCCCTGAGAATATCAGAGGCAGTGCATGGAATTGGAGATAATAAGAGGCGAAGCATGTAATCGGCTGGACTACTGAACAAATCTAATTCATTATCATAGGAGGTTGTTTTTCTTTGTTGCACATATTGATTGGTACTTATGCGAGAGAAGCCGATAAGCTTGTGCTATGTATGCAGATATAAGTTTTTGGAAGAGCTTGAAGATGGTACATGTGGAAGTGTATATAAGGCACTGAATTTGGAAACATATGAAGTTGTAAGTATGATGAAAATTAGTTTTCCTCTTTGAGTGCATGGTAGAGAGAGTCGATCTCCGCTTTCGTTTCCTCTGTAAATGATTTTATGCTCATTGATATTGGATTATGATTTTGATTAGGACCACAATCTGTACCAAATAATCAAGGAAAGGGAACGAACTTTCTCGGAGGGAGAGATAAAAAGTTTTATGTCTCAGATGCTGCAAGGCCTCATATAGGTGCATACAAATTGTTGTTTCTATCGGGACCTAAAATTAGGCATGTATGTTTATCATGCTAATTCAATTGAATTTTATTCTTTGAATGTGTTTTACTTTAAAAAATATTGTATTCCATTTTTTTCCTCAAGAGAATTTGCTGGTGACCAACAATATTATGAAACTTGCAGACTTTGGAACGGGTATAATATTGCATCTACATTGAATATGTGTTCACACGTTGGTAAGTGATTGATTTATCAGAAATTGGTTTGGCAGTGCTATAGACTTACTATCTTATAATTGGCTTTCTTTATTTGCAACAAGTATCGAGCTTTAGAAGTTTTGATATAGTCTTCGTTGTATACTTCTGCAATTGGTACATTTTCAAAAATCTCTTTGTGCTTCACCACATCACGTTACATTACAATGGGTCACGGCTTTGCAAATTTTTATAAACTAACATATGAAACAACTATGGACATGTGGGTAGTGTGGGCAATATTAGCTGAGCTTCTCGCTTCCCCCCCTTTATTTCCTGGCCAAAGGTGAATGATTTGTCCTTTTACCACATGCTCTCTATGGTTAGTTAAAATGGCGGCTTAGATATAAAATGTTTCTTTATTTGATTATATTTGAAATAAATGGCAAGAAATGTAGAATACCTTGCCAGGGTGAAGATGCAGCAAGCTGGAAGTTGAGCTACGACAACAGCTGGACCAGTCAAGTTGTGAAACAAAACTTGCATCAACGACAGAGAGTGTATGGAAGATGAGTTGGAGTTTAATAATATGGAAGTTGAGGATGCTGATAGCTGACTAGGACAGAGCTAAAGGAGAATAGTTGAGCTGGACAAGTAAAACAGAGAAGATACATACGAAATATATACGAGAGATTTTAGAAAATATATACTTTTTCCTAAAAGAAGATAAATGGAAATAATCCTAAGGGTAGTTAGGAAAGTTTTAAGATGACCTATGAAGATAAATAGGTCATCTAGGGCATATGTGTTTGGTGCGCCGTTTAGAGAGAGATTGCTTTTAGCAAGGGTTTGAGAGTTCTTGTAAGGGAATCCAGCTTGTGTGCTAAGGGTGAATCTAAGGAGCTTTAAGATCATAGTTAGATCGAAAAGCAGGTGAGAGACTAGGTTGTTAAGGTGAAACTGTAAGTTTTCTTTGCAATAAAAAGTCTTTGAAAAAAAAATACATTGTGTTACATCATGTATTACGTAGCTCTCACATTTAAAATTGGTATCAAAGCGGACACTAGTTTACTTATATATACATGTGAGATTCAGTGGAAGAAATGGAGAAATACAATGAGCTAATAAATAGTTCTAGAGTAATACTGGATGTGACCAACTATGACTTTTGGAAAGCAAGAACGAGATCGCAAATCAATGGCATTGACCCACTTTCATGAAAGGCAATAGAATCAGGTTGTAAGGCTCCTACTACTAAGAATGATGATATAGTTGATGTACCTAAACCGGAAGAACTCTAGACAGAAGTAGAACTCAAATTGTCCAAATACAATTTCAGAGCTCTCACCGCAATTCACTGTGTTGTAGACAATAAGCAATTTGAGCTAATACAAGGGTGTGAACTGGCAAAAGAAGCATGGGAAATTCTTCTGGCACACTTTGAATGAACAGAGAAGGTGCAAAACTCAAGAAAGGATCTTCTAGCTACCAAGTTTGAGGACCTGAAGATGGAAGATGATAAAACAATTTCGGACTTCAGTGTTAAAATCAGCTTACTAGCTCAAGAGGCATCACTTCTAGGAAAGAAGTACAAGGAACAGAAACTGGTCAAGAAATTTCTAAGGTGTCTACCATCCAAGTATATGCCACTAAGGCAGCACTATGTGTGTCAGCAATACTGATAGCATGAGTTTTGATGAGTTAATTGGAATGCTGCAAGTTCATGAACTGGAACTGGATGGTACCAAGAAACCTAAAAGTATTGCGCTTGTTTCACAAGCAAAAGCTATCTGTGAGAATGATGAATATGATCCAGTAAGTCTCATTGTTATCGTGCTCTAAGAAGGGTAGAACAAGGACAAAACTAAAACAAGTATAACAAGAAATCCTTTGATGGTGAGAAGACACCTAAGAAAGCTTAAATGCAATATCATGAATGCAAAGGATTCATACACTTCAAAACTGAATGTCCAACAGTCAGGATACGAGAGATGAACTGCTTTTGTTACAAAGGAACTGAAAATACTCATCTGGAATGTGTTAATGATCGGAAACGAAGACAAGAAAAATCAATGCTAGGAGTAAACAATGATGAATCCAAGGATGAAAGTGATGAAGAAGAAGTAAACAACTTTGTAGCATTCTGGGAATCACCGAAGTTAAAGATGATGGATCTGAGTCAGAATAAGAACCATAGACAGATCTAGAAAGCAGCTACAAAGAAGTAGAGATGCTCTAATTAAGATTGGATTATAAAACATAGCATTGGTACAATTGAAGAAAAAACTTGAAGCATGGGTTGAGTCTTTACAGGAAGAACTGAAAGCTGAACAGAAGCTTAGTCAAGAAAGTGTCACCTTAATGAGAGAAAAGTTGACACTAGCTAAGAAATCGAAAGAGTTAGAGCTGATGTTAAAGATAGAAAAAGAAGTGACAAAGTAGCTTCAGTTTGAGCAAGATCAAAATCACCGCAAAATTTACATGTTTGCCGGAACTAAGCAATTAGATAAGATTATGAATTATGGTAGGACTGAGAATATCAAGTCAAGACTTGGGTATAAGGGACGAGCTGCAATGAACCCGAGTAAAACAATGTTTTTCCAGGCAAGTACAGCAAGTCTAAAACAAAGGGTGTATGACACATCATCAATGGGTTGATACTATTGTGGAAAGAATGGTCACTTCAAAGCTTACTGCTACCGACTCCAAGAGAGAGTGAGACAACTCAGGCTATTAGAAAGATTCAACTGGAACAAAGACAAGTATCAGATCTGGGTCAGAAAAACATATTTGTATCAGCATGCAATAAGGAGTCGTAAAAAGGGTACAACAATAGAACATGTCCGGTGCATTATGGCCTTTGTAGCTAATGAACAAGAGGACACCAGTCAGTGGTATTTTGATAGTGGCTGCTCAAGGCATATGATAGGTACAAGAGATCATCTTAAAGAGATCAAAGTGATCAAATCTGGTAAGATCACATTCGGTGATGGTGGACACGGTGCAATACAAGGAAAAGGTAAGACACGTAATTTAAATTTACCTAAGCTAATGAATGTCTATCTTGTGAAAGGTCTCAAGGAGAATTTGATCAGTGTGAGTCAATTATGTGTCGAAGGGTTAATGGTGCAAGGCAGTAGATGAGACTGGTGATATCGTTCTACAGGGAAAAAGGTCTGGTAACAATTGTTACATGTGGGAGAACAACACTAAATGTCTCACTGCAAAGGATGAAGTTCACATATGGCACCAACGTCTTGGTCACATGAATGAAAGAAATCAAACCATTTTAGTTAAGAATGAGATAGTCTGAGGGATACCACAACTTAAAGAGAGTGACAAGATGGTGTGTGAGCGTGCAACAAAGGTAAGCAGGTCAAAGTCCAACACAAGAAAGTGCCAGATGTTCAGACAAAATACAGACTGGATCTGGTACACGTGGACTTGATGGGACCAAATGCAATTTGAAAGTGTGGCTGGTAAAAGATATGTGTTTGTTTTGGTGAACGACTACACGAGATACAGATGGATAAGGTTTATTCGGGATAAGTCTAACACAGTGACAACTTTTGGATTTGGGCACTTCAGTTAATCAATGAGAGGTGGAATCAAAAAGCTCAGAATTGATCATGGTGGAGAATTTCAGAATGAAGTCATGAAGTTGCTTTGTGAAGATCATGCAACAGCACATCAGTTCTCAGTACCAAGAACACCACAGAACAACAGAGTAGTAGAAAGAAAGAATCGTACTCTCCAAGAAATGGCCAGAGCCATGATCCACGGTAATGATGTGCCATTGAAGTTTTGGACTGAAGCAATTAATACAACATGCTACATCATCAACCGAGTGTATGTAAGGAGAGGAACAACCAAACACCATACAAGATGTGGAAAGGAAAGACTTCAAACCTAAGTAACTTTCATATCTTTGGTGGGAAGTCTCATATACTAAATGACAAAGATTATCTTGGGAAGTTTGACTCACGAAGTGATGAAAGTATTTTCTTGGGTTACTCAGGGACTAGTACAACCTTCAAAGTGTACAACACAAGAACTCGTATGATTGTTGAATCAGTTAATGTGGTATTTGATGATTTGTGTCAAATAAAGCCAACTGATATAACCTCCGACAGTGATTCAGAACAAGGTGAGCAACACAAGCCCACATATGAAGGAACAAAGGAAAGATAAGAAGTTTCAGGGGAAATTCAATCAGAAGAAGTAAAGTCACTAGAAAAAGGCAAACCAAGTAGAACTCAAAAGATTCACCTATCTCAGAAGTTCTAGGGGATGTGAATGATGAGTGAATGACTAGGAAAGTTAATCTGAACTTCAGAGAAATGGTGCGATTTTCCTGTTTTGTCTCATTCATAGAGTATAAAACACATGTTCAGGCCTTAGATGATGAGTTCTTTATTGTGTCAATGGAACAAGAATTAGAGCAGTTCGTATGCAATGATGTATGGAAACTTGTACCATGTCCTGAAGGAGTGAACATTGTGGAAACTAAGAGGATCTTCAAAAACAAGATTGATGAGAATAGAGTGGTAGTTCGGAATAAAGCTCGACTTGTTGCTCATGGGTACTCTCAGATTAAAGGTGTTAATTTTGAGGAGACATTTTCACCTGTAGCACGACATGAGTCAATCAGGATGTTTCTCGGAACGACATGCATCATGAAATTCACTATATATCAGATTGATGTGAAGAGTGCCTTTCTAAATGGGTTTTTCAAGAAGAGGTGCATGTAGAACAACGAAAAGGATTTGATGATTCAATCAATCCTGGATATGTGTGCAAACTTAAGAAGGCTTTGTATGGCCTAAAGCAAGCACCTCGAGGTTGGTATAAAAAGGCTCACAAGCTTTCTTCTGGGAAAAAGGATACGTAAGAGGAAGTGTGGACAAAACCCTCTTTGTGCTGAAACAAGAGAATGGAATTATCATAGTGCAGATCTATGTTGATGATATTATTTTCAGGGGAACGTCTCAAGTCTTGGTTGATGTATTTGTACAGGATATGACTCAAGAGTTTGAAATGAGTATGGTGGGAGAATTCAAGTAATTTCTAGGGCTACAAGCTAGTCAGACTAGAAAGGGAGTGTTCATCTCTCAGAGCACATATGCAAGAATCTGTTAAGCCGATTCATACTGGATTAGTGCAAGGAGGCTAAGACACCAATGAGTACCACAACCAAGCTTTCACGATATGATGATGGAACTGATGTGGATGTCATACTGTATCAAGGAATTACTGGTAGTCTATTGTATTTGACAGCCAACAGACCTAATCTTTGTCTAAGTATAGGAATTTGTGCAAGATACCAAGCTAAACTGATAAGCAAAAATCTAGTTCCTCTTTACTACTTCAGTTGCAAGTTTACAACCTAGTCGATGTAATTTTCGAGGTGTCAATCCACTCGGGTGATCAAACGCACTAAGAATACAGATGTTTTATTAGTCTAAGTGCAATCAAAATGAGTTTGTGAGTTTATTCCTAACAATAGTAACAAATTCCAAACATATTTAACTTGACAAAATAACAATTATGAGATTAAAACAGAGCTAGAACAGAATGTAAAACAGAGCAACAAGTGATTGAAAACAATTGATTAAAAGATAAGCTCCTTGGGTTGAGTTTCGGTTCAGGTGATCAATTAATTGTTTAGAAACATTAAGCAACTATGGGTGATTTCTTAGGCCAAGAACAACAAACAAAGTTACTCCACTCTCATGATAGCAACCCTATATCTATCAAGCATTAACATCAACTCTCGTTGGCAATTTCAAGACAAATATGCATTAATACCAAGTTCTTATTACCACTAAACACCTTAAACATCAACTCTCGTTGGCTAAGAATGTAAAGCACTTGACAGAGATTCAAACATAAACTACACCTCTCGGTGCTAGCAACATTTAGAATCAAGGAATTGATTAGCTACTTCAATCCTAGCATTAAGAACTTCTAGCAAGTAAGAAATCAAACTCCCAAGTTCTAAGCAACCTAAACCATGTTTTGAATCACCCTTACCTTTCCTCAACCCAGAAACTTAAAGAAAACTACTCTCTAGCCATAGCAAACATCAAACAAAACATGATTCAACAAGAAAATAAGATGAACAAGAGAAAGAACTCAAGAACTAAATTTGCATAAAAGAGATTGAAATCTTTGGATAGAATTGTTTACAAAATGTCATATGGCTCTTCATACACACTAAGAGCCCTTAAATAGATCTAAAAACGTGCAATGGTCGACCACAAACACATGGGGTGGTCTACAAGCCAAAAGTAAAAGAAAAAGAGGCATGTGTGAAAAAGTAGGTTCACAGCGGCCTGGGGAGGCCGCTGCGGAACCCCGCTATGAATGCCCAGCGGCCTGGGTGAGTCGCTGCGCGGGCCGCTGGATAAATTGGTCTTCCGCGTGTCCTTCGTAGCGACCTGGGGTGGCCACTGCGAGAGGCCGCTATGGGTGCCCAGCGGCCTGGAGATGCCGCTGTGCCAGCCGCTGGAGAATTGTGTCTTCCTTCATAGCGGCCTGGGGAGGCCGCTGCGAGAGCCCGCTGTGAGGTTCCAGCTCGATCCTTAGCTGTTTTTCCACTTTGTCAAGGTGCTCCTTTTGCCCCTACCTTCTCCACCATTCCCTGGTGCTCCTTTTGGTCATCCACCACCTACAAAAAGAACAAACAAAGCACACCTAACCTAATGATGCCTAAATGCACTAATCTAAAGTTAAGACACAATAATGTTGTCTAAATGCTTTTCCTAAAGCTAAATAACACTCTTAATCATGCCTAAAAATACTCAAAAACACAACACATCAACTCCCCCAAACTTGTTTTCTTGCTTGTCCTCAAGCAAACAACAATAAGAACAAAGGGGAGAGGTTTGAAGTTGGAGACTCATAACCAAAGAAATCTATTTTAGCCTTCAATATGATGTCCTTAGGAAATGATAACATGTTGCAAAAACAAACTCCCTAATCCACTCTAATTTCTCAAGGCTTATCAACACACCAAATTTTATTCTCTTAAGCACATTGTCAAGATTCAACCACTCAACATTCCACCAACTTTTACATTCATTCTTCTTATCAAAGTGAAGTCTCACAAATGGGGGTTAGATCTCAATCAATTGGCTTGGCATTAAAAGGCTTCAAGTGGTGTTTAGAGGAAGGCTTTTATCTTTTATTTTGGTGGCTAACTCTCAAGAAAAAGGAATGCTAGACATATTGCAAAATGTGGCAAGACAAGAACAATTCATGCATACAATTCTCAACTCTCATAATCTTACCCAAAGTGTTTCCCATTCCCAATTAGCCAATCTCCCTTCAATCTCTAATTCAACCATTTTGACCTTTTTTTTTTTCATTTTTGGGTCTTGAGAAGTTAATCTTTTCATTTCCTTAAACTCTTTATCTTTCAATTTCTTTTTCATTTTGCACTTAGAGTTTTCCCATTTCATTTTCTTTTCCCAAGTGTTTCCCTTTTCTTTTTACATGCCATTGGTCTTTTATTCTTTCACTCCCCATTTCACTCTTTTTCTTTTCTCATTCCCAATCCCATTTCAAGTGCTTATACCCCAAATGCTAAACCAATATGTGAACTCCTAGACTAGCCTATGAGAGCTAATCATTGTCGTTCTCATACTTTTAACCTTTTGCACATGTTTAGCATTATCAAAAAGAGGCCTCACTCAATCAATTCAATGAAGGTTTGAAGGAAAAGGGTAGGGTATTAAGGTGTGGAAACCATTCTAAGAGTGAGAATGGCCACTTGGATTAACAAAGAATGGTAAAATGAGGTAAAGATAATCCAAGTGTGTATGTAGTGACCATGATCAAGCATTTAAAACCCATAAGTGAGAAGATTAAATTCATTTAAGTCCAATAAGTGAGTTGATTTCAAAGTTGAGGGTATCCTTCTTGACAAACGTATTGGAGTGGTGCGATCAAAGCTCGAAATTTACAAGTGTTTTAAGGGCTGTTTAAGCAACATGGTATGATTAACAAGGGCATCATATTGAGTTCTAAAATCTAGATTTCTTGCAAGGCATTTATATCATTGTCTCCTATGCAAATGCTTCCTAGAATGCTACTAGACTCGATCCTAAGAAAGCGACAAATATGAAACTAAATGCTTTTTTTTTTTTATGTTTTTCAAATTTTTCAATTTGTTTTTTGGTTTTTTCAAAAACATAATTATTCACAATGCATCACACAAAAGTAAAAGACTCAAGAGAAATAAAATGTGGTTAGGTGATCACCCCCCCCCCCCCCCCAAACTTACTTCACACCGGCTCGGTGTGAAAGCAAATTTAGGAGAGCTAAAGATGGTAAAAGAAAAATAAATTGAAAAATATGTACAAAGTGGTGGTGGTTACCTCAGTAGTAAGGAGGTGCGGTGTCGTCCTCTTCCTCTCCTAGGGATAGGGACTCGTTGCTGGATCCGGGTGATGGTGGTGGGATGTGGCGTCTGGCTCTGCGACGTCGCTCATCAAGGGGAGCGCGACCAGGTGCTCTTCCGGATGAGCTGGCACCTTCTCCTTGGTACTGCTGCCTCGGGAAATCCTCCGAGCTTGCCTCTTCCTCGCTTGATGAGTAGCCTTCGGGTTTCTGCACCTTTCCCTTTTTCCTTGTCACCATGTAAGCCAAGTACTTAACCTGTCGCTTTAGTGCCTTCGTCTTCTCCTTGTACACCTTCTTTGTCTTGCGTCCCAACTTCACCAGCTTCCCAATGGTTCTATCCTGAAGCTTGTTCCAGCGTTCCAGCTTCCGGATGTAACTATGAGCCTCCCTCAACTGTGCTCCCTGAATCACTTCATCGGAAGCATGGAGGCGATAACGGGCAGTCCCGTAGACAGGACTCGGTGGCCTGATCTGCTCAGTATCCTCTGCTGGCTCAGTAGCTTGACCTGCTCCGCTGCTTGTACCTGCTTCCACACCTTGCGAGGAGGTCTCAGCTGCCTTCCTCTTCTTCTTCTTGTTCAGGGTCTCAAGCGGTTCTACAACCGAGCTGTGGAAGTATCGCGGGTCAGGTGCGAACATGATGTTGTTCTTGTCATGTAGAGAAGTGATGGCCAAGTTTGGGAGAAGCACATTTGCGGTTTGCTGCGGACCGGCCCTGAAGGTGTAAGCGATTCTGTCCTGTATCTTCCCAGCAAGGAAGTAGGTCCTGTTGAGGTGGCTCTCGTCCAACCTCGATGATGCTCTCCCGTTGACCAGCAGGATTCCCAATGCCCTGAAGATTGGTGTCAATAGTCCTCCAAACCTGAACACCGGTGTCCTGTCATGTGATCTCAGCGCCTTCTTCCTCATAGCCGATAATTGTCTCATGAAGTACCCTACCATACCCAGCTCATGGTAGTTCCCGTAGTTGATCTCCGGGACATCAAACTCTGTCATTACCGGCTGTAGACCTACTGCCAGAAACCTCAGCCCTTCTTCTAATACCTTGTTGTTCTCCCTCCTTGCAAACAAGGTGTAAGCCAGTAGCTTCTCCACATATCGGATTGCTGGGTGTGCAATATCCGAATTCTTCATGTTTCCGGTCTCGTAGGGAGTCCGGGAGATCGTGTTCCACATCACTGTGGGGAGAAGTCCAATCTCTGGCAGCTGGTTGTTCCACATGTCTCGGAATCCAAGAAGTTGGGATATCTGCTTGAAACTTATCTGGTACCTTTTCCCACCGCAGGTGAAGGTTACGTGCCCATATCCATTCTCCTCGGAATATCCATCCGTGTATTCTATTACCTTAAAGGTACACATAAACTGATGGCATGCTTCTCTATACACCGGATAGGCTTCTCCCAGCATCAAGCTCTCTAAGCTCATGGCGCTCAACATAGTCATCACGTCGTCATAGATACCCAGCTTCTTACAGACTTCTGGATCCCCGAACTTTGTCTCAGTCCATGTGTATGAATCCAGCTTGATCCGTATCTGCCCAAAAGTGTAACTCTTCGGGACCTTCTTCTTCTTCTTTGCTGGTTTCTTGGCCGGTTTCTTTGCGGGTTTCTTCGCCACTTTCTTTCTTTTCTGTTTCCCTATCTCTTCATCACTACTGCTTGAGACTTCAAGCATCTCGTCATCATCCTCGTTTTGAACGGCTGGTTCCTTACCCGAGCGATGGGTTTGTGCGCTTTCCTCTGTCTGGCCAGCTCGCCTTTCGGTCCTTACCATCTGCATAGATGCAAATTTAAAGTGATCAATCCGCGTAAACATCAACACAAAAGTAATGCCTAAAGTCTGAGCATTTTAGTTTTCAACCAATAATTCCTCAAACAATCCACATATAGGCAGTTACTAACTCCAAACGTCATCCAGAAATCATTTTCACTCAATTCCCAGCATTATTTCAAGTTCTTCATTATGTTCTTCCTTAGGTTCTTTCTTTTTCCACACAAATCTCAATGTGTTATGAATTTGGCATGGTTTCTTTTGCAAAGTATGATCAAGATATCCTAACAAAGCTTCAGGAACAATCAAATCACATTTTCCCCAAATTTCAACTTTCTTCACCAAGAACCCTAGAATCTGAAAAATCCGAATTTTAAGCAATTTAACCGATTGTTTTTCGAATTAACAGCATGGGTGTGTCTAGAATCATCCAGAGAGCAAGTTCAGAGCATCAAACATCATAAAAATCGAGACCAAAAATTTTCCATGAAGAACAGTGGATTCGAAATCTCATACCTTGGTTCGATTTGATGATGGATTATGATTCTAGATAGGAAGATGATGAAAAACCGTGAGTGAAAACACAAGAAACCACTGAATTTGGTCTAAAACCGAGAGAGAAATCGAGTTTTTAAGCTCTTAGACGAAAATGGAGTTTTGGGAAGAAGAGTGAGAGAGAGAGGCTGGGTCGCGATGGTAATGGGCGAGTAATAAACTCGCAGCGGCCCAGGTACCTCGCTGCTGGATGCCGCTGCGAGGTTCTTTTACCTGTAGCGGCCCATATGACTCGCTGTATGGGCCGCTGTGTAAATACACGTTCCGCAAATTTTCTCCATAGCGGCCTGGGTACCCCGCTGCGCCTGGCCGCTATGGATTTTTCTTCCCTGTAGCGGCTGGATGACCCCGCTGCCTATGCCGCTACGATAATTCGTCTTTCGCATAGATTTCCCACAGCGGCCCAGGTACCCCGCTGCGCCTGGCCGCTGTGAGTGCTTTTCGACCGTAGCGGCTGGCCGTCCTCGCTGTGCAAGCCGCTACGGAATTTGAAATTCCGCGTGTACCTCACAGCGGCCCAGGTACCTCGCTGTAGGTAGCCGCTGTGGGTTCTTTTCCTTGATCCGGCTTTTCTTTAAGGTCATCCTTGCCTCCGTTCATTTCCACATGCCTGAAAACTTACACACAAAACTAAAACACACATAAAAATCACACAAGAACACACCAATAAAATCAAATCAAAGAAAATTCGCACACTATATACAAAGGATAACATGGGAATGCCTCCCAAGCGCGCTTGTTTTAAGTCTCGAGCTTGACTCTCTTACTTTCTCAGGTTGGGGTTGGTTCCGTGAGAAGAATCGATACCTCCTCTTCCACGGGGTTTGATGCTGAGTAGACCTTGAGCCTTTGTCCGTTCACAGTGAACTCACTTCCATTCTTGTTGAGAAGAACAATGGCTCCGTAGGGCCTTACCTCCTTGATGGAGAATGGACCTGACCATCTTGATCTGAGCTTCCCAGGGAACAATCTCAGCCGGGAGTTGTACAGCAATACTTGATCTCCTGCCTTGAACTCTTTCTTGATGATTTTCTTGTCATGAAATGCCTTGGTTCTTTCTTTATAGATCCTTGAGTTTTCATAGGCATCCAACCGGATTTCATCAAGTTCTTGGAGTTGGATGAGCCGCTTCTCTGCTGCTGTCTTAAGGTCGAAGTTCAACAACTTTACTGCCCACATTGCCTTGTACTCCATTTCAACTGGTAGGTGGCATGATTTCCCATACAAGAGGTTGAATGGTGTAGTGCCGAGAGGTGTCTTGAAGGCAGTCCTGTATGCCCAAAGAGCATCATCAAGCTTCTTTGCCCAGTCTTTTCTTGAGTTCCCAACAGTCTTCTCCAGTATAGCTTTGATTTGCCGGTTGGAAACCTCCACTTGTCCGCTGGTCTGAGGATGGTAAGGTGTTGCTACTTTGTGTTTCACTCCATACTTCTTGAGAAGTCCTTCAAACACCTTGTTGATGAAGTGTGTACCTCCGTCACTGATCACAATCCTTGGAATGCCAAACCTGGGAAATATGATTGATTTGAACAGCTTAATTACCACCTTAGCATCGTTGGTGGGGCTTGCAATAGCTTCCACCCATTTGGACACATAGTCCACCGCTACCAGAATATATTGGTTTCCATAGGAGGATGGGAAAGGTCCCATGAAGTCAATCCCCCATACATCAAACACCTCCACTTCTAGTATCGGATTCTGTGGCATCTCGTTCCTTCTTCCAATGTTGCCTTTCCTTTGGCATGCATCACACTTCGAAACATGATTGTGAGCATCTTTGAACAGGCTGGGCCACCAAAAACCTGAGTGTAGTACCTTTGTAGCAGTTTTGAATGATGCAAAGTGTCCTCCATACTCAGAACCGTGGCAGTGATACAAGATCCCTTCCATTTCCTCTTCCGGGACACATCTCCTGTATAGTCCATCTGAGCACCTCTTGTATAAGTATGGTTCATCCCAATAGTATCGGGTAACATCCCGGTAAAACTTCTTTCTATGGTAGCTGTTGAGATTAGGTGGCTCTCTTCCACATGCTAGGTAGTTGACAAAATCTGCATACCATGGCAACGATTCTTCTTTTATCCTTTTTACTTCCTCCACCTTCAAGACCATGTCATATCCCTCTCTCAAGCTCTGAATCATGAGAAGTTGTTCTTCAGGTAGAGAGTCATCAATTGGTAACTCTTCATTGATCCTCAGTCTTGATAGGTGATCAGCTACCCCATTTTCAACTCCTTTCTTGTCTTGGATTTCAAGGTCAAACTCTTGCAGTAGAAGTATCCATCTTAACAATCTTGGCTTAGCATCCTTCTTGGCCAACAAGTGTCTCAATGCCGCATGATCTGTGTATACCACCACTTTTGATCCTACCAAGTATGACCTGAATTTGTCAAATGCAAACACAACTGCCAAGAGCTCTTTCTCTGTGGTTGCATATCGGGTTTGAGCATCATCTAGGGTCCTGCTTGCATAATAGATGACATGAAGCTTTTTGTCCTTCCTCTGGCCCAGGACTGCTCCAACCGCATAGTCGCTTGCGTCACACATGATCTCAAATGGGAGGTCCCAATCTGGAGCTTGAACTACCGGTGCACTCACAAGTGCATTCTTGATCTTGTTGAACGCTTCCAGGCACTCTTCATCGAAAATGAATTCCGTCTCCTTGCACAGCAGCCTTGTTAAAGGCCTTGCGATCTTTGAAAAGTCCTTGATGAACCGTCGGTAGAAACCTGCATGACCTAGAAAGCTCCTTATTCCTTTGACTGAGTTTGGTGGTTGCAAACCCATCATCACATCTATCTTAGCCTTGTCCACTTCAATCCCCTGTTCTGAAATTTTGTGCCCAAGAACTATTCCTTCTTTCACCATGAAGTGACACTTCTCCCAGTTCAGCACTAAGTTTGTCTCCTCACAACGCTGAAGTATCCTGCACAAGTTAGACAAACAAGCAGCAAACGAAGAACCATACACAGAAAAATCGTCCATAAATACTTCAACCATTTCTTCAATTAGATCGGAAAAAATTGACATCATGCATCTTTGAAATGTTTCTGGAGCATTACACAACCCAAATGGCATCCTTCGGTATGCAAAGGTGCCATAGGGACATGTAAATGTCGTTTTTTCTTGGTCATTTGGGTGGATGGGTATTTGAAAGAATCCACTATACCCATCCAGGAAGCAATAGTATGGATGGTTTGCTAAGCGTTCAAGCATTTGGTCAATGAATGGGAGAGGGAAATGGTCTTTTCTGGTGGCTGAGTTCAACTTCCTATAATCAATGCACATTCTATGACCGGTTATAGTTCTTGTAGGGATTAGTTCATTCTTTTCATTTTTGACCACAGTTATACCTCCCTTCTTTGGAACTACATGAACAGGTGAGACCCAAGTGCTATCTGAAATAGGAAAGATAATCCCTGCATTCAAGAGTTTCAGAATTTCTTTTTTAACAACTTCTTTCAAATTAGGATTCAGTCTTCTTTGGTGCTCAATAGAAGTCATTGTTTCATCTTCCAAGTGAATTCTATGGGTACAAAGTGTAGGTGATAATCCTTTAATGTCATCAAGTGAATACCCTATGGCTCTCCTATATTTTCTCAGTTCAATTAGGAGTAAGTTCAATTCATTTTCATCAAGGTTTTCACTTACAATGACAGGGTATGATGAGTTTGGTCCCAAGAAAGCGTACCTTAGCCCATCCGGAAGTTGTTTGAGTTCTACCTTAGGTGCCTTCAGCTCACACCAGTCACTGTCCAAGCTAGACTCACCATTGCTAGCTGGTTTGGCTGCTTCTTTCCCTTCCATGGATTTGATGCTGTGGACTTCTTTAGGTAGCTCCAGAAACTGGTTGTCTTCTTCCATCACCCTGCGAGAGTCAAGAAGTTTAGTGTATTCTTGTACTTCCCTGTTTACCTGCTTAGTCATGATGTCCTTGGTGGTTAATACTGTCTCTAGGGCGTCCTCCATAGCAAGCTCTTCCAAGTACTCGTCAGCTAGAGCATCCAATGTCTCAATCCAAAAAGCTTGCCCTTGAATTGTTGGTTTCTTCATGACTTCATTGATGTCAAATTTCAGGATGTGGTTCTTTCCCAAGTGCAAGTCAATCTTCCCTTTCTTCACATCAATGATGGCTCCAGCAGTAGCCAAGAAAGGTCTTCCAAAAATCAGGGGGTCCTTTGGTTCTTCATCCATCTCTAGAACCACAAAATCTGTCGGTATTTCGAAATTTCCAACCATGACCGGAATATCTTCAAGCATGCCAACCGGAAGTCTTACTGACCTATCAGCCAACACAAGTGAGATTCTACATTCCTTGTAGCGAGTGAAACCAAGGCTCTTTGCTACTGAGAGTGGCATCAAGCTCACACTTGCTCCAAGATCACATAAACATCTCTCAAAGGAGAGTGGTCCCAAAGCACATGGTAGAGTGAAGCTTCCTGGATCTTCTAGCTTCCTTGGACTGGTTTTTCTCTGGATGATAGCACTACACTCGTGGGTTAGGACAACCATGCCTTCCATCTCTTTCGTTCTTTCCTTGACTGCATCTTTAAGGAATTTGATGTATTGGGGCACAAGCATGAATGCATCCATCAATGGCATGGTGAGCTGAATCTTCTCCATTTGCTTGTCAAAGAGTGCTCTATACTTCTCCAAGAGCTGTTTCTTAAACCTTCCAGGAAAGGGAAGTTTGGGTTCATAGGCTGGTGGCACAAAGACTTTCTCATTTGATGTAGAGGCTGAACCGGTTTTTGCTTTCTCCTTTGACTCTTCATACATTTTGCCTTTCCCTTTGATGTCTTTGACTTCTTCTGTATCATGCCTCTCATTCCCAATGGTTTCCTGATCTCCTTCAACTTCAAAATCCATCCCCCCAGCTTGATTCTCATTGTCCTCAATGACTTCTCTTGATGGTAACTCTCTTCCACTTCTTAGTGTTATGGCATTGATATACTCCTTTGGGTTTGGCTCAGGTTTTCCAGGGAGGAAGCCTGGTGGTCTGTTTGATGAAGGTCCCGGTTTGTTGGATTGCTTGATGGTTCCAACTTCTGATGCTAGGCTCTCAACTTGAGTTTTGATTTCTATGATTGATTTGTTGGTGCTCTCCATAAACTGCTTCAGCAGTTGTGTTTGGTCATCTGCCCTTTGGTAGTTGTTTGAACTTCCTTGTCCTTGAAAATGCTGGTTGCCTTGATAGTTCCCTTGGTTGTTGTTGTACTGTTGTCTTGGTTGGAAGTTGCCTTGGTTGTTGTAAGGTTGCCTTAGCTGGAAATTCCCATTGTTGTTGAATGCCGGTTTTGTTTGAAAGTTTCCTTGAAGTGTGGTTTGGCTTTGTTTTAATGGGGGGTAAGACTGATCTTGTGGGTTCTCCACATTGTTATTTCGGTATGAGAAGTTGGGGTGATTCCTGTAGTTCTGGTTGAATCCTTTGTTGTAGCCTTGTCCTCCAATATAATTCATCTCAACCTGTCCATCAAAACACATATCAGTATCGTCTTCTATGTATCCTTGGTGTTGATCAAATTCTCCCACAAAGTTTACTTCCCTTTTGTTTGCTTTAAGCAACTTATCCAGTTTCTCATTGAGGGCTTTTATCTCTCTCCTTGAATCATCTCTGTCTCCTCCTTCTCTGTAGGTCCTGTCATAGTCCTCCCCATAGTTGGTGTCACTGGTGGCCAAGTTCTCAACCAGTTGCATGGCTTCTCTTTCATCTTTTTGCAGGAAGTTGCAGTTGCTAGCAGTGTCTAGCATCATCCTGTACTTTGGGAGTATGCCTCTGTATAATGTGCTGAGAAGACTTTCCTTGGTGAAACCGTGGTGAGGGCATTGGTTGGTGTAGCTCTTGAATCTCTCCCAAGTTTCTCCAAAGTTTTCTGTTGTTTTTTGTTTGAAGCTGGAAATCTCGTTCCTCAATTTTGCTGTTCTTGATTTGGAGAAGAACTTGGACAGGAAGAGTCTCTTGCATTCATCCCAAGAAGTGATTGAGTCTTGTGGAAGGTTCTTCTCCCATTCGTGGGCTTTGTCTCCAAGTGAGAATGGAAACAGTATGAGCTTCATTGCATCTTCAGAAATTCCATTGATGCGAACTGTTCTACAAGCTCTGTCGAAGTTGTGAAGGTGGTCTAGTGGATCCTCCAGAGGTAGGCCATGGAATTTGTTTCTTTCAACCATGTTGATGATGCTGGCTTTAATTTCGTAGTTGTTGTTGTCGAACCCTGGTGGAGTGATTACAGAATTGTAGTCGTTGATGTTTGGTTCGTCATAATATCCAATGGCTCTAGTTACTCTTGGTGGATGTTGGGGTCTTCTTCCTTCGTTATTCATTCCACCTCCTTGTTGTTGTTGTTCTGGGTCAGCCATATCTATTTGTACTCCTGTCAACCTTTTGTCTGCTCTCTTTTTTCTTGAAATCTCTCTTTCTAATGCTTTGATGTTTTCAACTCTTGGCACAAGGTTTGTTGGTCCCATGCTCCTCAAGTTCATTCACCTGTAAAACCCAATAGAAAAAGGTAGAGAAGATTAGTAAGACAGGAATAAAATGACTTAGTCCCAATTAAACACCAAATCTTAATGGTTCAATTAAACACCCAAGATGGCAACGGCGCCAAACTCATTTGCACTAATGTGCACTTTAGGATCGAATGTGCACGCTACCACAATCGAATGGTATGTCGATGTAGCACTTTAGGATCGAATCCACAGGGAGCTAGTGACCTATAACACCAAGAATGCACAAAGTTCCTTAATCTAAGCAAATACAAGAGATTTGGTTTTTTTTTACTAACAACCTAAGTGAGATAAAAGCAAAGAAACTAATATACAAATGATACAGATAACAAAAGTGCAATAAAAACAGAGCAAACCATTCACTAAGCAAGATTCTAAAGTTCACAAAAACAGAGTAAAAACAGAGATGGTAAAAGACTAAGTTCCTTGGGTTGAGATTTCGGTTTGGGTGATCATTATTTAGTTCAGAAGCATTTAGTAAACAATGAGTGATTTCTTAGGCTAAGAACAACGATTCAAGTTAATCCACTCTCGTGATAATAACCCTATACCTATCAAGCATTAACATCAACTCTCGTTGGCAATTTCAAGATAGCTATGCAATAAGATCAAGTTCTTACTACCACTAAACACCTTAAACATCAACTCTCGTTGGCTAAGAATGTAAAGCACTTGATAGAGATTCAAACATACACTACACCTCTCGGTGCTAGCAACATTTAAGATCAAGGAGTTGATTGGCCATTTCAATCCTAGCATTAAGAACATGTAACAAGTAAGGAATCATTAATCCCAAGTTCTAAACAACCTAAACCATTTCTAGATCACCCTCACCTTAGCTCAACCCCAGAAACTTAAAGAACTACTCAATAGACTTGATAATAACAAAGCAAAACATAATTAAGAAGACAGAAATGAAGAACAAGAGGAAACTAAAAGATGAAAGAGAAGCCATGCAACTGGTTGAGAATTGTATGCATGAATTGTTCTTGTCTTGCCACATTTTGCAATATGTCTAGCATTCCTTTTTCTTGAGAGTTAGCCACCAAAATAAAAGATAAAAGCCTTCCTCTAAACACCACTTGAAGCCTTTTAATGCCAAGCCAATTGATTGAGATCTAATCCCCATTTGTGAGACTTCACTTTGATAAGAAGAATGAATGTAAAAGTTGGTGGAATGTTGAGTGGTTGAATCTTGACAATGTGCTTAAGAGAATAAAATTTGGTGTGTTGATAAGCCTTGAGAAATTAGAGTGGATTAGGGAGTTTGTTTTTGCAACATGTTATCATTTCCTAAGGACATCATATTGAAGGCTAAAATAGATTTCTTTGGTTATGAGTCTCCAACTTCAAACCTCTCCCCTTTGTTCTTATTGTTGTTTGCTTGAGGACAAGCAAGAAAACAAGTTTGGGGGAGTTGATGTGTTGTGTTTTTGAGTATTTTTAGGCATGATTAAGAGTGTTATTTAGCTTTAGGAAAAGCATTTAGACAACATTATTGTGTCTTAACTTTAGATTAGTGCATTTAGGCATCATTAGGTTAGGTGTGCTTTGTTTGTTCCTCTTGAGAGTTAATCCCCGGCAACGGCGCCAAACTTGATAAGCAAAAATCTAGTTCCTCTTTACTACTTCAGTTGCAAGTTTACAACCTAGTCGATGTAATTTTCGAGGTGTCAATCCACTCGGGTGATCAAACGCACTAAGAATACAGATGTTTTATTAGTCTAAGTGCAATCAAAATGAGTTTGTGAGTTTATTCCTAACAATAGTAACAAATTCCAAACATATTTAACTTGACAAAATAACAATTATGAGATTAAAACAGAGCTAGAATAGAATGTAAAACAGAGCAACAAGTGATTGAAAACAATTGATTAAAAGATAAGCTCCTTGGGTTGAGTTTCGGTTCAGGTGATCAATTAATTGTTTAGAAACATTAAGCAACTATGGGTGATTTCTTAGGCCAAGAACAACAAACAAAGTTACTCCACTCTCATGATAGCAACCCTATATCTATCAAGCATTAACATCAACTCTCGTTGGCAATTTCAAGACAAATATGCATTAATACCAAGTTCTTATTACCACTAAACACCTTAAACATCAACTCTCGTTGGCTAAGAATGTAAAGCACTTGACAGAGATTCAAACATAAACTACACCTCTCGGTGCTAGCAACATTTAGAATCAAGGAATTGATTAGCTACTTCAATCCTAGCATTAAGAACTTCTAGCAAGTAAGAAATCAAACTCCCAAGTTCTAAGCAACCTAAACCATGTTTTGAATCACCCTTACCTTTCCTCAACCCAGAAACTTAAAGAAAACTACTCTCTAGCCATAGCAAACATCAAACAAAACATGATTCAACAAGAAAATAAGATGAACAAGAGAAAGAACTCAAGAACTAAAATTGCATAAAAGAGATTGAAATCTTTGGATAGAATTGTTTACAAAATGTCATATGGCTCTTCATACACACTAAGAGCCCTTAAATAGATCTAAAAACGTGCAATGGTCGACCACAAACACATGGGGTGGTCTACAAGCCAAAAGTAAAAGAAAAAGAGGCATGTGTGAAAAAGTAGGTTCACAGCGGCCTGGGGAGGCCGCTGCGGAACCCCGCTATGAATGCCCAGCGGCCTGGGTGAGTCGCTGCGCGGGCCGCTGGATAAATTGGTCTTCCGCGTGTCCTTCGTAGCGACCTGGGGTGGCCGCTGCGAGAGGCCGCTATGGCTGCCCAGCGGCCTGGAGATGCCGCTGTGCCAGCCGCTGGAGAATTGTGTCTTCCTTCATAGCGGCCTGGGGAGGCCGCTGCGAGAGCCCGCTGTGAGGTTCCAGCTCGATCCTTAGCTGTTTTTCCACTTTGTCAAGGTGCTCCTTTGGCCCCTACCTTCTCCACCATTCCCTGGTGCTCCTTTTGGTCATCCACCACCTACAAAAAGAACAAACAAAGCACACCTAACCTAATGATGCCTAAATGCACTAATCTAAAGTTAAGACACAATAATGTTGTCTAAATGCTTTTCCTAAAGCTAAATAACACTCTTAATCATGCCTAAAAATACTCAAAAACACAACACATCATAAACCCAAACAATCGCACTTGGAGACAGTTAAAAGGATCATCAAGTATGTTAAAGGAACATTTAATATGGGAATTTGGTATTCAAAAGCATCCAACAAACACCTATTTGGTTACTGTTATACAGATTGGGCACGAAGAATGGATGATAGGAAGAGCACTATTGGAGGATGTTTCTTTCTTGGAAATAATATGATTGCATGGATGAGCAAGAAGCAGAATTATGTGTTATTGTCTACAACAGAAGCTGAGTATATTGCAATGGGAAGTTGTTGTGCTCAGTTACTTTGGATGAAGAAAATTTCGGCTGACTATGAAATTGATTTGGGACTACTTCTAGTTCACTGTGACAATAAGAGTGCCATAAGCATCTCAAAGAACCCAGTCCAACACTCTCGGACCAACCATATTGACATAAGACACCATTTCATTCTGGAGCTAGTGGGGGAAAATTGGTAGTGGTTGAATGCATAGTTACTGATTTGCAACTGGCTGATTTTGATTTTAACCGTTTTATTACTCTAAGAAACTCAATTGTTGTCTATGAAATGTATTGAGTTGTCAAGTGTACAGGACTGGTACAGGTGTCGATTCATGAAGTACATCAAGTTCTGATTTAGTTTGGAGTCAGGTTAACTAGTGGAAAATAGCTTCATGTTATGCCGTCTTGTCTCATGTACAATACAAGTTTCTCGAGTGAGATCAAAGCCAGAAGTACAGAAAAGTTGTGAGTTGAATCATGATAATTCAAGTGACGGATTCAACTCATGCAATAGCTCAGTTACTAACTCAAAATAAAAATATAAAAAATGATAAAGAAAGTGGCGGTCTTACTCGAAGGATAAAAGTTAAAAACTGGTTGAGACAGGATAAAGGCATGAGAGTGTGAAAGCTAGCCACTGGGAGAATGATGACCAAATGCAAAGAATCATATGAGTGAAGTGTATGAACTGAGTCATGTGAAGTGTCAGTACCTGACACACGCAATAATGATTTGAGTATTCAAAAGAGAAATATATGTTTTATATATAAACTCTGGGGCCAGTTAATATGTAGGCAATTCACTATAGTTTGATTCCATTACTCCATAACTCAATGTGGTTGCTCTTATGTAGTCATATGTATATGAGTAGTGTTAATGATCTATATGACTAATGAAGTGAATAGAAAAATCGGTTCAAACTGTTATCCTTGGTTCAAGGTCGGTTGACAAGAAACAAAAATCCAAGATATCTGGGCACAAAAGAGGAAAAATCGATTTGAATTTTAAAATTTAAACTCTTTGAAAAATTGATATCCCAATCAAATGGCATGCAAAAAGGAAATAAGATCTCTGACACATATTATGTCTCAGCTCAATAAAAGAGGAGAGAAGGCTAAAGAAACAAAAATCATCAGAATTTTTTTGAATCAGAAATTCCGACAAAGCAGTGATTCTTCCTTAATCAAACATCATTCGTTCCAAATTCAAAAATCACCATGGAGCATGCGGCCAAAAGAGGAAACGTCATACCAGATCGACACAGTGACAGGTTCGGACTCTGCCGGAACAAGCGCCGCCTCAACTGATCGATGATTCAAGCTACGAGGAAGAAGTTCCTCCACCAAAAAAACCTAATCTGGTTTCCGATCAGATTCTAGGCGAAACTCAACCAGATAGCACCAACTCATTTGCAACGGCACAAGATGTCGATTTAACAGATCCGGTGGAAGATGTTATGGCAAAGAAAAAAGGGGATGACGAAGATCAATCAGGTCGTATCTCAGAGCCAGATGATAAACAGTCCAAACCGCCGTCTGATCCTAAGACAGAGGAATTCAGTTACATGAGTCGCCTAAAGATGGTGACAAGGAGGCTGATTCAGCTTACCCAGATGACGAGGCTGAAAAGGGTGCGTCTAAGGAGATAGACGAACGGGAGAAAGAAGCAGTCGATGTTTTATCCTCTCTGCTCACAGATGAAAATTCCCTGGCCATTGTTGCTGCTGACCCAGTTCATAAAGAACCAATCGATGTCGATCTTCCTGAGCAGAACACAGAAAATGAGCCATCTAAGCCAGTCTTAGTATCTAAGAAGAGGAAAGCCAGAAAACAAGTGGGACCACTTCCTGATCAGAAGAAGCCTCATACTGAGAGGAAGGACGTGGACAATCTGATTCACAAGAGGAAGAAGAAGAAATCTTTTAAGACAGCTGGTCCTTCTACCTTAACTGGTACATCAGCCTGTGCCAAAAAGGTGTTCGTTTCCAAGCGCTTTCCATCTAAATAAGTTAAAGCCAGGTATGCTCTGTTTAAGGAACGCGGAATCTTAGCTGAATGGATAGTGGACTTTGATGAAGTAGATAAGTGGAGCTATTAAGGACTGATCAATATAGGAATGTTGAGAAGCACTGTTGAAGAGTTGATTGGATATGTTCGTGAGATTGTAAAGGAGTTTTACACCAATCTTCCTGAATCTAGCTCATCCTCATCTGACAAGGTGTCAGAGTCTTCCTGCGGAAGAAGATGTATGAGTTCTCTCCTTCACAAATCAATGCTTGCATGGATTTAGCTCCTCTGAGTAATGCTGAAATCAGAGAAGATGCAAGCATTGATGCAGTCTCTCCTGCCACTATGGTCAGATATCTTACTAAAGGGCAGAAGAAAACCTGGGTAGGAATGAAGTTGGTGGATCTTCCTCCCAAGTATGCGGCACTGACGTTTCTAGCAGCTTCAAATTGGTTTCCCTCAACTCACAAAAATCACATATCAGCTGATAGGGAAAGGCTGATATACAACCTAGCACATGGGATTATGATTGATTTTGGTAAATTGGTTTACAGGCAAGTGATGAGTTTGACCACTACTCAGCAGAATGACAGTCTCTAGTTGATGTTCCATAGGATTATCTCAGCTGTATTGGAAATGCATCATCCTCCTTGTATTTTTGATGGTGAAGAACTGGTTAGGCATGTTCTGTACAAGAAAGACCCATGGAGTGGAGAAGCCTTTCTCAAGAAAGAAGCTGAGAGGAAGAAAAAGAAGATTGCATCTGGGAAGCGCAACGTCTCCTCGGCCACTACCTCATCTGCTCGCTCTGGGTCTTCTGAGTCTACTCTTGCTGATTCTCGGGAAATAATGCAGCTTGGTATATCCTGAATGCCAATCAGGGCTGCTGTAACTCAGGTGTTAGTTCAGACAGCGCTTCAGGATATTACTGAGGGACTTCAGAATCTGACTTACATTATATTTCATCTCCGTGACAGTACTCAAGGTAAGTAGTCTATTCCTTTTCTCTGATTCTTATTCTGATATGAGTGTTTTTTTAATTTGTGTGCTCTCAAGCAGAGAGAGAAAAGAATGAGTCGGTGGTTGAAGAAGACTCCGAAGAGTCGGATCATGAAAAAGAGTCTTCTGATGGAGATGATGATTCTGATTAGATGACCTCGAATGATGCTTAAATTGTATGTTTAGGTTGTGGGAAAGTGACTAAATATATCTTGATGTTTGTTTTTTGTTCAGAGCTTAGTCACGAATGTTAGAATTATGGAGAAGTAGAAATTTTTTTTGGTTAACTGATTATTCTTTTAATTTTAATTTTTTGGTGTTGAACTTATGACATGTTTGTGAATGAAGTTTGTTTTACTCCAACCGACAAACACAACCGAAAGCCTGTTATCTTCTATGCAATACCAATGACGAATATATCTACATATGCGTGGTGTATGTAATGAATACAACGTACTTTTATGAAATAACTAAACATAGAATGCATTTATGTTGAGATCTCTTTTTGATTTTAAAGTATTTCTAAACTTATGTACTAAGTGTTAAATACCGAACAAGACATATATATTATAGATTATTTATTCGAGTGAATTTTGTTGGTCATCAAAAGCTTACTATAATTTTCTAAAAAAACATTCAGAACAATGTTCCAAAAATATAGTAACATTTCCTATAAACCAAATATTTACCTTACCTCGAAGAGTTTGGAGTAATCTCTATATCAAAATCTTTATATGGAAGTCTCAACTGCAGTATCATGAACGTCACATATATGTCACAATCGATATAGCACCATACCCATTGCTATAACATAATGGAATATGGCGATCTTAACGATATTCCACTAACCAATATTTTATTTTCTATGCTAATGTGGGTTTGGGTTATTGTAGAAACATGTAAGAAGGGAAAACGAAGGCAAACAAATTTAAAAAGATATGATATGTTCCTTTTACAAAAAAAAAGATATGATATGTTCCCTTATAAATTATATATATATATATATGTTCATGTAGTACATGCATAAAAATATAAACATATAAATTATAAGTTTTGATCACCCTATTAAACTATTAACATGGTGTTCAGTGAAAGCGGAATTTGTTTGATAAAAAAGTTCATTTCACTTCCGTATATTTTATCTTACCAATCCACTCTTCTCAAAGTTGATAACACTGGGTAAAGTATAAATCAAAATATAATGATTAATCATATGAACATTCAGGTTTCGCTTCGAAATCACCGTCTGTGTTAGTGCGAATGTCGCAACTTTTGACATTATAGACAGCTCCGGGACCAAATTTACTGCAAGAACAGCAACCTATCATTTGTTTGTTGGACCGTATAGGGTATATTAGAGCATCATACACCAAAAATTCTCTGGAAGACCCTGTACCCCTCTCCTCTCTCTCTCTCTCTCTCTCCCCCCCCCTATCCCCCTCTCTCTCTCTCTCCCCCCCTGTCCTGGTCCCATACCGAAAGTACGATGGCTATACAGTGAGAAGAAATATCTACAAATAACATATAGGTAAGCATAGCACACATACAATTTATTAGTTGTAATGAAACATATGTACATTATGAAGAAGCATTGAGCTATGACAAGAGCTACAATAGCAGCTGAGTCAACCAGCATGTGCAACAGTGACTGAGTCAAAGAAAGAAAGCGTGAGCTGGAACGAAAAAATATGGAAGTACTAGGGACAAGAAGCTGACGAGGACAAACCTAAAATGAGTAGCTGAGCTGGATATGAAGATCAGTGAAGATATTCATAGAATGAGCACCTAAAAGATTTTAGGAAAATATGCTTTTAGCGAGATGAAGAAAAATGGAAATATGCCTAAGAGAGTAGGAAATATGACAAAAGAAATAAGGCAATTGTACGATGATCTATATGTATAAATAGATCATTTAGGGCATCTGTGCTTGGTGCGCTTTAGAGAGAGAGAGAGAGATTGCTTTTAACAAAAGAGAGAGTTCTTAAAGAGAATTACACTTGGTGTTAAGGGTGAATCTAGAAGGGCTTTGAGATCATTGTTAGATCGAAAAGCTAGGAGGAGACTAGGTTGTTAAGGTGAAACTTTCGTTTGCTTTGCAATAAACAGTCTTTGAAAAAGAATACCCTTGAGTCACATTCTGTATTACCTTACGTCTCGCATTTTCAATTGGTATCGGAGCAGACACTTGTTGCTCATATATACAGGTGAGATTCTGTGGAAAAATGGAGAACTACAATGAGCTAATCAACAGCTCGAGAGTAATACTGGATCGACAAACTATGGCTTTTGGAAAGAAAGAACAAGATCACAAATCAAAGGTATCGATCCGCTAGCATGGAAGGCCGTTGAATCAGGCTGGAGAGCACCAACAATGAGGAATGAAGCTGGAGTCGATGTACCCAAACCAGAGGAACAATGGACGGAAGTTGAACTAAAGTTGTCTAAATTCAACTCCAGAGCTCTAACTGCGATTCACTGTGGAGTGGCCAAGAAGCAATTCGAATTAATACAAGGATGTGAATTGGCTAAGGAAGCATGGGATATTCTTCAAATTCACTTTGAAGGAACTGAGAAAGTGCAAAATTCAAGAAAAGATCCTTTGGCTACCAAATTTAAAGATCTAAATATGGAAGATGATGAAACAATATCAGACTTCAGCGCCAAAATCAGTTCTATAGCCCATGAAGCATCACTTCTTGGTAAGAAATATAAAGACAAGAAACTTGTCAAGAAATTCTTAAGATGTCTTCCAGCCAAATACATGCCCTACAAAGCAGCTCTAAGTGTGTCGGCTAACACTGAGAGTATGAGTTTTGAGGAGCTAGTGGGTATGTTGCAAGTTCATGAGTTAGAACTGGATGGTACAAAGAAGCCCAAAGGCGTTGCTCTCATCACTTAAGCAAAAACCAACCAAGAAAACGAGGGAGAAGATCCTGTAAGCCTCATCGTTCGGAGATTTGATCGTGCTCTAAGGAGAGTAGAACAAGGACAAGGATCGTACAAAAACACTAAAAGATCGACTGATGGAGAGAAAACTATGAAGAAATCTGAAATGCAGTGTCATGAATGCAAGGGGTTTGGATACTTCAAAAGTGAATGTCCAACTGTCAGAAGACGTGAGATGAAGTGCTTTGGCTGCAAAGGAATTGGACACACTCATCTGGAATGCGTCAATGATCAGAAACGAAGACAAGAAAAATCTATGATAGGAGTAAACAATGATGAGTCAGATGAGGAAAGTGACGATGAAGAAGTCAATAACTTTGTGGCATTCCTAGGTATTGCTGAACTTGAAGACAATGAATCTGATTCAGACTCAGAAACAGAAATAGATCTGGTCAGTAGTTATAAGGAGGTAAGAGATACTCTCATACAAATTGGGTTAGAAAATACTGCTCTAATTCAAGAAAAGCAGCTGCTTGAGGCACAAGTTGAGTCACTCAAAGAAGAACTGGAAACTGAACGAAATCTTAGTAAAGAAAGTGTCAATTTAATAAAAGAAAAATTGACACTGGCTAAGAAATCAGACGAATTGGAGCAGATGCAGAAGAAAGAGAAAGAAGCAACTAACCAGCTGAAGGCGGAACTAGATTAATAGCATCGCAAGATACACATGTTTGCAGGCACAAAACAACTGGATAAAATTATGAGCTATGGCAGAATAGAATACACAAAGTCTGGACTTGGGTATACTGGACGATCTGGATCCAGTTTGGGAAAAACCACATTTGTACGTGCAAGTTCGACAATTCCAACGCAAACAGTGTATGACTCAACACCAAGAACATGCTACTACTGTGGAAAGGAGGGGCACTACAAAGCATACTGCTACAAATTTCATCAAAGGATACGCCAGCTCAAGAAATTGGGAAGATTCAACTGGAACAGAAACAGGTATCAAATCTGGGTGAAGAAGGCGGACTTGTATGAGACAGGAAGTAGTACAAGGGATTCCTCAGAGAAGCAGATACGATGCAGCATGGCCTTTGTCACTGAAAAATCCGAAGATAGAAATCAATGGTACTTTGACAGTGGATGTTCAAGACACATGACAGGGATAAGGAGTCATTTCAAAGACATCAAAGTAATCAAATCTGGAAAAGTAACCTTCGGTGATGGAGGACAAGGGGCAATACATGACAAAGGTAAAACTCTTGACTCAGATTTACCTAAACTAATGAATGTTTTTCTTGTGAAGGGTCTTAAGGCAAACCTGATCAGTGTGAGCTAACTATGCGACGAAAGATTGATGGTATGCTTCACAAGCTATGATTGCAAAGCTATGAATGACACTGGAGACATCATTCTACAAGGAAAAAGATCAGGCAATAACTGTTACATGTGGGAAAGTAACGCTAACTGTCTTAGCGCAAGATGTCTAAGTGCCAAGAATGACATTCATCTATGGCATCAACGACTTGGACACATGAATGAGAGAAACTTGAATAATCTTGTCAAGAATGAAATTGTCCGAGGGATACCTCAACTCAAGGAAGTGAGCAAGATGGTGTGTGGAGCATGTAACAAAGGCAAACAGGTCAAAGTTCAACATAAGAAAGTGCCAGATGTTCAGACCAAGCACAAGTTAGATCTAGTACACATGGACTTGATGGGACCAATGAAAGTTGAAAGCATAGCAGGTAAACGATATGTGTTCGTCCTAGTCGATGACTTTACCAGATACACATGGGTGAGGTTCATTCGGGATAAATCAGATACAACGGACATCTTTAGAATTTGGGCACTTCAGATGATCAATGAAAAAGGACGGATTAAGAGGATTAGAAGTGATCATGGAGGAGAATTTCAGAATGAAATCATGAAAGTATTCTGCGAAGATCATGGTATAGCTCATCAGTTCTCAGCACCAAGAACGCCACAACAGAATGGGGTAGTTGAAAGAAAGAACAGAACTCTGCAAGAGATGGCCAAAGCCATGATCCACTGCAATGATGTGCCACTAAGGTTTTGGGCAGAAGCTATCAATACAGCATGCTACATCATAAACAGAGTGTATGTAAGAAGAGGAACCACCATGACACCATACGAGATGTGGAAAGGAAAGACTCCCAATCTGATCCACTTTCATATCTTTGGAGGAAAGTGCTATGTACTGAATGACAAAGATCATCTTGGAAAGTTTGATTCAAGAAGTGATGAGGGTATCTTCTTGGGATACTCAGGAACTAGCACATCGTTCAGAGTATATAACACAAGATCAAAGACAATTGTTGAGTCAGTAAATGTCGTGTTTGATGATCTATGTCAGATGAAAATTCCCGATGATTCATTAGACAGTGAAACAGAACCGATTGATGAAGATCTGGTTCAACAGAAAGGGGATGACGAAGCTCAGTCAGGCCGTGAATCTGCTCCAGAAGATAACCAAGGAAATCTGGAGGAAATAGGAGAGAAGGAGAAAGATGCAGTCGAGGGGTCTAGGTGAGTTAGCTATGGTTGTGGAAAATCCAGTAAGTGCAGCCACTGGTGATGCTGAACCTGCTGAGCTAAACACTCAAACGGCAGAAGATTCTAGACCTAAGAAGAGGAAAGCTAGAAAGCAGACAAGATCCATGCCGAATATCAAGAAGGCTCGTGTTGAAAGATCTGAATTACAGAAATCATTACAGACGAAGCCCAAGAAGAACAATGATGTCAAGGCTGGGACATCTGCCACAATTGGTGGTTCAGGCAAAACCAGAGTCAAACCTTTTGTCTCCAAGCGATTTCCATCTCGCGAAGTTAAAGCAAGGTATGCACTGTTCAAATATCGTGGAAGTCACGAATAAGCTTATCCTAAGTCAATCTTAGCTGAACGGGTAGTAGGTTTTAATGAAACCGATAAGTGGGGATATCTTGGTCTGATAAACATAGGGATGCTGAGAAATTCTGTTGATGGGTTAGTCAGTTTTATCCCTGAAATTGTGAAAGAATTCTACACTAATATACCGGAATCAAGTGATGATGGTACTGAGAATGGGATGTGTGTTTTCTTACAGAAGCGAATGTATGAGTTCTCACCAGCTCAGATCAATGTCTGCTTAGATATGGAACCTTTGAGTAATGCTGAAATCAAGAATGATGCAAAGATTGATGGAGTTTCAGCTGATTCAATTGCTAAGTATCTCACTCAAGGCCAGAAGAAGACATGGGCAGGGATGAAAGCTGTTGATCTGCCTCCAAAGTATGCCGCACTGACTATCTTGGCTGCTACAAACTGGTTTCCATCTACCCACAAAAACCACATATCTGAAGACAGAGGAAGGCTGATCTACAAGATAGCTCATGGCATCCGGATTGACCTTGGGAAACTTGTGTACAAACAGGTGATGAGCTTTACCACTGATTGGCTGATATTTCCAAGAATCATCTCAGCAGTTCTCGAATCACAGCATCCACCTCGCACATTTGATGGAGAAGAACTTATAGGTCTTGTGCTATACAAGAAGGATACTCGAAGTGGTGAAGCCTTTCTCAAGAAAGAGGCTGAGAAGAAGAGACAGGAAATTGCATCTGGTAAACGCAAGATAGGCTCAACATCTCGTACAGAAGGTCGCTCACAGGCTTCTGCATCAGCTGAAGAGGAATCTGTGGAAATTCTGCAACTTGGTTCAGTCAGAATGCCGATCAAAACCTCAATAGATCAACTCTCTGTTCAAACTGCTCTACAGGACATTGCTGAGGGGCTTCAGAACCTGAGTGATGTAGTCTTTCATCTACGCGACAGAATTCAAGGTAAGTTTCCGATTACCTTCTCAATGAAAATTACTTAGATATAAGATTTTTAACTTGTATGCTCTCAAGCAGGGGGAGAAAATGAAGAGGTTGACGAGTCAGATCACGATGAGGAGTCTCCTGCTGACACAGGATATGATAACTCAGATGAGATGACCTCGAGTGATGCTTAATTTTGTGGAGATAGGATTATGGGGGAGTTTACTTTGTTGGGGAGTTTGTGGGGGAGTTTCTGTTTGTTTTGTGGTTCAATTTGGATGATAAAACTCTTTGTCTTTGGTTTGTTTCTATGTTGAACTCATGTTTTTCTTAAGAAGTAATATTTTGAATTATAATAAGTGAATGCTTGATAAACATTATTTTTTTCTGCTTCGGCTATATGCGTGTATGAGCTTTTTGAAGTATAGGTACTTGAGAGTCATACAAGCTAAAAGGGGGAGATTGAAGAAGCATTGAGCTACGGCATGAGCTACAACAGCAGCTGAGTCAACCAGCATGTGCAACAGTGACTGAGTCAAAGAAAGAAAGCGTGAGCTGGAACGAAGAAATATGGAAGTACTAGGGACAAGAAAATGACGAGGACAAACCTAAAGATGAGTAGTTGAGCTGAATATGAAGATCAGTGAAGATACTCATAGAATGAGCACCTAAAAGATTTTAGGAAAATATGCTTTTAGCGAGATGAAGAAAAATGGAAATATGCCTAAGAGAGTTTAGGAAATATGACAAAAGAAATAAGGCAATTGTACGATGATCTATATGTATAAATAGATCATCTAGGGCATCTGTGCTTGGTGCGCTTTAGAGAGAGAGAGAGAGAGATTGCTTTTAACAAAAGAGAGAGTTCTTAAAGAGAATTACACTTGGTGTTAAGGGTGAATCTAGAAGGGCTTTGAGATCATTGTTAGATCGAAAAACTAGGAGGAGACTAGGTTGTTAAGGTGAAACTTTCGTTTGCTTTGCAATAAACAGTCTTTGAAAAAAAATAACCTTGAGTCACATTTTGTATTACCTTACGTCTCGCATTTTCACATTAAACGGTGACAATCTTCACATGAATTACTTAGCATATGGTATCAAGGGGCCAGCTGTTCATCACATGAATGCAACTACAAGTCCTACAAAAAGCATGTTTCACTTTGCTTGCATTCTATCCAATTTTAAAAATACATAAATCAAAAATATGAATCCAAAATAGCAGGATCTAGAAATAATTATATGTTTTTGACTACAATTTTTTCTCTATTTGCAGTCAAGATACTTGACAAAAATAAAAATATATACGAATGAAGTTTAAAAGTGAACGGATACTTAGCTACAAAACATTTTTATATTACAACACATACTAGAAGGATAATTTACAACCAAATACAACGACATAGGTTACGTTAAGAAAGATACATACAACACCCCCCCCCCTCTGCGTGTGTGCAGAGAGCTCAACACCTAGTTTATATAATTCATGCAACAAATGTTAAAAATCATTTACTTATGGTATAAAAGTCTTATAGTTTATGACATGTAAAATACTTTTACGACAAACTTTGTTTTATAAATGTAAATTTTCATTTTTCTTTTTAAGTTTCAAACAAAATTTATACATTTCATATAATTCATGTGGAAAATGTTAAAACAACAATTATTAATGTTACAAAAAGTCATATATTTATGACACCTAAAATACGATAAATTTTTGTTTTATAAAAGGTAAAATTTTAGTTTTCTTTTTAAGTTTGAAACAAATGTATTCATTTTTATAATCATGCGACAAATGTTAAAACAACATCTATTTATGTTATAAAATTTATATATATGTCACGTAAAAAAAATGTGGAAAAAACGATAAAATTACAGAGCATCTAATCCAGCTAAGCGTCCATCTATTTGATAGACTTATCTGTAACAAAGGAAAGAAGAAGGAGGAATGAGTAGCATGGAAGTCACTTTGTGAGAAATGTGATGCTAAAATGAAAGTTCACGAACTTGGTTCTAACACTCCGAATATAGGCTAGTCTAAACACAATCACATCACATAAAGCACCCAAGTAGAAAGGGTTCTACACGAATCAAGTGATCGTTCATACCCCACGAAGAGGTTTTATCGATCTCAGAAGCCACGAGCAATATATCGAGTAAGACTTGCCCGTACCCACGACTATATTTGCGGCTCAGATACATAAGTTCTCATTGAATCCACGTACGCAGGCGGCCTCACACAACACAAAACCCGGCTCAAATACGGAAGTGCGTCTCCGTACGCCCGCGTCAACCTACTCATCACACTACGACTAACTATATATATTTAAAAGCATCAAACAATTAAACAATTTACCCGGCAACACAAACAATGAGGTAGAATCCTGGCTCCAGTTTAACAAACGACTTAGATAGACTTAGCAAACAAACGAATCACATTAGATAATATACTAGCTATAAGAAGGTTAAAGACGGAATACGAAGAGTAGTGAAATAGCTCTCACCTTAGCTTAATCAAACTTGGGAAAACGACGAATGAACGATTAGCGGTCAAAGCGGTTGCGGTTAAGCAAACACCACTTCGGAAAACTAAGATTATAAAAAGTTTCCTTAAATATGCTTTGCCACAAATAGAATTTCCATAAATGTAAATTCTCAAAAAGAAAACTTTCAAAAAATAGAATTAGGATTTCGATGGGTAAAAAACTTATCTAGAATGAATCATCCATAACTTTCCGGCCATACCCCATAACGGAGATCGAAAAGTAGATATGTAAAGATGGTTTATAAAAATCGATACCTTAGTTCCTCTTCACCGGAAAATGCTTCCTAAGTTGGTTGCTTCTTGATTCGACCTACATAGACCTGCATCGGAAAAAAAACTCATAACTTTTAAAATAAAATTCTAAACAAAGAACCGTTTGCGGCTATGCATAGATATGAGGGTCAGGTACAGCTTTAAAAAACAAATTACATTGATATGGTTTGATTTGGCTATTTGTTTCTATTTCTGGCAAAATGGGTCGATCATAAATCTGCAATGCACATATATTTTTTTTAGAAAACGGCAGTTACTTTTGACTTCTATCTTCAATTTGGACGAAACTGGATTTTTGGAAAGAAGAGTCTCAGGGCTTACAACTTAATAGGTTGATAGTTTCGTGCCTCCACAGGGTTCTCTGAAAAATTGTTTCACATGTTGATGGTAGATGTCATAACGTGATTCCGTCAGGGTTTCGCCAGGAAGAATTTTGTGCAGTGAAAATTGGAAGGGAACAATTTATTTATATAAAATCATCTACGGTTTTCCCTAAGAGAATTGGGCCTTGATGGGCTAAAATAATATATATATATATAATTAAATTTGGGTCGAAATATAAGCTAACGGGCTTGGGTCATTACAACTCTTTCCCACTAATAAAGAATGCGACCTCGAATTCAGATGCAGACTCACATGCTCCCTTACAACTCCAAAAAAAACTTTGGTTAATCTGCCCTCATCAGATCCTCAGACTTCAGATTTTCTCTTGTATACTATTTCTCTCCCAATAGACTTTACCCACCGTAGTCACTTTTCCAAGACTTCCTTTTTCCTAGCGCTCTTGCACCCCAACTTGTTGACTAGACACTGAGAGATCCTTACTAAGATCATTTGGTGGTTGCTGAAAAATAATCTATGCCTCTCTGATAAAATTCCTCAATACTGACACGAAAAACACATCGTGGAAATCTGCCAACTCTGATGATAAGCCTAGACAATATGCCACTACTCCAATCCGCTCAATAATAGGGTACAATCCCATGTACCTCAGCTTAAGCCTTTTCATCATTCGAGTCTTTTCACCTTCCTGAAATGTTCACATTGCTAGGTATGCTTATTCTACTACCTCAAAATCGAAATCGCTCATGCGCTTATCTGCATAGCTCTTATGACGATCACGAGTTCACTTTAGCTGTCTCTAGAGAATTTCAACTTGATCTACCTATCCTTGAATCATTTATGGTTCTAAGTTTCTACGCTCACCACGTCAGTCCAACATAGTAGTGTACGACATGGTATACCTTAAAGATTATCCTTTGCAATCTGCTTACGCATAGCCTTATCATTTCCTTGAGATTTCTGAACTATCCAAGTAAATATGCATGATCCAATGCCTCAAGATCGACTGACTCGCTCTCTCTCTCTCTCTCTCTCTCTCTCTCTCTCTCTCTCTCTCTCTCTCTCTCTCTCTCTCTCTCTCTCTCTCTCTCTCTCTCTCTCTCTCTCTCTCTCTCTCTCTCTCTCTCTCTCTCTCTCTCTCTCTCTCTCTCTCTCTCTCATATAACTGCACATAATATGATACTAGCAAGTGTCACGGTCTACTCATAAACTTTCATGGTCCCTGATTTGTCGCTCATGAGATTACTTAAGACATCTGCCATCTAATTGTCTTTACTTGAATGATGAGTGATCATTAAATAATAATCTGGCAAAAACTCAGTCCATCTTCCTTGCAATGCTTTGCCACCAGCAAAACGGACTTGCTTCTTCCCAACTAGAATGTTGTGGACATAATCAGTCTTATTCTTCATCTCTACAATCTGGGTTCCATCCACATTTCCACCTTATTTCTTCCTCTCCAAATCAGCATTCTTAGTGCTATTGCTATACACCAAGTTTTCAATCAGATCCTTAGCTTGCTCTGGAGATTTGGTATTGAAGTTTCCATTGCTAGCAGCATCCAATGCCATCTGATACCACAAATCAACAACTCTGAAGAAAATGCCTATCAGCTGAACTTCAGAGAAACATGATGTGGACAATCTCTCTGGTACATCTTCCATCGGGATCCCTCTCATTCTCGAGGGCCCGTTCCATACCCTGGACCCGCTCACAAGACTCCTCCAAATAGATATTCCGTGCTGTTTTTTATGGATCAATAAATGTATCTACTATGTTACTCGTGCTTCTGGCTACACTATGGGCTGCCACAAAAGTAGCCAACTCTATTATCAAAGAAATAAGGAAACATGCGACGATTTAGCTCCAGATATCTAAGGCTATACGCTGCCCCGATTGCTTCTTCGCAACCAGGGAAGAACCCAATATTACTACATATCACATGCACGAACGGGGGCAGGGCAGTAGAGCAATCTAATGTTTTCAAAGACTCTCAAGGTCTGAAGGGGAGGTCTCAGCTACGGGAGAAAAGAAGCCTAGATACCGTAAAAGACCCCCCCAAAACAGTTAGAATGGGGACTCAACCAAACAAGCTTCTGAATACCTCACTATCCCTCAAAGTGGTGGCGGATAAGCAGAAGACAAAGAAACCTAAGTTGAAAAAGAAGAAGAAGGAAGAAGTTGTTGACATCATGAGTGAATTCAAACCAAGGAAGATGAAACCTGAAGAACTCCGTGAAATGCTTGATGAGGTTGGTTCATCCAAGGCGGTCCCTCAGAAGGGACTGCGAAATCAGTAATGGCTCTATTAAGCTGGAATTGCCAGGGCTTGGGCCGGGCACTTGACCTGGTAATTCCCAGACTCAAGGAGATGCGTCAGAAACATTTTCCTGAGTTATTATTCTTGATGGAGACAAAACAGAAGAGAAACGTTTTAGTGGATTTGCAAGTTTGGTTAGGGTATGACAGGGTTTTCACAGTGGAGCCGGTTGGATCTAGTGGTGGTCTAGCTTTGTTCTACAAGCAAAATTCTGAGGTGGAGATTTTTTTTGCTAACAAGAATCTTATAGATATCAGTATGGTGATTGGAGATACCAAAGTTTTTGTATCTTGTGTGTATGGTGACCCGATAGAAGAAAGAAGAGATGTGCTTTGGGAACGTATTTTAAGAATCCAGTCTGCCAGATGTGGTCCCTGGGTAATGCTTGGGGACTTCAATGCCATATTACATAATGGTGAAAAGTTAGGAGGTCCCCCAAGATCTGACAACTTCTTCAGACCATTCTCAGAAATGATCCAGGGGTGTGATATGACTGAACTTCCAAGCAATGGCAACAGTTTCACGTGGTCAGGAATGAGGCACAAACTCTTTATCCAGTCTAAACTGGATCGATGCTTTGTCAATTCTCTATGGTCTCAAAATTTTCCTGCTGCAAACCAAATGTTTCTGGAAAAGAGAGGATCTGACCATCGTCCAGTGCTTGTCAAGTGCATTGCATCTCAAGATTCTTTCAAAGGGCAGTTTAGATTTGATAAGAGATTGCTAAATAAAAAAGGGGTGGTGGAGGCAGTGGTCAGAGCTTGGACCGGAAATGACGGTGGATCTAATAGACCTGTCTCGGCCAGACTAAGGAGTTGCAGGAAGGCTCTGAGTGACTGGAAAAGGTCTAACCAATCAAATTCTAGATACCAGATTCAGATGCTTCATGATTCACTAGAGAAGGAACAATCCTCTGGCCCTCCCAACGCTGCCATTATCTTCCAGCTCAAGAAGGACATCAAAAGAGCTTATAAGGAGGAAGAATTGTTCTGGAGCCAGAAGAGCCATATGAGATGGTTAAAAACTGGTCATAAGAATACAAGAGGTTTTCACTCGGCTGTAAAAGAAACCAGATCCAAAAATCATATAAGTGTGCTACTGAATGAGAAAGGCATTCCCCAAAAGTCTGAAGCTTCGAAGGGCCAAGTTGCTGCCAAATACTTCCAAAAGTTATTCACATCTTCAAAGCCTTCTTGTTTTGATGCTTTCTTCCAAGGCTTCACTCCAAAGGTAATGTGATACCCCGTATCCAAAAATACGGTCAACGGGCAGAAGAAAAGTCATCAGGGGCAAAATTGTAATTTTGCCTAACCCAGGGGCAAAATGGTAATTTTGCCAAAGTTCGAGACGGAAGACGAGACGGGCCAAATTTTCTCTTTATTAATCATAAAGAACATTTACAAGATCAGAATTCGAAGAAACGGAGCAGAAATGCATTTTTCGGAGTTTCGGGTGAAAACCGAGTTAAACCGGGAAAACTTCGGAAAATCATAACGGGAGCTAGGAAACTCCAAACGAGGTGATTCAAATTGCCAAATTCATCTAAAAGCAAGGAGAATCAGATTATGAAAGTTTGGGGATTTATGGGAATCATCTACTATTTACTAAAATAATTATCGGAGAAATCAAGCAAACCAAACACATGTGATTAAGGGGATTAAGAGGAGGTTAAGTGCTTAATGGCTGGATTTGTTGACTCAACCACTTACCTGGAGGACAAGTGTCTTCTCCCTGCAGGCGCCACCCAACCCTTGTGCATGCAATGCACCAAAAAGGGTTCATGCACCTAAAGGGAAATACTTTGTATCACATCAAGTTCACTCTCCCAAGCCACTCTCTCTCTCTACACTCTCGAGCTCTCTTCTCTCTACCAGAATCATCAGATTCATCTCTCAACTCCAGAAGCTCAACCAGTTCATGCATCTTCAAGGTGTTCTTCCCAAAAACTCAAGGTGTTCTTCATTACTTGGTGCACAAGCAAAGCCATAACTTCTTCATCTTAAGCTCAAATCCGGTGCTTCCAAAACCAGTAGCTTCATCTTGATCTCCTCTTCAAGTTCATCCGGCCGTCGTCGTCAGAAGTCACCGGAGCTCGCCGGAAAATAGGAGAGAAGCAGCCGCGGTTTAGGGTTCTTGGTATCTCTCTCTCTCCTCAACTTATTTCAAGATTTCAAGGCAATGGGGGGATAGATATCATCAAGAGGAGTGGATTGGTGTGTGGTTCACCGTGAGAAGTCACCGGAAAAGTCGCCGCCGCCGCGGTCAACGCCGGAGCCGCCGCGGTCAACGCCGGAGTAGCCGCCGGAGAAGCCTCTTCCGCCGTCAAATCTTCAGCGATTCTTCAAGGGTGAAATGGGGATGCATTGGAGTCGGTTTGGTCTTGGTTCAGTTGGTAAACCGGTCTAGTCAAACCGGTTAAGCCACAGTCAACGCCGGTCAATGGTTGACCTAACCGGTTTAACTAAACCGGTTGGATTGGAGCTGGTTCGGTTCGATTTGGTGGTTCAGTGGGTCAAGGGGTAAACCGGAGGCGGTCAACGGTCAAGCGGGTCAAAGTCAACGGTTAACGGTCAACGCCGGTCAACGCCGCCGGTCAACGCGGTCAACGCCGGAAAACGAGCCGGTCAACGCTCGGTTTGACGGTTATCCGGTGGTTCGGGGTGTTCGGGAGTTCGTGTTCGGGTATTCGGGAAGATTCGGGTTTGTTCGGGGTCTCGGGAACCGTATCTGCATCCGTGCCGTTCATTCCGTGAAATCACTGTGAGTCGGCTCAAACACCGTAACATTCATATAGATCGATAAATGGGAAACCGTAGAGATAGGAATGCATACCCGATCGTGTTAAACCGAATTGAATTGTGAATTGAATGATTGATTGAATTGACATTAAACCGGCTAGGGTTAAAGAAGCATGTTAGTGTTAAACGGATTTAACTTGTTGAGTGCCGTTAGATTGATAGTAACATTGCGTGATGCATTCATATAGTCGTGGCATGAGTAGGACCGTATATGCATATATATGTAAGTAAGGGACGATAATAAATGAATCTATATACGGGAATTAAGACGAGTTAAAATACGGTTTAACCTTGAACACGCATATAGAGTATGGAACGGTATCGGAGTTTCCCGAGTTAAATGAATTAAGTAATGAATGATGAGACGTCGGGGAGTTTAGTAAGCTACTAGTTCTAAACCGACGGATCGAAGAGTTATTAAATGATGATTAGGAGTGGTTAATTAAAGAGAAGTATTGTGATTGGAGAACCGTCTACGGGTCAGCAAGCGGCTAACCCAAGGTAGCGGGCGTGAATTGGTTAAAAGACGATAGAAACCCTAATAGGCCTGTTGTGTGTTGTTGTGTGTTGATTGCGTGGTTGTCTGTTGTGTGGTTGTGATTGACTTTTGTGCAGGCCTTTAGATTGTCCCGGTGTTGGGCCGAGCGATCCTTGTTGTTACTTAACTCGGTCATGGGACCGGTTAAGTGGTGGTGCCGGCTCAGTACGGTGCTGAGTCAGAGCGGTGGTGTGAGTGAGTTGACTTGCGGGATGCGGGGTTGATTGTTGCTATTGACTGAGATTGATTGCTAGAGTCCAAGCGAGTCTGTGTGTTTACATTTCTGCACTAGGACTCTAGGGTGCGTTAGATCCCGCAAGTCTAGGTATTTGATTACGTTCTGGTACTTCCGACCCGATAGGATCCTCGGGTAGTTACCTAACCGGACCGTGGTGATTCTGGTTATGGTGTTAACCTATGGAGTGACGTCTGTAGGTGTGTGGTCCGGAGAATACGGGGTCATGTCCTAGGGCCGGACTGCATGGAAACTCGGGCTATCTAGGGGTAGTCAGAGTCACCGCGTATCGATGGACAGAGAACGGTGTCCTAGTCGTTGTGTAGACGGCTAGGAGTCGTGGGTTAGTTACCATATCGGTAGCTGTAGAAACCCATGGAAGTCACCAAGATCGTAGGGGCCCAGCGTTGTGTTTTGGTGTAGTTGGTGTTGCGCGGTAGATAGATCGAGTCTCAATCGGGGACATGTGCCGCAGTGCTCCCGATTTCCTCTAATCGCCTTCTCTTTCTTTTGGCAATTGATTGTGTGTGGGCTCGACACGACGTGGTTGTGCGTGATCGGCTATTTTGTTCTGCTTGATTGTTATTTTGGGTTTCGGGTGGGAATCTATAGTTGATAGATAGATTAGAAGCCTTAGTGGGGAGCCGATTCACTGGGTGATCTTAGATCGCTCATTAGACTCTTTTTGTGTTTTTCAGGATAAGCAGCGATGGACGCGGGAGGTCCTCGGTGTAGTTTCGGGATGGCTTGTGGCGGGGTTTTGATTCGATGGTTTTTGGGGTTTTCCTTCGGTTCGGCTTGACGCCACTTTTATATTGATTTGTGTGTTGATCCTTTATTGATGAAAATGATTTGTAAAGTGACGATTAAACGTTGTACTGAACGTTTGATTACTCAGAAATGAATATGCTTTCCTGATATTGTGTTTCGTCCGAACCGACACAACTCGCAGAAGTAGTGCAAGACGGCCGACTTGCGCTATGGAAGCGAGGATAGCGGAGTCGGAGTTGGGTTGGTGTGAGCCTTTGTCTCAAACCGATCTGTCTCTGGCTTCGTCCTGTGACGAACTTTTCCTGTTCGACTTGCTCGGGTTCGATCGGTCATGTTCTTGTTTGATTGTTGACCGGTCAGCTCGACGGTCAGCGGAGAATGGGAAAGGGGCGTTACAGAAAGGTGGTATCAGAGCATGGTTCTGCATGGGTTTCGAAGCTGTTCATTTCTGAGTGTTTTCCGTGGTTTTATCGAGTCAAAATTGTGTCTTACCCAAGCATCCATTAGGAAACCGAGCCGCGTCCGTAAATCCGGGGTTGGGATGGGATAGAAATTTTGTGTTATGTGTACTAATCTGTCTTTGTGTTTTTGATTGCAGACAGCAGCAGAGTGTCCCTGGACGGTGTGTGTGTGGGTGTGTGCATTGGGTGTGAGAGATTGTATCGAGCAGGATGAGTCCACAGCGGATGACACGGGCAGAGTATCAGGCTTTGGTAGACCAGCATCAGGCAGGACTGAGGATGCCACCGCAGGGTCAGTCGCAGGGTTCTCGGATATCAGCTCGACCGCCAGTTGTGCCCCGTGGGCATCAGGGAGCGAGAGCCGCTGCTGTGGATTGGAGGCCATTACCAGATCCGTTACCGCCTTCCTTACAGGACGACGCAGGTACCGCAGACCCGACCGTTGGAGCGATGGGATATTTGGGATTCGTAGATTACGGGTTGCCGCCATTTCCACCACAGTTCGTGTTGGAATTGTGTCCAGTAATCTCAGTACTGTCTCTAGAAAGTAAGAGTATGTCAATGATCAGACATAAGTCATACAATGCTGGGGGTCATGATGGCTTGCTAGAGTCCGCTCATGATCTATAAGTCTTAGACTTATTGCCTTTATTGTATGATCCCATATGGGTCACACGCCTAAGCTAACGGGAAAATACGAAGGAACGGTTTAGCAGAAGTACGGTAAAAGTGCTAGGCATTTACTGTATTTAAAGAGACTAAAGGGCCTGATTAAATCCAAGGGATTTAATCAGAACTGAGGATTGGGCCCAAAAGCCCATGAGAACTAGGAGAGATTTTAATGAATAAAATCAGACCTAGGTCTCTAATTTCCTTAGCCTTTTGCGCCACCTTTCCTCTCTCTCTGCGCCTCCTCTCTGTCTGGTCTAGCAGCCAATTCCCGAGCGTGCGTGTGTGAACCTTTGGATGTCTTGTCCAAGCTATGTCAGCTGTCGAAGCCCATTCAATTGCATTCATGGCCTTACAGTGTGAGGGTGTCTGCTTTAGCGTGGGTAAGACGGTTTGTGATTCATAAATGTCATTGGGAGTCCCAGACATTAATGATTACATGACTGTATAGTCTGGTTTTCTTGACTAGGCCATCGGGAGTCCCGGGCCTTGAGACATCAGAGTGGATTGGGCCTCGGGCCCAGATTCACAACCAAGAGTTATATCATGGATATAATTAGCCGATATAGGGCTTACCGATATAAGCTAAGGTTGGGTGACGGCCAGTGGCCCACTTTAATCATAGTTATATGTGGATCTTGGAATCATTATATTCTATTGAGGGTAACTTATGTTATTGAATATAATGCATGATTAATCATATTAAATATAATACGAGATTAATCATATTGAACATATTAACTAAAATCCTTTTATCTTATATTTCAGTTATGACTAGCACAAACAATCAAAACACTTTCTCGATCCGGTCTATCCTTGAGATGGATAAGCTGAACGGATCAAATTTCTTGACTTGGTCGCGGAACCTGAGGCTAGTCCTCAGGCAGGAGAGAAAGGACTATGTTCTTGAGAGAACTCTCCCCGTAAGGATCGGGTCCAATGCCTCCCATGCAGTATATGATGCTTGGAATAAGCATTATAATGATGCGGTAGATGTGCGTGGTCTGATATTGGCTACCATGGACTCTGACTTGCGGGAGCAATATGAGAACATGGAGTCGCCAATAGAAATGATCAGCAGCCTGAAATTGAAATTTCAGGAGCAGATAAGAGTGGAGAGATACCAGTTGGTTAAGTCTCTCACTAGCTGCAAGCTACCAAATGATAATCCGGTGAGTCCTCATGTCAGTAAAATGATAGGTTATATTGATAACCTGAGGAAACTGGATTATCCAGTTAGCCAAGAATTGGCAACTGAGATCATTCTGCAGTCACTGCCGGCAAGCTATGATAAGTTTAGGAAGAACTATATCAAGAAAGGCTTAACGAAGACGCTGACTGAACTGCATAATATGCTCAAGACGGTTGAGCCAAACGTGAAGGGTAGGTTTATGAAACCTAGTACTGACAAGGGTGAAGACAAAGTTGTCCAGATTTTGAATCATGGCAAGCGTGTGTCTTCTGAGCTCAAGTCAGATACCTCTTACGTTGGTAAGTGCTGCTACTGTAAAGAGATAGGGCATTGGAAAAGAGATTGCATAAAATTCATGGAAGACGATGAGGAGTTAAAGTTAATGTATGAGACTACTTCCTCAGGTATTCATGTTATTACTTCAAGTTCTACCTTGCAGGTATTGGATACTGGTTATGGCACTGATATTTGTTGTAATATGCAGAGCCTGAGCAACAGTAGAACGTTGAAGGAAGGGCAAGTGGAACTGCATGTCTGGAAGGAGCTATGGAAGCTGCCTCAGTCATAGGGTTTTCACTTGTAGATACCTTCAAGGCTTGGTTTTGTATTAAGTAATTGCTACAATGTACCTGCTTTAAGCAGAGTTGTTTTTCATTTTCTTGTAAAGAATTTGAATGTTTTTCATTTTGATAAAAGACAAGTTTTGTTCTTTTGATCTTAATGAAATATTAATTGTAGCACCCTATTCAAGGAATGGGTTTTATATCTTAAACCAAAGAATGCCTAAATGTAACATAAATACCAAATTGGTTTAAATCTGATGAATTAAACCTGATTTTTCTTGGCATAAATGTCTTGGTCACAGAGAGTAAGTCGGATTCAGAAATCCCATAGTTATGAACTGTTGGGCTCATATGAATGAATGTCTTATGAAACTTGAATTCTGCTTACTAGACCAAAAGACAAAGGGCCCATCTTAGCCGAGCTAAAGAAAGGCCCAAAGGCTTATTGGAGATTGAACATACTCATGTATGTGGTCTGATGAGCAACAATGCTAGAGAAAATTTTCTTGTACTTCATTGTCTCTACTGATTACTTCAGTGAGTAAGACTGTGTTCATTTGATGAGACACAAGTCGGAATTCTTTGACATGGTCGAAAGAGTTCCAGAATGAGGTATAGAATCTGAGTGACAGAAGTATTAAGACTCTGGATTAGATCACGAGTGAGAATATTTGAGTCATTAATGGTGTGATCATCTAAATGAGTGTGAAGTCGTTTCACAGCTCAATTCTCCTGAAAACTTTGAGGTATTTCTGTGAGAAAGAATCAGATCTTATTAGAAATGATTAAAGATGAGTCACACGAATCTTCCATGATATTTTAAGAATAACGCTCTAGAAATATCTAAGTTTACGCTAAAATAGTTCCACAAATATCGGTTGAAAGACACCACGTTAATGTGGATTGGAATCGATCCAAATTTGTCTTTACTGAGTATTTGTAGTTGTGCTACTTCGCTGGTTGTCCTAGAGAAACTAAGGCTTGTTACTTTTACGTCCAATCTGTTTTCTAAGAAGGGAAGTTATTTTCCAAGAAGAACAGTGGGAGTAAAAGCATAACTCGAAGTTTTCTTAGGGAAACCAAGGCTCGGTATTTTTTACGACCATTCTGTTTTCTAAGAAGGGAAGTTACTTTCCAAGAAGAACAGTGGGAGTAAAAGTATAACTCGAAGAAATTCGAGACATACAGGAGGCTGCTCAACCTGTTGAGGGAGAGCAACGGATGGATTTACAGATTTCTGTAGAATCTACACCCGTGGAGCCTGAAGTTCGGAGATATGAATGAATCAGTTACTAATCCGAGAGTGATTTCTCGTTATTAGTTGAACCTGATAATCATTGAAATCTGCACCTGTAGAGCCTGAAGTTCGCAGATATGAAAGAGTCAGTCGCTAATCCGAGAGTGAATTCTCGTCATTAGTTGAACCTGATGATCATTGAAAGTTCGAATGATCTGATGATCATTGAAAATGACAAATCTGCGAAATTCAAAGAAGTGAGCCCGGACTCCGAAGAATTACATTTTGTGTAAGTTGGCTTCATCGATCCATTCATGGATGGAAGCAAACATATCGGAGTTGGAATCTTCGTTCTGTTGAAGTAGTCAAGGTTTTGACTTGAACAGGAACGAAATGGAACTGAGCGTTTACTAATAGATTAGTGGGAGCGATATTGCATTTCTCAAAATGTATGTCGATGACATACTGATTCTCGGAAACAACGTCCCAATGCTGTAGTCGGTAAAGGCCTGGCTTGGGAGTTGGTTTAGTGATTGACATGGGTAAAGCCACGAAAGTCTTGGATTCTGGATCTAAAGATAGAGATCCAGAAGAGCTGGTAGAACAAAGTCAGGATTCTTAAATTGACAAAGTCCTACACGTTTTCAGCACTCCAAGAAGGGTTTTAAGCCAATGTCACATGGCAATACGTTAAGCAAGAAGCAGTGTCCTACGATAACTGCTGAGCTTGAATGCATGGATAGGATTCATATGCGACGGCAATTGGATCTATCATGTATGCCATGACACGTACTTGTTTTGATATTGCTTTAATGTTAAGCAAAACAAGTAAAGACCAGTCAAATCCAGCAAAGAATCACTGGATTGCCGTAAAGAATATTCTAAAGTATTTGAAGAATACTAAGGATAAGTTCTTTAGGTAAAGAAGAAAGTGAGGTGCTACAAGTCGATAGAGTCTGAAAGGCAAGTTTCCAACAGACAAAGATGATTTCCGGTCACAGTCCGGATATGTCTTGTGTCTGTCTGGCGGTGCACGGCACTGTTGCTGACTCCATGACTTAAACTGAATGTTTCGCAGCTTGGGAAGCGGCGAAAGAGGTTGTTTGGAAAGAATAGTTCATCACTGAACTTGATGTGATTCCCAGCTTAGATGAGACTAGCTGCACATCAAAGATCCAAACACTTAGTGGAATAACCTATTCCGTAAGATAAATGACAGAGATGTTAAGTAGATCAGCAAGTTTCAACGAATGAGAACGTTGCTAATCTATTAACGAAGCCACTCCTTGAGCCTAAGCACGAGTCGCGGACTGTTGCTGTAGGATAAGTGAAATTAAGATGTAGTCTTAATTTCAGTGGGAGTTAGTAAAGGGCTTTATTTAGTTATTGATATGTTCTTGTAAAACATATAATGATGTTTAATGAAATTATTATTTCAAGATTATTTTAACTGTGATGAAATAATCGTTCCAAAATGAAATGAACCATTTTATAGGTCATCGAAGTAAATGACTTGATCTTGAGTCATCAAAGTCATTTAGCTTGGTCATAAGACCCTATATTTGATAGATGGTTTATATCATCCTGTCCCTAGTCGAAGGTTGTTGAAATTGGAACACCAACAACCGTGTGAGACTGGATTGGTACGTGACTTATGACAAAGTCTTAGTGTGTCATAGATGCGCGGCATCAAAGTCAGTACATAGGTGTATGTAGGGGAACATACGACCGGACAAGACCCGCTTATAAGAACTCTTCAGGATATTTATATCTGTGTCATAAGAGATTCTTACTACGACTATAGAGTATAGTCCTTAGACCTGAGTTCACATGCATGTGACTGCACATGGACTGATGCACTTTGATCATTGTCTAACGCTATCGTTCTGCGATAGTTATAAGGACCTTGTTTGGGTACATTATGAAATGAGTAGTTTACAGTGATGGAACAAGACGGAATTTGTCCCTCCAATATAAATGGAGTGAATATCTCTAGGCCAATCGGAGATTTGAATACTGGAAAATGCATGGCCATGCTCAAACGGACTGTCTCGAGTCGTTTGGATTGTCAGTATCAAATCAGAGTCCGATGAACAAGATTAGGCTTTATAAGGATGACACTAATCTTGCCTTATGACTAATCGAGATATTGAGACAAAAGGATTATGAATACAGAGATTCCAGTACAAGTGGGAGATTGTTGGAATTGTGTCCAGTAATCTCAGTACTGTCTCTAGAAAGTAAGAGTATGTCAATGATCAGACATAAGTCATACAATGCTGGGGGTCATGATGGCTTGCTAGAGTCCGCTCATGATCTATAAGTCTTAGACTTATTGCCTTTATTGTATGATCCCATATGGGTCACACGCCTAAGCTAACGGGAAAATACGAAGGAACGGTTTAGCAGAAGTACGGTAAAAGTGCTAGGCATTTACTGTATTTAAAGAGACTAAAGGGCCTGATTAAATCCAAGGGATTTAATCAGAACTGAGGATTGGGCCCAAAAGCCCATGAGAACTAGGAGAGATTTTAATGAATAAAATCAGACCTAGGTCTCTAATTTCCTTAGCCTTTTGCGCCACCTTTCCTCTCTCTCTGCGCCTCCTCTCTGTCTGGTCTAGCAGCCAATTCCCGAGCGTGCGTGTGTGAACCTTTGGAGGATTCATCCCTCGGTGTATCTCTCTGATCTCTGACCTGTTCTATTCCTTTCGCTGCAACAAACAGGTAAAAGGTGAGATCATGTTATGTTTCTATTCAAGAGAACCTAGATCTGTATGTTTAGGTTGAGATGAATCTGTGAATTACATCAGGATCAACCAAACGAATTCCTTCAGTTCGAGGCGCCGATAGTATCACCGGGGATACAGCTTGAGGCACATGACGTGCCAATGCCTTTCAGTTTGCACGAGTCGGATTTTATTCCACTTGGTGGCGGAGACTTTCAGTTGGATCCGTTACACTCAGCTCTCGATATCGATATGGAGCCGCTGGACCCGGAGCAGCATGCGCAGTGGGCGCAGCAGTTGGACGAGCAGATGGCGATATTAGAGGATGTTTTGGAGCAGCGAGTTGGGCCGCATCATCAGCCAGGATCGCCGCAGAGGTCAGGAGCTCCATCACCTGGTTCTACCGAGCCACTCTCAGCGATGGAGTCAGCCACAGGAGTTGAGCCGATGTCGACGGCAGGATCGGAGCAGTTTGAGTCAGTTACATCACCAGAGGCACCACCGACCGAGCCGGTTGCATCACCGGAGGTGCCACTAGCGGACACGTCAGACTCAGTTCCGCAGATGCCAGTATACCGGACGTGTAGCGCCTGCGGAGTTCAGGGCTTTCATTTACATTGGTGTACCCGACTAGTGGATCCACGCTACCATGAGCCGTATCAGCCTGTGCCGGTTCCGTACTATTGTCAGGTGTGCGGGATGGACGGCCACCTTGCACCTATTTGCCCGATCGCAGGACCCGGACCTCGTATGTCAGACGCAGAGCCGTATCGTGCCCCGTTACCTGAGGAGTATCGACCTGGTCCGAGTCGTCGAGACGGTGGTCTTATTCGGCAGTTAGTTATCCAGCAGCCAGCCGAGCAGTCACCCGTAGCGCAGCCACCATTGGAGCAGCCACCGAGGCCATTGATATATCATGGTTTTTACCGGTTTTATGCCATGATATAGTTGTGTTTTTAGTGTCTTTTGTGTTCTTTTAGAGTCTTTTACAGGTATAATCAGGTTTGGAGCTAAGTTGGAGATAATGGAGCATTTTGGAGATTTTTGGAGTGTTTGGCCGAGAGATAGAGTTCACTGTCCGAAACAGAGAAAGGTGTCGATCGTTGCATGCCTAGCATCGATCGATGCACCAGCGAGATGGGCCAAAACTCGGCGGTTTAGAAGAATCAAGATATTGCACTTTGACCCAGAAGTTCCTGATATTTACAAAGAAGCCCCTGGCCGAGATTAGACCTATATAATAGAGTTTTTAGTGTTTTAATTAGATACGCTTTATACGCTTTACATTACGCTTTGATAATTAAGAGCAGAGGATTTTTAGAGCTTTTGGGGCTGATCTGAACCTATTACTTCATCTGTATTTGGAGAAGATTTCGAACCCCTTTTACTCTTATTCTTTTATGCAATTTATTCATTCTATGATTATGTTTTCATTATCTATGTCTGAGTAGATTCCTAGTTAGGTTTAGGGTTTCTCACATAGGATTTCATGACTTGCTAGACTTGTTCAAATTCAGTTAAGGATTCAAACTATATATGTTCTTCAATTTAATTGTGCTTAAAGCTAGTTCTAACCTGATCAATTAGAATCTAGATCTTAGGTTGCTAAATACGTCACGGAAGTGGGGTTTAGGAATCTGAACTAGTTAAATTGGGCAATTAAACTTTGCGCAAACGGAAGTTTGGTTTAGGATAATTGTGAACATATCAAACTTGGGATTAATGCTAGTTTAATCTGTTAGTTCTCGCAAACGAAAGTTTGGTTTGCTGCACTTAGACTTAGAGAATTATCGCAAAGGAATTTGGTTAATTCTATATCTGTGTTTTGAGTTCTAGAACTGTGCTTAATTAGATCCTTGCTGAATGAACTGTCTGCTTGTCTGATTTCCTGAGAATACCCTAGGCTTGACGCTTTTAATTACTTGCTTCCACAACTGTTAATCTCTGCTACTGATTTACTTTCTCGCACCGCTTTCAATTCAATCATATTGCTTTCTTTCTAGTATTAGTCTCTACTGTTCTGATCTATTGAGACCAAGTGTCCCTGTGGATTCGATAACCCTATATACTACTTTGACATTGCTGTTCACTTGCAGTTTAGTATAGGGATAAACTTTGAGCCTATCAAGTTTTTTGGCGCCGTTGCCGGGGACTCTTAGAGTCTTCGATAGGACCGAACTTAGGGTTTTTACTAGAAATTTTTCTTTTTGTTTTTGCTTTTTTCGTTTTGTTTTTATTTTACTAACTTTTTCTCTGATTCTTTCTGTCGCAGGTACGAATTTCGCCTTGCGTCGATCGTTGCATCCCTTGCGTCGATCGTCACTAGGCGATTCTGAGATTGAATCGATCGTTGCACTGATAGCATCGATCGTTGCTGGACGATTACAGACAGTTTATGCCAACGCAGAAAACTCGAAGTAATCCGAACTCGAGCTTGCTTAATCTCGGACTAGAGGAACTTGGACGTCTAGAAAGGACTATCAGAAGAGAAAAGAAAGAGAGAATGGTTCGAGAACGTCTGATCTTGATACCAGATGCTGAAGGTACCCTGAGGGACCAAGATAACAACCCGTACAATGCTGTTGGGCATCGGGTTGATGCTGAAGGGAATGTCATCCCTGATCCTCCTGAGCAACAGCAACAGGAGCTGAACCGAAACCAGGGTCAAGGACAGGCCCAAGGTAGAGAGATGGTGGTTCATGAGAGGACACTAGCTGATTACAACAGACCTGATGAGTTTCATGCAAACCGAGCAGCTCTAGTACTTCCTGCTTTTGAGAGGAATGATTTTGAGGTAAAGACCATCTACTACCAGCTGATGAGACAGATTGCTTTTCATGGCCTTCAAGCAGAGCAGCCTATGGATCACATTGACAAGTTTGAGGACATAGTCACTGGCATGAAGTATGAAGGAGTATGCCCGGACTATCTGTTCCTTAAGCTATTTCCGCACAGTCTTGCTGGAGACGCTAGTGCATGGCTGAGACAACTGGCACCTGGTCAGTATACTACTTGGGCAGCCTTAAAGAGTGAGTTCCTGCGTCACTTCTATGATGATGCACGCTCAGATCAGTCCAGACAGGACATACTCACCTTTTCCCAAGGAGCTGTGGAGCCCTTGAAGACTGCCTGGATGAGATTTAAGCAGTATCAGCCTGACTGTCCACACCATGGATTCACAGAAGTACAGCTGATTGGTATTTTCTTTAGAGGCATAGATCTCCCTTATCAGACTGCGCTGGATAATTCCAGTAATGCTAATTTCAACACCAGGACTCCTACACAAGCTAAGCAGTTGATTGAGAACCTGATTGGCAGCAACAGTTGCAAGACAATGGATGAAAGGAGGAAGAAATCTGGTGGGACTGTAGAGAATTCTGATATAGCTAATATAAGATCCAGATTAGACACAGTCTACAATCTCCTGACAAGTAAGAAAGCTGTCCACTTTGCCCAAGATGTAGAGGTGATTCAGACTGAGGAGGAAACTTAGGAAGAAGATGTAAATTTCATAGGAGGTTCTAGTTTCCAAGGTAATAGATTTGGTAATCAACAGGGGAACAGATTCTCCAATGGAGGACAGACTGGTGGTTTTCAGAAGACCTATGGACAAGGTACTCAGAGAACCTATGGATCTACATCCTATCAGACTCCTCCTGCACCTACAGCCCATGAGAGCAAAATGGAGGCTATGATGGAACAACTGATTGAGAGTCAGACCAAGATTTCTGTGGACTGCAACAAGAAGTTGGACGCTGTCTATGAAGACCTCAATGGGAAATTTGAGTCTCTGAGCACTCACATGAAGCAGTTGGACACTCAGGTGAACCAGATGTCCAGCTCACTGAAGGGAAAAGGAGTGGCAGACACTCATGTTAAGGCTTGGTCTGTGTACATTAATGATGGATCTCACCTAGGTGAAAGATCTGAGCTAAGTACAGCTGAGTTGGTGACGGAACAAGAATTTTCGGATATTTGTGAAAAACTCTCGGGTGAAATCTGCTGCAGTGCGTCGATCGATGCAACATCTGTGCCGATCGATACACCAGTCGGGATGGCAACGATCGACACACCCTTTGTGTCGGTCGTTGCAGGGCGTGAACAGACAGAACCGTCGGATGATAATGGCATAGATGCTGACTTATAGCTTGATCGCCTATTCAATGGAGCCTCTGAGATTACTCAACAGGAGATCTACGAACAGATCTTTAGACAACACTCCTCAGTGTCTGAAGTGATTAGGCAAGAGATTGAAGAGCTGAAGAAGCTAGAGGAGATTGGTGAAGAATTGGAAGAAATTCCAACTTCTGATGATCCACCTTATCATCCTTGTGTGCAGAGGTACTTAAACAAGATGTTGCCCCTGGATGATGATCTGAAAGACTGGGTGATAATAGTTCCTCAGCATATTAGTGATGTTCTGCTAACTAAGGTCCCGAAGAAGCTACCTGATCCTGGAGTCTTTGTGCTGGATTGTTCTATCTTTGAGGATAGCTTTAGGCGTTCTCTGTGTGATTTAGGAGCTGCTGGAAGTTTGATGCCTTACTCTGTGGCAGAGAAGCTGGGTATGTTGGATTTTAATCCTACTAGGACTTCTCTTGTCCTAGCTGATCAGTCCATACGAGTTCCTGAAGGAATCCTTATGGACATTCCGGTGAGAGTTGGAAACTACTTAGTTCCAACGGACTTCCTTGTGCTGAGATATGACTGTGATCCGGATGAAGCATTATTGCTTGGGAGACCCTTTTTGGCTACTGCAAGAGCATTGATTGATGTTAGGAACAGCTTGATAGACCTCCATCTGGGAGATGAACCAATTCACTATGAGATGGATAAGCTGCGAAAGCCACTGATAGATGGGCAGACATTCACCATAAGGGACACAGATTTTGAGCAGCCTGATCATACTATGGTTATAGATCCTGGAGCACATTTCACTCCATCTTTTCTTGGACATGAGCATTCCGCAACAGCCTACTCACCACCTTGGATGAGGAGACTTGAACAGAGACAGAAAAAGTCTCTGTCAGGACCTCATGGTACTTGAAAATTCCCACCCGTCCGGTCAAGCTATTGACCTTAAACAAGCGCTGGGTGGGAGGCAACCCACCATTAGGTACTGGTGTTTTTCTACTTAATTTTTGGTGTTTTTGTTAGGATTTTACGTTTGTTTTTGTTTCTGGTGAGTTTATGTTTGCAGGTCTCGGATAAATCGCAATGCAACGATCGACGCACTTCTGTGTCGATCGTCACAACACGAAAGGAATCGTATTGCAGCGATCGTTGCGCTCTTGAGCGACGATCGACCATACACGAAAATAGCCAAGTAACGGTCGATGCACTTAGTGCATCGATCGATGCCTGAGCGACAGAGGTAACCCGACAGACATAATTTCACCTTTTCAAATTTTTATTTTCTTTTTACCAATCCTTCGCTGGACACTACTGGGGACAGTGTGTCTTAAGTGTGGGGGAGGTGCTACTGACTTTTGTTTTCTGTTTTCTTAAGAGTCAGTCCGTTTTTCAAAAAAAAAAAAAATTTGTTTTATTGAGTCAAAATTGTTTAAGTAAGAAACTATGATTTTCTGAGAAGATTTACAAGACTTGCAGGAACTTAAGTAACCATTGGGATGAAGTTGCAGGATCTATCTATGACTATTAGAAAACCCCATCACAGATCAACCTACTGGGAACACCCACATTACTTCAGGTATCAGAGGATCCTTTACTGACTTCACCCTAATACTGACTTAGATTTCTCACCTAAGGGCTTGGTATACTTTGTGTCGGATTCCCTTGTTAGTTCTGACACAGCCTGTCAACCTATCCTATTTAGTTCCCTTCTCCCCTTCTATAAAGTAAAAAATAAAAAATAAACTGAGGATGAGTTAGTAACTCCGAAGTGGTCATGAGAATGGTAGCAAACACTATTTTCTCTCATGTGATCCATGGAATGTGTCCAAAGTACACCCCATAACGGGAAGAACACTGATAAAAAAAATAAAATGATACCCAGTGGGGAAAAATCAGTTGTTAAAGAAGGGAAAGAGAAGAAAGGGACTAGAGAAAGATAGTATGGTGGTCTAGAGCTGATAAGGTAAGAATCCATGTGCCCTTTGATCGATACTCCTTAGGTGAGACCGCACTTAAATACTTGCAGAAGTCAGTAGGGAGAATTTGAATGCTTGAATGTGATTGTGGAGTTTACCTAGGATAGTTGCTAAGTGTGGGAGAAGTACATGTTGGTCTTGATATCCTGTGATTGATTCTTTCAGTGGTTTACTAAGGGGAATCTGAGTATTGTAGCTTCTAGGATGAAATGAGTTTCTGAAGAGTTTTCAAACCTCTTCACCATGCTTTAGTTCTCTGTTTTGCTTGAGGGCAAGCAAAGGCTAAGTGTGGGGGAGTTGATATATCATGGTTTTTACCGGTTTTATGCCATGATATAGTTGTGTTTTTAGTGTCTTTGTGTTCTTTTAGAGTCTTTTACAGGTATAATCAGGTTTGGAGCTAAGTTGGAGATAATGGAGCATTTTGGAGATTTTTGGAGTGTTTGGCCGAGAGATAGAGTTCATTGTCCGAAACAGAGAAAGGTGTCGATCGTTGCATGCCTAGCATCGATCGATGCACCAGCGAGATGGGCCAAAACTCGGCGGTTTAGAAGAATCAAGATATTGCACTTTGATCCAGAAGTTCCTGATATTTACAAAGAAGCCCCTGGCTGAGATTAGACCTATATAATAGAGTTTTTAGTGTTTTAATTAGATACGCTTTATACGCTTTACATTACGCTTTGATAATTAAGAGCAGAGGATTTTTAGAGCTTTTGGGGCTGATCTGAACCTATTACTTCATCTGTATTTGGAGAAGATTTCGAACCCCTTTTACTCTTATTCTTTTATGCAATTTATTCATTCTATGATTATGTTTTCATTATCTATGTCTGAGTAGATTCCTAGTTAGGTTTAGGGTTTCTCACATAGGATTTCATGACTTGCTAGACTTGTTCAAATTCAGTTAAGGATTCAAACTATATCTGTTCTTCAATTTAATTGTGCTTAAAGCTAGTTCTAACCTGATCAATTAGAATCTAGATCTTAGGTTGCTAAATACGTCACGGAAGTGGGGTTTAGGAATCTGAACTAATTAAATTGGGCAATTAAACTTTGCGCAAACGAAAGTTTGGTTTAGGATAATTGTGAACCTATCAAACTTGGGATTAATGCTAGTTTAATCTGTTAGTTCTCGCAAACGAAAGTTTGGTTTGCTGCACTTAGACTTAGAGAATTATCGCAAAGGAATTTGGTTAATTCTATATCTGTGTTTTGAGTTCTAGAACTGTGCTTAATTAGATCCTTGCTGAATGAACTGTCTGCTTGTCTGATTTCCTGAGAATACCCTAGGCTTGACGCTTTTAATTACTTGCTTCCACAACCGTTAATCTCTGCTACTGATTTACTTTCTCGCACCGCTTTCAATTCAATCATATTGCTTTCTTTCTAGTATTAGTCTCTACTGTTCTGATCTATTGAGACCAAGTGTCCCTGTGGATTCGATAACCCTATATACTACTTTCACATTGCTGTTCACTTGCAGTTTAGTATAGGGATAAACTTTGAGCCTATCAGCCATCGAGGAGTTGTAGGAGGTGCGGAGACGAGGGACACAGAGCATCCGCTTGTTCCAGTCGATCCAGTGCTCGTCGGTCCCGCTCAGTACCAGTTGTTTGTCAGATCTGTGGAGCTCAGGGACATCGAGCAGCGGAGTGTTTTCAGGAGCCTTCTTCATGGTCAGTTTCGTCGTGTCAGCTGTGTGGAGCGACAGATCATCAGGCAGCAGCATGTTACCGTGGACCACGCCCAGCGCCCGTTCCGGTTTGTCAGATTTGTGGTCGCAGAGGTCATGTAGCACAGCTGTGTCCGATGGCAGAGCCGCAGCAGGTCGGACCGCCGACTAGAGATGCGCATCCACCACACCCTCCCGGCGCACCTGCCAGTGGGTACCAGCGCGATCCGCGATGCCGGTTGTGTATGGCATTTCGGTCGTGCTTGGGCTGTTAGGGTTAGAATAGTTATGCCAGGTAAGTTGGGCACTAACTATGTTGTTGTTTGTGTGTAACCAGATCGACGGTTTTCGTATGTTGTTTTGAACATCTCCAGGATATGGCGGTGCAGTTTGTGGGTTGGGTTGTTGATGACGGACATCTTGTGGTTGTATTTCTGTTTCCTTATGTATTTCTATAAACCTCGAGACATGTGTATGTTGTTGTTTTTGTGTATGTATGTGATGCAGAATGTTCAACTTATCGTTATGACTTTCGTAGTAATTGTTTGCATGCGTATGATGGGTTGGGATGCAAACGAATTACCATGTGAAGTCGGATGATGAGCGGAACTGATGACCGTTCATCATAACCTAAACCCAGACTGACGACATATCCGGAGCGATCTGATGATTGCTTGGCTGTGTGTGGTAATTGTTTGTTTTTGCGATAATTGCTTGCGTGTTTTGATTTAATTGCTTGAAATAGGGTTACGTTTCGTTAGTGGTATAGCACTGTGAAAGTGCGAGTGACATGCTTAGCATGTGCGGAGTGCGAATGGCGTGGTAAGCCATCCGGGTGAGTAGTTTAATTTGGTTGCAATCGTTAAGTTGTTAGAGATAGAAGTGTTAGAACCTTTTCGTTTAAGGTGTTGAGCTAACTCGAGAATGGTTGTAATCAAACGGTCGATCCGCGAGAAAGCGGAATTATAGAATATCGTTACTTAATCATGAGTGACCATTGGGTACGTGATTAACTAACGATATCTCTATGAGGAAGTGATATCAAGGAATGAATTGGTTTGAATTCACCGCTCCAGTGAAATGTTGTTGTGTTGAATGTAGGACGGAATGGACAATGCGATACGAATACGAGACCGAACCCGAAACCGAAAGCGAGATGGAATGGCAGGACGTTGCGGAATAAGGAGATCGGATCGTAAAGCGGTCAGTGTGGATTGTCAGGATGGATGGTCAGGGGATTGTGCCAGCCCAGAGTAGCGGAAAGATCGAAACGGTTGGGATGACGAGTTAGTAAAGAGATTTGGCAAGGAAGATCAGGGTTCTTATTGGAAGCGGTGCGACGGAAGTCAATGATCAGATTCTTGAAGAGCGTCTCAGGGAGATAAACAGTTGCGGGAAGGACTGTGGAGGTCGAGACAAAGTGGGGAAGCGCGAAGTGAGAATCAGAGCAGAGCAGTTAACCAAGATTAAGTTCGAGGATCAGAACCGGTGAAAACAGTTCAGGGTGGAGTAGATCAAGATATGCGAGAGTAAGACATCAGTTCGGATCGATGTTGAGGTCAGTAGTATGCAGCGGTGTTCGAAGAAGAAGCGTCAAAGTGTAATGATGGAGCGACTTACAAGGTTCGGAACCAATCCAAAGTCTGGTAGTGACGGAGAATTCGGGGACCGAATTCCTGTAAGTGGGGAAGAATGTGATACCCCGTATCCAAAAATACGGTCAACGGGCAGAAGAAAAGTCATCAGGGGCAAAATTGTAATTTTGCCTAACCCAGGGGCAAAATGGTAATTTTGCCAAAGTTCGAGACGGAAGACGAGACGGGCCAAATGTTCTCTTTATTAATCATAAAGAACATTTACAAGATCAGAATTCGAAGAAACAGAGCAGAAATGCATTTTTCGGAGTTTCGGGTGAAAACCGAGTTAAACCGGGAAAACTTCGGAAAATCATAACGGGAGCTAGGAAACTCCAAACGAGGTGATTCAAATTGCCAAATTCATCTAAAAGCAAGGAGAATCAGATTATGAAAGTTTGGGGATTTATGGGAATCATCTACTATTTACTAAAACAATTATCGGGGAAATCAAGCAAACCAAACACATGTGATTAAGGGGATTAAGAGGAGGTTAAGGGCTTAATGGCTGGATTAGTTGACTCAACCACTTACCTGGAGGACAAGTGTCTTCTCCCTGCAGGCGCCACCCAACCCTTGTGCATGCAATGCACCAAAAAGGGTTCATGCACCTAAAGGGAAATACTTTGTATCACATCAAGTTCACTCTCCCAAGCCACTCTCTCTCTCTACACTCTCGAGCTCTCTTCTCTCTACCAGAATCATCAGATTCATCTCTCAACTCCAGAAGCTCAACCAGTTCATGCATCTTCAAGGTGTTCTTCCCAAAAACTCAAGGTGTTCTTCATTACTTGGTGCACAAGCAAAGCCATAACTTCTTCATCTTAAGCTCAAATCCGGTGCTTCCAAGACCAGTAGCTTCATCTTGATCTCCTCTTCAAGTTCAGCCGGCCGCCGTCGTCAGAAGTCACCGGAGCTCGCCGGAAAATAGGAGAGAAGCAGCCGCGGTTTAGGGTTCTTGGTATCTCTCTCTCTCTCCTCAACTTATTTCAAGATTTCAAGGCCATGGGGGGATAGATCTCATCAAGAGGAGTGGATTGGTGTGTGGTTCACCGTGAGAAGTCGCCGGAAAAGTCGCCGCCGCCGCGGTCAACGCCGGAGCCGCCGCGGTCAACGCCGGAGTAGCCGCCGGAGAAGCCTCTTCCGCCGTCAAATCTTCAGCGATTCTTCAAGGGTGAAATGGGGATGCATTGGAGTCGGTTTGGTCTTGGTTCAGTTGGTAAACCGGTCTAGTCAAACCGGTTAAGCCACGGTCAACGCCGGTCAACGGTTGACCTAACCGGTTTAACTAAACCGGTTGGATTGGAGCTGGTTCGGTTCGATTTGGTGGTTCAGTGGGTCAAGGGGTAAACCGGAGGCGGTCAACGGTCAAGCGGGTCAAAGTCAACGGTCAACGGTCAACCGGTCAACGCCGGTCAACGCCGCCGGTCAACGCCGGTCAACGCCGCCGGTCAACGCGGTCAACGCCGGAAAACAAGCCGGTCAACGCTCGGTTTGACGGTTATCCGGTGGTTCGGGGTGTTCGGGAGTTCGTGTTCGGGTATTCGGGAAGATTTGGGTTTGTTCGGGGTCTCGGGAACCGTATCCGCATCCGTGCCGTTCATTCCGTGAAATCACTGTGAGTCGGCTCAAACACCGTAACATTCATATAGATCGATAAATGGGAAACCGTAGAGATAGGAATGCATACCCGATCGTGTTAAACCGAATTGAATTGTGAATTGAATGATTGATTGAATTGACATTAAACCGGCTAGGGTTAAAGAAGCATGTTAGTGTTAAACGGATTTAACTTGTTGAGTGCCGTTAGATTGATAGTAACATTGCGTGATGCATTCATATAGTCGTGGCATGAGTAGGACCGTATATGCATATATATGTAAGTAAGGGACGATAATAAATGAATCTATATACGGGAATTAAGACGAGTTAAAATACGGTTTAACCTTCAACACGCGTATAGAGTATGGAACGGTATCGGAGTTTCCCGAGTTAAATGAATTAAGTAATGAATGATGAGACGTCGGGAATTTAGTAAGCTACTAGTTCTAAACCGACGGATCGAAGAGTTATTAAAATATGATTAGGAGTGGTTAATTAAAGAGAAGTATTGTGATTGGAGAACCGTCTACGGGTCAGCAAGCGGCTAACCCAAGGTAGCGGGCGTGAATTGGTTAAAAGACGATAGAAACCCTAATAGGCCTGTTGTGTGTTGTTGTGTGTTGATTGCGTGGTTGTCTGTTGTGTGGTTGTGATTGACTTTTGTGCAGGCCTTTAGATTGTCCCGGTGTTGGGCCGAGCGAACCTTGTTGTTACTTAACTCGGTCATGGGACCGGTTAAGTGGTGGTGCCGGCTCAGTACGGTGCTGAGTCAGAGCGGTGGTGTGAGTGAGTTGACTTGCGGGATGCGGGGTTGATTGTTGCTATTGATTGAGATTGATTGCTAGAGTCCAAGCGAGTCTGCGTGTTTACATTTCTGCACTAGGACTCTAGGGTGCGTTAGATCCCGCAAGTCTAGGTATTTGATTACGTTCTGGTACTTCCGACCCGATAGGATCCTCGGGTAGTTACCTAACCGGACCGTGGTGATTCTGGTTATGGTGTTAACCTATGGAGTGACGTCTGTAGGTGTGTGGTCCGGAGAATACGGGGTCATGTCCTAGGGCCGGACTGCATGGAAACTCGGGCTATCTAGGGGTAGTCAGAGTCACCGCGTATCGATGGACAGAGAACGGTGTCCTAGTCGTTGTGTAGACGGCTAGGAGTCGTGGGTTAGTTACCATATCGGTAGCTGTAGAAACCCGTGGAAGTCACCAAGATCGTAGGGGCCCAGCGTTGTGTTTTGGTGTAGTTGGTGTTGCGCGGTAGATAGATCGAGTCTCAATCGGGGACATGTGCCGCAGTGCTCCCGATTTCCTCTAATCGCCTTCTCTTTCTTTTGGCAATTGATTGTGTGTGGGCTCGACACGACGTGGTTGTGCGTGATCGGCTATTTTGTTCTGCTTGATTGTTATTTTGGGTTTCGGGCGGGAATCTATAGTTGATAGATAGATTAGAAGCCTTAGTGGGGAGCCGATTCACTGGGTGATCTTAGATCGCTCATTAGACTCTTTTTGTGTTTTTCAGGATAAGCAGCGATGGACGCGGGAGGTCCTCGGTGTAGTTTCGGGATGGCTTGTGGCGGGGTTTTGATTCGATGGTTTTTGGGGTTTTCCTTCGGTTCGGCTTGACGCCACTTTTGTATTGATTTGTGTGTTGATCCTTTATTGATGAAAATGATTTGTAAAGTGACGATTAAACGTTGTACTGAACGTTTGATTACTCAGAAATGAATATGCTTTCCTGATATTGTGTTTCATCCGAACCGACACAACTCGCAGAAGTAGTGCAAGACGGCCGACTTGCGCTATGGAAGCGAGGATAGCGGAGTCGGAGTTGGGTTGGTGCGAGCCTTTGTCTCAAACCGATATGTCTCTGGCTTCGTCCTGTGACGAACTTTTCCTGTTCGACTTGCTCGGGTTCGATCGGTCATGTTCTTGTTTGATTGTTGACCGGTCAGCTCGACGGCCAGCGGAGAATGGGAAAGGGGCGTTACAGTCACTGCATCCATGAACTTGGGACTGACTAGAAGGGTTACCAAGGAAAAATCAAACAGGCAGCCTTTCTGTGAAAGCTGCTAGTGCACTAGGGCCAGATGGCTTAACAGGGCATTTCTTTCAGCACTTCTGGGGAAAGATAGGTGACAAAGTTTCAGAGGAAATCATGGGTTTCTTTGACAAAGGCATTCTACCTCCTGAGTGGAACTATACTCACCTTTTCCTATTACCTAAGACCCCGCATCCTGAAGAAATGACGCAGCTTAGACATATAAGTCTATGCTCAGTACTTTACAAGATCATTTCAAAGATCTTATGTAATAGGCTTAAGGTGGTAATGCCTTCCATAGTCTCACCGTTTCAGTTTGCCTTTGTAGCCCAACGTCAAATATCAGACAACATTATTATGGCGCATGAGGCAGTTCACTGTCTCCGCTCTCACGAGGTCATCTCTCAAGAATATTTGGCAATCAAGTATGATATGTCCAAAGCTTATGATAGGGTGGAGTGGAGGTATTTGGAAGCTGTTCTTGAGGCACTGGGTTTTGATCAGACTTGGATCTCCTGGTGTATGATCTGCATTACAAATGTGACATATTCTGTCCTAATCAATAACCATGAGCACGGTCTAATTGCACCTCAAAGGGGCTTAAGGCAGGGAGACCCTCTTTCTCCTTTCCTTTTTGTTCTATGCACATAAGGCCTCTCACATCTTATTCAGAGAGCTGAGATGGAGAAGAAGATTTCAGGTGTTAGCTTCTCTTCAGATGGACCAGCGTTGACACATCTGCTTTTCGCAGATGACAGCTTATTCCTTTGTAAAGCAGAATCCTCTCAAGTTTCATGGCTACACCAAATTCTTAAGCTCTACGAGAATGCATCTGGCCAATGCATAAACGTTGACAAATCTTCAATCAACTTTGGTTCCAAGATTGCAGAGGAAGTTCAGGAAGGTTGCCAGCATATCCTCCAAATCTATAACAGAGGAGGAGATTCCAAGTATCTTGGTCTGCCAGAATGCTTCAGTGGATCAAAGGTCAAGTTACTTGAGTATGTCAATGTTGGAATGAAATCAAAAGTCAATGGCTGGTTTGCTAGGTCTCTCTCATCAGGAGGCAAGGAAGTGATGTTAAAGTCTGTAGCCCTTGCTTTGCCTACCTTTGCTATGTCGGTTTTCAAGTTTCCTAAATCATCAATCAAATCTCTTAACTTGGTCATGGCAAATTTCAGGTAGGGAGGAGATGGTGAAAAAAAGAAGATCCATTGGAAGAGTTGGAAAAAACTTTGTCTACCAAAGGATTTAGGGGGAATGGGATTTCGTGATTTTGAGGCTTGCAATCAAGCCCTCCTTGCTAAATAGGCATGGTCCTTGCTTCAAGCACCAGACTCCTTAGCAGCCAGGTTTTTAAAAAGCAGGTACTACTCAAACTCAAACTTCTTAGAGGCTACCTTAGGGTCTAAGCCATCCTTTGCCTGAAGAAGCATCATGCATGGTAAGGATCTTCTCTCTGAAGGCATCTCTAAGAAGATTGGTAATGGAGACTCACTATTGATATGCTCAGACAATTGAATTTTGGATAATGGAGTTTTGAGAGCCCCTCTTAGAAAGTCCAATTCTATCGAAATCACTCGGAAGGTCTCTAGTCTTATTGACTTCAGAGCTAGGAGATGGGATGTTAACAAGCTTAATGAGATCTTTTACCCCCTAGATGTGGCTATCATCCTACTGACTCAGCCTGTTACTTCCAAGCAAGACTTCTGGGTTTGGAATCATTCCAGGAGTGGTTTATTTACGGTGAAGTCTGGTTATAATCAGGCCATACAAGACTCATTAGGTGAGGAGATTTCAGAAGCGGTACAACAACCATCTATCAATCCCTTGAAAGAGATGGTCTGGAAAACAAAAACAGTCCCAAAAATTAGAAGTTTTATGTGGAAGGCTCTATCAAATGCATTACCGGTAGCGGAGCTTTTGATTCAGAGAGGAGTAAAGACTGACTCGCGTTGCCAAAGCTGTGGTCATGAAGGTGAGTCAATTAACCATATTCTCTTCTCATGTTCTATAGCAAGACAAGTGTGGGCTCTGCTCAACGTACCCAGTCCGCAGGGAGGTTTCCACCCTTCATCCATCTTTGTCAACATGCACTATCTTTACAACTTTAGCAAAGATAGCCGCTGACCCTTGAGGTCCAGAAGATGCTTCCCTTGGGCGCTTTGGTACTTATGGAAATGCAGGAACAGGTGGATTTTTGAAGGCTTCATGTTTTTTCCTCTGGAATATGCTTTAAAAATCATGGAAGAGTCAGACTTATGGTTTCTGGCCCAAGAAGAAGAAGAAGAGGAGCCTGTTCTAGTTGAAGACTCTTTTCTCCCTGCCTCAGCAGTTGTACCTAAATGGACCAAGCCTCCCCCTAATTGGCTAGCCTGTAAAATTGGAGTCTCTTGTTCAAAGCATAACAAGTTAGGTGGAGTGGCTTGGGTTCTCTGGGATGAACATGGTGTGGTTATTGTTCACAGCAGACGCCTTTTCTTGAGGATTGAAAGTCTGTTCCAGTTGCAGCTTAAAGGTCTACTCTGGGCTATTCAGGACATGGTGGACTTGAAGAAGAACAGGGTAGTCTTTGGTTTTGAGGCAAAGAGACATTGCAAGCTTCATTTTAAGACCTCAAGCTTGGCTTTCCTTTTGTTTCTACTCGGAAGAGTGTTTGGTATTTTTGGCTAGACTGCCTGATTACAGAATCAGGTTGGAATGTGAATCCACAAACAGAGGCGCTTCTCTCATTGCAAGGACTGTAACCCTTGATGGTCGTTTTAGCTCGTATGTAGCGACTGGCCACCCCTTTTGGCTCGCGGGGTTCTTTATCGGTGAGAAAAATGAAGCCTCTGTTTGATTTCTCTAAACTCTTGGTCTTTTGTCCTGCTCAATTTTTGGTTCCTCGTTGAGTAGGTTTAATCCTTGTTCTAAGCCTGGCTATTTTTGAGTTATTTCTTGAACAATTGGCTATGACTTTGTTAACGGTCGATTATATAACAACTATTGACAAAAAAAAAAGTTATGTGTGAAAATTTTATCCATCTTTCTAATTTTAACAGCAACTAGTTTTCTATCAAATTTCACTTTCGTAGTACTAATTTGGACGATTTATTTCTTATTTACTGAGAAGAACACTATCATCCACATCGCTACGTTACCTTAACTTTAGATCACCTAGACTGTTTCTCCTGAACATTTTAGCAATTTATTTTTCAACACAAACTAATTAAATTCAACATAACCAAAAGAAAAATTAAGTAAATCAAAATTATCCATAAAATAGCATTTCCTTAAACACAATAAAAATCCGTTATTGTTTTATAAATGTAAGTTTTCAGATTTCCTTTATAAGTTACAAACACATTTGTGAAAGGTTTATACAATCTTCCTAATTTTGATTAGAAGCAGATTTTACTTTCGTGGTTAAAAATCCCATAATTTTTTTTATATGTAAATGCGATTTCTTATTGGCTTAAAAGAACAAATCATTCACATCTCAATCAATGTATATACTAAAAGTCTAAAAAAAAGTACTACAGAGTTAGTATCAAGTTATAACAAGCTTTAAAAGAGTCAAGGTACAAGTTATAACAAGCTTTAAAAGAGTCAAGGTACATAGAGATTTTAGATTTCACTCTATTACTTGCAATATGCATAAAGTTACATATCTTTGGTCCTAGTACAATTCCCATATTGAAGTATCTTCTCTTCTCTAAGGATATAAAATATTGTTAACATCTCTTTTACTATCTCCTGTGGTATTCAAAGCCTTTATCCGAACTACTATTGTTAACTTGTTTATTACTATCTCCTTTGGTATGGATAGCCTTGGAGTAAACTATTCTCCATTCCCATTTCTCCACGCCCTGAAAATTCAAACCCTCATGATTGTTCGAAAATTCTCAAATAAAAACTTGGATATGCAAAAGTTATTTTCCTAAGGATGACTTCATAACACTTTCTTGGGAATGTTTAAAGCAATCTATACCTATGACAAACTGTCTTTGACTCATGTGTCCACCCGAATATGAAAAACGCTCGTCCACGACAGAAGAAAACAGAGAAGAAAACCAGTAAAGAAAATAAGGATGTCGCAGAAACTAAATACCATTAACAGTAGCCAACTTACACTTACCTTCTCTGGTTTTAGCTCTTGTGTTTGCTTATAAGATCAGCTTGAATCCCTTGGACAGGAAACCATCCCTAAGATGAACAGAAAAAGAAGATACTGAGCATATCGATAAAGATTCAGTGAGAAAACCTAACTGGAAAAATGACACTTGAGATATAAGAGAATCCCACCTCTTTTTACTGTTCTGCATCATTTTAGCTTCCCTAGCTTCTTTAGCTTGTTGTTCTTGACGGTGCTTAATGTTATCAAGGTCTCCTTTGCATCCCAAAACAAGGCTACTCACAATGAGTTCCGCACTATACGAGCTGGGGCAATCCTTAATTCTAACAGTACTTAGCTTCTTACACTCTAGATCAAACCACACTAACTTTTTATTGTTTATCTCCAAAAGAACCTTGTCCCTATCCTTGGAATAAACCAAAGGTCTCATATAGGAAAACAATTGCACACTTTTCGGTTTCTGAACAGTGAAAACCTTAGTCCAAGAATCTCTCATATTGTATTCTTTCAACATCCAAACATCAACATGTTTCTGATCGTAGTTGCACATCAAACAAAGATGTCCATCCAAAACACATATATCCATCTGAATATCAACATCACCATTCGCAATCACTTCTGGAAAACGAACAATATCGAATTCCTCTGAGGCGAGATCAAACCTAACAATGATATTAAATGCAATCAAACCAGACCTTCGAGGTAAAACCCAGTGAAGACTATTACCAGCAAGAACACCATAACCACGACGATATAGCAAATGGTAATAGAAGTAGAACAAAAGCTGAACCGTTGGCAAAACCGATTCGATTCTCTTCCATGAATTCTTCTTCAAGCTAAACACTTTAACCTCGTAAGGAAAACTGCAACCAAGTTCATCATCAGGGTCTCTCTTAAACTGAACCATCCTCACAACTTTATAATCGTCGTTCACAGAATCGTATCCCAATCCATAGAACACGTAGCCACGAGTGGTCGAACCGTCGGGGAAATCGATAGGTGACGGAGGTAATCGGTGGATTTGTCGTGTCGAGGGATTGAAAATCGCTAAATCAGTTGGAGAATTCGATAATCCGATCAACCCATTGCACGAACCGAAAACCTCGGTCGGACCACCACGTTTCATCGGGTGCTCAACGTCGGAGACTGTATCTAGTGAATCGAGATCCACCGTGTAGAGATGAAGAGCGCCTCGCAAAAGGATCATGAGGTGGTCACCGGTTTGAAGGACGCGATTGAGATGCGATGCGATGAAATCGGGACTGTCGATTAGATGATAACACGGCTTGGAGAGAACTCGAAATCGAACCAAACTCTTCGCTGGTAAACGGAGGAATAGGTCGTTGACGATATCCATTGGAACCGTCGTCATTTCCGATTTAGTGTAAGAAGTCGAGATTCAAATGGTGGGAAGCTAGGGTTTTCACATTTGGGGAAACGAGATTTTAGATTTTCTGGGGAAAGTTTCGTGACGAAGAAAGAAAAAAGTATGTGTTTGAGTGCTTTTTAACGTGTTGGTGCCGATAGAAAAAAAAAACAAAAAAAAGGAGGAGAGATGTCGGTGAGGCCTTCATATGTCGAAGATAATATTTTTATTTATAACCAATTAAAACCGAGAGATTTAGGCCAAATGACACTTACAAGTAGGCCTGGGCACGGGGCAAGTACTTGCCGTTTTTCATATACTTGTTACTCGACTTGGTTTATTCAAGTAATTGTATTTGTTACTTGTACTTGACCCGTCCAAAACAAGTACTTGCTATATCAAGTACCCGTCAGAATTTTGAATACTTGCAAGTTACTTGACTTGACTTGTTACTTATTCGTATATATTACTTGAATTTGTAATACTTATTACAACGTAACTTAGAAATGAAATATTTAAATCAAAATATAATCTTATATTAATGCACATAACATAAGAGTGGAGTGGACACAAAACAAATAATTGTTATTTCCGGTATACCTACTATTTGAATTATCTTATACAATAATAGAAATTTGGAATTGTACTTGACTCATTAAAAACAAGTATCGGCAATTTCAAATACTTGCTAAAAATAACATACTTTCAAGTCACCTATCATGTTTTATTACTTATTTCTTGTGAAATATTAGTAAGTTACTTGAAAACTACTTGCAAATCACTTGTTAACTATTTATCTTATTTCTGTTTATTTAAAATTTATTTTAATTTTTTAGCTTAGTTGAATATTATTTTAGAAAATTATTATATAATAATTATATATAAAATATTTGAAAGAAAAAACGAGTAACGAGTAATACAAGCCGAGTATTGAATTTTTTTTTTTAATACTTGTTACTTGACCCGTACTTGCAAGTATCTAGATTATGTTACTTGTTACTTGTTTTAACAATGCCGAGTACTTGTTTTTCAAACCGAGTACGGGGCAAGTAGCGGGTACAAACCGAGTACCAAGTAATTATGCCCAGCCCTACTTACAAGATACTTTGTTATGTGAAAGGGCACTTAACACATTTAGAATACCTTACCCCTTGTGTTTTGACTATTTTAACCCCTATATACAACTAACCCATTAACTAAATTAACTAATGTTAACCAGATAACTAAACCAGATTTTAGATATAAACCAGATTTTAACCAAATAAATTACCCAATCTAGTTAGTTTTTATTTTGGTTTTTTACTAATACACCTCAGTAATTATTTGCACATTTCCTAAACCTAATCTCATTCTCCATTCTCTCTCGCCCGCCGTCAACCCTTCCCCGCATCTTCGCCGTCTTCCCTGTAAAGTCTCTCCGCCTTCCTCGCTCTAGCTTCGCCTCCTGCTTCTTCTTCTCCCATCTTTCTTATTGTTTTGAAGTTTCGGTATGACAGGTAAAGTTTCGAAAGATTCACCGTCTTCCCTTTTTGTTTTCGTTGTTGTCTTTGTCCTGTTTTTTTTCTCTGTGTTTAAGATCCGAGATTTTCGATTTTTGACTATTTCAGTCACTTCGATCTGAAAATAACCGCATGGGTTTTGATTTAGATCTGAAAAATTTGTGTCTTTTTACTTCGATCTGAAATAACCACCATGTTTTGACTTCGATCTGAAAAAGCTAGTTTCGTATCTTTTACTTAGATCTGAAAAAGATGTTTTTTTTTCAGTGGATCTATTTTGACCTAACTCTGTGTACACCGATATATCTTATCTGTACACAAGATTTATACTTTGTTTTGTTTCAATTGTGGACATATATGATCGATCCGTGGGTTTCCCGTGTATGTTAGAGTTTTTTTTATTTATGTTTATCATCTCTTGTGTACTGGTCTTTTAATTTAGTATCCACATAGTCGAGGGTTTGCTTTGCCGGATTTGTGCACTGATTGCTGTGGACTGATTTTCGTGAACAATAGAACCATTTAAGGACGGATCTGTTTCACGTTGGATATGTTTTTGTGTGTACGTATCTGGATGGATCCATATGGATTATGGATACGTATATGTTTTCATGTTAGAACCATCTCTTGTGTACTGGTCTTCATGTTTGATCCATATGGATAGGTTTTTGTGTGTACGTATCTGGATGGACAAAGTCTTGTCATCTTTGGGTTTAGTTTTTTTGTGGACGCATTGTCCTTTGCTTTCACGTACGATCCATATGGATGTGTTTTGTTGGAACTGCTTGATTTTTGTACATGACCCGGTGTACATGCTATGTGGTTAGATTGCTATATTTCCTGTGTACATGTACTATAGTTTTAGTGTACGGTGATAGTGTATTGTGGTTTATGGACATCGGCTGGTTGTTCTAATGTTTATGTTGTTTATTTTTTCTCAGATCCCCTTCTGCCAGATCGCTTATTTGCCACCGACCACTATCCGACGAGCAGACTAAATGTCTACTCGAAACTTGATCTGCTCACCTTTATCCACCACCACATGGGCCACATGCCAGAGTTCCAGATCATCCTTGAATTCCAATTTGGCAAGCTCTTCAAGATTCCGACCAACATGTGCCCCACATCTGCCAAACTTATTCACGGCCTTTTGTCAAGACAGTTGATATCGAAGAACAAGTACACCATGCATACTGTTTTTGGTGGACATCCGCTTCGGTTTTTTCTCAAGGAGTTTGGGGTGGTAACGGGGCTCAACTGCTCAGAATTCCTGGAATCTCACGAGCCTTACTTTAACCCGCCTAACCCTACAGAGCCGGATGATTTTTGGAAGGAACTGATTGGGGATGATGTGAAAACCACATTAGCAGACATGGCCAAAGATATGGAGAGTGGGAAGCTTGAAGATTGGAAAATGCTCTGGTATGATTTGATTCTAATTGTAGATGGTGTCCTAATTGCCTCCCTCCAATATCCGAAGCCCACACCCAAATATGTCACCATGCTCTCTAATCTTGATTCATTCCTAGCATTTCCTTGGGGCCGAGAATCCTTCCTCAAAACCTTGTCCGGTATGCGTCCCGGAAAGAAACCAGAAGGGAAAAAAATAAGACATGCCCCAGCAATATAGGCTGTCTATCCAACAATCAACGTACGCCCTGAAAGGATTTCCTATTGCTCTGCAGCTATTAGCTTATGAAGATATTCCTCTGCTCCTGGCCAAACTCCCGAATGCATCTGATTCAAGAACAGTGATTGACATTCCCTCGATCAAAATCTCCCAGCACTCTAGCGTTAATCTGCCATCTTTGAAGCTAAGAACTCACCCAATGTATGTCTTTTTGTACATCTTTTGCACCTATTTTTCTTCTATAATCTATTGTACATTCTCTAATAGATATGTATGATTGCAGCTAGCCGTCAGACCGCGCCTTGAGCTGGAAAATCCCCCTGATGAGACATGAGGAGACTGGCCTGATGAATACAGAGATACCAAGGTAAAGAGCTATTTTCCACCGTGTACAATGTCTGGTTTATTTTGTACTTGTGGACAATAAACTTAAAAATCTTGCACTTGTCTTTTTAGGTTGTTTACATGGACGGCCTGATTGACCGAGGCAATGTCTTCAAAAAGAGTGATTGGCCCTGGGGTGATGCTTCACTGCCCCGAAACGTTGTTAGACCTGTGCAGCCCAATCCTCCAAAGGCCAAAAAGCACGTTGTCACCAGGCGGAAGCTAAGACAGAGAACCACTGAAGGTGCCGAAGGCGGAGATGAGGGATCATCGTCCACCAAAAAAAGGAAACACAAATCCAACCCCACTGCTCACGACACCATTTGCGGTCAACTAATCAGCTCCCTTCAAGCTCAAGTCGCAGCGCTCACTGGCCGAGTTGCCTTCCTGGAGAAGAAACGGAGGTTTAAGAAGCTCCATCGTGCAGGCAGGTTTTCATCACAGATCCACAATTCCAGAACCAAACGCCGTGCTGCCCCGCGTACATCTAATTCTCCCGTCCACCGCATCAAGTCCACAGATAGGGGATCGAATCACAGCCAGGAGGAACCATGCATTCGACTAACTGAGCAAACCCCTCACCTCTGAAAAACGTAAAGGTACACCATGTTACTATTCATGTCTCAGGATCCATATACTGACGTGGTTCCAATTTTATGGACAGGAATCAGGATCTAAAACGTACACCCCACAACGTAATGTCCAACCATCGACTTCCACCACCTCGACTCATGAGGTACTTACTAACTGCAGTTCCTATGTCCACTTCCTATCATACCGAAGCAGATTCTAAGTTTCTCTTAAAAAATGTGTACAACAGCGTTTTGATCAAGAGATGTTTGGCCAGGGCCCGTTGGATGTTGGTGAGACTTCTTCTCGACGCGGCAAGGTAATCCCAGTCACCAAAATACACTTGATTGTACATCTAGTAATTGAGACTTTTCTTCAATCGTTTTTTCAGTCTGTGGAGACCAGGCCGGAATCACCAAAAGCGATACACAAACTTGCTTCATCCCAATTGGTAACACCCATTCCTCATCAGAACTTTATGTTCTTTTTTAAACATTCACTCATGTCCTTCAAATTGTATAACAGATGGACGAGGACTTGGAACCTCTGTTCACATATCCAAAACCAGCGGAGGTACACCAAACTAGCATGGAGAATGACCCAAAGGACGTGGCAACTTCAGAGATCCCAAAACCATCAGACATAGCTGATAAGCAGGTCATTAGTAGTACCAATATCTCCTTTTCAGTTTGTACCTGCCTAAAAAAATTGACTTACCCTTCTCTCCAATACCTTTTTCAGAATGTCAGGTAAGTTGATCTGGAAACGTCCACGAAGTCTGAGGAGGCAGACGACCCAAAAGTAGTTCACCTTACTTAAGCTATCTAAACAACATCTTCTAAACAGTATTGGTTGACAATTATTGTGTGGCTTCGTTGATTTCTATTTATTTTGGTGGACAAGAATTTTAAACACTGCTACTGCTAAACTTTTATTTATTTTGGGTTTTGCTAAGACGTAATTCAACTAATAGTTTTATGTAGTCTAACACATATTTATGTTGCACATAGAGCGTGCTGTGGTCAAACCAATCGTGACATAAAAATGTTTATTGCTAAAACACATGTCCAACGTACTGAAAGTGTTTTGTAATTATGTCATTATTGTCAAGATTCAAATCCATATGAAGGGAAACTTTTTTCCCGTTCATTCAATTCAACGACCTTGCGAATTCGACCCCCAAAACATGCAATATATGGACGTAGACCAGGTAAATAACTTCCAACTAAATTTACCCATTGTTCTATGGACAAGTTTGACCAAGATTTGGTATTATATCAAAATCAGAAAGAAGATGAAGTGGACAAGGAACATGGTGATTCCATTTCTGCAGAAGCCAACTTGGTATGTTGTGCTACATACTGTATTACATTTTTTAGGGATGTAGTAGCTAAAATTTATTACCCTTTTTTTAGGATAAAGTCACAGCTCAGATATTCAAGGACGCAAACTTATCCCCTTCCCATCCACCTGTCTCAGTGGGAGCTACTGCCACCTCTATGGTTAGCTGGTGTAATTTGGAAACAACAATATTAAACACATATATGGTTACTACATATCTTGAACAAAACGTTTGTTTTGATTCTCGCACGCCAAACCCGTAGAGTAAAATACCGAACCATCTGCCGGATTCTGTACTCCCAACAAAATCCCAAGGTTGAAGTCATTGAAGGTTCGCCAGTCAAGGCCACGCCTAAGCATTGTCCATCAGAGCTTGAGATGGACCTGCACATCATACTCAGCAGTCTCCCAAAACACACTTCTGTGTTTCCATGGCTCGAGAGGGAGGCCCTATAGGCTTTCACATTATCTTGGGAGAAAGAAAAGATGTGTAAGTTTACTAGCTCTCCTCTTTATAACTATTATCAGTGACTTAAAACAATGTCCATCGCAATGTACGTCCAATTCCGCAGCCGCCTAACTCGTTCTATACCAATTGCAGGACACACAGGCTAGAGAAGTGGGATCTAAACAACCATTTGTTTCTTGATCTGTCCAAACCTACGAATTGGGTTAACACGACGGTAATTTCACATTCAAAGCACTTACCAACTTATTTCAACGTCCATCAAACCTTTGTTGCCAATGAAACCTCCAATGTTTTTTGTGTCATTTGTACAGCACATGGAGGTCTTAATGTCATACCTGGGTGAGAGAGATGCTAAACTGCTCAATGACCGGGGCCTTGCATTTGCTTCTCCGTGGTTTACAAGTCATCTACAGTCCAAGTACCGTCAGTTTGACAAGGCCAAGGACAAAAACAAAGAGAGGATCACAACCTTCATCAAGTCTCCAGGCAACCAGTGGCTGGAAAAGGTGAAGGATTGTTTAGTTGATCCTGATTCAATTCTTAGATTCATATCAACCTAAACATGCGGATCTAGGTTCTTCTCGAATAGAAACAAATGATGATCTCACCTTATACCTGTTAATTGCAGCGGAAGGAGATAGAACAGGTCAGAGATCAGAGAAACACCGAGAGATGAATCCTCCAAAGGTTCACACACGCGATCACAGAAAACGGCTGCTAGACCATAAGGAACTCGGCGCAGAGAGAGAGAGAGTTTTCGGCTCAGGGGGCTAGGGTTAATTCTTCTGAACTCGAGTTTTATCTCATAAAACTTGTCCGGTTCCGTTTGGGCCATTTGGCCCAAACACCAATTAACTCGACGGCATTCGCGCACTGTGTCGACCGACACACCTTGTGTATCGATCGACACACAGTGGCTAAACCGTTTTATTCTCTCTAAGTACAGTAAATGCCTAGCACTTTTACCGTACTTCTGCTAAACCGTTCCTACACATTTTCCTGTTAGCTTAGGCGTGTGACCCATATGGGATCATATAATAAAGGTAATAAGTCCAAGACTTATAGATCATGAGCGGACTCTAGCAAGCCATCAAGACCCCCAGTATTATATGACTTATGTCTGATCATTGACATACTCTTACTTTCTAGAGACAGTACCGAGATTACTGGACACAATTCCAACAATCTCCCACTTGTACTGGAATCTCTGTATTCATAATCCTTTTGTCTCAATATCTCGATTAGTCATAAGGCAAGATTGGTGTCATCCTTATAAAGCCTAATCTTGTTCATCGGACTCTGATTCGATACTGACAATCCAAATGACTCGGGACAGTCCGTTTGAGCATGGCCATGCATTTTCCAGTATTCAAATCTCCGATTGGCCTAGAGATATTCACTCCATTTATATTGGAGGGACAAATTCCGTCTTGTTCCATCACTGTAAACTACTCATTTCATAATGTACCCAAACAAGGTCCTTATAACTATCGCAGAACGATAGCGTTAGACAATGATCAAAGTGCATCAGTCCATGTGCAGTCACATGCATGCGAACTCAGGTCTAAGGACTATACTCTATAGTCGTAGTAAGAATCTCTTATGACACAGATATAAATATCCTGAAGAGTTCTTATAAGCGGGTCTTGTCCGGTCGTATGTTCCCAAACATACACCTATGTACTGACTTTGATGCCGCGCATCTATGACACACTGAGACTTTGTCATAAGTCACGTACCAATCCAGTCTCACACGGTTGTTGGTGTTCCAATTTCAACAACCTTCGACTAGGGACGGGATGATATAAAACATCTATCAAATATAGGGTCTCATGATCAAGCTAAATGACTTCGATGACTCAAGATCAAGTCATTTACTTCGATGACCTATAAAATGGTTCATATCATTTTGGAACGATTATTTCATCACAGTTAAAATAATCTTGAAATAATAATTTCATTAAACATAAAATGTTTTACAAGAACATATCAAATAACTAAATAAAAGCCCTCAAACTCCCACTCAAATTTAGATTACATTTCAATGTCTCTAATGCCTACAGCTTCAGTCAGAAACTCGAGCTTAGGCCTTGGGAGTGGCTTTGTCAACGGATCAGCGACGTTATCATCTGTCTGAACTCGGCTGATCTTGACTTCCTTTCTATTAATGATGTCACGTATCAAGTGAAATCTTCTTAGAACATGCTTGGATTTCTGGTGTGATCTTGGTTCCTTTGCCTGAGCTATAGCACCATTGTTGTCACAAAATAGTGCCAGAGGCTCAGCCGCATCTGGTATCACACCTAGTTCAATAATGAACTTTCGTATCCAAACAGCTTCCTTCGCAGCTTCTGAGGCGGCGATATATTCAGCTTCTGTAGTGGAATCAGCAACGGTGTCTTGCTTGGAGCTTCTCCAACTGATTGCACCGCCATTCAGACAAAAGATATAACCGGACTGTGACCGGAAATCATCTTGGTCTGTCTGGAAACTTGCGTCCGTGAATCCACTGACTTTAAGCACATCACTTCCACCGTACACTAAGAACTTATCCTTAGTATGTCTTAGATACTTCAAGATATTCTTTACGGCAATCCAATGGTTTTCACCTGGATTTGACTGGTATCTACTCGTCATGCTCAATGCATAAGCAACATCAGGACGAGTACAGATCATGGCATACATGACAGATCCTATTGCAGATGCATAAGGAATATTCTTCATGCGCTCAAGCTCAGCAGCCGTCGTAGGGCTCTGCTTCTTGCTTAGCGTTGTGCCATGTACCATTGGCGTGAAGCCCTTCTTGGAATCCTTCATGCTGAATCTTTGTAGGACTTTGTCAATGTATGAATCTTGACACAAGCCTATCAGCCTTCTAGATCTATCCCGGTAGATCCTGATTCCAAGAACGTATGCGGCTTCAACCATGTCTTTCATGGAAAAACAACTTCCAAGCCAGTCCTTTACGGACTTCAGCATTGGAACGTCGTTTCCGAGAAGCAGTATGTCATCGACATACAGAATAAGAAATACAATCTTGCTCCCACTAGATTTCTTATACACGCATTGTTCTTCCTCGTTTCTGATGAAGTCAAATTGCTTGATCGCTTCATCAAAACGAAGATTCCAGCTCCTCGATGCTTGCTTCAATCCATAAATGGATTTATGAAGCTTGCATACTTTTCCAGCATTCTTTGGATCTATGTAACCGTCAGGTTGTGTCATATACACATCCTCTTCCAGAATACCATTCAGGAAGGCGGTTTTCACGTCCATCTGCCAAATTTCATAATCATGAAAAGCTGCAGTTGCTAGTAGAATCCGAATAGATTTCATCATAGCCACTGGTGAATAGGTTTCATCGTAATCCACACCGTGAACTTGTCTGAAACCTTTTGCCACCAACCTGGCTTTATAAATCTGGACATTTCCATCCACGTCAATCTTCTTCTTGAAGATCCATTTGCACTCGATGGCTTTTACACCAGCGGGTAAGTCAACCAACGAAAACACTTGGTTGACCGACATGGAGTCCATTTCGGAATCAGTGGCCTTGCGCCACTTAGAGGAATCTGGGCCCATCATGGCTTGTTTGAAGTTCGATGGTTCATCACCATCAATGATCAGAAGATCATGACAGTCAGTCACGAGGAATCCTTGATATCTCTCGGGTTCGTGACGGATCCTCCCGGATCTTCGAACTTCAGGTACTACAGGTTCAGGCTCTACAATTTCTTGTAGGTCCTCCTGCTGCTCTTCCTCATTAGGTTGAGCAGTATCCTGTTCATCTTGAATTTCTTCAAGCAGTACCTTACTCCCACTGTCTTTCTTAGAGAGAAACTCCCTCTCAAGAAAGTTACAATCCCGGGCAACAAAGATCTTGTTCTCGGAACGTAGATAGAAGTAATAAGCCTTGGTTTCCCGTGGATAACCAATGAAGTAGCATTTGTCAGATTTTGGTGTAAGCTTGTCTGAGATCAATCTCTTGACATAGGCTTCACAACCCCAAATTCTTAGATAAGACAGCACTGGAGCCACTCCAGTCCATAATTCATATGGTGTCTTTGCTACTGCTTTTGATGGCGCTCTATTTAGAGTGAACACTGCTGTTAGCAGAGCATATCCCCAAAGGGATATTGGAAGGTCTGTGTGACTCATCATAGATCGAACCATATCCAATAAGGTCCGATTTCTCCTTTCAGACACACCATTCCATTGAGGTGTTCCAGGAGGAGTGAGTTGGGATACGATCCCACACTCTCTCAGATGATCACTGAATTCTTGGCTTAAGTATTCTCCTCCTCGGTCGGACCGAAGAGCCTTAATGCTTTTGCCAAGTTGGTTCTGTACTTCATTTTGGAATTCTCTGAACTTCTCAAAAGATTCAGACTTATGTTTCATTAAATAAACATATCCATACCTACTGAAATCATCAGTAAAGGTAATGAAGTACTGATAGTTTCCTCTTGCATTTGTGGACATTGGGCCACACACATCAGTGTGTATCAGGCCCAATAAGTCACTGGCCCTCTCGTTAGGTTTATTAAAGGGGGCCCGTGTCATTTTGCCCATCATGCAGGATTCGCATTTCTCACATGACTCAAAGTCAAATGAGCCAAGAAGTCCATTCGAATGGAGCCTCTTGATGCGTTTCTCGCTGATGTGCCCTAAACGACAATGCCATAGAAACGTTCGGTTCTCCTCATTAGGTTTGAACCGTTTGGTATTAATGTTATAAATTGGCGCGGATTGATCGAGTATGTAAAGCCCATTCATAAGAGGGGCAGAACCATAGAACAAATTGTTGCGATTGAAGGAACATAATTTATTCTTAACTGAAAAATCATAACCTTCCAAATCCAACAAAGAAATTGAAATAATATTTCTGCTTATAGCAGGTACAAAATAACAATTATTGAGTTCTAAAATCAATCCTGAAGGTAAAGACAACAAGTAAGTGCCTACAGCTAGCGCTGGAACTTTCGCTCCATTCCCAACTCGTAGCTCCACTTGTCCTTGCTTCAGCCTTCTACTGTTGCTGAGTGCCTGCATATTAGTACAAATATGAGCCCCACAACCAATATCCATAACCCATGAGGTATTATCAGAAGTAGTTGTATTAACTTCTATAACAAAAATACCTGTTGAAGAAGTCTCAAAAGTCTTCTTCTTCAATTCCTTTAGACCTTCCTGGAATTTCTTACATTCTCTCCTCCAATGCCCTGGTTCTTTACAGAACCTGCATATGTCAGTTGGCCCAGCCTTGGACTTGGGCTTGGGCTTTGGCGTGTCCTTGTCCGCGACTTGGACAGCCTTGGCCTTTCCCTTATCCTTAGCAGAGGATTTCTTAAACCCCTTGCCCTTCTGCACCATAAGCACATTGGGGTCCTTGGCGGTTTTCCTCAAATTGGGCTCCGCAGTCTTGAGCATTCCGTGAAGCTCAGGCAATGTCTTACTCAAGCCATGCATGTTAAAGTTCAGAATGAACTGATCATAGCTTGCAGGTAATGACTGCAGAATGATGTCGCAGGCAAGTTCCTGGCTGATTGGGCAGTCGAGTTTCTGAAGATGATCGAGATAACCCATCATCTTCAAGACATGAGGACTCACTGCCGCATTCGCAGCCAACTTGCAGTCCAAGAGGTTCTTAACTGTTTGAAACCTCTCAGTCCTAGCCTGCTCCTGAAAAAGCGATTTCAGGCTTGCCATTATCTCGATGGGTGACAATACACTCTCGAACTGTTTTTGCAGCTCAGGAGTCAATGTCACCAACATCAGGCAATAGGCATCATTTTCATCTGACGAATGCTTTTCCCAAGCATTATGCAGAGTCCTGGCGGCATTGGCAGGAGGCCTCTCGGGGAGAGGATCACGAAGGACATAATCCTTCTTCTCCTGCTTGAGGACTAGCCTCAAGTTCCTTGACCACGTCAGGAAGTTTGTTCCAGTCAGCTTCTCCTTTTCGAGAACAGACCGGATCGAGAATGTGTTTTGTGTGCTTGTAGTAGTCATAGCTGAAATATATAGATAAAAAGGTTATTAGTTAAAATGTTCAATATGATTAATCTCGTATTAAATTTAATATGATTAATCACGCATTATATTCAATAACATAAGTTACCCTCAATAGAATATAATGATTCCAAGATCCACATATAACTAAGATTAAAGTGGGCCACTGGCCGTCACCAAACCTTAGCTTATATCGGTAAGCCCTATATCGGCTAATTATATCCGTGATATAACTCTTGGTTGTGAATCTGGGCCCGAGGCCCAATCCACTCTGATGTCTCAAGGCCCGGGACTCCCGATGGCCCAGTCAAGAAAACCAGACTATACAGTCATGTAATCATTAATGTCTGGGACTCCCAATGACATTTATGAATCACAAACCGTCTTATCCACGCAAAAGCAGACACCCTCACACTGTAAGGCCATGAATACAATTGAATGGGCTTCGACAGCTGACATAGAATGGACAAGACATCCAACGCTTGATATTATTTGAGGTTCGTAGGTTTATTTAAAAATTCATTCCCAAAATAGAAGATTACTATTTCGGGAAACTTTCCATTTTTGGAAACCTACAATTTTGGAAACTTTCTAAAATTGGAAACTTTCTAAAAACGGAAACTTTCTAACTTTAGAAATTTCTTAAAATCCGAATCATGCAAATCTAGAAACTTCTATAAATTAAGAAACTTTCTAATTTCAAAATATCGGAAACTTTAATTTAAAATCGATTTATATTCTTTATAAAATAAATTTTAAATTAATCTGAAGAAAGACTCAAATAATTGGCCCAATTGTTTTAACTTCTTGGCCCGAGGCCCAAGAATTGGTCCATGTCCAAGACATGACCCAATTGTCCAATTAAATGACATAACCGGTCTGGTTCATTAAAATTGGTCTAACCAAATTTTAATTACTACGATGACCACAATTGTCAACCGGTTATTTACTAAACCGGATTTTCTCAATTTATTTGGTCCAACCAAATCAAATTAGAAAATCCTGGTTTAGGCACTAAATCCAATAATTCTTTCGACAGTGGATTTCTTGTCCCGGTTTAACCAGACTTAGTAAAATTATTAAATCTGTTTATTAAACCAGGACGAATTAATTTTAATCAAAATATTAAAACCGAGCCTTAAACCAACCATGTCGATCGATGAACCAACCGTGTCGATCGATCCATCAACCGCATCGGTCGATGCTCTTAGCATCGATCCTGCATCGATCGTGCATCGATCCTGTATCGATCGATGCTCTCACGCATGCACTGAACCGAGCCAAAACCCTAACCGTGTCGATCGATGCACCAACCGCATCGGTCGATGCACCAACATCGAACCTGCATCGATCCTGCATCGATCGATGCTTTCACGCGTTAACAGGGTTAGCCGATAGACTGTATCGACCGATCCATGCGATCGTATCGATCGATCCATGCGATCGCAGTCGATACTGACTTTTGAAAATCGCATTCTACCAAATCATATAGCTTGGTTTCTGCGATTTTATGTGTGTTTAGGTTTCAATTTCTTGTTGCTTAAGTGATTTCTCTTATCAGTAGTTGATTCAAAACACTTTTAAACAAGAAAACAATCCTAAACTTGAATCTAAACAAGAAAAACCAGAATCATTGGCTCTGATACCACTGAAGGATTGTTTAGTTGATCCTGATTCAATTCTTAGATTCATATCAACCTAAACATGCGGATCTAGGTTCTTCTCGAATAGAAACAAATGATGATCTCACCTTATACCTGTTAATTGCAGCGGAAGGAGATAGAACAGGTCAGAGATCAGAGAAACACCGAGAGATGAATCCTCCAAAGGTTCACACACGCGATCACAGAAAACGGCTGCTAGACCACAAGGAACTCGGCGCAGAGAGAGAGAGAGTTTTCGGCTCAGGGGGCTAGGGTTAATTCTTCTGAACTCGAGTTTTATCTCATAAAACTTGTCCGGTTCCGTTTGGGCCATTTGGCCCAAACACCAATTAACTCGACGGCATTCGCGCACTGTGTCGACCGACACACCTTGTGTATCGATCGACACACAGTGGCTAAACCGTTTTATTCTCTCTAAGTACAGTAAATGCCTAGCACTTTTACCGTACTTCTGCTAAACCGTTCCTACACATTTTCCTGTTAGCTTAGGCGTGTGACCCATATGGGATCATATAATAAAGGCAATAAGTCCAAGACTTATAGATCATGAGCGGACTCTAGCAAGCCATCATGACCCCCAGTATTATATGACTTATGTCTGATCATTGACATACTCTTACTTTCTAGAGACAGTACCGAGATTACTGGACACAATTCCAACAAAAGGTCCAAACTATCTACGCCCCTATGATCTGGGATTCTGAGCATTGGGTTGGTTTGGCTATCAATCTCGATATGTGGTGTGTTGAGATACTAGATTGATATATCATGGTTTTTACCCATTTTAGACCATGATATAGATGTGTTTTAGTGTCTTTTATCTTTGTTTAGAGTCTTTTACAGGTTAAATCAGGATTGGAGCTAATTGGAGATATTTGGAGCATTTTGGGACTTTTGGGACGTTTTGGCCGAGAGCTTAACTCACTGTTCGTATAATTGATCATGCGTCGATCGTTGCACTCAAAGCATCGATCGATGCAGTCGCGAGATGGGCCGTACACGTCGGTTTGACAAGTATTGAAGATTTACAAAGAAGCCCAAGATAGTTCCAGTATTTACACAGAAGCCCCATCCGAGATTATGCCTATATAATAGAGTTTTTAGAGTTTTTATTATAAGTTTTGACATACGCTTTATAGTTGGCTTTCATAATTAAGAGCAGAGAATTTTTAGAGCTTTTGGGGCTGATCTGAACCTGATTCATCATCTGTATTTGGAGAAGATTTCGAACCCCTTTTACTCTTATTCTTTTATGCAATTTACTTATCATATGATCATGATTTCATTATCTATGTCTGAGTAGATTCCTAGTTAGGCTTAGGGTTTCTCACATAGGATTTCATGACTTGCTAGACTTGTTCAATTTCAGTTAAGGATTCAAACTATATCTGTTCTTCAATTTAATTGTGCTTAAAGCTAGTTCTAACCTGATCAATTAGAATCTAGATCTTAGGTTGCTAAATACGTCACGGAAGTGGGGTTTAGGAATCTGAACTAATTAAATTGGGCAATTAATCTTTGCGCAAACGGAAGTTTGGTTTAGGATAATTGTGAACATATCAAACTTGGACTTATTGCTAGTTTAATCTGTTAGTTCTCGCAAACGGAAGTTTGGTTTGCTGCACTTAGACTTAGAGAATTATCGCAAAGGAATTTGGTTAATTCTATATCTGTGTTTTGAGTTCTAGAACTGTGCTTAATTAGATCCTTGCTGAATGAACTGTCTGCTAGTCTGATTTCCTGAGAATACCCTAGGTTTGACGCTTTTAATTACTTGCTTTCACAACCAATAATCTCTGCTACTGATTTACTTTCTCGCACTACTTTCAATACAATCACATTGCTTATTTCTAGTATTCATTCCCTACAGTTTGATTCTCTTGAGACCAAGTGTCCCTGTGGATTCGATAACCCTATATACTACTTTGACATTGCTGTTCACTTGCAGTTTAGTATAGGGATTAATTCTTGACCTATCAAGTTTTTGGCGCCGTTGCCGGGGACTCTTTGAGTCTTCGATAGGACCGAACTTAGGGTTTTTACTAGGATTTTTATTTTTGTTTTTGGTTACTTGTTTTTCTTGTTTTCTGCGTTTCAGGTACGCCTGATCGCCCTGCATCGATCGACACGGTCCTGTGTGTCGATCGTCACATCTTCGAGCCTGCATCGATCGACGCTTCTCTTGCATCGATCGACACAAAGCGAAAACAGTGATACCGAGAGCTCGAGCATTTAGCAAGGTTTTTCTCTATGGAACCTGTGATTCTGATTCGCGACGAGAACGGCATTTTACGAGACCAAGAGGGTCATATATGTAACGCGAAGGGTCAGAAACTGGATGGGGAAGGAAACCTCATCACACCAGATGTTGCCGTGGGCGCGGAACATCGACGAGAGGATGGTCACGAGAAGACACTTGCTGATTATAACAGACCAGATATATTCTATGCTAATCGGTCTGCGATTCGACCACCTCCGTTCACCAGAGCTGAGTTTAAGCTGAAACCTGAGTACTACGCATTGGTTGGACAGTATCAGTTCCATGGTCTTCCTAACGAGCATCCTATGGATCACATAGACACATTTGAGGAATTGGCTGGCAGTATCACGGCTGAAGGAGTTTCTTCTGACTATATTTTCTGTAAGCTCTTCCCATTCTCTCTTAAAGGAGATGCAGCTTACTGGCTAAGACAGCTAGAACCAGGATCTTTGACCACTTGGGAAGCAGTAAAAAAGGAATTCCTTAGACATTTTTATGACGATGCGTTATCTGAGCAGCTTAGACATGATATCCTGACATTCAAACAGCAACCTACAGAGCCTTTTAAAGCAGCTTGGATGAGATTCAAGATGTACCAGAGAGATTGTCCACACCATGGATTCTCTGAGGTACAGCTTCTGAGTGCCTTTTTCAGGGGATTGGATTTTTGGTATCAGAGAGCTTTAGACACAGGAAGTGATGGGAACTTCTATACCAAGACTCCAGAGGAAGCTAAAGAGCTTATTAAGAACTTGACAACTAGCTATAGTGTCAAGAATGCTGACAAGGAAAGGCAGAGATCTAGTTGCAGAGATGATAGCTTGCAGATAGCTGATTTGAGGGACAAGGTGGATTATATCCACAACATGGTAGTAGCTGGAGAATTTGTAGAAGTGAATTATATTAATGAAGCTGATTTTCATGAACACACATCTAGAAGTCAACAGAGACAAGCTCCGAGATCGAATGGCTATTCACCTCACCAAGTTCCTCCCACTAAAGAGCAGACAAAGATTGAGTCTATGCTTGAGCAGCTACTACTTGGACAGAACAAGATGACGAAAGATCTGGATGGAAAGATGGACTTCATGTATCAGGATCTGAGTGGAAAATTGGAATCTTTGACAAGCAGAGTTGATAATCTGGATGCTAGGATAACGCAAGTGGAAACCAGTATACAGACAGAGCATGTTAAGGCAGCTTCGGCAGAAGAAGAAGTTGAGCAGATTCGAGAAACTGAAGTTCTGGAACTGGAAAATCCGAGAAAAATTCAGAATGTTCGCCTTGCATCGATCGACACAAATGTGCATCGATCGACACAACCTGCGAGTATCTGTATCGATCGTTGCATGACTAGCATCGATCGACACCATGGGCGTGAGTAGCCAAATTTTCCAGAGAAACCGAAAGCTGATACAGAAAGAGCCTACAAACCAAAGATTCCTTTCCCTAGGAAGTCCAAGCAAGAGATTAAGTTGGAAAAATGCATGGGGATAATGAGAGAAAAGCTAACTTACACTCCATTGATTGATGCCACTAAGACCAATCCCATGATGAAGACATGTGTTACAGACATCCTCTCTAGCAACATGACTGAAGAAGAAGGATGCTTGATGATCTCAGAAGTATGTGATGCTGTTGTTAATGGTAGGGTTCCTGAGAAGCTAAAGGATCCAGGAGGTTTTATGATAGACTGCTCTATCTATAGAGACAGATTTCAGAGGGCATTATGTGATCTCGGCTCAAGTATAAATCTCATGCCGTACTCTGTGGCTGTGAGATTGGGACTACTGAACTTCCAGCCTACTAGGATCTCTTTAGTCCTAGCTGATCGATCAAGAAGACATCCAGAAGGAATTCTTGAGAACATCCCTCTTAGAGTTGGGAATTACTTTATTCCAACGGACTTTATGGTACTGAAGTATGAGATTGAGCCTGATGATCCTCTACTGCTTGGTAGATCCTTTTTAGCCACTGCTGGAGCTGTGATTGATGTACGCCATGGATTGATTGATCTCCACCTGGGAGATGAGCCTTTGCAGTTTAAGATGGATAAATTGAAGAGACCCACCATTGATGGACAGAGTTTCAGCATTGATACAGAATTAGAAGCTGAGATTGGAGAGAAGAAGATGGCGGTTCCTCTTGAACCTGCTCTAACATCTTTAGCGCCTGCAACTGCTCATAAGCAGAAAGCTCCAGACATCTTATTTCCACCAAAGGTTAGGCACAAATCATCTAAGCTTAAACATTCTAACCACATTACTTTGAATGCAGGACAACATTCTACCCCACCTAAGCTTCGCTCCCGCCCTGATTCTGTTGGTTTCTTCCTTGGGAAATCCCATGATCCGAATGCTTATACGCCACCATGGATGAGGAGACTTGAACAGAGACAGAAAAAGTCTCTGTCAGGATCTTCCGGAGCCTGAAAGACCTTGCGCGTCCGGTCAAGCTATTGACCTTAAACAAGCGCTGGGTGGGAGGCAACCCACCATTAGGTATTAGTGTTTTTCTTTTTAATTTTTGGTGTTTTTGTTAGGATTTTACGTTTGTTTTTGTTTCTGGTGCAGTCATGTTTGCAGGTCTCGGATTAAATCGCAGTGCAGCGATCGATGCATTTCTGCATCGATCGTCACAACACGAAAGGAATCGCATTGCAGCGATCGTTGCGGTCCTGAGCAACGATCGACCATACACGAAAGTCGCCAAGTAACGGTCGATGCATCTAATGCACCGATCGATGCTGTGCGACAGAGGTAACCCGACAGACATAAACTCACCTTTTCAATTTTTTTTTATTTTTATTTTCTTTTTACCGATCCTTCGCTGGACACTACTGGGGACAGTGTGTCTTAAGTGTGGGGGAGGTGCTACTGACGTTTATCTTTCTGTTTTCTTAAGAGTCAGTCCGTTTTTCAAAATTTTTTGTTTTATTGAGTCAAAATCGTTTAAGTAAGAAACTATGATTTTCTGAGGAGATTTACAAAACTTGCAGGAACTTAAGTAACCATTGGGATGAAGTTGCAGGATCTATCTCTGACTATTAGAAAACCCCATCACAGATCAACCTACTGGGAACACCCATATCACTTCAGGTACCAGAGGATCCTTTACTGACTTCACCCCTAATACTGACTTAGATTTTCTCACCTAAGGGCTTGGTATACTTTATGTCGGATTCCCTGTTAGTTCTGACACAGCCTGTAAACCTGTCCTATTTAGTCCCCTTCTCCCCTTCTATAAAGTAAAAAAAAAAAAAGAGATAATAAACTGAGGATGAGTTAGTAACTCCGAAGTGGTCATGGGAATGGTAGCAAACACTATTTTCTCTCATGTGATCCATGGAATGTGTCCAAAGTACACCCCATAACGGGAAGAACACTGATAAAAAAAATAAAATGATACCCAATGTGGGAAAAATCAGTTGTTAAAGAAGGGAAAGAGAAGAAAGGGACTAGAGAAAGATAGTATGGTGGTCTAGAGCTGATTAGGTAAGAATCCATGTGCCTTTAGATCGATACTCCTTAGGTGAGACCGCACTTAAATACTTGCAGAAGTCAGTAGGGAGAATTTGAATGCTTGAATGTGATTGTGGAGTTTACCTAGGACAGTTGCTAAGTGTGGGGGAAGTACATGTTGGTCTTGATATCCTGTGATTGATTCTTTCAGTGGTTTACTAAGGGGAATCTGAGTATTGTAGCTTCTAAGATGAAATGAGTTTCTGAAGAGTTTTCAAATCTCTTCACCATGTTTTAGTTCTATGTTTTGCTTGAGGGCAAGCAAAAGCTAAGTGTGGGGGAGTTGATATATCATGGTTTTTACCCATTTTAGACCATGATATAGATGTGTTTTAGTGTCTTTTATCTTTGTTTAGAGTCTTTTACAGGTTAAATCAGGATTGGAGCTAATTGGAGATATTTGGAGCATTTTGGGACTTTTGGGACGTTTTGGCCGAGAGCTTAACTCACTGTTCGTATAATTGATCATGCGTCGATCGTTGCACTCAAAGCATCGATCGATGCAGTCGCGAGATGGGCCGTACACGTCGGTTTGACAAGTATTGAAGATTTACAAAGAAGCCCAAGATAGTTCCAGTATTTACACAGAAGCCCCATCCGAGATTATGCCTATATAATAGAGTTTTTATTATAAGTTTTGACATACGCTTTATAGTTGGCTTTCATAATTAAGAGCAGAGGATTTTTAGAGCTTTTGGGGCTGATCTGAACCTGATTCATCATCTGTATTTGGAGAAGATTTCGAACCCCTTTTACTCTTATTCTTTTATGCAATTTACTTATCATATGATCATGATTTCATTATCTATGTCTGAGTAGATTCCTAGTTAGGCTTAGGGTTTCTCACATAGGATTTCATGACTTGCTAGACTTGTTCAATTTCAGTTAAGGATTCAAACTATATCTGTTCTTCAATTTAATTGTGCTTAAAGCTAGTTCTAACCTGATCAATTAGAATCTAGATCTTAGGTTGCTAAATACGTCACGGAAGTGGGGTTTAGGAATCTGAACTAATTAAATTGGGCAATTAAACTTTGCGCAAACGGAAGTTTGGTTTAGGATAATTGTGAACATATCAAACTTGGACTTATTGCTAGTTTAATCTGTTAGTTCTCGCAAACGGAAGTTTGGTTTGCTGCACTTAGACTTAGAGAATTATCGCAAAGGAATTTGGTTAATTCTATATCTGTGTTTTGAGTTCTAGAACTGTGCTTAATTAGATCCTTGCTGAATGAACTGTCTGCTAGTCTGATTTCCTGAGAATACCCTAGGTTTGACGCTTTTAATTACTTGCTTTCACAACCAATAATCTCTGCTACTGATTTACTTTCTCGCACTACTTTCAATACAATCACATTGCTTATTTCTAGTATTCATTCCCTACAGTTTGATTCTCTTGAGACCAAGTGTCCCTGTGGATTCGATAACCCTATATACTACTTTGACATTGCTGTTCACTTGCAGTTTAGTATAGGGATTAATTCTTGACCTATCATAGATCCACTGCGATCTTTGAAGTCCGAGAGACAGGTGACGAGGCTGATTGCTCCAGTGACAGATATGCTTCCCTTCATCCTCCGCAAGTTCTGTGGTTCCTCTCTCACTCAACCTCGTGCCACCAACACTTTCGCTTGGAAAAGACTGGATGGACTTTACAAGAACGAGCGTACAGGTGACTGTGGACCTGTTTCTGTCAAATTCATGGAGCTCCATGCGCATGGCAACCCTAGGAATTGAATGGTGACGATGGACGACGGGATGGTGGATGCTTTCAGGATGCAGTATGCCATGGATACCTATCGACACCTCGTCATACCAGCATATCCACCTCCTCCCCTAGCGTAGATGTAAAAACTATCTCTAAAAACTATGGTTCCTTTTGTTTTTTGTGTTCTGTTTAGGCCTCCCACAAAGAAAATCCACAAACAATGCTGTTGATTAGTATGGATGTAGGTGTACTTTTTGTATCTAAAATGCTCCCCCAAGAATTGACTTTTGCAAAAAACTATCACCACTTGTTCTACTCTATTAGCCTTTTCAAACTAACCACATAACACATTGGCCATGTCCATATCCATGTATCCATGCGAAGTGAAGATCACACCGGACAGCCATGTCCATGTTTTAGTGTCCACCAATTACGTAAATTCGCCGTATGCTGAGACGGGCCAGAAATAGAATATTGATGACCTAGCACACACCTGTCTGTTTTTCTAATATAAAGTCTCATATAAAGCCCTAAAAGCGAAGCAGCCGTCGCTACTAGGGTTCTGCGAATTCTCCGCCTAAGGTTAGCCAGGTTTCTCCTCCATTTGCTGATTTTGTAATGGCTTCTTGTCTCTTGCTCGATTTCTGTTTAGCTCGGCTGGTAGCTCGGGCAATCTTATTTATAGCATACATGGTTCAAGATCTCACGTTTAGTTCCCAATTTGTAATGGTTTTCGGTCCAGATCTCGACTGGTAGCTCCCAATTTGTAATGGTTTTTGGTTCAGATCTCACGTTTAGTTCTAGAATCCTTTCGATATTGTTCGCGTTCCTGGGTAGAACTCTAGCTCTTGGAACTTTCAGCGTTTTTTTGACTTGCTCTTTTTCCAGTGGATTGCGCAGGAGCAACACAGCTTCATTTTGTGGATCTTCTGACTTGCTCTATTAACTACAATGAGTTCAGAGAATTTTTCTTTGGATCCATATGAAGAGGAAAGGAGGCACAAAAAACAAATGAAGCGGATGAAGGCCCGCATAGATCTTCTCGATGCCATTGCTGATGCGCAATACGACATTCCAAAGAAATGCCCGTGTGGGGGTAAAATCGTCCACGAGGTCGATGGTATCTTTACATTCATTAGTCTGGGAGTCAGGTATCGGATTCCCCTTCTAGACATCTGCCGTATTTATGGATTCAGCGTGGAGCCTACACGTACCGATATAGCTCTTGGGTGGGATAGACAGGAGGCATAGTATTTTTGGGACCAGTTTGGTAATGGACCATATGACTCGAGGACCACGAAGCAGATTCAGGTCCGGATCTTGGGTTACACGCTGTTGTGCAAGGCCGAGGCAAACAAGATGCGCAAGAATGAGCTGGAGATACTTTTCATTGGGTTGAGAGAGCAGTTTGGTGGTACTGAGTTGAGAGATCCTGCTAGGGATCTAAACTTAGGATCTGTGTTTGCTCATCACTTGTGCTCATTGAAGAAGAAGGCGTTAGATGGCAAGGGCATTGAGATAGTAGGGAGTTTGCTTACTCCCATCTTTCGGCATTGCAGGATCCCTTTAGAGGGTACAGAGCGTGATGATTGCGAGGTATATATGGATCTGACCCACCTGCAGAGTGCTACTTGGCTGAAGGAGAGACATATATGGGTCTATTATGACACGAACGCTATGAAGAGTGGTATAGATCTTCCTGCTGCTGATCTGACCAAGATCGATACATTGGCTGCTTTGAGTTTCCAGCCTCCTACGCGAGATCAACGCAGTGTACCTACGATGGCCCATCCGCTGGGAGAGCCTTCTACACGTCCTTCTTCCTCTTCTACTCCTGCACCCGAGGCTCCTGCTGCTGCTGCTACACATGACATTGGTCCTTATCCAGCTCCTTCAGTACCTGTGCGTGAGATGTCTAAGGGAGAGTGGAGAGAGCGTCAGGATGGTATTTTACGGAGCATCTGGGACTTCATGTGTGGCTGCACTTGCAGGAGACAGCCACAGATTCATCAGCCCGTTCCTGTTTGTCGACGTCGACAGCGCTCTCCGACTCCTGTTACTTCAGGCAGCACTGATCCCTTGGATGGGAATGATGATGAGAGCGAGTGAGATTGGTCTCCATTTTCTGACTATCGGTTCTGTATTTCTTTTTCACTTTTTCTTTTTCACTTTTCTTTTGATTTTTCTCTTTGATACTTATGTTTGGGATGATGTGCTTACTTTTAGACTATCTGTTGCTTTGATTTTGCTTGTTTGCATTGATTTTCAGCTTTCAGGTTTGAGATTTGAGAATTTCTCAAGGACTAACTTGCTAACTGCTGATTGATCCAACGAAATCGCATTGCAGCGATCGTTGCAGTCCTGAGCAACGATCGACAAATAACCGCAATCGCCTTGCAACGATCGTCGCATTTATGCGTAACGATCGATGCAGGTGCGAGACAGGTAAAAATCAGAGAGAACCTAACACATCCTTTAACATTTTCTTTCTTTTCTTGCCAATCCTAAGCTTGACACTACTGGGGACAGTGTGTTTCAAGTGTGGGGGAGGTAGCTACTGACGCACGCTTTTGTTTTTTTTTAGAGTCAGTCCTATTTTCAAAAATTTGTTTTATCGAGTCAAAACGGTTTAAGTAAGAAACAGTGAATTTTTGAGAAGTTAACAACACTTGCAGGAACTTAAGTGACCATTGGGATGAAGTTGCAGATCAATCTATGACTATTAGAAAACCCAACACATATCAGCCAACTGAGAACACCCACATCACTTCAGGTATCAGAGGATCCTTTACTGACTTCACCATTAATTTTGACTTAATTTTCTCACCTAAGGGCTTGGTATACCTTGAGTCGGACTCCTCTGTTAGTTCTGACACAACTTGTAAACCTGTGCAAGTAAGGTTCCCTTCTCCCCTTCTCTTAAAGTAAAAAAAAAAGAGAATAATAAACTGAGGATGAGCTAGTAGCTCCGAAGTGGTCACGGGAGTGGTAGCTACTACTATTACCTCCTGTGCATTCATGGAATGTGTCCAAAATACACCCCATAACGGGAAGAGCACTGAATAAAAAAAAATGATACCCAATGGGGAGAAATCAGTTGCTAAGGAAGGGAAAAGAGAAGAAAGGAACCAGAAAAAGATAGTATGGTGGTCTAGAGCTAACATAGTAAGAATCCATGTGCCCTTTGATCGATAATCCTTAGGTGAGACCGCACTTAAATAGCTTATAGAAGTCAGTAGGGTGAATTTGAATGCTTGAATGTGATTGTGGGGTTTACTCGGGACAGTTGCTAAGTGTGGGGGAAGTATATGTTGGTCTTGATGTATTGCAGGTGATTCTTTCAGTGGCTTACTAAGGGGAATCTGAGTATTGTTGCTTCTAAGATGAAAAGAGTTTCTGAAAGTTTTCAAACCTCTTCACCATGTTCTAGTTCACTGTTTTGCTTGAGGGCAAGCAAAGGCTAAGTGTGGGGGAGTTGATATACCATGGATTTTAGGGCTTTTAACCATGGTATATGTCTTATTTATCGAGTCTTTTGTTATGTTTTGGAGTCTTTTAGGTGTGTTTACAGGTCTAGGCACGTTTGGAGTAGAATTGGAGATTATGGAGCATTTTGGAGCATTTTGGATATTTAACCCGAGAGATAGAGTTCACTGTCCAAAACAGAGGATTGCATCGATCGACACAACATGTGCATCGATCGACACACGAGCGAGATGGGCCTTCCTCGGCGAGTTTAATGAAGATTGTGGAAATTGTACTTTTGCCCAGATGTTTCAGTATTTACAAGAAAGCCCCAAGACGTGATTAGGCTAATATAATTAGGTTTTTACAACAGTTTTACATTACGCTTTTCATACGCTTTCATACTTTGAGCTGAGAGTTTTTAGAGCTTTTTGGGGCTGATCTGAACCTGTATTGCTTCCTGTTTTTGGAGAAGATTTCGAACCCCTCTATTTCTTTACTCTCTTTAATGCAATTTATTTATTCATTGATTATGTTTGCATTAATCATGTCTGAGTAGATTCATAGTTAGGTTTAGGGATTCTCGTTAGGGATTTCATGACTTTCTAGATTTGTTTATTTAGTTAAGGATTCATATCATATTTGTTCTTCAACCTGAATTGTGCTTAATACTAGTTTCTAACCTGATCACTTAGAATCTAGACTCTATGTTGTTAAATTGACACGAAAGTGTGGTTTAGAATCTGAACTATTTAGGTTGAGCAATTGAATTACTCACAAAGAAATTTGGTTTAATTGAATTGTGAACATATCGAACCTGCACTTAAGGCTAGTTTAATCTGTTAGGAATTGCAAAGAAATTTAGATTTCTGTTGTTAGACTTAGAGAATTCTCGCAACGAAAGTTGGTTAGTTCTATATCCGTGTTTGAGTTCTAGAACCGAACTTAATTTGATCATGACTGGTTATCTGATCTGCTTGTCTGATTTTCTGATAACTCCCTAGACTTAGCGCTTTTAGTTTATTGCTTAAAAACCATTCCTGCTATCTGATTTACGTTTCTGCTTGCTATTTCGTTTCTCATTAATTTCTCCTAGTTTAACTTGACCGTTCTATAATCTATCGTGTGACCGAGATTCTCTGTGGGATTCGATACCTTTTATACTATAATTGCATTACATGTGCACTTGCAGTAGAATATGATTAAAACTTAGACCTATCACCATGTTCTCTTTGTGCGTTTTAAACGCCAAGACACTTACTTGATTGATCTAGATATATGTCCACTAAGATCATATCCACGCCCAAATGTCCACTATGATCATATCCACGCATAAATGGTACATCGTTTCGATGCTTCAAGATTATACATTAAACGTGTCGACACCGTCTTCATTGATCTAGATTATACCTAACTTAATATGTCCATCCAACTATGGTACATCGTCTTGCCTTCTAGATTATACATTAATAATATCTATGATCAAGACAGGTGAACATACTTATTGTTACCCAGTCGCTGTCCACCATCTTTTGTTGTCCTTATACCCACTATGTGAATGTGAATACTCTTGAATAAAGTCAAACCCAATTGACTTCATCATCTCCCAACCCACCATTATCTTCCAAGGTACCGCTCACAATTTCTAAGGTGTTCAGACGCAAATTCTTGTGTGCGTTGTAAGATCTCAACTCGGTCTATCCAAAGATAGAAAGAGTTTTAGGGTTTGTGAATTAGGGATTCTAAAAGAAGGATTAATGAACGCGGTGAGATTTGGGAATTAGGGTTTATAACCGGTGTTTCCAAGTCGAAAGTCGGTAAAAAGGGTGTTAAAAGTGTTGGGAATGTCCTGAAATCTACCGTACTATCTCTAGAAAGTATGATAAGTGTCGAGATCAGACATAAGTCATAAATACTGGGTGATCATGATGGCTTGCTAGAGTCCGCTCTTGATCTATAAGTTTAGGACTTATTACCAGTATTGTATGATCCGAAGGGTCACACACCATAGCTAACGGAAAAGTTAAATGGAATTAATACGGTAAGATGCAATGGCATTTACTGTATTGGATCAGAGAATTGGGCCAGACAAAATGCAGGCTTTTGTCTGATTTGTGTCTTGGGCCCAAATGATTAATGAGCCATTAGTCAAATGACTTGGGCCCATTAATGAGAGAGGTAGAAATCGCAAACCCTAAGGCATAACTCACCCTATGCGATTTCTTTGTGGGTAGCCGCGAGTGTCTCTCTCTCTAACTCTCTCTTTTCTGATCTGATCCATCTCTTTGGTCTAGCAGCCATCCCGGCTTGTAAGAGTGTGGATACCAAAGGAGGAGCAGGTTGTTCATCTGTTCTAACTGATCTCATCATTACCATCAATTATCCGCTGCAATCTGAAAGGTAATGATCCAGGTTTGGTTGGTTTTATGATTCGTTTTGCAAGAATCTAGATCTGTTTAAGATTATGTGTTAGGTTGTAATTTGGGAATTAAACCTTGAACAAACACCATAATCTATCAGTGGTATCAGAGCCTAGGCATTAGGTTTCTTGTGAATTTGGATCATATGATTTTAATGGTTTTTGAATCAATTAAGGAATTAAAATTGATTAAAACCTTATAAACCCTAATCGCTTGGATGGTGATCATTAATTCGCTTGTTTGACAAGGAATTTGATCGCTTGTTGAGCAAGCATATGGTCTCGGCTATGATCACGTGTGATCGATCAACTGAAAAACGTCGATCGCTTGATGCGTGGGCCTTATGTTATTTTGGCCGCGTGATCTTGTGAGGTGATCGATCGGATGATCGTTTCATCACGTGTGATCGTGATGCCTTGATGCGTTAATGGGCCGAGAGGATCGTGCAACGATCGGATCATAAGATGTAGGCTTGCGATCATCACGGCTCAACTCACGATCGTGAGATCATGGATCGATGATCGATCGTGATGGGCCTAGGGTTGGATCGTGGGTCCATGATCCGATCATGGATACGATCGTTTGGCCCGTTAAATTTTACGTCCCGCGAATAGTCAATCGGTTAAACCGAGCTTCGCGGTTCGTTGCCCAAAACCACACCGATTAAACCGGTCCATTTAATTGGCGGTTAATTGTGTGTTTAAAACCTTAAACCGCAAGTTAAATCAAATTGGCTAAAACACTAGGTGTTTCTTCCCGGTTTTGGATTTAACTGAACCGATCCAATTTAATTGGTGGTTCAAGCGGTTAACCCGAATCGCGGTTTGCTGGAAATTATTTAATACATGGTATTATTTATTTTCTGGTTAAACCGGATTGAAATTCAAAAATTGAATTTTAACCTAAACCGAAGGCTGGTCTAAGTTTGATTTGGTTGGACCAAATAATTTAGAGCTGGTCTGGTTTAGTAAATAACCGATGGTTTTGATAGTTAATTTGGTCTTGGACCATAATTAATAAACCGGATCGGTTATGTCAAATTATTGGGCCAGCTGGTATTCTATGGTCTTGGGCCAAGAATTGGGCCTATAATTTGTGACCCAACCCAAAATATTAAATTAGAAATTTCTATTTTTAGTAAGTTACTAAATTTAGAAAGTTTCTAAAATAAGAAAGTTTCCCAAAATAGTAATCTTCTATTTTTGGAAATAAAACTCAAAATCCTCAAAAACAATATCAAGCTTGGATGTCTTTCCAATCTTGTCAGCTACTTAACGCTTATTCGATTACAGATATGGCTTACAGTGTGAGGTGTCTGTTTTCGCATAAGTAAAGTAGTATATAGTCACTAATTTCATTGGGAGTCCCAGACTTTAGTGATTATTTGACTGTAAGAGATTGGTTTCCTTGACTGGGCCATCGGGAGTCCCGGGCCTTGAGACATCTGGTGAATTTGGGCCTCGGGTCCAATTCACAACCGAGAGTTATATGAGATATAACTAGCTGTGTGTATGCTTACCAAGTAAAGCTAATTCCGGGTGACGGCCAGTGGCCCACTTTGGATTTAGCTGAACATGGGTCTCGGAATCATTGCATTCTTATGAGGTTAAACAAAGAAATTTTGAATGCAATGCTAGTTTTCTTATAAGTTATTAAGATTACTCTTTTATGAACTAAATAACTGAAACTCTATTTATCTCTAAATTTCAGCTATGACGAGCACAAACAATCAAAACACTTTCTCGATCCGGTATGTCCTTGAGATGGACAAACTGAACGGATCAAATTTCTTGACTTGGTCGCGGAACCTGAGACTAGTTCTCAGGCAGGAGAGAAAGGACTATGTCCTTGAAAGAGCTCTCCCCGTGAGGATCGGGTCCAATGCCTCTCATGCAGTATATAATGCTTGGAATAAGCATTATAATGATGCGGTAGATGTGCGTGGTCTGATATTGGCTGCCATGGACTCAGATTTGCGGAAGCAATATGAGAACATGGAGTCGCCAATAGAGATGATCAGCAGCCTGAAATTGAAATTTCAGGAGCAGGTAAGAGTGGAGAGATACCAGTTGGTTAAATCTCTCACTAGCTGCAAGCTACCAAATGATCATCCAGTAAGTCCTCATGTCAGTAAAATGATGGGTTATATTGATAACCTGAGGAAACTGGATTATCCAGTTAGCCAGGAATTGGCAACTGAGATCATTCTGCAGTCACTGCCGTCAAGCTATGATAAGTTCGTAAGGAACTATATCAAGAAAGGCTTAACGAAGACGTTGACTGAACTGCATGATATGCTCAAGACAGTTGAGCCAAACGTGAAGAGTACCCTGTACAATCTCATGAATGAGAAGGGTATTTAGGTTAAACACCATAATCTATCAAAAAGTCGCCAGAGAGATATTTAGGTTAAATTCGCTCTAAATGTCTCTCAGGCACAAAGTATTTAGAAAAGCGTGTCCCTTCATTGATTCATAAGGTTCCCTTATATAGGGTTACAAGTCGATCTAAAATAAAAGGAAAATAAGAGATAACTACAAATATTTCCTAATATCCCGATTCTACCGAGATATGGAATGTTTCCATATTATTGATGTCGGCGAGCCGCCTTGGTCCTCTTGATCGGACACCTTCCAAAATCCTAATGTAAGCCGGTTGCCCCAAGTCCAGTTTAACCTAAGTTTTACCGTCTTGGGCCTTTTACCGACTTTCCATTGCTGGGCCGACCTATACTCATGAATAGGCCTTTTTAGGAAAGTGCTAAACTTGACTCCAACAATAAGCCCCCCCCCCCCCCCAGTATGGCGACTTGCATCCAAGTCGTCAATGCGAAGAGTTAACTTACGGTTTTAAGAGATGAGTTTGTAGGCCCATTAGTCGACGAGCTATGCTCTTCTAGGTCCATTGCGCTTAGCCTAGATCCGTATTTTATAGGGGCTTTTCGGCTTGGTTCAGGCCGAACGCAATTTTCATGGTTAGGTTCAATCTGATAGAGACCAATGGTTGAACCGAAATTGATTTCTGGTTCGATTTATCGGTTCGGTGCGAGATACGAAGCGTCGCCTAGGTAATTATTACCTCGATTCTTGCGCCGTCATTTTCATTATAAAAGGATCCCTTCCACTCCTCACTTCTTCATTTTTGCGTGGTGTGAAGAAGCTTAAAGGTAATTTATTCTCTCTAGCCTTTTTATTTTCCGGCCATCTCTCCGTCGCCGCTCCGCCTTAGATCTTTTAGGTTGTTAGATCAAATCCTTTTTATCAATCGTGTTCTTCGTCTGTTCTTCGACAAAACATGTCTTTGATCCGTTGCTCGACGACCAAAGACAAGGAAGTTGTTACTGTTTCGTCCGCGGAAGATTCGTCAAGTCGTCATCCTTCGCCTTCTGCCGCCACGTCTTCGAGCACGTCGTCCGACTTGAGGAATCACCCTGTACATTTTGAGTTAGAAGAACTTCGGCGACGTCGTGAGGTATCGCGTCAAACCGATGCTGCCGAAAACTCTGGCCGTCAAGACTTCGCCATTCCACAGCTACGGGATTCTGATGGTGATGATGACGACATTGATCAAGATGGTTCTGACGGGAACATCCCTTCTCCTGTATTCTCCGGTGATCCTAAGGAAATATTTGGGAACGTCTTGGGGACCCGGTCTACCGCGGAGACGGTTAGATCTATGTTTCGAGATTGCGGAGCGGATCCGAGAATCAAAGTCGTCATCCCTTTTCCGTTAGACCGACCATGGACGCCTCCGCCGGGATACATGACTCTTTATGAGTCTTACTTCATCAATACCGACACTGGTGGTTGTCGTTGTTGGTTCCCGTTGCCTGATTTGCTGATTTCGTATTGCCATCGTCGCGAAATCGCCATTTCTCAGCTTTCAGCCGTTGCCGTTCGTCATATGGTTGGTCTCCTAGTATTGGGGGCCGAAGCCGGTATCACTATAACTGCACAAATCTTCGAGGAGATGACGTCGATCAACCGCATGAAGGCTACTAGCCCAGGGTGCTTCGCGGTTAAATTCAAAAGTGGCAACCGCATTCTGACGGATGTGCCCAAGAAGATTAACAACTAGCAGAGATCTTATTTTTTTGTCGAAATATCTTCCTTAGTTGTTCCTGACGAACATAGGGAGCTAATCAGGACGTCTTGGAATACCGATTATGGTAGATATCGTCCCAATTTTTCTATTCTTTGATCATGATAATTTACTTAATTGCTTTTTGTCTTTGCAGTGGACCATCCCTTTCTGAAGCCGTATCCTGACAACTACTTCCCTATCCTTGAGGAGATTCAAGCCCTTGGTTTGCGTAAGTGGAAAGACCTCACTCGTGAACGCATCAACAAGTCTATTCCGCGGATTTCCGAAGGTTCGACTACCGTCTTTGTGATAGGCGTACTTTGCCAGTCTTCTGATTTTTCTCATTTTTTTTTTTAGTGAATTGGGATACCGCAACAAAAGTTACTCCTGATCAACTTGTGAAGCCAAAGAAGATGGGCAAGGTGAAGAGGATCGAATCAGTGGACTATTCGCAGAAGATATCTTCCAAGTCTTCCTCGTCTGTCGGGCCGTCATTGAAAGAACACGATACACCCACACTACCTGAAGGTGGTAATCGTTCTGCTGTGGAGACTCCTCAAGTCTTATCGGCCGCTGAACCAAATGCGGCTCGGGCTCCTGGTCTTCCGCCTAAGGCTCCGTCCCGAAAGAGGATTGCTGAAGAGAAGCTGGAGCAGGAGAGGGCGGCGAAAAGAGCTGCGAAGGCGGTCGCGACTCCTCATGAGGCGTCAGCCGAGAAGACGGCTGCCGCGAAGCCGGCTAGTGCTAAAGATCCGTGGCAGCGATGTTACAGAATTGAGGGGGATGTCGCTGATTCTTCCGGCAATACAAAGCCCTTTTCCGCCATAAAGGAGATCGTTCTGGTCAAGCCGCGAAGACAACTAAAGGAGGGTGAGGTCTGTCCGTCGATTCACAACTTTGCCTACCAATACGCGAGTGACGTTCCGCTTATTGATAACCCTCGAGCGTGCTTCGAGCTGCTAACTTGCGTTCGTGGGAATGAATCGGATTGGCCGATTCTGCGGGAGTTTCCCCACTCTGATGCCATCCTTAAGTTGAAACATGCTGAGGCGACGGTTAGTTTCTTTGGTAGACCTCTCTCTTTTTTTACCTTATGTTTTTGTTAATAAGAGATTGTATTCACAGATGATTGCTGCGTCAAACCGCGTTGCCCTTGAAGCCGCCTGGAGTTCTTCCAAGATGACTGAGGCCGTGAAGCAGAGGGAGAACCTTCTTGCCAAGGCGAAGAAGGAAAAGGAGGCGTTGGAGGCGGATAAGCTGGTTCTTGCCAACAAGCTCCGTGATGCGGAAGAGAGGCTTCGCAAGGCTGAAGAAAAGTCCAGAGCCGACCTTGTTGCGTTTCAATCAGAAAGGGAGAAGCAGCAAAAGTCCTTCACCGATTTTGTCAGAAAGGAGAGGGATCGCGTGGATGCGGCAGCGAGGGCAAAGGCTCAGACTCACTTTGACCTATTCCTGAGGTTCATAAAGGATCAGGAGATTGCGACTTCGCTACAGATCGAATTTGGCCAAATCTCTGGTCTCAGGAAGTGTCTCTTGAAGCTCAGCGATGAAGGCATTCCGATCCCCAAACCAGTTCTGGATCAAGTTGCGATTGATGAAGCCGCTGCTGATGCCAAGTTTGAAAGCCTGAACGTCGTAACCAAGGAGGAGCTGACTTTTGTTCTCTCACCGCTTCGCCATCCTCTTCTGAACCTTTCTCGTGACTCACCGCCTCGTGCTCCGAGAGGTGTGAACGAATTTGGCACTAATCATGGTGTGATTCCAGAGGGGGTTCCTGATAATTTGGTCAAGTCGGTTGGTCTAGAAGTGGCGGCTTTAAGTGGTGATGCGGATGTTGACGGGCCTGGAAAGTCGGCTGAGGCGGAATAGACCATTCCCTTTTGTTTTTATTTCTCTTGGTTGGTTCTGTAATTTGTTTTCACTTTATGACTCTGTTTTAATATTTAAGTTTAAGTTTGCTCTTGATAGCGATTTTGAATCAGTCTATCTTCCTTTTGCAAAACTTAATTAGATACTGGTTAAAGCCGTACCAATCCTGTCTAAGTTTGTTCTTGGACAACTCTTTAGACAGTTTAGCGACTTCGAATGAACGCTTTACTAGATAAGCACAGTGCCGATGATTTAGTGAATTTCGTCTTGACAAACCGAAATGTGATTAAGTCGTGCTACTGTATTTAAACTTGTAGCGACTTTCATCACCAAGTCGTGCTATTGTATTAAAACTATTTTTGATAATTTCAAACAAGTAGCGACTTTATAATGTTGTTTTGCCCTAAGGCGGTTTGCGAGTCTTATAATTTGCTCGGCTTTATTCCAAGGGTGAGAGAATGTGCGAGTTCTTTTGCTCGGCTTATTTGTTATCTCCTACCGCGAAGAATTTGCGGGACGGATCCCGGCTTTTTCCTTACCACGATGTGCACCTCGTGTTTAAGGAAGACCACGCCCCTGGCCAGGAGGCATGATGCTAATGATGCGAGTCATTTGCTCGTCTTTCTGTGAGTTTAAAACTCGGTTTTTTTGCGAGTTGATACTCGGCTTTTTGCGAGTTGATACTCGGCTTTTTGCGAGTTGATACTCGGCTTTTTGCGAGTTGATACTCGGCTTTGTTAGTATCATCAAATATTTGAATACTGAAGAAAGGTTTTACCTGATTTTTGGCTTTGCCTGACTTCCAAGACGGTAAATTATCTGAAAAATAAGGATTTTATTAGATTTGTGACTGTGTCGGTAAAGGCTGCCTACGTATCTCCCGAGGAAGAATCAAGTCACTCGTAGTTCATAATACATAATCTTTTTTTTTTTTTTTTTTTTTTAGACTTGCCGCCTTAGTGGTACTCCTTCAGGCTTGCCGAGTTCCACGATCGAGGTAAAGCCTTGCCTTTCATTGACTCAAGCTCGTAGACTCCCGGTTTGACGACTTTTGTGACTTTGTAGGGTCCTTCCCATTTCGCCCCAAGTTTCCCTGCTCTCCACTCCTTGGTGTTTTCGTATACTTTGCGGAGGACGAAGTCACCGACTTGAAAATGGCGTTCCTTGACTTTCTGATTGTAGTACCGAGCTGCGAGCTGTTGGTAGTTTTGAATTCTTAGTAGGGCTCGATCCCGTTCTTCCTCTAGGGTGTCAAGGGCTTGGATTAGCATCTTTTCATTGATATCGGTATGGTGCGGCATGAGAGAGCGGCGGAGAGTGTAAATGTTAGCATCTGCCGGTACCATTGCTTCTACACCAAAGGCTAAGGAAAATGGGGTGGCTCCTGTTGCGCTGCGGGGTGTCGTTCTATGCGACCAGAGGACTCCGTCTAACTCATCTGCCCAAACTCCTTTTTTGCTTTCAAGGAGTTTTTTGATGCCGGCAATGATGGTTTTATTTGTAGCTTCGGCTTGGCCATTCCCCTGAGGATACCTTGGTGTCGACTTGCTAAGGCGTATATCCCACTTCTTGCAGAATCCTTCGAATACTTTCGAGATGAATTGTGATCCGTTATCTGTGACGATCTCATAAGGTAGCCCGAAACGACATATTATATATTTCCAGACGAAATTTTGAACCTGGACATCGTGGATGGCGACGTAAGCCTTGGCCTCTACCCACTTTGTGAAGTAGTCGGTCATAATGAGCAGAAAACGTCTTTGATTGGATAATGGTAACGGTCCAACGATGTTCATTGCCCATCTCATGAACGGGTAAGCCGCGGTTGACGTTGTGAGTAGCTCTGTAGGTCGATGTATGAATGGCGCATGTCGTTGACACTTTTCACACTTGTTAGAATAGGTCTCGCAATCGGTTATCATAGTCGGCCAATAGTGACCGTTCAACTTGATTTTGAGGGCGAGAGACCTGCCTCCGGAGTTGTTTCTGCATGCTCCAGAGTGCGTTTCTTCGAGAACCCGACTTACTTCATCTCCGTTTATGCATCTGAGGAGGATCTTGTTAGCAGAATACTTGTAGAGGATACCTTCATGTATAGTGTATCGCGCGCTCTTGACTTTAAGTCGTCGTGCTTCCCATTTATCTTCTGGGAGCTTTCCTTCTGTCAGGTATGCTCTTATCGGAAGTCGCCAGTCTTTATTGTCGCCGGTTAGGACAGCGATGAGATCTGTGCCCTTTGCTTGAATATTGTAGCATATGTCGTCTTCACCACTCGGGATTATTTCTTCAGGTTCTTCGTGATTGCTCTCAGGGGGCGGGATGCTTGGTTCGTGGATCGTTTCTATCGGGATCCGTCGACAGAGATTGGGATTAGATGCCAGCGACGCGAGTGCATCTGCCGGAGCATTCTCCTTCCTTGGTATCTGGACAATATCAAAGAATTCGAAGGAACTGGTGAGTTCCAACGCCGTCTTTCGGTAAGCCTCCATTCGTTCATTTTAGCTTCGTAGTCGCCGTTGATCTGGTTGGCTACGAGCATGGAATCACAATGGGCCAAGAGATGTCGTACTCCGATTTCCTTGGCTAGTCTGAGACCGGCTAACAAAGCTTCGTACTCGGCTGTGTTGTTAGATGCCGTGAAACCCAGTTTGAATGACTGCTCTAGTATCTCGCCGGTTGGTGATATGAGTCGTATCCCTATCCCGGCTCCTTTTTTGGATGAAGCCCCGTCAACGAACAATTTCCAATTTTTGTCTTCTATCTCGGTATCGACATCCAATTCAGGCGATAATTCGACAAGGAAATCAGCTATTACCTGCGACTTGGCGGTTGTCCTGTTTCTGTACTCGATGTCGTACTCACTTAACTCTATTGCCCACTTGGCTAGACGGCCAGACTGCCCTGGGCTATGAAGTATCGTTCGAAGAGGTTGACTGTTTAATACAGCAATCGGATGTGACTGAAAATATGGTCGCAGCTTCCGTGCCGAGATGACGACTGCGAAAGCCAGTTTTTCCATTGCAGGATACCTGGTTTCGGCTCCGTTCATCGTTTTGCTGACGTAGAAGATCGGCTTCTGTTCTCCTCGATCTTCCCGAACTAGCACGCCACTCACTGATGTCGTTGAAACGGCGATGTAAAGCAACAATGTCTCACCATTCTCGGGTTTAGACAGTATTGGCAGGTTCGCCAAGTAGTCCTTGAGTTGGATGAATGCTTCTTGACACTTATCGTCCCACACGAATCTTTTGTTCCCTCGTAGGAGCTCGTAAAAAGGCAGACATTTATCCGTTGACCGGGATATAAACCTGTTCAAGGCGGCTATGCGGCCAGTGAGGCGTTGTACCTCTCGAGTGTTCTTGGGAGATGGCAAGTCGACTATGGCTGTGATCTGCTTTGGATTAGCTTCTATTCCTCTCTGAGTTACCACGTATCCTAGGAACTCTCCCGATGTCACTCCGAATGTACACTTAGTTGGATTAAGCTTCATGCCGTACCGGTTAAGGATGTTGAAACATTCCCTTAAATGGCCGACATGCTGAAAGGCAATCAGAGACTTGACTAGCATGTCGTCGATGTAAACCTCCATTGTTGCGCCGAGTTGTCCTGCAAACATCCGGTTTACCAGCCGCTGGTAGGTGGCGCCGGCGTTTTTGAGGCCGAAAGGCATGACTTTGTAGCAATATGTGCCGCGTTCAGTGATGAAGGCCGTCTTTTCTCTGTCGTCTGGGTTCATGAGGATTTGATTATACCGTGAGAACGCATCCATGAATGATAGAAATTCGTTCCCGGCCGTCGCCTCAACAAGTCGGTCGATATGCGGCAGCGGGAAACTATCCTTGGGGCAAGCTTTGTTGAGATCCGTGAAGTTGACACATACTCTCCACTTCCCGTTTTTCTTCTTCACGACTACTGGATAGGCCAACCAGTCAGGATATTTGACTTCTTGGATTGAACCGGCTTCAAGTAGCTTCTCTACTTCATCTTTGACTGCTTTAGCTCTTTCAGGGCCGAGTTTTCGCCTCTTTTGCTTGACTGGCCTGTAAGTCGGATCAACATTCAGCTCGTGAGTTGTAATAGTTGGATTGATACCCTTCATGTCCTTCATTGTCCACGCAAACGTTGTGACGTTTTGCTGTAGGAAGGCGATCAGTTCCTCTTTGATGTCGTCTGGCAATTCTGCGCCAATGCCTACACACTTGCTTGCATCTGATTCGTCAATGATGACTTGCTGGATCAGTTCTTTCTCCGGCCCTTTTCTTCCGTGTTCTGTGTTGATCATGCAGGAAGGCACCCTGATCCTATGTTCTCTCGCGAAACACGACCGGCTTGCGCTCTGGCATCCTTTGACTGTCTGGATTCCTTTAGGTGTCATGAATTTCAGACATTGATGGTATGTCGAGGATACCGCCTTCATGCTATATAGCCACGGAGTCCCGACGATTACGTTATAGATGGTTGGCTTGTTAATGACATGAAACCTCACCAATCTGTTAACTCCTCCTGCGAAAACAGGCAACTTGATCGTTCCAATTGTGTATGTCGTCTCACTTGTGAACCCGGTGAGCGGCTTGGCCTTCTGCTTGATATCCTCCTCCTTAATGTCCATCTTTTTGAGTGTATCTAGGAAAATTAAATCTATCGAGCTCCCGGTGTCCACCAGTATTCGAGATACTTGGCAACTTCCGATCAGAAGCTCAACCACCAGCGGGTCGTTATGAGGGTAGTGAGTCCCATAGAGATCCTGGTCGGTAAAGATGACGGGCGGATCATCTGATAGGATTGGTTGAGGTGCCTTTTGCGCGGCTAATGCTAGGCGTTCATAGACCTTGATTGACCGGACCGAATCATTTACGGAGATTAGACCTCCCATGATCATGTTGATTATTCGGATGGTCTTGGGGGTTTCTTCCTCGTCCTCCTCCTCTTCTTCTTCACGGTTACGTTTCAAAGCTATGCTTTTGATACGCCGTGGTGGTTTATCCTGCTTGGGAGCCTGCTCGTCGGCTTTGTCTTCCTTCTTTTGTCCCGATTCTTCCTTTTTTAACCTTTCGATGGCCGCCTTGATCTCTTCATTGGAAAGTCGGGAGTAGAGTGCGTTTATGAGGTTCCGACATTCAGCCGTGTCGTGTGACGTAGCTTGATGGTATTCGCAGTACTTATCCCCCGTAGCGGAAGCTGCTTGCTGCGCCTTCTTTGCCTCTTTCCCTCTTTTATTCCACGGTTTTGATGACCGGGACTTGTCGGTGCCGTCCACAACCATTGTTTTGGCGCTTTTACTGTCATAGTGCTGTCTGGGTTCTCTTTCTTCCTTCTTATCTGCTTGTTTGCCGGAACCAAATCTCTTTGCTAACGCGACCTTCTTCTCTTCCAACTCTACGAACTTATTTGCTCGATGGAGTGCGTCTTCGATAGTTAGCGGCGGGTTGATGACTAGATCTTGGTAAAAAGGTGATTCGTGCCAGACGGCTTTTGTTAGGGCCGCGATAGTGAACTTATCCGGTGCCTCAGCTCGTGTCATCACCGCCCTGAACCTTTCTATGAAATCTTTCAATGTTTCCTTCTTCTCTTGCGTCATCGACATCAACGCACTTAGCAAAGTGTCCTTGCGAATGTAGGCAAAGTGATGCCTTACGAATGCCCACGTGAGGTCGGAGAAACTATCGATTGATTTGGAGGGGAGTCGGGAGAACCAGTTTAGCGCGTCCCCTTCCAGGGTTTCGGTGAACAGTTGGCAGAAACCGATGTCACGCTCCTCGCTTGATGAGAACCGTGCCTTTGCCGCCATGATTTTGAACGTTGTGAGGTGGGTTGCTGGGTCTTTTGTGTCGTCGTACATCGGTAGCCTGATATTCTCTCTTTGCCTGATATACGTGTTCGTGATGCGCGAGGTGAAGGGTGTCCTACGAGTTTCTTCGATGATTCGGTCGATCTCGGGTGCGGACCCCTTCACGCCATGGACCTCCCCTTTTAATTCTTTTAGGGTGTCTTTGAGCTCAATCAGTTGTTTCTCGACATGGTTGCGACTTGCTCCGCGAATAGACGCTCCATGAGTTTTCTCGTACGACATACCTCGCTCGCGGCGATAGTTGTCTCGGTGCGAGCCATTCTCATGTCGTGAATTTCGTCTGTGGTGCACGTCCCGCGTCTGGTGACTGGTATGTTCCTCCCTATCGGGTGAATACCTCGCATCACTCCGGTCGTTATGTCTCCGACTTTCGCTCCGTTTGGGTCTTTCAGAACCCTCCTTCCGATGTGAGCCCCGCTCGCGAGTATCCTCCTTGTTGCTTTCCTTACGCGGGTTGCTTCTGGACTCGCTGCTACGGCTCTGTTCATGGTGGCTTTCCTCAGATGTACTATAGACCAGTCGTCTGGCGACTTTGTCTTTCACCTTCGGCGGCACCTCTCTTCTGGGTTTTCTGGACTGTTGACCTGAAAGGATCTTTGCTTGCTCTGTCTGCAGCAGGTCGATTTTCTCTGAGAACGTTTTGATCAAGTTTTTCTGTGACTCGATCTTGGCCATTAGAGTGGCTAAAACATTGTCTTGCTCGATTTGAGCCTCTGTTTCGCTGAGTGACGGGGCATGTTTTCCGCCATCTCGAGCTTTGTTTGTCTTGGCGGCGTCTCGCGGCTGCTTGCCGCCTTTGGCCGCGTCGTCTTCCTGATCACTCTGGTTGTAATCACTTTCATCTTGAACGCTTAACTCAACCCTAGGGTTTTCTTGATCGATCTCCTTATGATTCCCTGACATCTCGTTTCATAAATTTCTCTTAGAAATCCCCACAGCCGGCGCCAACTGTAAGATCTCAACTCGGTCTATCCAAAGATAGAAAGAGTTTTAGGGTTTGTGAATTAGGGATTCTAAAAGAAGGATTAATGAACGCGGTGAGATTTGGGAATTAGGGTTTATAACCGTTGTTTCCAAGTCGGAAGTCGGTAAAAAGGGTGTTAAAAGTCGCCGGAGAGATATTTAGGTTAAATTCGCTCTAAAAGTCTCTCAGGCACAAAGTATTAAGAAAAGCGTGTCCCTTCATTGATTCATAAGGTTCCCTTATATAGGGTTACAAGTCGGTCTAAAATAAAAGGAAAATAAGAGATAACTACAAATATTTCCTAATATCCCGATTCTACCGAGATATGGAATGTTTCCATATTATTGATGTCGGCGAGCCGCCTTGGTCCTCTTGATCGGACACCTTCCAAAACCCTAATGTAAGCCGGTTGCCCCAAGTCCAGTTTAACCTAAGTTTTACCGTCTTGGGCCTTTTACCGACTTTCCATTGCTGGGCCGACCTATACTCATGAATAGGCCTTTTTAAGAAAGTGCTAAACTTGACTCCAACATGCGTCATGAGTATCGTGTACGGGTTTCTATGGACAATAATATCGTGAGCAAACGAGTAGGATATGTGTATATGTATATTTTTTGTGGACTGGATCTATTATCCCGTGGAAGTTTGTGTATGGACATACTTGGACACGTTATATATATGCAGCCCGATGGACATCGTTCGACACATTTATATACTTTTATATAACAATTCACATGTTAAAAACACAGAATCCAACACAAATACAACCAATCTCCATCCAAGCCATGCAATTACATTACAATATCAATTTTTAAATTGCATCTCCGCAAGCATAAATGATCCCAAAAATAAAGCACAAGATAACTCCTCGACCGCTTGCCCCAAATATCATGCAAAAAACAACAACACTTCCAAAAATGATACATGGTGTGTACTTTACCCAAGATATCAAAACATGCAGCAAACTTCATCTTGGGTACAACACCTACCACATTCATATAGGCCTCATGCAATTGGTCCTATTGTGACCAAACCCACGGCATCGTCCACAGCGATTTGGCACGGTCTTTGTCTTCTTCGCACCCTAAAAAAAAAAAATTTACCCCAATGATATGTGAAGACATGATTCTTTCTTGATATTTAACAAATGTACAACTTACCTTTATCTCTCCAGTCGAGGCTATTCGTTCTGTCTTCAGCCGGCCTGATGGACGCTTTGTCCTCGGTGGCATCAAAACTATCTTCTTCGTAACCTCAAGGATCTCCACATCAGCCGGATTTCCAACATGGTTAACTATTCCCAAATAAGTATCCACCCACTGCGAGCTTTTGTACCATTCGCCGACAAGTGTATGTGGTGGCAACCCCAAATGATCCCCAACCATCAATGCATGTCCACATGGAATGAGCTCTACATCTAACACCTTGCACGAGCACTTCTTATTTTTCAAATCCACAGTATTCTTTTGGCCAAATTGTCCTACAACCTCGCCGCTCCAGGGTGAAATCATGTTGATCTTGGTCGCTTTAGTTAATTTCCTGTGCCTAGACATTACCTTCTCCACCTCAGGTGTCACAAGGCCCCTGTGTTTGGTGGACTTGATATGTCACGCATAAAACCACCTGGTCGTCATCGACTGTATGAAAATCAGGAGCTCAACAATTGGTGATCCCCTGCCCTTCTTTAATGCACCATTCAGCTGTTCACATATGTTGCTTGACATGATGTTTGTTGGTACTGGTTTCCCTCTAGGAAATCCGGCCCATTACAGACAAGACAGAGGCCCGTAATTACAAGCCCATTCCAGAATCAAAGACAGACAAGAAAGCCGACTCCCTTGATGGGCCCAAGCGAAGCAAACGCCCTGGGAAGGCCCAGACGATGCCGAAGCCGGAGACAATCGAGCTCGAGCTCGGCAGAGGACGACGTGGAGATAGAGCGACTCGGTCTTCGCCAGTTCAACTGATCCGCATAAATCTCGGAGATCGTTACGATGACGAGGCCGAAAGATCGGGACGAAGAGATCAGAGTCGAGACTATTTAAGAAGAGAAGTGGCGACCCATTAAAGATATTCCAACCTAGGCTAAGAACACTTCGATTAGATAGCTCGATTTTATACTTTGTACTCTCTTCTCGACTGTGTTTGTTCTATCTCGACGATCAATCTCAATAAAGTCTTTGATTCATAGGAAACTATACAATTTCTATATCCAAAAGTCCAAATCCACGAATACAAATTCTTAGTGTGAATCCCGGATCTCACATTTGGCGCCGACTGTGGGGACATTCTATAGCCTTTACTATCTTAAGAATCAGATCCTAGATCCGATAGATCGAGATGAATCCCGACCAAACTGGCTCTCCCAGCGCCACACCACCAGTTGACCGCCCTCAAACGGTCGACAACGTTCCTCAGAACACTACCGGGGTAAGAAACATGGGTCAGACCGACGGCGTGTTGACGAGCTCTGCCTCAATCTCCACGACCTCGGCACCAGCCGGCTCCGTCGCTCAAACAATCGCGACGAGCCAGACTCCAACAAACGTTTTGTCAGGAACTAATGATCCGAGCAGAAACTGGGTGTGGATGAGAAATGACTCAATACCCACCCCAGGAGGAGGATCTGGAGTAACCAGACCCAATTCGCCACTACCTTCTGCTCCACAGAGACAAGGGCCAAGCGATCTTGCCGAGATCCGTTCGATGTTAAGCCTGTTGGTAGATTGAACGAGAAACAACGAGGCAACCTCAAGGGCCCAAGAGATCGCGAACTGTTCTCTGGCAGCGCAGCTCGAGGAACAAGAGCGGCGCCTGAACGCCCGTCTTGAAGAGCTCGCCAGTCAAAGCCAAGGGGGCAGACCAACGCGAACTCCCATAAGTCCTCCACCGTGTACCCGCTTGGACTTCTCCCAGGTAGTAACTCCTCCGGGAACGTCGGGAAATTTCGGTAATACGTCAAATAGCGGCTTCCGCCCTACAATGACCCCTATCGCGATACCGACCCCATTTGGTTCGAGTTCAATGGTCACAGGTCGATCAGACGAGGTCGATCCCAACGATCGATCTCCTCGACCCCATTATTCCGGAACAAACGTCAGGTCATGCACAAGTCCAGTTCGCACCCGCAGAGGGCGATGAACACGATATGCTTAGACAATACATTGAGCAGGCTAAAGCCCAGTTCAACAGTCTGAGCTCGAAAGTTCACATGGCGATGAGCGCGGCTCCTGACATCGATCGAGTGATCGAAGAAACACAACAAACGCCGTTTACAGATCGGATTGCGTTTGCAAGGATCCGAGAGATCAAGAAAACTAAGTTTCCAGAATTCTCTGGGAAATCAGACCCGAAAGCCCACATCAGGGCATTCGGACTAGCGATGGCAAGGGTGTACCTTACCGATGAGGAGAGGGAGCCAGCCTTCTGCAGGCTCTTCGCAGAAAACCTATCAGGCTCTGCCCTAGAATGGTTTGCCGGACTGGAACAAAGGTCCATTGACAACTTCACCCAGTTCATGACAGCTTTCCTCAAGCAATACTCCATTTTCATCGAGGAAAAGACTACCGAGGCAGCCCTATTTGGCGTCTCTCAAAAACCCGACGAAACACTTCGCTCGTACATCGACCGATTTAAGGAAATAAAATCCAAAATCGCGAACCCACGAGACGAGGTAGCTATAGAAGCGTTAAGACGGGGACTATGGTTCTCAACAAGATTCCGCGAGGAAATAACAGTCCGCGAACATCAAACGCTCGATGACGCCCTCCATCGCGCATCGGCCTTTGCTCGCCTCGAGGACGAAACCACGGCCCTCAGGGAAAAACACCGGAAAGAAAGGAACCCGTCGGGCTCGCAGAATTCGAACTCGAAAAAGGATTCCCGTAAATCAGGGAACGTCAACGCGGTCGAGAGCCCAAAGAGCTCGAAGAAATTCGAGTTCGACAAGGAAAAATTCTGTGATTTCCACAATAAAAGAGGACACTCGGCCGAGGATTGCTATACTCGAGCTAAAGCAGAGGCTCAAAAACAAGAGTCCGAAAGCAAAAAAGACTCCGAAGTCGAGGAGGAAACTCTGTCCGACAAAAAGGAAAACAAACAGACCAAGGAGTCGAACTCCAAAAAGCACTCTCAAAACAAACGGGAACGGTCAAAAGAGCCGGAATCTCCCGAAACACTCCCTCAAGGGTCGCGGAAGCGAGTCGAGTTCATCATCGGCGAGCTTAACCTGAGCGGCACTCCGGGAGGTTCGGCGCTGTCCCCGCCTCCGGCTCCTGCCAAAAGTTTACGCTCAAGAATCAATCTCCCTCGTCTCTGCGGGGGGGGGGGGGGGGGGGTGTACGGGCTATACCCCCTAAACGAATCGACTTCATCTTCGGTGGCTCCAAGCTTTGACGCGACTCGGTCAATTCGATCAAAGCTCTTCAAAGAAGAGTCGAGACTGACAGAGGGGGGAAAACCCCAATGTTGGGTCCAGACCACGAAATCATTTTCTACGAGAGCGAGACAAGTAATCTCGACAAACCACACGACAACGCCCTCCTCGTTTGTCTAGTAGTAGGAGATGTCGAACTCTCAAGGATAATGATTGACACAGGAAGTTCGGTAGATGTCCTCTTTTATGACACATTCAAAAAGATGGACTTCAACGACTCCGAGATTGTGGAAGAAAAGACACCACAAGTAGGTTTCGCTGGCGAAACGACATACTCGATGGGCTCTGTCTTCGCCCCAGTAATTGCTGGAGGAGTTCGGAGAATGACGGAGTTCGTCATAGTAGATTGGCCAGCTCCCTATAACGCAATCCTAGGTCGACCATGGATATACGACATGAAATCGGTACCATCGACCTACCACCAATGCGTAAAGTTCCCGACTCCCAAGGGGATCAAAACCATTTACAGAAGTCAAAAGATTTCCCGTCATTGCTACATGAACGGATACAAGTAGATCGAAAAATCCCCTGCGTAGCAATTACAGAAAGAGGAGGAGCTCGCCACCATGCAGACCAAAAGGTCGAACGACCCCAGTCAAATAGGACCCCCAAAGGACCTCACGACTCAGGTCTGCATAGACGAGGCTCATCCCGAAAGACTCGTTGGCATCGTAATCGACCTATCAGAGCCAGTTAAGAACGAACTGGTCTCTTTTCTCAAAAAGAACGTCGACTCCTTCGCCTGGTCTTCAGCAGACATGAAAGGGATCAATATCGACGTAACCAGCCACGAGCTAAATGTCGACCCAACCTACAAACCGGTAAGACAAAAGCGTCGAAAACTAGGTCCTGAGCGGGCCAAAGCCGTCAATGACGAGGTCGACCGGTTATTAAAAATCGGATCGATCAGAGAGGTCAAGTACCCCGACTGGCTCGCGAACCCCGTAGTGGTTAAGAAAAAGAACGGAAAGTGGAGGGTCTGTGTAGACTTCACGGATCTCAACAAAGCATGTCCAAAGGACAGCTTCCCACTCCCGCACATCGACCGACTGGTTGAGGCCACCGCTGGACATCAGCTGCTATCCTTTATGGACGCGTTCTCAGGGTACAATCAAATATTGATGAACCCTGAAGACCAAGAAAAGACTTCGTTCATAACTGATCGAGGCACGTACTGCTACAAAGTCATGCTCTTCGGACTAAAAAACGCGGGAGCAACTTACCAGCACCTCGTCAACAAGATGTTTTCAGGACTCCTAGGCAAAACCCTGGAAGTCTACATCGATGATATGCTGGTAAAATCTTCCAGGTACGAGGATCACATCCCCCAACTAAAAGAATGCTTTACCATTCTTAATAAGTATGGGATGAAACTCAACCAAGCTAAATGTACCTTCGGGGTCCCTTCAGGAGAGTTCCTCGGTTACTTGGTGACCGAAAGAGGGATCGAAGCGAACCCCAAACAGATCGCAACGTTCATAGAGATGAAATCCCCCAGAACAACGCGAGAAGTCCAGCGCCTAACCGGAAAAATAGCTGCTCTGAATCGCTTCATCTCAAGGTCGACTGATAAATGTCTACCCTTCTATCACTTGCTCAAAGCAAACAAAAAGTTCCTTTGGGACGAAAAGTGCGAAGAGGCATTCACTCAGCTCAAAGCTTACTTAAGCGAACCACCCATACTGGCGAAACCAGTAGAAGGAGAACCCCTTTACCTCTACCTAGTTGTCTCGACGGCAGCAGTAAGTGGAGTCCTGGTTCGCGAGGAACAAAACGAACAACGGCCGGTGTATTACATCAGTAAGACCTTGATCGATGCTGAAACCAGATACCCCGCCATGGAAAAACTCGCCTTAGCGCTAGTAACATCGGCTCGGAAACTCCGACCGTATTTTCAATCGCACTCGATCATAGTGATGACCTCTCAGCCACTGAGAACCATCCTTCACAGTCCAAGCCAATCAGGTCGATTATCGAACTTAGCGAGTACGACATCGAATACAAAGCTCGAACATGCCTAAACGCACAAGTACTGGCAGATTTCATAATCGAGCTCCCTCCGACTATAGAACTCGACCCGACTTCGGCCCAAAGATGGAAACTCTGCGTCGATGGAGCTTCCTCAATACAAGGGTCCGAAGTCGGAGTGAAATTAGTCTCTCCAGCAGGTGAAGTACTAGAACAATCATTTAGATTGGGCTTCGCCGCATCGAATAACGAGGCTGAATATGAAGCGTTAATAGCCGGGCTCAGACTCGCGATAGCCATAGGAGCCCGGGAAGTAAACGCCTTCAGCGATTCCCAACTAGTCACGAGCCAATATCATGGCGACTACGAGGCCAAAGACGAACGAATGGAAGCATACCTACGGGTAGTCCATACATTGGCCGAACAGATCGAATTCTTCGATCTAACACGAATCCCAGGAGGTGAAAACACCGCAGCCGATGCGTTAGCCGCATTAGCATCGACATCAGATCCTAACCTCAAAAGGATCATACCAGTCGAAGGGATAGAAAAACCAAGCATCTACATAACCAAGCATCTATGAAGGACGATGTCAAACACAAAGAGTGTCCCGGAGACACTAGTAGCGACATCATCGAGATTGATGATGATCTCGATCCTAGAAACACCGTATACGTCGCGAATGTCCCCGACGGACCAATTCAAACCGCACCCACTAGTCAGGGACCTGAGCCTAACAACGACGAAGATTGGAGAACTCCGATCATTCGATACATCACAAACGGCAAAGTTCCCGACGGCAAATGAGAGGCGCGGAAACTTAAAAACACAGAGCGCAAGGTACTGTGTCACACAAGGAGAGCTCTTTAAAAGGAGCCTCTCCGTACCTTACCTTAAATGCCTTGACAAAAAGCAGGCCCTAGCCGTGATTACACAAACACATGACGGATCCTGCGGAAGCCATTCCAGAGGACGAGCATTGGCCGTTCGAATCAAAAGGCAAGGCTACTATTGGCCGACAATGGCCACCGAATGCGAATCTTTCTCCAACAAGTGCGACAAATGCCAAAGCATGCCCCTATTATCCACCAAGCGTCGGAGAAACTCTCCTCTATCTCATCACCATACCCATTCATGCGATGGGGAATGGACATCGTGGGACCGCTAGTCGCATCTGGCAAAAAGAAAGCCACACACCTGTGTTGGAATTGTGTCCAGTAATCTCGGTACTGTCTCTAGAAAGTAAGAGTATGTCAATGATCAGACATAAGTCATATAATACTGGGAGTCATGATGGCTTGCTAGAGTCCGCTCATGATCTATAAGTCTTGGACTTATTGCCTTTATTATATGATCCCATATGGGTCACACGCCTAAGCTAACAGGAAAATTTGTAGGAACGGTTTAGCAGAAGTACAGTAAAAGTGCTAGGCATTTACTGTACTTAGAGAGAATAAAAGGTTTAGCCACTGTACATCGATCGATGCATAAGGTGCAACGATCGATGCAGTGCGCAAACACCGACGAGTTAATTGGTATTTGGGCCAAATGGCCCAAACGGAACAGGACGAGTTTTGTGTCATAAAACTCGAGTTTCAGACTGATTAACCCTAATACTTGAGCCGTAAACTCTCTCTCTCTGCGCTGAGTTCCCCTTGTGGTCTAGCAGCTGTTTCCTGTGAAAGCGTGTGTGAACCTTTGGAGGATTCATCCCTCGGTGTTTCTCTGATCTCAGACATACCATCCATTTCCGCTGCAATAACAGGTATAAGGTGAGATCATCATTTGTTTCTATTCTGAGAAGAACCTAGATCGCATGTTTAGGATAATCTGAATCTGGAATTGAATCAGGATTCATCTAAACAATACAACAGTGGTATCAGAGCTTTTGGTTCTGGTTTTTCTTGTTTAGATTCATGTTTAGGATTGTTTAAAGAGGTGTTTTTGAATCAATCTACTGATAAGATAAATCACTTAAGAAACAAGAATTGAATCCTAAACAAACTGTTTAAAAATCGCATGACCAAACTATGTTGATTTGGTATGTGATCTAAACTGATTTTGCATCGACTAAGATCGCATTGCATCGATCGATGCAATGCAAGGATCGATCGTTGCAGTCGCGAGAGATTGACCGCGATCGCATGGATCGTTCAAACGATCGCATGGATCTCACGAGAATCTCTCGGCCAAACCTGATAACCGTTCATGCACGCGTGAGAGCATCGATCGATGCAGGATCGATGAACGATCGTTGCATGATCGATGCTGTGAGCATCGATCGATGCGGTTAGGGTTTTGGCTCGGTTTAATTTAATTAAAATTAATCGTCTCGGTTTAATAAACAGATTTAATAAATTTATTAAGTCTGGTTAAACCGGGATAAGAAATCCAATGTCGAAAGAATTATTGGATTTAGTGCCTAAACCAGGAATTTCTAATTTGATTTGGTTGGACCAAATAAATTGAGAAATTCCGGTTTAGTAAATAACCGGTTGACAATTGTGGTCATCGTAGTAATTAAAACTTGGTTAGACCAGTTTTAATGAACCAGACCGGTTATGTCAATTAATTGGACAATTGGGTCATGTCTTGGACATGGACCAATTCTTGGGCCTCGGGCCAAGAAGTTAAAACAATTGAGCCAATTATTTGAGTCTTTCTTCAGATTAATTTAAAATTTATTTTATAAAATTATAAAGTCGATTTTAAATTATAGTTTCCGAAATTTTGAAATTAGAAAGTTTCTTAAAATAGAATTTTCTGGATTTGCGGGTTTTTGGATTTTAAGAAATTTCTAAAGTTAGAAAGTTTCCGTTTTTAGAAAGTTTCCAATTTTAGAAAGTTTCCAAAAATAGTAGGTTTCCAAAAATAGAAAGTTTCCCGAAATAGTAATCTTCTATTTTGGGAATGAAATTTTAATAAACCTACAAACCTCAAATAATATCAAGCGTTGGATGTCTTGTCCAGGCTATGTCAGCTGTCGAAGCCCATTCAATTGTATTCATGGCCTTACAGTGTGAGGGTGTCTGCTTTTGCGTGGGTAAGACGGTTTGTGATTCATAAATGTCATTGGGAGTCCCAGACATTAATGATTACATGACTGTATAGTCCGGTTTTCTTGACTGGGCCATCGGGAGTCCCGGGCCTTGAGACATCAGAGTGGATTGGGCCTCGGGCCCAGATTCACAACCAAGAGTTATATCACGGATATAATTAGCCGATATAGGGCTTACCGATATAAGCTAAGGTTGGGTGACGGCCAGTGGCCCACTTTAGTCTTAGTTGTATGTGGATCTTGGAATCATTATATTCTATTGAGGGTAACTTAGGTTATTGAATATAATGCGTGATTAATCATATTAAATTTTTAATACGAGATTAGTCATTTTGAACATAATAACTAATAACCTTTTTATTTATATATTTCAGATATGACTACTACAAGCACACAAAACACATTCTCGATCCGGTCTGTTCTCGAGAAGGAGAAGCTGACTGGAACGAACTTCCTGACGTGGTCAAGGAACTTGAGGCTGGTCCTCAAGCAGGAGAAGAAGGACTATGTCCTTCGTGATCCCCTCCCCGAGAGGCCTCTTGCCAATGCCGCCAGGACTCTGCACAATGCTTGGGAAAAGCATTCGTCAGATGAAAATGATGTCTATTGCCTGATGTTGGTGACAATGACTCCTGAGCTGCAAAAACAGTTCGAAAGTGTATTGTCTCCCATCGAGATAATGGCAAGCCTGAAATCGCTTTTTCAGGAGCAGGCTAGGACTGAGAGGTTTCAAACAGTTAAGAACCTCTTGGACTGCAAGTTGGCTGCGGATGCGGCAGTGAGTCCTCATGTCTTGAAGATGATGGGTTATCTCGATCATCTTCAGAAACTCGACTGCCCAATCAGCCAGGAACTTGCCTGCGACATCATTCTGCAGTCTTTACCTGCAAGCTATGATCAGTTCATTCTGAACTTTAACATGCATGGCTTGAGTAAGACACTACCTGAGCTTCACGGAATGCTCAAGACTGCAGAGCCCAACTTGAGGAAAACCGCCAAGGACCCCAATGTGCTTATGGTGCAGAAGGGCAAGGGGTTTAAGAAATCCTCTGCTAAGGATAAGGGAAAGGCCAAGGCTGTCCAAGTCACGGACAAGGACACGCCAAAGCCCAAGCCCAAGTCCAAGGCTGGGCCTACTGACATGTGCAGGTTCTGCAAAGAACTGGGGCATTGGAGAAGAGATTGTAAGAAATTCCAGGAAGGTCTAAAGGAATTGAAGAAGAAGACTTTCGAGACTTCTTCATCAGGTATTTTTGTTATAGAAGTTAATACAACTACTTCTGATAATACCTCATGGGTCATGGATACTGGTTGTGGGGCTCATATTTGTACTAATATGCAGGCACTCAGCAACAGTAGAAGGCTGAAGCAAGGACAAGTGGAGCTACGAGTTGGGAATGGAGCGAAAGTTTCAGCACTAGCTGTAGGCACATACTTGTTGTCTTTACCTTCGGGATTGATTTTAGAACTGAATAATTGTTATTTTGTACCTGCTATAAGCAGAAATATTATTTCAATTTCTTTGTTGGATTTGGAAGGTTATGATTTTTCAGTTAAGAATAAATTATGTTCCTTCAATCGCAACAATTTGTTATATGGTTCTGCCCCTCTTTCGAATGGGCTTTACATACTCGATCAATCTGCGCCAATTTATAACATTAATACAAAACGGTTTAAACCTAATGAGGAAAACCGAACGTTTCTATGGCATTGTCGTTTAGGGCACATCAGCGAGAAACGCATCAAGAGGCTCCATTCGAATGGACTTCTTGGCTCATTTGACTTTGAGTCATGTGAGAAATGCGAATCATGCATGATGGGCAAAATGACACGGGCCCCCTTTAATAAACCTAACGAGAGGGCCAGTGACTTATTGGGCCTGATACACACTGATGTGTGTGGCCCAATGTCCACAAATGCAAGAGGAAACTATCAGTACTTCATTACCTTCACTGATGATTTCAGTAGGTATGGATATGTTTATTTGATGAAACATAAGTCTGAATCTTTTGAAAAGTTCAGAGAATTCCAAAATGAAGTACAGAACCAACTTGGCAAAAGAATTAAGGCTCTTCGGTCTGACCGAGGAGGAGAATACTTAAGCCAGGAATTCAGTGATCATCTGAGAGAGTGTGGGATTGTATCCCAACTCACTCCTCCTGGAACACCTCAATGGAATGGTGTGTCTGAGAGGAGAAATCGGACCTTATTGGATATGGTTCGATCTATGATGAGTCACACAGACCTTCCAATATCCCTTTGGGGATATGCTCTGCTAACAGCAATGTTCACTCTAAATAGAGCGCCATCAAAAGCAGTAGCAAAGACACCATATGAATTATGGACTGGAGAAGCTCCAGTGCTGTCTTATCTCAGAATTTGGGGTTGTGAAGCTTATGTCAAGAGATTAATCTCAGACAAGCTTACACCAAAATCTGATAAATGCTATTTCATTGGTTATCCACGGGAAACCAAGGCTTATTACTTCTATCTACGTTCCGAGAACAAGATTTTTGTTGCCCGGGATTGTAACTTTCTTGAGAGGGAGTTTCTCTCTAAGAAAGACAGTGGGAGTAAGGTACTGCTTGAAGAAATTCAAGATGAACAGGATACTGCCCAACCTAATGAGGAAGAGCAGCAGGAGGACCTACAAGAAATTGTAGAGCCTGAACCTGTAGTACCTGAAGTTCGAAGATCCGGGAGGATCCGTCACGAACCCGAGAGATATCAAGGATTCCTCGTGACTAACTGTCATGATCTTTTGATCATTGATGGTGATGAACCATCGAACTTCAATCAAGCCATGATGGGCCCAGATTCCTCTAAGTGGCGCAAGGCCACTGATTCCGAAATGGACTCCATGTCGGTCAACCAAGTTTTTTCGTTGGTTGACTTACCCGCTGGTGTAAAAGCCATCGAGTGCAAATGGATCTTCAAGAAGAAGATTGACGTGGATGGAAATGTCCAGATTTATAAAGCCAGGTTGGTGGCAAAAGGTTTCAGACAAGTTCACGGTGTGGACTACGATGAAACCTATTCACCAGTGGCTATGATGAAATCTATTCGGATTCTACTAGCAACTGCAGCTTTTCATGATTATGAAATTTGGCAGATGGACGTGAAAACCGCCTTCCTGAATGGTATTCTGGAAGAGGATGTGTATATGACACAACCTGACGGTTACATAGATCCGAAGAATGCTGGGAAAGTATGCAAGCTTCATAAATCCATTTATGGATTGAAGCAAGCATCGAGGAGCTGGAATCTTCGTTTTGATGAAGCGATCAAGCAATTTGACTTCATCAGAAACGAAGAAGAACAATGGATTCATATCAAGGATTCCTCGTGACTAACTGTCATGATCTTTTGATCATTGATGGTGATGAACCATCGAACTTCAATCAAGCCATGATGGGCCCAGATTCCTCTAAGTGGCGCAAGGCCACTGATTCCGAAATGGACTCCATGTCGGTCAACCAAGTTTTTTCGTTGGTTGACTTACCCGCTGGTGTAAAAGCCATCGAGTGCAAATGGATCTTCAAGAAGAAGATTGACGTGGATGGAAATGTCCAGATTTATAAAGCCAGGTTAGTGGCAAAAGGTTTCAGACAAGTTCACGGTGTGGACTACGATGAAACCTATTCACCAGTGGCTATGATGAAATCTATTCGGATTCTACTAGCAACTGCAGCTTTTCATGATTATGAAATTTGGCAGATGGACGTGAAAACCGCCTTCCTGAATGGTATTCTGGAAGAGGATGTGTATATGACACAACCTGACGGTTACATAGATCCGAAGAATGCTGGGAAAGTATGCAAGCTTCATAAATCCATTTATGGATTGAAGCAAGCATCGAGGAGCTGGAATCTTCGTTTTGATGAAGCGATCAAGCAATTTGACTTCATCAGAAACGAAGAAGAACAATGCGTGTATAAGAAATCTAGTGGGAGCAAGATTGTATTTCTTATTCTGTATGTCGATGACATACTGCTTCTCGGAAACGACGTTCCAATGCTAAAGTCCGTAAAAGACTGACTTGGAAGTTGTTTTTCCATGAAAGACATGGGTGAAGCCGCATACGTTCTTGGAATTAGGATCTATCGGGATAGACCTAAGAGGCTGATAGGCTTGTGTCAAGACTCATACATTGACAAAGTCCTACAAAGATTCAGCATGAAAGATTCCAAGAAGGGCTTCACGCCAATGGTACATGGCACAACGCTAAGCAAGAAGCAGAGCCCTACGTCGGCTGCTGAGCTTGAGCGCATGAAGAATATTCCTTATGCATCTGCAATAGGATCTGTCATGTATGCCATGATCTGTACTCGTCCTGATGTTGCTTATGCATTGAGCATGACGAGTAGATACCAGTCAAATCCAGGTGAAAACCATTGGATTGCCGTAAAGAATATCTTGAAGTATCTAAGACATACTAAGGATAAATTCTTGGTGTACGGTGGAAGTGATGTGCTTAAAGTCAGTGGATTCACGGACGCAAGTTTCCAGACAGACACAGATGATTTCCGGTCACAGTCCGGTTATGTCTTTTGTCTGAATGGCGGTGCAGTAAGTTGGAGAAGCTCCAAGCAGGACACCGTTGCTGATTCCACTACAGAAGCTGAATATATCGCCGCCTCAGAAGCAGCGAAGGAAGCTGTTTGGATACGAAAGTTCATTATGGAACTAGGTGTGATACCAGATGCGGCTGAGCCTCTGGCGCTATTTTGTGACAACAATGGTGCTATAGCTCAGGCAAAGGAACCAAGATCACACCAGAAATCCAAGCATGTTCAAAGAAGATATCACTTGATACGTGACATCGTTAATAGAAAGGAAGTCAAGATCAGCCGAGTTCCGACAGATGATAATGTCGCTGATCCGTTAACAAAGCCACTCCCAAGACCTAAGCTCGAGTTCCTGACTGAAGCTGTAGGCATTAGAAACATTGAAATGTAATCTAAATTTGAGTGGGAGTTTTGTGAGCTTTATTTTAGTTATTTGATATGTTCTTGTAAAACATTATTTTATGTTTAATGAAATTATTATTTCAAGATTATTTTAACTGTGATGAAATAATCGTTCCAAAATGATATGAAGCATTTTATAGGTCATCAAAGTAAGTGACTTGATCTTGAGTCATCAAAGTCATTTAGCTTGATCATGAGACCCTATATTTGATAAATGTTTTATATCATCCTGTCCCTAGTCGAAGGTTGTTGAAACTGGAACACCAACAACCGTGTGAGACTGGATTGGTACGTGACTTATGACAAAGTCTCAGTGTGTCATAGATGCGCGGCATCAAAGTCAGTACATAGGTGCATGTTGGGAACATACGACCGGACAAGACCCGCTTATAAGAACTCTTCAGGATATTTATATCTGTGTCATAAGAGATTCTTACTACGACTATAGAGTATAGTCCTTAGACCTGAGTTCACATGCATGTGATTGCACATGGACTGGTGTACTTTGATCATTGTCTAACGCTATCGTTCTGCGATAGCTATAAGGACCTTGTTTGGGTACATCATGAAATGAGTAGTTTACAGTGATGGAACAAGATGGGATTTGTCCCTCCAATATAAATGGAGTGAATATCTCTAGGCCAATCGGAGATTTGAATACTGGAAAACGCATGGCCATGCTCAAACGGACTTTCCCGAGTCGTTTGGATTGTCAGTATCAAATCAGAGTCCGATGAACAAGATTAGGCTTTATAAGGATGACACTAATCTTGCCTTATGACTAATCGAGATATTGAGACAAAAGGATTATGAATACAGAGATTCCAGTACAAGTGGGAGATTGTTGGAATTGTGTCCAGTAATCTCGGTACTGTCTCTAGAAAGTAAGAGTATGTCAATGATCAGACATAAGTCATATAATACTGGGGGTCATGATGGCTTGCTAGAGTCCGCTCATGATCTATAAGTCTTGGACTTATTGCCTTTATTATATGATCCCATATGGGTCACACGCCTAAGCTAACAGGAAAATTTGTAGGAACGGTTTAGCAGAAGTACAGTAAAAGTGCTAGGCATTTACTGTACTTAGAGAGAATAAAAGGTTTAGCCACTGTGCATCGATCGATGCATAAGGTGCAACGATCGATGCAGTGCGCAAACACCGACGAGTTAATTGGTATTTGGGCCAAATGGCCCAAACGGAACAGGACGAGTTTTGTGTCATAAAACTCGAGTTTCAGACTGATTAACCCTAATACTTGAGCCGTAAACTCTCTCTCTCTGCGCTGAGTTCCCCTTGTGGTCTAGCAGCTGTTTCCTGTGAAAGCGTGTGTGAACCTTTGGAGGATTCATCCCTCGGTGTTTCTCTGATCTCAGACATACCATCCATTTCCGCTGCAATAACAGGTATAAGGTGAGATCATCATTTGTTTCTATTCTGAGAAGAACCTAGATCGCATGTTTAGGATAATCTGAATCTGGAATTGAATCAGGATTCATCTAAACAATACAACAACCTGCTGGTGATGACGTACTACTTCACCAAGTGGATTGAAGCAGAGTCTTACCAGAAAATTAAGGACGTTCACGTTAAGGAGTTCGTCTGGCGAAACATCGTTTGCCGACATGGACTACCCCACGAGATCGTCACCGATAACGGATCTCAGTTCATATCAAACACGTTCAAAGAGTTCTGCAGAACTTGGAACATAAAGCTAACTTACTCAACGCCACGTTACCCTCAAGGGAACGGGCTAGCAGAAGCAGCTAACAAAGCGATTATGAACGGTCTCAAAAAAAGGCTCAACGAGTGCAAAACAACCTGGAGTGACGAACTCCCAGCCGTACTCTGGGCCTACCGGACTACCCCCCGCAAATCCACTGGCGAGACTCCCTTCTCGCTGGCTTACGGAATCGAGGCGGTAGTACCAACTGAAATTCTCGTGTCAAGCATTCGCAAGGAAGAATGCCCACGACAAGAGGAACTCAATAACAAGATGATAACTGACGAGATCGACCTCGTCGACGAAAGAAGGAACCTCGCATTAGCTCGACTCCAGAATTACCAACAAGCCGCAGCTCGCTACTATGATTCCCGAATCAAAACTCGAAGGTTTCAAGTAGGAGAGCTCGTCTTGCGGAAAGTGTTCGACCATAAAAAGGAAGAACACGCTGGAAAATTAGGAGCGAAGTGGGAAGGTCCTTACCAGGTCACCGACGTCGTAAAGGACGGGGTCTACCGACTCAAGTCGGTAGAAACCCAGAAGCCCGAACTACGACCTTGAAACATCATCAACCTCAAAAAGTATTTCCACTAGGAGTACATCAACATAACCGAACTACGAAATGGCTTGATCCCCTTAAAAAGGGTACATAGGCAGCTCGACTTCGAGCGCAGCCGCCCCCCAAAAAACAAAGCTCACGCCGAGCTCAACAGCTTCTGACGAAGTTACACCGACTTATCTTTGTGAAATCAAAATAAGTCTCTTAATCCAATGCTTCTTTCTGTCGTAAAAGTTAGAATCATTGCAAAATACCTTGTCATAACATTCCCAAAACGAAAGATATGAAATTATCTCTTCCGAAACGAAAGATATGAAATTATCTCTTCTAAATCAAAGCGATATGAAAGTATCCCCTTCAGAGCGACCTGAAACGGCCTCTCCAAAAGCTAAAGTGATATGAAATTATCTCTCCTAAAATCAAGCGATATGAAAGTATCCCTTCAGAGCGACCTGAAACGGCCTCTCCAAAAGTTAAAGTGATATGAAATTATCTCTCCTAAAATCAAGCGATATGAAATTATCCTTTCCAAGAGACCTCAGACGGTCTCCCCCAAAATCAAAGTGATATGAAATTATCCCTTCAAACAAAGCGGCCTAAAACGGTCCCTCCAAACCGAACGAACTGAAATGATCGCCCCAAAAACAAGCGACCTAGAACGGTCCTCCCGCTTCGGACGAACTGAAATGATCGTCCCAAAAACAAGCGACCTAGAACGGTCCTCCCGCTTCGAACGAACTGAAACGATCGTCCCAAAGAAAGAGATCCAGAATGATCTCTCCAAAAAAAAAATACAATTCTTCTAAAACCTCATACGGATTAAAAGAATCGGGGGGCTACCCCACCCCTCGATCAAAATTACGAGGACAAGACAGCTACTCAAGCATGCAACCTCTACGCACATTCCAAATCGGATCTTTGTAAGTTTACTTCGATTCGTTTTCATACTTAATGCTTCTCTTTTCAGTTCAGCAATCAAGCCTGAATCTTGCATCACGAAATAGCCTCACCTGAGACTAATCCTGGAGAAGAGCTCGAGCCCAAACACAATTAACCTAAGTGTTCGCTAAAAGAACTACCTAAGGCAAGTGATCTGCTCGACTCTTCCGGAAAAGTTCGAATTGCCACAACGGCTCGAACTTCCTGTGTTAAAGCATGAAAACAATAAAATCTATGCTAAAGCATGAAAGATTTTTTGGTAAAAAAAAAAGCAATTCATAAAAAAAAGAGGACATAATGTCCTCGAGTTCGAACAAAAAAAAAGCCCCCTTGGGCAACCAAAGTCTGAAAAAGAAATCAAAAGCCCCCTCGGGCAACGAAAAGTCTGAATTAAAAAGCCCTCTCGGGCGGAAACAGATGAAAAGGACTAGAACTGCTTGGAAGGGGAGGAAGCCTCGTCTTGATCCCCTGTCTGACCATCGGTCACCCTGTCCTCCTCGAGTTGACCCTCGACCACATCGCTAACTCGCGAATTAACTCCGGTCGGGAGGTTCGACCCATACTGATCAAGACGAGTAGCCGCCTGGCTTAGGGGGCGCGCAAGGATCACGGAGTCGTCCGACATCACGGGCAAATTAAGCTTGCTGATACTGAAGTCCGACACCGCCGCAACGTTCATCTCCTCCGTGGCCAATCTCTTCTTCTCGGCCAAGTCCATCACCTCCTTGGTCAGGTCCAGTTCGCCAGAGGCGAACTCGGCGATAAGCGTGATATTAGCCAAGGCCCCCTGGAGCCTCATCTCAGCGCTCACGGCGACCTTCCTCCGGCTCTCTTTCACTGCGATCCCCTCGAGAATCTTGAGATATTCGCCGTTTAGCCCATTCTTCGCCTCATGGGCCGCCACCTTAACATCAAACTCTCGGTCGGCGAGAACCTTATCCAGATCAGCCTGGCATTGCGCAGCCCGCACGTCCGCAACACGACCTGTCTCAATGGCCGTTCGGCTCACCTCCTCCGCAACCGAAACCCGAGCCAGAGCACCCTGTAATTGCCCATCCAGGTCGCCCGCCTTCTTCCTTAGCTCCTCTTCCCGAGCCAAGGCCCCCTGAAGCTGCGCTTTCAGGTCGCTGACCGTTTTCTTAACGGTGTCAAGCTCGCTCACCTGCGGTATCTCTCGCAGCTCGCGCTCGGCCCTAGCCGCAAACCTGTTCGCAGCCTCCAAGGCCTACAAAAAAAGAGGGGGTGTGTGAAGAAAGTTAAGCACGAAAGAAAACGAAGGAAAGAAATCATTACCTTCCCATAAGCCGCCATCATCTCGGTATAAGTATCACCAAGAGCCATATCCCCAACAGCCGGGAGCTGAACACCCGCCGGCTTAAAATGCCTTAGCAGATAGGCGACACCCATCGGGTCGTCCGCAATCGGGCATTCCTTCTGGTGCCTAAAGCGCCAGTTGAAAAACCCCGAGGACCCAGAAGAAGCAGGCCTCGCCTCAACACTCTGGCCCGATCTTCTCGAGCTCACCTCTGCGTCAGTCCTTCGACGCTTCGCCGCCGGAGGAGGACCGCCTCGGCTCCGGCCGTTCGACCCTCTCGAACCATTCGACCGAGAGTTGCGCAAGGCATGCTCTTCAGACGGGGCCCGAACCGGTTCCTCGCTGGCCGGAATAGGAGGTAAATCCTCCGCCCCCACGTTTGCCTCTCCGGACCCTGCGACCACGGGAGAAACCCGAACAGGGTTAGGAGGAGGGATCGAAGGAGGAGGAGGAGGCCCCTCGTCCATGGCAAAAATGAGGGCGTTGCTCAAGTCGCCAGCCTTCATTTTCTTTGCCAAATCAACGGGATCTTTCCCGTTCCGACGGTTGCTAGATCTTCGCGACATCTTTTCAAGAGAAGGGGTGCTTGCAGTAGAACTATCGTCCGAAACAGGTCGATCTGCAAACGAAACAGATTCGGGTCAGCCCAGCAAATGAAGGGCATATTGCGCGACGACCCCCAGAAAGACTAACCGGAACACTTACTCTCTCTGGTCCGCTCGATAATCCGAAGCGGAGCCTGAACGATTCGAGTCGAAGCAGGCTGGTGAGGGAGGCGTGATTCGTCTCACAAAAGACGAGGTTGGTATAGAGGAGGTTGTCGAGCAGCAGGACCTAAAGCAGCTCGGATTCTCTGATCCGTGAAGTTACACCAACGGATATCCCCTCTCCGTAGGCGAACTATCAAACTCGATGTAGTCGGGTCCAAAGGTAATGACTCAGGAGCCTCTGCAATGAAACCAAAAAGGTCATTAGCAAACAGCTCAATATCAATAAAGGACACCGCGGCAACTAGAGAAACTAGTAAACCCTATAAGCTAACCAACGTTAGCCGCCCATCTTGTCGGGATAACCGAGTAATAAAAATCCTCGACCGAGTGATGATTGATCCTGAAGTAGAAGTATTTACTCTTCCACACATCCCTCGTCGGGATCTCATCAAGGATCTTCCCATGGCGAGGAGAGAGGTAGTAGGTTCTGGGAAAACGAGTGTTATGTTTTACCGAACAAACCCTCATCAACTCCTCGACTCCAAAATCGATGCCTTCCTCGACGGCTCTGACCCAGAGCCCGACGACATACCGAACGAAATTCGGAGTCATCTGGTGAAAGGCCAGTTGGAGCTGAGCTAAAACCCATGAGATAATGCGGGGGGTTGGAAAAAACAATCCGCATTTATCGAAATAGGTATAAGAAGTGCAACAATGGCCTTCGACGACAGTTTCCGGGGACATGTCCGGCGATGGGATAAGTATCTCCACCTCCGGCGGAATCTGGCACTTCGCCCTCAACTTCCGTATTTGGTCAACAGTCAAACTGGACGGTGGATGAGGGCCAACCAGACCAGCCGTCACAGTAGGACTAGCCCTGGCTGTACTCTTTCGAACCATGGTAGTTTGGAATATCGATAATTTCTTTCAAGGAAAGAGAGAAAACGAAATCTCCAAAGAGAGAAAATCTCGAAACAACGAAAAAGAAAATATGAGCGAGAGGCAAGAAGAGGATATAATGGAGGAGAAGAAGTTACCTTGACGATTCGCAGTGTGAGCAGTAATGGGAATCGTGCTAGGTAACTTCCCCTTTTAAACTACCTCGTGCTCGAGATCCGTGGGATTTTTGGTATCCCACAATCCCAACCGCTCGATTCAAAATTTGTAAATAATCACGAAAAAAGATCGAGGCAGTTGTGATCCTTCGGTCCCGTGCGATCTCAACCGTCGATATAAAATCTACGGATGGGGCAAAAATAATCATTAGATTTATCACATCCAAGGCACGCACCTCTTCCCAAGAACGTCCACCGCCCATTAACCTCGACTTCTCGAATTCAATGGGTTGGGGGGCTATTGTTGGTACTGGTTTTCCCTCTAGGAAATCCGGCCCATTAACAGACAAGACAGAGGCCCGTAATTACAAGCCCATTCCAGAATCAAAGACAGACAAGAAAGCCGACTCCCTTGATGGGCCCAAGCGAAGCAAACGCCCTGGGAAGGCCCAGACGATGCCGAAGCCGGAGACAATCGAGCTCGAGCTCGGCAGAGGATGACGTGGAGATAGAGCGACTCGGTCTTCGCCAGTTCAACTGATCCTCATAAATCTCGGAGATCGTTACGATGACGAGGCCGAAAGATCGGGACGAAGAGATCAGAGTCGAGACTATTTAAGAAGAGAAGTGGCGACCCATTAAAGATATTCCAACCTAGGCTAAGAACACTTCGATTAGATAGCTCGATTTTATACTTTGTACTCTCTTCTCGACTGTGTTTGTTCTATCTCGACGATCAATCTCAATAAAGTCTTTGATTCATAGGAAACTATACCATTTCTATATCCAAAAGTCCAAATCCACGAATACAAATTCTTAGTGTGAATCTCGGATCTCACAATGTTGTACCTAGATCCTCCCGCATATGCCCGACACCAATGAGCAACACCTATCTTTTCAAGATATGTTGAGCATCCAACACTAGCTGACTTTATCTTGGCCATATGCTCGCGAAAAACCCCAATCTTACAAGTAAATGCCGCTGCCGTAACCATCTTAGATAGCCCCTTGCTTTTAAAACGAGATACAACGTTTCTAGCCAAATGCACAATGCATGCTGCATGATATGCCAAAGGGTATACCTTTCTCTTCGTAGCGTATATAGCCGGTGCCCTGTCAGATATGATTGTTAGATTCGGGCTGTCTGCCAAAATCCATTCCATCCTCTGAAAAAACCATGTCCATGAATTCGTGTCCTCACAGTCCACGATGGCCCAAGCTAGAGGGAATACCTGAAAATTGCCATCCTGACCACACGCAGTCAAAAGCACACCCTTGTACTTACCTGTTAGGTGTGTGCCGTCCACCACCAAAACTCGCCTAAGTTTCTTAAACCCCTCCTTCGATGCCCTAAATGAAACAAAAGCGTACACAAACCTCTCTAAACCTTCCTCGTCCACTTCAGTTTCCAAATCTGTCACCGTTCCAGGATTTGCAACTTCCAACAAGTGAAGATACTCATGTAGCTTCAAATAGGAGTGGTCATCGGATCCCCTAATACCGATTGTGGCCTTCTCCGCAGCTCGGTAACACTTCATGTACGAAGAAGAGACCCGTAAATCCTCTAACACTATTTCCTGCAAATCAGACGGACTGGGCGCTTTACTAGGATTCTTGAACTTTGATTTGTACAAGGCAGCTAAGACGTTATCGGATGCTTTCTTCTTAAACGAATTCCGAGACTCCAAGGGACAAATATGATCTAATTGTGCAGACTTAATCTTATAGTAACCGTCCTCAACATTCTCCACGGCTAGAACTCTCCAATCACAACGACTATCCACACAATTCAGCACAAAGTAATGTCTTTTCGTTGGCCTTTGCAAAAAAAGAAAACTGGTTCTTTATTGCATATATTTCCAAGGCAATCTGACAATCTTTCTTAGACCCAAATACCTTCCCAACATATATATCGTCGTCTCCGTCGTCATGATCCAGGTCTGGGAATTCAGGCGCCTCATACGAAAGGTCATCGTATAGCGGTGGTATGTCAAACTCTTCAGCAGCTAGAGCAAATAATTCACGTTTACGCATATATCGATGAACGTCCACAGATGGCTGTCCACACAACCACGAATCTCTTTTAATACTCTCTTCGGTAACCTCAGCTCGACCACTACTGGGAGGGCCTGTTGATGCACTTGCAGAAGCGTTAAGATCGATTCCAAAGCCCCATTTTTTGGTGTTACACTCTGGATTTGTGCCAGGATCTCTTGTCCACGCTTCATCGATGTATTCATCAAACGAAGGAACTGGGCCCGGCTTCCTAACATGTCCCTCTGCCTTCATTGAGCCGCTCAAAAATACATCATTGTCAAATGCAGACACAGAACTGCACTTATAAATAAACCCCTCTCTACTGTTTTGCACATCACTCTCACCAAAATCAAGATTATTGGGTCCTGCGTACATCTCTTCAATCACAGGCTCCCAAAACTCTGAGTCATATCCTCGTGGACGTACATCGATCTCACTAACAGGACCCCATACATCGTGGACAGCACCTAGATAATCACCCTTCTCGTCATCCTCAGAGCCACCAGAAGTGAACAAACGACCACACTGGACAGATTTCCTTTTCCGGATCGTGGTGTCCACGGAACCTTGTACATCGTTCGAATCTACAGTGGACGTGTCAATGTTATTCTGTCCGGAAATTGTCTCGTCCACATGTACCGCTTTGCTGACTTGGCTCAATGGTGTAGTGTATCCCCAAGGTTTTCCGACAGAGGTACACCCTGATACACTCTTTATAGCATCTTCAAACTTAACAAACAGGTTTGTGGAGGGGTTAACCCGTAGATGTTGAAAGAAGAAAGCAATACCTCCATCATTTGCCACAACAACAGGAGGTGTCTCAATACCAGTTGCCAACTCCTTACTGTTGGGTGGCCATTAGCTTAAATGAACCATTTTACCTTCTCCACCATCGACAAAGAACTCACTCAAAATCCTTTCCTTCAACTCCTTTAAGCTTATTCTTTTTTCCACAGGAACTACCCTTGTCATCTGCTCTTTGTCAACTTTAAAATCCCATACATTGTTAGCTCCACGGTTCCACTCACCGCATATCACGAGACAATGCTCCTTCATCCCGAATCTGAAGATAAACAAATCTCAAACTTCTAAGATATATGTCCATGTTTAGTTGAAAAGAATGAGAGTATGAACCGTAATCGTACAGTAAATCTCAAACTTTAATTCAAATCTAGAACTTCAAACGTTACCTTATAATCCTCCAATATCGGTTCTCCAATGTTTGGTCACTTTTCCAGTTTTTTAGAGATTTTTACCGGAGATTTCTTACCTAAAGTCAAACAGTAAAGAGAAAGTAAAAAGCAGAGCTAAAAGCTCAAAGAAGAAGAAGGCATCAGAAGCGGGACCACATAACATCAAATCAGACAGCTCTTAATGTACACGTATACTAATCTCATCCTACCATCCATAAAGTAAGCCAAATCCGATGGCTCTTATTCGCTACCATCCAAATTGTCTCGTTTCCCGCCCATTAAGCCCTTAGCTCCACAGCCACACGATTACCAACCCCACAAAAATTAATCTGACGGCCTACATTAATTGCTAAGCCCAAGATAAGATAACTAAGTCTTGAGTCTCCTAAGTCTTTAGCTATGACTCCCAACCGAATGGAAGGTGAACTGAGGGGAAATTTGGGCAGAAATGGGCTTGTAAAAGTGAGAAGTACCAAATGTGTTCTTTGATGTAATAAAGACACCAAGAAGTGCCCTTTCATGTAATAATTTCATTAAAACCCCAATTAATAATAATACTTACGTGATTTGACACAAACACTGTTGATTAGTTAAAATACTTTAGAAAATTATCCTATATATAATAAAAGAAGGCGGACTCTCTCCATCTGCCACATCAACCTCATTGATTGGTCAATTTTAATCAAACTTTTCCAGATCATCATTAAACTAAAACATATATACTATTTAATATAATATTATTTAATTTAAATGCAATTAGTTAAAACTATTGAAACATAAATTTTCAATTTGAATTTAATTTATAATCTCATAATTATATAAATATTATATAGTATAAAATTTAAATACTTTTCATATTTTCATATTTTTATGTAATAAATAGATAAAAATAAATAAATCTCAATAAAAATGAAATATCAAATTATAAGACTAAAAGTAAAGATATCATTACTAAAAAGTTTAACATAATTAAAACCAATAAGCAAAGAACCATAACAAATATAAATAATAGAAATAATTATGATTAAAAATAGAAACAAATATTATAAAAATGGATACAATGAAAAAAATATATAAAATATAAAAACATATGAAATAAATAAAATAAATAATATATATATATATATATATATATATATTAAATAAATCTAAAATGATAACTAAAAATATTAAAATATATAAATAAATATTATTAAGAATAAAAATAAAATGTTACAAAATAAGATAAACTGATAATAAAAAATTTATATAAAATATAAGAAGGTAGAAAAGAAAATAAAACCAATGAAATATAAAATATAAGAAGGTAGAAAAGAAAATAAAAACAATGAATTATATATAAAATTAATAAAATTTAAAATGATAACTAAAAATATTAAAATTGGAAACTAAAAATTTAAGAGTTTGATGAATGAAAATGTATAAACAACAAGTATATATATTTAAAATAGTTTGTAAAAAATTAAAAGGATGATAAAAAAGGTTAAAGAAAACAAAATTTTATAAAAGTTTATTAGTGCATATTCTCTCCTAAAAATCATTATATTAATAAAAAAAATACAAATTTATAAATTAAAATATCTAAAATATTGATACTTAATATAAATATCAAAATATATTAAATTTATAAATTTAAGAAAAAATCTGCGCATTTGCGCGGATGCACGAGTTCTCTTAATATTTATAATCGGAGGATTATCTCGTCTCTCAACCGGTCAACGTGTCTGTTGACATTTTGGGTCCCAATTTTTTAATTCTCTATTTACTTTAAATAAACCAATTAAAATCTTTATTAAAAAACTAAAAAACAAACCGTCTTCACCACGACCCTCCTTTTCCTTCAACCTCCAGCCAATATACCGTCTACGATTCTTCTTCATAGCCATTTCACCCGTTACAGCAGCTCACTCAAATCAATCACTCATGTATTTAATCCTCCTTCAATTGTAGTTACTGCATCAGTCATCTTATTCAACTTCTCAAACCTTCCTTATCCAGCCGTTTCTTCCTCTTCTCATCTGACCTATAAATTTAAAGCCATAATTGACCCACACAAACCTTGCCGCTTTTTTTGGGTAAAAATGTTAAGATTTATTACCATTTTCAATTTTTTTACAGAATACAGAGGGAACGAAGAAGACAAATTAATATAAAAAAAATTTAAAAACAGCCACAACTCATATACGAAACAACTAGTAGTATGATTCGGCCCGAGCGAAGAAAATATGAAAACCGAGTCAATTCCGGACAAGAGAGCAGCAATCAAACGAGCAACCGTCGACCACCCTGCTTTTGCCATAGCTCCAAGGAACTAGAATTCCCGTCATAGTTGCCACGAGCATTCCCCTAAGACCAGCCCTCAAACCTCAAATGGAGAACACCTACAGCTTTTCTGAGAACTAACAGGGTCTCCGTGGTCTATGACGGACTAATTTGCCACTGTCGACAAGGGAGCCCAAGCGGGCCATCGAAGTGTCAACTCCAATTACCATCCCGAGTGAGCTAATCACTCTGGAACGAGCCCCCACAGGAACAAAATTAACCGCCATATAAACCACGGCGCCTCTACATCTCTGGTCCAGAACCGACCCACCAGCAACACCGATATGAACCGGAGCCAGCCCGAGCTCAAACCAGGGACCACCTCATCAATCCCGCATTAAGCATGACAAAAAAAAGACAGAACACAGGCAAGAGATTCCCGAGCCATGCCGGAAGAAGCCAGCACCGGAGCTACGCCGCAGAGAACGGAGAGCCGCCGCCTAGCCACCTGACTTACCATTGCCGGGAATACTGCCAGAGGGACCTCGCTGTTGGGAATGTCCTGAAATCTACCGTACTATCTCTAGAAAGTATGATAAGTGTCGAGATCAGACATAAGTCATAAATACTGGGTGATCATGATGGCTTGCTAGAGTCCGCTCTTGATCTATAAGTTTAGGACTTATTACCAGTATTGTATGATCCCGAAGGGTCACACACCATAGCTAACGGGAAAGTTAAATGGAACAAATACGGTAAGATGCAGTGGCATTTACTGTATTGGATCAGAGAATTGGGCCAGACAAAATGCAGGCTTTTGTCTGATTTGTGTCTTGGGCCCAAATGATTAATGAGCCATTAGTCAAATGACTTGGGCCCATTAATTAGAGAGGAAGAAATCGAAACCCTAAGTGATTAGAGCAAGGTTTGCGATTTCTAAGAGTGCAGCCGCGTGTGTCTCTCTCTCTCAAACTCTCTCTTTCTGATCTGATCCATCTCTTTGGTCTAGCAGCCATCCCTTGCTTGTAAGAGTGTGGATACTCAAGGAGGAATAAGTGATTCATCTGTTCTAGACTGATCTTGTCATTACCATCAATCCGCTGTGCAATCAATAGGTAATGTTACAGGTTTGGTTTTATGATTCGTTTTGCAAGAACCTAGATCTGTTAAATTATGTGTTAGGTTGTAATACGAGAATTAAACCTTGAAAAACACCATAATTCTTCAGTGGTATCAGAGCACAGGTTCATTAGTGTCTTGTAATTTGGATCTAATCTGTGTTTAAAGGTTTTTGAATCGATTTAATGAATCTGAATTGATTAAAACCTATAATTCCTAATCGCCCATAAAGATATGATCTCGGATCATAAGTTTATTGGGTTGAAACCCTAATCGATCGTGTTTGCACATAGTCTCGGCCGGTCATGATTGATTAACGATCGTTGGATCGATCGTTTTGTGTAATCGATCATGAGCCGAGTGATGCAAAAGCCGAGACTAGGATCGTGTGATCACGTGTGATCGTGAGATGGTCGTGGGATGGATAGGCCGATCGTGGATCGTGTTCTGTCGTCCCGGCTAGCGTGATCACTCGACCGTGGATCACGGGTGTAAGCAACGGACGATCGTGATCGTGGATCAATGATCGTGGGCTGGCCGTGTGATCATGGGCCGTGAACGATCGTTTGGCCCGTTAAAACTTTACGTCCCGCGAATAGTCAATCGGTTAAACCGAGCTTCGCGGTTCGTTGCCCAAAACCACACCGATTTAACCGGTCCATTTAATTGGCGGTTAATTGTGTGTTTAAAGCCTTAAAACCGCAAGTTAAATCAAATTGGTTAAAACACTAGGTGTTTCTTCCCGGTTTTGGATTTAACTGAACCGATCCAATTTAATTGGTGGTTCAAGCGGTTAACCCGAATCGCGGTTTGCTGGAAATTATTTAATACATGGTATTATTTAATTTCTGGTTAAACCGGATTGAAATTCAAAATTGAATTTTAACCTAAACCGAAGGCTGGTCTAAGTTTGATTTGGTTGGACCAAATAATTTAGAGCTGGTCTGGTTTAGTAAATAACCGATGGTTTTGATAGTTAATTTGGTCTTGGACCAGAATTAATAAACCGGATCGGTTATGTCAAATTATTGGGCCAACTGAAATTCTATGGTCTTGGGCCAAGAATTGGGCCTATAATTTGTGACCCAACCCAAAATATTTAATAAAATATTAAATTAGAAATTTCTATTTTTAGTAAGTTACTAAATTTAGAAAGTTTCTAAAATAAGAAAGTTTCCCAAAATAGTAATCTTCTATTTTTGGAAATAAAACTTAAAATCCTCAAAAACAATATCAAGCTTGGATGTCTTTCCAATCTTGTCAGCTACTTAACGCTTATTCGATTACAGACATGGCTTACAGTGTGAGGTGTCTGTTTTCGCGTAAGTAAAGTAGTATATAGTCACTAATTTCATTGGGAGTCCCAGACTTCAGTGATTATTTGGCTGTAAGAGATTGGTTTCCTTGACTGTGCCATCGGGACTCCCGGGCCTTGAGACATCTGGTGAATTTGGGCCTCGGGTCCAATTCACAACCGAGAGTTATATGAGATATAACTAGCTGTGTGTATGCTTACCAAGTAAAGCTAATTCCGGGTGACGGCCAGTGGCCCACTTTGGATTTAGCTGAACATGGGTCTCGGAATCATTGCATTCTTATGAGGTTAAACAAAGAAATTTTGAATGCAATGCGAGTTTTCTTATAAGTTTTTAAGATTACTCTTTTATGAACATAATAACTAAATCTCTATTGTCTCATATTTTCAGCTATGTCAAGCACAACAACTCAAAACACTTTCTCGATCCGGTCTGCCCTTGAGAAGGACAAACTGAACGGATCAAACTTCCTGAACTGGTCCAGGAACCTGAGACTCGTGCTCAGGCAGGAGAAGAAGGCTTATGTCCTTGAAAGAGCTCTCTCTCTCCTAGACCTGCGAATAATGCCGCACAAGCTGTGAAGAATGCTTGGGATACGCATTCTTCAGATGCTAATGACGTGATTTGCCTGATGTTGGCGACAATGGCTCCCGAACTGCAGATGCAGTGGGAAGGCCTGACTTGTCCCATGGAGCTGATGGCAAATCTGAAAGCGTTGTTTCAGGAGCAGGCTCGTACAGAGAGATTCCAAACTGTTAAGAATCTCTTGGACTGTAAAATGGCTAAGGATGCAGCAGTGAGTCCACATGTTCTGAAAATGATGGGTTATCTCGATCATTTGACTAGGCTCGACTGTCCTATAAGCCAAGAGCTTGCTTGTGATATCGTTCTGCAGTCTCTTACTCCTGCATATGACCAGTTCATCTTGAACTATAATATGCATGGGTTGATAAAGACTTTGCCTGAGCTACATGGTATGCTCAAGACTGCAGAACCTAATCTGAAGAAAGCCAAGGAGTCGTCTGTACTCATGGTGCAGAAGGGCAAGGGTTTTAAGAAATCCGATGCAGACAAGGGAAAGGGCAAGGTAGTCAGCAATGAAAAGGCCAAGCCCAAGCCCGTGTCTAAAGCTGGGCCTTCTGATATCTGCCACTTTTGTAAAGAGGCAGGGCATTACCGCAGGGACTGTAAGAAATACCAGGAAAGTCTGAAGAAGAAGAAGTCCTTGGAGACTAAATCTTCAGATATTTTTGTTATTGAAGTAAATACTACTACTTCTGATAATACCACTTGGGTATTAGATACTGGATGTGGGGCTCATATTTGTACTAATATGCAGGCGCTCAGCAACAGTAGAAGGTTGAAGCAAGGGCAAGTAGAGTTGCGGGTTGGCAATGGAGCGAAGGTTCCAGCACTGGCCGTTGGCACTTACTTGTTGTCTTTACCTTCTGGATTGATTTTAGAACTTGAGAATTGTTATTTTGTACCTGCTATAAGCAGAAATATCATTTCAGTTTCATTGTTGGATTTGCAAGGATTTGATTTTTCTATTAAGAATAAATTGTGTTCCTTTAATCTCAATGATATGTTCTATGGCTGTGCCCCTCTTATAAATGGGCTGTACATGCTGGATCAATCTGCTCCAGTATATAACATAAATACAAAACGGTTCAAATCTAACGAAGAAAATGAAACGTTTCTCTGGCATTGTCGTTTAGGGCACATTAGTGAGAAACGCGTCAAGAGGCTCCATTCAAATGGACTCTTGGGCTCATTTGACTTTGAGTCTTGTGAGCAATGCGAATCTTGCCTAATGGGCAAAATGACACGGGCCCCTTTCAATAAACCCACAGAAAGGGCCAGTGAACTATTGGGCCTGATACATACTGACGTGTGTGGCCCAATGTCCACAAGTGCTAGAGGAAACTTTCAGTACTTCATTACATTCACTGATGATTTCAGTAGATATGGATATGTCTACTTGATGAAACATAAGTCGGAAACCTTTGAAAAGTTCAAAGAATTCCAGAATGAAGTACAGAACCAGCTTAGTAAAAGTATTAAGGCTCTTCGGTCGGACCAAGGAGGAGAATACTTGAGCCAGGAATTTCGTGATCATCTGAGTGAGTGTGGGATTATCTCCCAACTCACACCTCCTGGAACACCTCAGTGGAATGGTGTGTCTGAGAGAAGGAATCGGACATTGTTAGATATGGTCCGATCCATGATGAGTCACACAGACCTTCCTATATCCCTTTGGGGATATGCTTTGCTCACCGCAACGTTCACACTGAACAGAGTGCCATCAAAGGCAGTAGCAAAGACACCATATGAGATATGGACTGGAAAAGCTCCAGCAATGTCTTTTCTCAGAATTTGGGGTTGTGAAGCCTATGTCAAAAGATTAATCTCAGACAAGCTTACACCAAAATCTGACAAATGCTACTTCATTGGTTATCCTAGGGATACCAAGGCTTATTACTTCTATCTGCGATCCGAGAACAAAATCTTTGTTGCTCGGGATTGTACTTTTCTTGAAAGAGAGTTTCTCTCTAGAAAAGATAGTGGGAGTAAGGTACAACTTGATGAAATTCAAGAAGGACAGGAACCTGTTCAACCTAATGAGGAAGAACAGCAGGATGAATTGCATGAAGTTGTAATAGAACCTGAACCTGCAGTACCTGAAGTTCGAAGATCCGGAAGGATCCGTCACGAAACCGATAGATATCAGGGATTCCTCGTGACTAATTGCCATGATCTTTTGATCATTGACGGTGATGAACCCTCGAACTTTGCAGAAGCCATGATGGGCCCTGACTCCTTAAAGTGGCGTGAAGCCACTGAATCCGAGATGGACTCCATGTCTACTAACCGAGTGTTTTCACTGGTTGATTTACCTGCTGGTGCAAAAGTCATCGAGTGTAAATGGATCTTCAAGAAGAAGATTGACATGGATGGAAATGTCCAGATTTACAAGGCCAGGTTGGTGGCAAAAGGTTTCAAGCAAATTCATGGTATAGACTATGATGAAACCTATTCACCAGTGGCCATGATGAAATCAATTCGGATTCTCCTAGCAACTGCCGCTTATTATGATTATGAGATTTGGCAGATGGATGTGAAAACCGCCTTCCTGAATGGAATCTTGGAGGAGGATGTGTATATGACACAACCTGACGGTTACATTGATCCTAAGAATGCTGGGAAAGTATGTAAGCTTCACAAATCCATTTATGGATTGAAGCAAGCATCGAGGAGTTGGAATCTTCGTTTTGATGAAGCAATAAAGAACTTTGACTTCATCAGAAACCAAGAGGAACAATGTGTGTATAAGAAAACTAGTGGGAGCAAAGTGGCGTTTCTTATCCTATATGTCGATGACATATTGCTTCTTGGAAATGATATTCCAATGCTGAAGTCTGTTAAAGACTGGCTGGGAAGTTGTTTTTCCATGAAGGACATGGGTGAAGCCGCGTACGTTCTTGGAATCCGAATCTTTAGAGACAAATCTCAAAAGCTGATTGGACTTTGTCAAGATGCTTATATAGATAAAGTCCTGCATCGATTCGGAATGGATAAATCCAAGAAGGGGTTCACACCAATGATACATGGTGCTACACTAAGCAAGGATCAGTGTCCTAAAACACCTGATGAGCTTAAGTGCATGAGTAGGATTCCTTATGCTTCGGCTATAGGATCTATCATGTATGCCATGATCTGTACTCGTCCTGATGTTGCTTATGCACTAAGCATGACGAGTAGGTACCAGTCTAATCCAGGTGAGAGTCACTGGATTGCCGTAAAGAACATCCTGAAGTATTTGAGGAATACTAAGGATAAGTTCTTGGTTTACGGAGGAAGTGAAGTGCTTGAAATCAGTGGATTCACAGATGCAAGTTTTCAGACAGATAAGGATGATTTCCGGTCACAGTCTGGCTACATCTTCTGTCTGAATGGCGGTGCAGTAAGTTGGAAGAGTTCCAAGCAGAGCACCGTGGCAGATTCCACAACTGAAGCTGAATACATCGCTGCTTCGGAAGCTGCGAAGGAAGGAGTTTGGATAAGGAACTTCTTGATTGAACTCGGTGTATTCCCAAATGCCACTGAGCCTCTAGCACTGTATTGTGACAACAATGGTGCAATTGCTCAAGCCAAGGAACCGAGACATCATCAGAAATCCAAACACATTATGAGAAGGTATCACCTGATTCGTGATATAGTGAATAGAGGTGAAGTGATGGTCAGCAGAGTTCCCACTGATGAGAACGTGGCTGACCCGTTGACAAAGCCACTCCCGAGACCTAAGCACGAGTTGCATACTGCTGCTGTAGGAATTATAGATATTCAAATGTAATCTCTTTTTGATTGGGAGTTGTGAGGGCTTTTGTTTTAGTTATTTTGATTGGTTCATGTAAACATTTTAAATGTTAATGAAATTTTATTTCTGGATTATTTTTAACTGTGATATAAAATAATCGTTCCAAAAATGATTCATGTCATTATATATGGGTCATCGAAGTACATGAGTAGACTTGATCCTGAAACCCCATATTTAACGAAATGACATAAATCACAGTGTCCATAGTCGAAGGTTGTTGAAATTGGAACACCAACAACCTGTTGAGACTAGATTGTGTTGAGACTTATGACCAAGTTTCGAGGGGTCATAGATGCGCGGCATCAAAGTCGACACATAGGTATATGTAGGGGAACATATGACCGGACATGGCCCGCTGATGAGAACTCTACAAGATATTAATATCTGTGTTATGAAAGGTTCTCATATATGACTATAGAGTATAGTCCTTAGACCTGAGTTCGCATGCATGTGGCTGCACATGGAGTAATGCGCTTTGATCATTGTCTAACGCTGTTTCGTAACTGGGAGCTATACGGACCTTGGTTGGGTGTATTATGAATTGTGTAGTTCATAGTGATGGAACAAGATGGGATTTGTCCCTGCCGTTTAACGGAGGTAATATCTCTAGGCCAATCGGAGATTTGATAGCTGGTAAGAGAATGGCCATTCCCAAACGGACTTGCCCAAGTCGTTTGCATTGTCAGTATCAAATCTGGTCCGATGAACATGGTCTGGCTATATAAGGATGACACGCATCTTGCCTTATGCCAGATCGAGATATTAAGACAAAAGGACTAGGGAATGTAGGATTCTAGTACAATCGAGAGATTGTTGGGAATGTCCTGTGTAGGATTCCAGTACAAGTGGGAGATTGTTGGGAATGTCCTGAAATCTACCGTACTATCTCTAGAAAGTATGATAAGTGTCGAGATCAGACATAAGTCATAAATACTGGGTGATCATGATGGCTTGCTAGAGTCCGCTCTTGATCTATAAGTTTAGGACTTATTACCAGTATTGTATGATCCCGAAGGGTCACACACCATAGCTAACGGGAAAGTTAAATGGAACAAATACGGTAAGATGCAGTGGCATTTACTGTATTGGATCAGAGAATTGGGCCAGACAAAATGCAGGCTTTTGTCTGATTTGTGTCTTGGACCCAAATGATTAATGAGCCATTAGTCAAATGACTTGGGCCCATTAATTAGAGAGGAAGAAATCGAAACCCTAAGTGATTAGAGCAAGGTTTGCGATTTCTAAGAGTGCAGCCGCGTGTGTCTCTCTCTCTCAAACTCTCTCTTTTTGATCTGATCCATCTCTTTGGTCTAGCAGCCATCCCTTGCTTGTAAGAGTGTGGATACTCAAGGAGGAATAGGTGATTCATCTGTTCTAGACTGATCTTGTCATTACCATCAATCCGCTGTGCAATCAATAGGTAATGTTACAGGTTTGGTTTTATGATTCGTTTTGCAAGAACCTAGATCTGTTAAATTATGTGTTAGGTTGTAATACGAGAATTAAACCTTGAAAAACACCATAATTCTTCACTCGCAACCGGTGGAGCGCGAGTCACCTCGATATGGCTTGCCACTAGACAGAGCCGCCGCCGACCACTCTTTGGCGAACATGGACCCGTCCTCAAGCTCCAACAGTCACCGCCGAGATAGAGGGAGAGCAGCTCCGTCTAACACCTCCTCTCCGCCGCGAAGGATCCACAGAGAAAACAAGCAGGGAGAAGCCAGACCAGAAGAGAGGAGGAAGCACCACCTCGCCCATGCTTCCGACATCGAGCATGCCACGCAGGTGTAAAGGTCACGCCGAGGGAGACCATCGGAAAGAGAAAAATATCAGCCACGAAGTGAGAAAAAGCATATCTCAGACGGAGAACGAGGCGGAAGAAGCAGAGTCGCCGATGACAAGACAAGCGACGCCTCGCCTCCACCGCAGCCACCACGACGCCATGGAGCCTGCGCCGCCTGCGCAAGATGAGCCATCGACATCCACTCCGCCGCAGCCAACAAAACCGATGGAGCCCAAATGAAGAAGAACAACCGCAGAGCAGACAAAGATCCGTCACATACCCGGCGCCGGACCTAGAACCAGATCTGGGGAAAAACTGAGGGCGGCGGCGAGTTGAAAAAAGAGAGAGAGAGAGAGGTTTTTAGGGCTTCCTACCTTGCCACACCTTCAGGAAGAAACTCACATTAATTGCAACCCTTTAATAAACTTTATTTTTGCATTTCGGCTATGGCTCAGCAGTTGAATGCATCAAACTCGAAAGGCTTTTTCCTATAGCATGTTGGGTCAAAAGAGCATTGGAACCTGCCAACGAAGAAATTCTCTCGCATCTTAGCTTAGATGCTTTAGTATTCACACGTCTATTTGTCTTCATGTGATTAATCCACGTAGAATTTGCTTAGAAGTTTGATTTTTTCCCCCTTTTTAGATGATTGATGTGAGACTTCAACGCTTTTTATGGCAATATACGAGTGTTTATATTTGCCCATGTGGTTGGGATCTTCATCCTTTTTCCAGTCAATTATATGGATACCGAATTTGAAAAGTTTTTCGACCTTCCAAAGAAGTCTTTAGATTCCTACAGCATTTATAATGTTAACGATGGATCAAATAAGTAAGAAATTGGAGCTAACAGAGTCCCAAAAATTTATTGTCCTTAACAAAGTTCTTACGTTTTTATGCGTTTTGCTTCAAGTTGTGGATTTACTTTTGCACAATTGACATCTTCACGGCGGTTGTTTGCTACCTGCTTTACTATGTAAGAAGCATGTTGTTTTGTCCATTCGTGCTACTCCTTTCCGCCTAAATGTGAACATAAACAAATGTTTATGATCTAATCCTGGATTTCCATTTGACATCATTTTCATCTATCCCACATGATAAGTCATCGGTTGTGCTTATATTTGTCAACAAAATGCTATATATATTTGGACGAGACCTCCAAAGATAGTGTTTGTACAATGTTCGCTATTGGCTAATTTTGAGTCTCATGAACCCCTATCTTTTTCAGACTTATTTTCATGAAATTTTGTTATCTATATTTCATTGGAATTTTGCTTCCACCATTAAGCAAGTCCTCAGAAACTCTGTTTAAGACGATTAATCGGGTGGGATTATATCAGAAGAGATGGGCATAAGATATATCTTCAGCGTTCAGAAGCTTCAACCTTTTGTTATCTAGTTCTGATGTTCTGAGTATTTCTTTTTCCATTGGGAATGTTAATTCTAGAGTGTCCTACTGTTTGGTCTTTATTGATATTTATTTTCTTGAAACATTTGCAGCTTGGTGAAGAGAGAAAACTGATAGGCCAAAGTTTTGCAAGTTGATCGTCTTGAAAATGATACCTTTTCGAAGACAAAACGAAAGGTCCCTGGTGAAACTGGAAGTTTACTTGGTATAACACAGTTCCAGACCGATGAAAGTAAGTTGAAGACTGCCAAAAGAACCTCTACTCCATATACACGTTGTGAAAAGGGAATATGAAACCTCTACTCCGCACCCACCTCGTGAGATGGATTCATTGAAATTTCCATCCATTATTTTACCGCCTTCTTTCAAGCGAAAACCTTCTGCTTCTGTCAGACAAGAAGTGAATGAGACCGCACAAGCTCAACACATGGTTACAAGGGGCTCTAACGTCTCAAGGGATGACCAAAGTGGTTCTGAAGCCAGACGAAGCTCTAATGAAGTGGTAAGGGAAACCTAGGCTGAGATAACCAAACTCAAACACGAGATAACCACATTGATAAGTATTTTCCAAAGCCAAGGATAAGAGTTTCTTTTAAAAATTTTGGACAAGCGCAACAGAAAAAGTCCGGTAAAAAAGCAGCCTCTTTTGGTCGATTTGCCACATCTCAGCATCTCATTGCGTCTGAATCTGTTTCTTTTTCGGAGTTCTATGGACATGATGAGCTGATAGCGCTTATATGTAGGAGTTCTTTGCGTGCCACAATTGAAAGTCGTACAATAGCTATGCTACCAAGTGGCCACACGAAAAAAATGAGAAGTATTTCTCTTTCTCTATCAAACCATGATCTATTTGCTACAAGGTGCTTTTTATGTTACTATTGTTTGTTTCTTTTCCAAAATTGAACAAAAGACACGAGCTACTGTATTTATTGTCAGTCTTGTGGATGAAACTCGGTCTCAAACTGTAGATTAGGGTTCTGCCTGGATTTTTTACTAAGAAAATGGTATTATATGCATAAGAGGTTACCAAGAAAGACAGTGAACAAAGTTAGCTTATCTAATGTACTCTCTACTCATGTGCTTGATATTTTTCTTTCCTCTCTTTGTTTTGGTTTTTTGGTAATTTTTCAGTGCATTGGATGGAGTGGTTCATTTTTGGAATCTTCAGTCTGATAGGTATGTCTGCCTTAAAAATGCTTGGTTTCTTTATCAAAAAAAAAAAAAAAAAAATGCTTGGTTTACTGATTATGATAATTTTTGCTGATTTCTTGATATTTAGTTGATTAATGGTTATTTATGTAGTAATATTTTGTGGTGGGATATTGGATTATACTGCTTCAAACCCAAATGGAGTTCCTTGATTTAATGTGTATCAAGTTAATATGAATTTACATTTGACATCATCTTTATTTATCCCACATGTAGGGATGTTAAAGTGGGTAATTGCTCAAATAGGTACCCAAAACCCAAGGAAAAATTCAAACTCAAAACCCTACTATTCTAACAGAAAAAAAAAGAAAAGGTTTAAAATGAGCAGGTACCCATTGTTTATGGGTTCACAATGGATTCACTTAATTGGGTTTTGGGTACCCATGGATTTTTAAATTACATCAATGATCATAATTTTTTTTATAATTAACCATTTATTAAATTATATCAATGATCTTATTTTTCTTAAAAGAACTTAAAATTCTATTTTCCCGCCAAAATATAAACTTTTATTTTCACACAAAAACGTAAAATCTTGTTTTCCCGCCAAAAACGTAAATTCTCATTTTTCCGCCAAAAACGTAAAATCCGGTTTTTCCGCCAAAAACGTAAAGTTATGTTTTTCCGCCAAAAACGTAAACTCTCGTTTTTCTGCCAAAAACGTAAAATTATGTTTTCCCGCAAAAAAACATAAAATCCCGTTTTCCCGCCAAAAACGTAAAATTATGTTTTTCCGCCAAAAACGTAAACTCTCGTTTTTCCGCCAAACGTAAAATTCTATTTTCCCTCAAAAAACATAAAATCTCGTTTTCCCACCAAAAACATGAAATCTCATTTTCCGCCAAAAACGTGAAATCTCATTTTTCGCCAAAAACGTAAAATCACGTTTTCCCGCCAAAAAAAATAAAATCATGTTTTTCCGCCAAAAACATAAAATTTTGTTTTTCCGCCAAAAACGTAAAATTTTGTTTTTCCGCCAAAAACGTAAAATCACGTTTTTCCGCCAAAAACGTAAAATCATGTTTTCCTGCCAAAAATGTAAAATTATGTTTTCCAGCAAAAAAAGTAAAATCTCGTTTTCCCGCCAAAAACGTAAAATCTCGTTTTCCCGCCAAAAACGTAAAATCCTATTTTCCGCAAAACTCCGTTTATATTTAGACTCGTTTAGGCATGTCTGGTTAGGCCCGTCTGGTTAGACCCCTTTAGGCCCGTTTAGGTCTGTTTATATTTAAGCCCATTTAGGCCCGTTTAGGCCCGTCTGGTTAGGCCCGTTTAGGTCTGTTTATATTTAGACCCGTTTAGGCCCGTTTAAACCCATCCGGTTAAACCCGTTTATATTTAGACCCCTTTAGTCCCATCTGGTTAGACTCGTCTGGTTAGGCCCATTTAGGCCCGTTTAGGCCCAATTATATTTAGACCCATTTAGGCCCGTTTAGACCCGTCCGGTTAAACCCGTTTATATTTAGACCCGTTTAGGCCCGTCTGGTTAGGCCCATTTAGTCCCATTTAGGCTCGTTTATATTTATACCCGTTTAGACCCGTCTGTTAACCCGTTTATATTTAGTTTTGCTTATATTTGTCAACAAACTGCTATATATATTTAGACGAGGGGAAATCGGCATATTCCTACATCAACACATCTTTGCAGTCCCAATCAATACATGAATTTTTGACTTGTGCGAAATCATACATCAACTCAATTTTAATTCAAATTTCATATATATACTATGAAAATTCGGCTAATTCATACATTGACTATGTGTCTGTTAGTCAAACTTTAAGATATAATGACATGGCAGTTACGGGAAATTGTGTGTAAATTATGAGATAGTGTATAGCTTTATGTGGCAATTTAGTCACTTAGTTAAAAAAAAAGAATTTAATAAAACAAAACGACTTCCTTTTAAATAAAATTAATATTTAGATTTGAAAAATAAAATATTAAAAGAAACGTGGATGAACAAAACTAAATTATTATCAACAACGCACTCTTCTTAACAATTTAAAAAAGAACCAGACAAAAACATTTCAATGGAGATTTCAGAAATCCAATTCCACTTCTAGGGAACATCAAATCCCAAATTTCATACGACGAAATACTAGATTATTAGTATTCAATCAGCTTATGTTTATATTCAAAAAAAAAAAAAAATCAGCTTATGTTTCACATCCAGGACTAAAATGACACAATTTCATCAAATCACTTGTTTTCTTTAGCTTTCTCTTCTTCCTTTATCTTCTTCTCCCACCTTTGGTGGAAATCTGAGGAAAATTCGTGATTGATTATGTAACGCCCCCTTCCCGTTTACCGCTGACCGACGAGCTGACCGGCCAACAATCAAACAAGAACATGACCGATCGAACCCGAGCAGCCATACGAGAAGAGTTTGTCACAATTCAAAGCCAAAGGCAGTCCGGTTTGAGACAAAGGCTCGAACCAAACCGTCCTTAACTTCGTTTACCTCATTTCCACGACACAAAGCTTTTCAACTTGTAACGCTTCAACGAGTTGTGTTCGGTTCGGACGAAACCGTATATCAGGGAATTATTCCATTTTTATTACTTAAATATAAATCTTATTCATATCAATATCCGGTTCAATACAAATCATTTAACTGGGCCCATAGAAACCGAAAACAAAAGTAAAGTCAAAATGCATAAACGACAAACCGATGCCAAATGCCAACCCGAACCTACTCCGAGGGTCCTACGCGTCCGCCGAGCTACGCCAAACCTGAAAAACACAAAAGAGTCTAATGAGCAATCTAAGATTACCCAGTGAGACGGCTCCCAACTAAAGGCTGCTAATAATCTAATAATCCCACCCAAACCCAAAATAACAATCAAGTATAATAGCTGATCACGTGCTACCAAGACGTGATGAGCTTCACACACACACAAGCATTCAAATAACAACACAATCATCAACGAAGGGAATCGAGAACACTGCGGCACATGGTCTTGAGTAGACTCGATCTATCTATCGTATCTCTAACGCAATCTCCACACCATCTGGGCCCATTTGCGAACTCGGTGACTTCCACGGGAACACTTAGCTGCTTCCACGGTAGCTAAAACCTCCCACGACTCCTAGGCGATAACACGAAGTCCAACGGCTAGGACACCGTTCTCCGTTCATCGATACGCGGTGACTCAGGCTACCCCTAGATAACCCAAGCTTCCATGCAGTCCGGCCCTAGGACGCGACCCCGTATTCTCCGGACCACACACCTACAGACGTCACTCCATAGGTTAACACCTGCCAGAACCACTACCGAAGGTACGTGCCTGATCAGGTAACTACCCGAGGATCCAATCGGGTCGGAAGTACCGGAACGCCATCTCTAGACTTGCGGGATCTAACGCGCCCTATAGAGTCCTAATAACAGTAATGTAAACAAGCAGACTCACTGGGACTCTATCACGCAATACCAACAAGGTCAAACAGAAACACTATCTTAATCCCCAATCCATCCCGCAAGTCCTATCACCAACCTCCACATCACCCAAACTTACTCGGTCCCGCACCAGGGTAAGTATCTACAGTACAGTCTACTCGGCCCAACACCGAAGTAGATAAACAATCAAGCAATCACACAAACAATCAATAGTCTACTTGGCCCAACACCGAAGTAGATAAACAATCAAGCAATCACACAAACAATCAACAGTCTACTCGGCCCAACACCGATGTAGCTAAACAATCACACAATCAATAATCAGAGCACCACACAAACAATTAACTAGGTTTATTAGTCTTTTAATATTTCCTTAACCCTTACTCATTCAATCCGCTACATTGGGATTAGTGGATTACTAATCCCGTAGACGGCTCATCAATCACTCTACTTCTTTTATTCATCACTCCCTAAGTATCTTTTAATAAGTCCTCGATATGTCGGTTTAGAGTTAGTAAGATTACTAACTCCCCGACATCTCATTATTCACTAACTTTCATTCATTAACCCACCACGTTATTATATTCTAAGTGTGTTATGTCATTTAACCGTATTTTAATTAACTCATAATTTCCCGTATATAGATTCATTAATTACGTTCTTACTATCATATATATGCATATAGGTCCTAGCATGCCATTCTATATGTATGCAACACGCAATCAAGCAATCAACGAACTATCAATCAACTAATGCAACACTCAATCAAGCAATCAACGAATTATCAACGAATATAAGATAACTAGCATGCATCCCATAACCTATCCATTTAATTAATTAACCAAGTTATTAATTAACCTAGTCGTTCTAACCAGTTCAATCATCAAGGTATGCAACCTAAATCTATGGTTTATAATTCATGGATCTATATGTACTATTCTAAATGCATCACACAATTTAGCCGACTCACAGTATTATTATGACGACGGATGGATGGATTGACGGAACTCCCGAGACCCGAACTAAACCCGTTGCTACCCCGAACCATTCCCGAACTTCCGTTTCTTTGACCCGACTTTCACCTGCACCGTTGACCGAATGATTCCGAACCTCCGAATAACCCTCATATGATGGCTATTACAACCGTCTATCCTATTTCTAAATAAAAGAAATCCGGTTTATCGGGAAGATTATTACATCGGAAAAATTCCTTTCCGAAGAATATTCTTCAGAATATTCCGACGTATTAATATTCCTTTCCCCATCTTTCTTCTATTTTTCTCACTCTCTCTCCTCCATTTCTCTCTCTCCTCCCTCTCTCTCTCTCCCCTCCGGCTCCTCCTTCTTCTCTCCTCCCTCCGGCTTCTTCTTCTTCTCCCGGCTCCTCCTCCTCCTCCTTCTTCTTTCCGCCTCCTTCTTCTTCTTCTTCCTCCCTTCTCCCTCTCTTCTCCCTCTCTTCTTTCTCTCTTCTTTACTTCTCTTTACTCTTTGTGAGTTTGGTGTGAAGAAAATGGGAGGGGGAAGGTTTCCTTATATAGTAAAAGTGGAGTGATCTTCACCCTCCATTAGTCTTCTCTTCTTCCTCCATCTTGTGCCACGACCTCCTCACCAAAAACCATCCACAAACAATGAATTTTATCTCACACCATCCATTTGTAGGCCTCTCCATGCAACCCTTAGATTGTTGACAACACACCCTTGGAGATTCATGCACCTAAGAAGCTTCTAATTCTTGGGCTCAATTTTCGTGGCCCATGCTTCATTCTGAGCTGGATTTATGTCCAATATCAACTTAGTAATCAGCCCTAAATACCCTGGTTCAAGCCCAAGCTCCAAAGAATTTATTTTGGATTTTTAGCCACTAATTACTCCTTAATGGTCTAAAAATCATAACTTCATCTAGGAGTCAAATCCTGCTGAATCCTTTCACCCATAGCTTCTACATCTTCTAATGGAGCTGTGGTCAAAATATCATAATTTTTGGTAGACTTAGGTGGTCTTCTTGCTTGCCCGAACATTGTATCGGTTTTTCGGAAAAACTGGTTGTACGTTTAATATTTTAGAAACTCCTTACCTGTTTCTATAAATTCACCAAGACTCATTTTCAGGTTCTAGATGATCTTAGATGAATTTAGCAATTCGAATCACTCCGTTTGGACACCCGTAGCTCCGGTTATGGATTTTACAAGTTGATCGGTTCTATCGGTTTCCTTTCCCGATAGTCTGTAAAACCCGTTTAATCTTCGTTTCTTCGACGTCTGGTCTTCTAAATGTTCTTTATAGACAAAAAGAAGAACACTTGGCCCGTCTCCACTTCCGGATCGCATTTTGGTAAAATTACCAAAATGCCCTTCATCTTCTGAAAATTACGAAAATGCCCTCCGTTGACTTCTCTGCTACCCGTTGACTATTTCTTGGAACAGGATATTACATTCTTCCCCACTTACAGGAATTCGGTCCCCGAATTCTCCGTTACTAAAAACTTCGAATCGGAAACTGAACTCCGTAAGTCGCCACTCTGGAACTGATTCCACTGCTCCGATGCTCGAACGATGAACCAACTGAACTGGACTCTCGATGCTTACTGACCTCTGAAACACCGTCTCGAACAAACCCAAAATACCGACGCCTTGAACACTCCACACTGAGAACTTGAATCACGATCACTTCTGGTTCCTCACCTCATTGCTTCACTGACTCTAATCTTGATTCTTGAAATCACTGATCCTGACTGAACTGCTCCACTCGAGTTTCTGATTCTATTTGTGCCAACTAATGACATTTGGAACCAACACTTCTGTCTTCCCCACTTTGCTTTCGACCTCCACGAATGGCACAACACCGACTCTCCCTTCATTCTCGATACTTGTTTCATATGTACTGCTCCTCGCTCCCCATCGGCAGTATGGTAATACTCATGTTCCTTCTTCAAAACTAAACCATGCTTATACACGCCTCGAACTTTCTCGATCACTGAACTCCACGCTTCATGGATATCAAACCGCCTTTCCCTTGATAACCTCAAGCTGATCCGAAACTGTCACTGATGCTTCCAAATTCCTTCGCTAACTTGTCATACCCATCTATATTGGTTCCTCCTATCATTGGTACCCACTCTGGTGATGAAACCCCACTGACTCATTTGCAGGCTTAGGTTAAACTGATTCTTGTAACACCATCTTGTCTCTAGGGTTCGGGTTCGGTCTCGGTCTCGTGTCCACGTCAAATCGTCCATCACGTCCTACATCAACAACCTCAACAAGACTGGAACGGTTAGACCTCTTTAACTTAATCCCGATATCACTTCCTCATAACAATCACATCAATTCACAATTCTAACACCCTAACAAAGCAATCAATCACACACAACCAATCAATCAAGCAAATCAGCGATTGCAGTCGTCTCTCAAGGTTCTGATGGAAACCGTCTGCTCGGACCATCATCTATCGTCACATCGTAACTATATTGCATTCACAACCATCATGAGCATGCAATATAACCACTCCGCTACTCAAAACGACAACCGAAATACTCCACATCCACTATGTAAATAAAACATCTATTCACTGCATAGAGTTTTAGATACGTAGGTCCGTCAGAGTCTACATACTAGCGGTTCCCAATCTGCCCCAAAAGAAACACCGCTACATACAACCGATATACACAAATCAAGAAGTGAGTTATAGCCCTTCCTTACCTGGTCCTAATCTACTCCCTAATCTCCAACATGAGGGGTACAACTCATGTGGATCCTAACCGACAGGTGCGCCAGGAGGATGGAATGAGTGCGGTGGTGGTGGCGGAGCGACGCGGTCTCGATCATGACATGAAAAGAGCGCAATGTACTTCTCGGCTGCAAATGAAACAAGGCAGGAGCTGTGCTGATGGTGATGACAACTGATACTCCCGGGCAACAACGGTGGTAATGATGGAATAACATCCGGTAGCGGTGGCTACTGCTAAGTGACCCCGAACTCCCGAGTCTCCGATAACTTGATCACCATGTCATCGGGGATGAATATCGGCGATTCATGCGCTGTTGACGGTGGTACTCCGGATGTAGTTGTATCATAGGGTGGCCCTGGAATGAGTGGAGCGGTCAGCTGGCTCGGCACTGGTAATTACATGCTCCAGAATAGGCTAGTGAAATACAGGAGTGCTCTGCAGACTGGGAGTATGGCCATAGACTAGCTGGAGTAGATTCAATCGACTCACGGTCCTCCACGCTGATGTCGCTCATCATGTCGAGGCAACTCACACACACACACACCAATCCTCCTAGGACAACTCTGCTGCGTGACTGCAACAAAAGCAAAATGATTCGCACAATCCTAATAAAATACCCATTTCCCCGGAGACGGACGCGATCCGGATTCCTAATAGTTGCATTGGCGACACATTTTGACTCGATAAAACATTGAAAACTTAAAAAAAAAACGGAATATTCGAACCCATGACGAACCATGCTCTGATACCACCTTTTGTAACGCCCCCTTCCCGTTTACCGCTGACCGACGAGCTGACAGGCCAACAATCAAACAAGAACATGACCGATCGAACCCGAGCAGCCATACGAGAAGAGTTTGTCACAATACAAAGCCAAAGGCAGTCCGGTTTGAGACAAAGGCTCGAACCAAACCGTCCTTAACTTCGTTTACCACATTTCCACGATACAAAGCTTTTCAACTTGTAACGCTTCAACGAGTTGTGTTCGGTTCGGACGAAACCGTATATCAGGGAATTATTCCATTTTTATTACTTAAAAATATAAATCTTATTCATATCAATATCCGGTTCAATACAAATCATTTAACTGGGCCCATAGAAACCGAAAACAAAAGTAAAGTCAAAATGCATAAACGACAAACCGATGCCAAATGCCAACCCGAACCTACTCCGAGGGTCCTACGCGTCCGCCGAGCTACGCCAAACCTGAAAAACACAAAAGAGTCTAATGAGCAATCTAAGATTACCCAGTGAGACGGCTCCCAACTAAAGGCTGCTAATAATCTAATAATCCCACACAAACCCAAAATAACAATCAAGTATAATAGCTGATCACGTGCTACCAAGACGTGATGAGCTTCACACACACACAAGCATTCAAATAACAACACAATCATCAACAAAGGGAATCGAGAACACTGCGGCACATGGTCTTGAGTAGACTCGATCTATCTATCGTAGCTCTAACGCAATCTCCAAACCATCTGGGCCCATTTGCGAACTCGGTGACTTCCACGGGAACACTTAGCTGCTGCCACGGTAGCTAAAACCTCCCACGACTCCTAGGCGATAACACGAAGTCCAACGGCTAGGACACCGTTCTCCGTCCATCGATACGCGGTGACTCAGGCTACCCCTAGATAACCCAAGCTTCCATGCAGTCCGGCCCTAGGACGCGACCCCGTATTCTCTGGACCACACACCTACAGACATCACTCCATAGGTTAACACCTGCCAGAACCACTACCGAAGGTACGTGCCTGATCAGGTAACTACCCGAGGATCCAATCGGGTCGGAAGTACCGGAACGCCATCTCTAGACTTGCGGGATCTAACGCGCCCTATAGAGTCCTAATAACAGTAATGTAAACAAGCAGACTCACTGGGACTCTATCACGCAATACCAACAAGGTCAAACAGAAACACTATCTTAATCCCCAATCCATCCCGCAAGTCCTATCACCAACCTCCACATCACCCAAACTTACTCGGTCCCGCACCAGGGTAAGTATCTACAGTACAGTCTACTCGGCCCAACACCGAAGTAGATAAACAATCAAGCAATCACACAAACAATCAACAGTCTACTTGGCCCAACACCGAAGTAGATAAACAATCAAGCAACCACACAAACAATCAACAGTCTACTCGGCCCAACACCGATGTAGCTAAACAATCACACAATCAATAATCACAACACCACACAAACAATTAACTAGGTTTATTAGTCTTTTAATATTTCTTTAACCTTTACTCATTCAATCCACTACATTGGGATTAGTGGATTACTAATCCCGTAGACGGCTCATCAATCACTCTACTTCTTTTATTCATCACTCCCTAAGTATCTTTTAATAAGTCCTCGATCTGTCGGTTTAGAGTTAGTAAGATTACTAACTCCCTGACATCTCATTATTCACTAACTTTCATTCATTAACCCACCACGTTATTATATTCTAAGTGTGTTATGTCATTTAACCGTATTTTAATTAACTCATAATTTCCCGTATATAGATTCATTAATTACGTTCTTACTATCATATATATGCATATAGGTCCTAGCATGCCATTCTATATGTATGCAACACGCAATCAAGCAATCAACGAACTATCAATCAACTAATGCAACACTCAATCAAGCAATCAACGAATTATCAACGAATATAAGATAACTAGCATGCATCCCTTAACCTATCCATTTAATTAATTAACCAAGTTATTAATTAACCTAGTCGTTCTAACCAGTTCAATCATCAAGGTATGCAACCTAAATCTATGGTTTATAATTCATGGATCTATATGTACTATTCTAAATGCATCACACAATTTAGCCGACTCACAGTATTATTATGACGACGGATGGATGGATTGACAGAACTCCCGAGACCCGAACTAAACCCGTTGCTACCCCGAACCCTTCCCGAACTTCCGTTGCTTTGACCCGACCTTCACCCGAACCGTTGACCGAATGATTCCGAACCTCCGAATAACCCTCATATGATGGCTATTACAACCGTCTATCCTATTTCTAAATAAAAGAAATCCGGTTTATCGGGAACATTATTACGTCGGAAAAATTCCTTTCCGAAGAATATTCTTCAGAATATTCCGACGTATTAATATTCCTTTCCCCATCTTTCTTCTATTTTTCTCACTCTCTCTCCTCCATTTCTGTCTCCTCCCTCTCTCTCTCTCCCCTCCGGCTCCTCCTTCTTCTCTCCTCCCTCCGGCTTCTTCTTCTTCTCCCGGCTCTTCCTCCTCCTCCTTCTTCTTGCCGCCTCCTTCTTCTTCTTCTTCCTCCCTTCTCCCTCTCTTCTTTCTCTCTTCTTTACTTCTCTTTACTCTTTGTGAGTTTGGTGTGAAGAAAATGGGAGGGGGAAGGTTTCCTTATATAGTAAAAGTGGAGTGATCTCCACCCTCCATTAGTCTTCTCTTCTTCCTCCATCTTGTGCCACGACCTCCTCACCAAAAACCATCCACAAACAATGAATTTTATCTCCCACCATCCATTTGTAGGCCTCTCCATGCAACCCTTAGACTGTTGACAACACACCCTTGGAGATTCATGCACCTAAGAAGCTTCTAATTCTTGGACTCAATTTTCGTGGCCCATGCTTCATTCTGAGCTGGATTTATGTCCAATATCAACTTAGTAATCAGCCCTAAATACCCTGGTTCAAGCCCAAGCTCCAAAGAATTTATTTTGGATTTTTAGCCACTAATTACTCCTTAATGGTCTAAAACTTATAACTTCATCTAGGAGTCAAATCCTTCTGAATCCTTTCACCCATAGCTTCTACATCTTCTAATGGAGCTGTGGTCAAAATCTCATAATTTTTGGTGGACTTTAGATGGTCTTCTTGCTTGCCCGAACATTGTATCGGTTTCTCGGAAAAACTGGTTGTACGTTTAATATTTTAGAAACTCCTTAACTGTTTCTATAAATTCACCAAGACTCATTTTCAGGTTCTAGATGATCTTAGATGAATTTAGCAATTCGAATCACTCCGTTTGGACACCCGTAGCTCCGATTATGGATTTTACAAGTTGATCGGTTCTATCGGTTTCCTTTCCCGATAGTCTGTAAAACCCGTTTAATCTCTGTTTCTTCGACGTCTGGTCTTCTAAATGTTCTTTATAGACAAAAGAAGAACACTTGGCCCGTCTCCACTTCCGGATCGTATTTTGGTAAAATTACCAAAATGCCCTTCATCTTCTGAAAATTACGAAAATGCCCTCCGTTGACTTCTCTGCTACCCGTTGACTATTTCTTGGAACAGGATATTACAGATTACATGGGAGATCAAACCCTAGAAAGAGGTGATTTTGGAGGAAATATATGAGGAGACGAAGATCTAAAGCAGTAAACAAGATTTTAATATATTTTTTACCCAAAACTTAAAACGACGTAGTTTTGTTTTACTCAAAAAAAAAAATTCAATTAAGTGAATTGCCGGGTAATGTCATATAATATTCTAAAATTTATACGTAATATTCTGTAACAACCACGTCATTATCCGTTAACGTTTGACTAACGGACGTACAGTCAATGAATGAATTGGCCGAATTTTTGTAGTACATGTATGAAATTTAAATTAAAGTTGAGTTGATGTATAATTTCGCACATCTCGAGAATTTATGTACTGATTGGGACCGCACAAATGTGTTGAGGTATGAAAAAGCTGATTTCCCTTTAGACAAGACATCGAAAGATAGTGTTTGTACAATCTTTTCGAAATTCTTATTTTCATAAAATTTTGTTATCTATATTTCATTGAAATTTTGCCTCCACCATTGAGCAGGTCCTCATCAACTCTGTTTAAGACGGTTAATCGGGTAGGATTAGATTAGAAGATATAGCTTGGAATCCACAAAAAGTGCTATTTTCTTCATGTATACAGCATATGAAAATCATGCTCAGATATCAGCTTGAACGAAGCTCGAGGGGTAAAAGAGTATAAGAAAAGCTGGCACTTCAGCGTTTTACCTTATCTAAACTTTTGGTTTACAAATATATCTTATATTTTCCAAATTCAATCGAAGTCTCTCAGTGGTGTATATAGCCCGGCCCAATAATCATAAGTGTGTACAAAATCACATCCAACCGTAAAAATCATAAACAGGTCTACAACAATACAATAGAATGAAGTCCAAAAACTAAGTTATAAATGCGGGATATCGAACTGAATCGCAAGACAAAAAAAAAAGTCAAAAACAAACTAATCGGAGTTGAGAGAGATATATTAGATTTTTTTGTCAACATGTAAGCAATACTATTTTTTTTTTTTTTTGGTCTAACTGAAAATTTCATTCAAACAAGGAATTAGTCCGTTACATGAGTCGAGTGTTCAGATTGCCTTAGTGCCAGTTTTGCTAGCTCATCAGCTTTCCTGTTCTCGATTCTTGGTACAAAGATAAAATTGCACCTAAAAAAAGATTTTGACATGTTGATAATGTCGCTTAAGATTCCAAAGCACTCCGGGTGAGGTTTCCTGTCCTTGATTGCTTCGATTGGGGTTGCAGAGTCTGATTTTATGGTTAGATTGGGGATTCTCTGGTTGTGCGCATCTTTAATTGCTTCCAGCATCGCTGCTGCTTCCGCCATTAGAGGAGAGCTCACGAAGCTTTGGGTCTCCCTCCTCTGTCTGTAATTGATGTTGAGTCCCTGAGAGAAAACCCATCCTAATCCCGCTTTATTATTGTTCTTCGTCCATGATGCGTCCATGTTCACGATGATGCCTTCTTCGTCGGTTGATCTGAGCTCATAGGTATCTCTTAAGCTCGTGCTTTCTGAGTCTGTCTCTTTCCTGTGCTAAATTCCACTCTTTTGCTTTTGTCAGTGTTGTTGTCATTATCTCATATGGTCTCATCGATCTGTTTTCAAAGATTTTTTTGTTTCTTGCAATCCAAATCTCCCAGCAAACCCATGGGAAGAGGGGGCCGTTGAGTCCTGTTGGTGGTAGTGTGAGTAGGTTCCTTGCTCTGTGGAGGATAGTTTTGAAGTCTTCTTCTTCCTCATCTACTTGAATTTGTCTATGGACAGGTGCTAGTCTCCAAACTTCTTTTGCAAAGCTGCATTTGAATAGACAGTGGGCAATTGTTTCGCTTTCATCGCATCTTGGGCATTTCCCTGTTTCCATTACTTGCCTTCTGACCAGATTCATCCCGACTGGCAAGGCCTCTTTTGCTGTTTTCCAGAGGAACATCTTCACTTTTGGGGATACTTTGACATTCCAGACTTCCTCTATCCAGTTAAACTCCCTGTCGCAGTGGTTCATTATCCCCATATTTTCCACTGCAGAATGATACCCGGACTTAGTAGTGTAGTTGCCATCTTTCGTTGCTATCCAACAGATCTCATCTTTTGTTCCTGTCTGGCTTGGCCTTATACTCAGTATGTCCTCCCATATGAATGGGAATAATTCCTTAACCTTTCCTTCGTTCCATTCTCTCGTTCCTGCTGTGAAAAGTTCTGCCACTTTCCAATCAACAGTTTCCGCTGTTGGTGGTCCCATTAGTTGGTTTTGTTTGTCTCTTAACACCCATTGATCTGTCCAGATGTTGCTATTCTTCGTTCTATCCTTACATTCAAAGACACGCCACACTGATAGATATGCAGAGCCAGCTTTGGACATAGTTTATTAATTTTTTTGAATGGGCCTCCACTTTTCAAGAGCCCTATAAAAAATATATGTTTATATATATATATATATATATATATATATATATATATATAAACAAAAAATGTAATATACTACTAAATATAAAAAAAAACTGTTTATATATATAAAGATACAAATTCTGTCTTTTTACATCAATACATAAATTTGTTTTGTATTTTTATTTTTATTTTATAACAAAAATTGTTTTTATATTATAAAAATATGGTTTTGAAAATATTTTTGAATAGGGCCCCAAATTCCTAGCTCCAACTCTGTAGATATGTTCGAGACTTTGGAAGTAACCGACAAAAAGGAGACTTTGGAAATATGAATTATCCATAGAGAAGCACATAAAATCGGGTATGGGCTAGTACGATATAGCTTCAGGCTCGTTTTATTATTTTCTTTCAGCCTCTAAAAGCCTAAACTGTTCGGGAAAATGGGTAAAGATGTCTTCCTCTTTGTCCAAAATATTTTAAAAAGTGCTAATAGTTTCTAAAGGTAAGAAAACCCTGAGCTTTTGATCAAATGTAGAATAAACCCCAACATTAATTCAAAACCTTAAACCATATCATCTGTTTGATTGAAGCATACAAAAAATGCAGAGAAGAGTTTCTGAATCTTGTCGAGAACGAAAATTAAATGTATTCTCAATTAGTTTTGGTTAGCAAATCAAAATTATTGGTAAATCATTACTTGTATATTGTAGATGATAAATGGTTATTTATCTATATTATCGGTAGGTCATTACTCATAAAATTGATAATAAAATAATATTTGGTAAACTAATAAACACTACAATAACATATCAAATTGTATTTCTATATGCAAAACTTCTGTAAACAGAAATGCAGTAATTTACTAAAATATATTTTTAATATTATTTATTTTCTTTATGATGAAGTTTATCTTTAATTTTGTATTGCTTTAAAAAAAAAATTAGGTGGTGTCATGGAAAATTGTGTCTTAAACTACATCCACATGTTATAGTAGGTGTAATGACTCGTCCCCGGCGAACTGGAAACGATGATATTAGGGCATCCGTTGAACCGGAACGGTTTAACCAGGTCATCTTCCAATTGGTTCCAGAAATCTGCGCGCTCACTTCGATTCAAATCCACAAAAAACATCAATTGATCAGTCGATCATGCATCTGGACCTGCGAGGAAAAAAGGACGGGAAATGAAAGAGGACTAAGTAATTGTTTCAAATACAATAACCCAGTGAGGACGGATTCAAGGAACCCATGATCTCGGCTTATGCCACACAACTACAAAACAAGTATCTAGCTAATAACACCCTGCATCCATGCCTGAAGGCTCACACACACAAACTACACGCTAGCACTCCACAGAATCACACCACCACAACCACCGGCGCGCAAGCCACACCTCATATCTCTCTAGTAGGAAGGCGCGTCACACCTCCCTCGACGACTTTCAAAGCACGTGAATTTTCCATCAATCACATCGAGCTCAACACTAAACTTAGGCTACCTAGAAAGATGCTATTAACAAGGGACTTGCGCCCGGAATTGAGATAGAGCAAGAAGGGATCACGTTCGGTCCCTACCTTTGCCAAAGAAGGGAAAAGTGTAATTTGAAAGTTGCTGACGCCCGAACGGACTTCATAATTCAAAACAGGACGGAATATAAGCGAGTTAAGCTTTTGTTTTGCTCGAATCGGACTAAGGACGGACTAGTTATGACTACTTGAAGTTGGCTGACTAAAAGTAAACGGTCTAGATCAAAGTCAACCCAGACCCAACCCAAATCCAGATTTAACCATACCCAACTCATAACCAGCCCAATTGCTCCTAATCCAATCCTAAACCAAACTAAACGAGAAATTAATTTGAACCATACTAAACCGGGAATTGAAATTGGAATTGGAATTGAAATTAGACCAAAACCGGTCAATCCAAAGTGATCAAACCGTTCAGACCCAGCCGACCGAGTAGTTTCAGTTCGCCGGCGAGTCAACTCGGGGGCGGTGTACGGCGGCTCTAGCGGCGGCGACGACGGCATGTGGGGGGCACATAACAGTGTCACTCGGCGGTGCGTGCTGCCTGTGTATCTCACGTGCCTGGTCTTCCTTCGGCGCATGCGGGCGCGCGCGGGCGCGTGCGGTAGGCTACAACGGCGCGGTTGGCGGCGAAGCTGGCGGCTACGCCTCCATTTCGTCGATCTGAACACGATGGTGGCCTTGAATTCTTGGGATTCAACATGGTTTGAAAGTTACGGCTAAAAACATTTTGGGTTTTAGAAAAACAAGACTAGATCTAAGTTCTGAGAGTTACATGATTGATGAAAGAGAGATAGACGACGGATCTGGCTTTCTAGAGGCACGAACGACACCGAAACTTGACAGAGCTTTGCCGGGAAAAGTTGGAATGGTTTTCTATCAAAAGGACTCTTATATATATAGGGGAGGAGAAGAGGGTACACCCTAATTCAAATAAGGAAAGTGAACTTCCTATTTGGATTTTTGGGCTTTTTCCTTTTTTTGGGAAATTTTAAATTGACTGAATTCAGACAATTACAATAGGTTTGTTCGATAAACAAAAACAAAACACTGATATAGATATAAAGAAGGACCATTCTTTTAATTTAATCAATAAATCAAATGATTTCTTTTTAAAACAAATGAAAAACATCTTAGAAAATTATATAATAAAAATTAAAGAAAATTATTTAGATTAATAACTATATAAATTAATAAAAAAATTAAAGATACAATTATTAATTTTATTAATTATTTTAACAAATATTTCCATTTTTATAGATTTTTGGTTTAACAAATTACAAAGCATAAAATAAATAAAGTCCAACCAAAAACCAAATGGGCATGGTTAGATACGACATCCAAAAACAGCCTGCTACAAAACAAGGCCTATAAGCCAAACAAAAACTCTAATCCCATGACTCTACTGCAGAGCCGTACCAGCCAATGCCGCCGAGACAATTGTTGCCGCCGTCCTGAGAACAACGTCCGATGCGAGTGAACCTAGGGCTAGAAAGCAATCGAGAACAAACACATAAACGGAAAGCGATTGAAACTCATTTAAATTGAGCAAAAAAGCACAATCGTTGCATCTCTCTAAAACTCTCTCTCTCTAAAACTCTCTCAAATACTCGCCGCCTCCTTAACCCTAAATATCGTCGTCATTGTCCTTATGTCGATGGCAGTCGAGATCTAGTGGTTTTTTGCCACGCCGAGTTCTTCATCCATGGTCTTCTTCCTTCTCCTTTTTCTTTTCAGTCCTCTTGTTGCTATCTTGGCTGTGTCAATAGCGGAGTCACGCTGGCGGTGGAGATTCCATCTCTTGAGATATGTGAGGATGAGATCAGGGCTGGGTTATCTTCCTCTCCATTTGTTCGTCTCTTCCTGTCGGTGAGTTCCGGTTGCATGTGTCGGTGCGGTGTGGTTGTAGCGGATCTGGAGTCACTGCGGCGGCTTATCGGTGTGTGGGTTGTTGGCGGAGGGTTCCACCAATGTCTCTCTCTTCTCGATTTGTTGCATTAGGACGGTGGCTTCTCGTTCTTCAGATTTTCTCGGTGTCCCCTCTTCCGTTGGGTCCTTTCCCCCCTTCTCCGGTGAGTTCGCCGTGGTGGAGTAGGTGAGTCTCCTTTGTCGCATGCCGGTTCTTCTTTCTTTGCTCCTCTTCAGGTTAGTCTTAGGTAAGTGGTTGTAGTCTGGTACCTCGCTTTGCGATGGTCCTGTGTCGCTTCCTTCTGCCTGGCAGTTCCTGCGCGGTGGCGGTGTGCTCTTGTGTTTGCGTCTACTTGACAGTGGGAGGGTTCCGACGTTTTTGTCACCGGCGGCAGTTTTCTGTATAGACAATGGTCAGCGCGACATCCGAAATCCTAGTTTGTGGTGTTTGCTCCTACTCAACGGCGGCCACCTGCGGCGGAGACGTCAATCCTTGCAAAGGTTTCCTAGTATTGGGTTTACGGCCCGTTTAGCGGAAACTAAAACCAGACCTAATAAAGAATTAACTGTTGGTTTAGCCCATAAATCCAAAAACACAAAAATTTAATTTAATACAAAATAGTTATAAAAAAAACTCATTTAATTCTCTGATTTTTTCGCTTTTGTTTTGTTGATAAGCTAACAAGAATTGTTTGTGTTCAACCATTAAATATTGTCTACGCTAATTCTGAGCCATCAACATGGATGATCGAGTCGTTTTAAATTTTGAAGTTAATATTTTATTGCTAAAAACGTTGCTTTGTGGTTTTCCTTTTATAATTTCTGATTTGAGTTTTAGAGAACCATCATAAAACATCTTTACATCGTGAATTTTCCAAGTATAACGTGTTTGTTCGTTATGCAGGAATTCATACCCTCAAATGCACAAAAAATATCTAAACATAGAATATATATATATATCTACATGTTAGTATATTATGATCTATTTTACCACAAAAGAGTATATTATTATCTATAATTGATCGTAGAATCCTGGTTTTTATAACTTATGCTGGATTATTAGGTTACACACTAAAATATTATGTTGGCTATTGAAACTCATTTAAATTCTCGGTTACTTTTGCTTTTTTTTTTGTGATTTTCCTTTTATAAATTTTGATTTGAATATTGGAGACGTTCTTAGATCCACTCCTAGGGTGGATCTCTACATCCACCACTCTCCCCTGCACCAATAATAATTCCACGTCACAAGAATGTTAAAATTAAAAAAAAAAAAAAAAGTGTTAGAAAAAAAAGAAAACGGCAACACAATAAATGCTGTCTAACAATTAACTGTTTCTATTTTTTTAGAGATTAGGGTTTATGGTATAAGGTTTAATCTCTTTGGTTTAGGGTTTAGGGATTAGGTTTATGGTATAGGGTTTAAGCTTTTTGGGTTTAGGGTTTATGGATTAGGGTTTAAGCTCTTTGGATTAGGGTTTAGGGTTTAGGGATTAGGAGTTAGTTTTTTATATTTTAAGATTTACATATTGGGTTTAGGGAGCTTAATCCCTAATCCCTAAACCCTAAACCCTAAACCCTAATCCAAAGAGTTTAAACCCTAATCCATAAACCCTAAACCCAAAAAGCTTAAACCCTATACCATAAACCCTAATCCCTAAACCTAACATGTAAATTTAAAAAAATAAAAAAACTAAACCCTAATCCCTAAACCCTAAACCCTAATCCAAAGAGCTTAAACTCTAATCCCTAAACCCTAAACCCAAAGAGCTTAAACCTTATACCATAAACCCTAATCTCTAAAAAAAATAGAAACAGTTAATTGTTAGACAGCATTTATTGTGTTGCCGTTTTCTTTTTTTTCTAACATTTTTTTACTTTTTTTTTTTAATTTTAACATTCTTGTGAGGTGAAATTATGATTGGTGCAGGGGAGAGTGGTGGATATAGAGATCCACCCTAGAAGTGGATCTAAGAACGTCTCTGAATATTGGTACCATCATAATTCATAAAACATCCTTGCATTGTGTTTTCCAAGTTCAACGTGTTTGTTTGTTATGCAGGAATTCATATCCTCAAATGCACGAAAATTATCTAAACATATATATCTAAAATTCATGGAATTCATCGAGTATTATATTACAGTATTAAGTAATACTCTCTCCCTTCTTAAAAGATTAATTTTATAGATTTTATTTTGAAAAAAATACCAAAAAATACCTGAACTTTATAAATATGGCCAAAAATACTTAAACTACAGAGCTCATCGAAAAATATCTGAATTATTTATTGACTTTCATTTAATACCTGGACTTTCAGTTGATCTAGCCAAAATAACACACAATTATCTTTTCTAAAAAAAAATCGTTAGAGGATACTGTTAAGACGAAACGACGTCGTTTTGTCCCAATGTTTGATTAAGTTTTAGTGAACAAAACGACGTCCTTTCGAAAACGACGTCCTTTCGAATAATTCTAAAAATTAAAACCTGTAGATCCTTAGGCTCAAACTTGGGTATTGTGTACAATGGGAAGGGGTTTGTAACCACTGAAACAATGACGTTTAATTGATATATGCTCAACAAAAATAATACTTATATTAATTTAATTGTTTATTAAATGTTTTGTTAAATTTAAAATGTTAATTAAATTTATTAAATTTATTAAAACGTTTTATTAAATTTATATGCATTTAGTAAATTGTTTATTTTTATGTATTAAATGTAAAAATGTTTTTACATTTAGTGAATATAAATTTAATAAATATTAAAACAAAAATATTTAATAAATTTAATAAATATTTTTATTTTACTAAATTCAAAACATTCATTAAACTTATATTTATTAAATTTAATAAATATTAAATTTAAATTTAAGTTTATTAAATTTATTAAATTTACGTTTAAACATAAATTTAATAAACTAATTAACATTTTAAATTTAATAAATATAAAATTTAATAAACAATTAAATTTAATATAAGTATTATTTGTGTTGAGCATATACCGATTCAATGTCATTGTCTCAGTGGTTACAAACCCCTTCCCATTGTACACAATACCCAAGTTCGAGCCCAAAGATCTATAGTTTTTAATTTTCAGAATTATTCGAAATGACGTCGTTTTGTTCACTTAAACTTAATCAAACATTGGGACAAAACGACGTCGTTTCGTCTTAACAGTACCTTCTAACGATTTTTTTTAGAAAAGATAACGGCGTGTTATTTTAGCTAGGTCAATTGAAAGTCCAGGTATTAAATGAAAGTCAATAAATAATTTAGGTATTTTTCGATGAGCTCTGAAGTTTAGGTATTTTTGGCCAAATTTACAAAGTTCAGATATTTTTTGGCATTTTTCTCATTTTATTTTTGTTTTAAAAAGATTGATGTTCTGCGTTTTATGCATTTTTTATTAATTAATGATGACGAATTGTAAACTTTAAAAAAATAATTAAATTTATTGAATTGTTATTGGTCCAAAGTTATAGGAAATTTTAATAACAAAAAACGATGCATTTATTAACATGTTTTAATTTGTCTTCTTAATATGTGTGAAATTTCTATAAAATCAATCTTTTAGAAATGGTGGGAGTATATATTTATATTGTATAAATATGTCAATAAAGTTTGGATCAAATCCATTTCTTCACCGGTACTACTTTTATATTTTAATTCCAAATGCAAACCAAACATCAACTTTTTATGATTTTCCCAAAAAATTATAATCTCCGTAAAATAGTGTTTATACAATTTTTATTACTTATATAAATTACTACAAAAGTATCTTACATCAGTTAAATAGTATAAAAACGATACAAAATTAATTTATTTACCAGTAAATAATATAAAATATGTGATTTAACTTTAGCTAGTTATAAAACTGATACCGTCAAAAAAGTATTAGAGGCTTTCTCCCTCTCTAGAGAATTTTCTCTCAAGCCTCCCAATTTTCTCTCATTCTTCTCAGATTCATATTTTTCAGAAAGAGGGATTATGTTTATGTACTATACCTCGGCTTTACAGTTTCCTATTATTTCCTTTGTGTGCTTTTAAAAATTATGACTTTTGTCAGATTTGTTCTGCGGTTTTAATTCGGATCTCCTCGCTCTTGCGAATTTCGCAATCTCTTCTCCGCTGGATCTTTCTCTCGTCGCAACCTTTGATTTTCTTCATTTTTCTTTTGGAAATCCTCATCGTCACGAAAATTAATATTTACCTCGTTTCCACCACTCCCAGAGGAAGAGCTTAGTGTCTGTCCGGTGAAGGAGCCTCTTCGTATTTGAAGATTTACCTCGTTTTTGAAGATTTACACACGAAAATTAAAATTAATATTTACCTCGTTTCTTTTGGAAATCCTCATGGTCAAAATTAATATTAGACCAATTCATGTGTCTGTCCGGTGAAGGAGCCTCTTCGTATTTGAAGATTTTTTTCGGCAAGGATTGGATCAGTGTTCATTTATCTGGCGGTGTCTATTTGGCGATTATCTTTTTCGGAGTTTTAGATCGGCAGTCAGGCTTCTTTTGAATGGTGGAGTTGGCGACCATCAGACTTTGCATATCAGAGTCTCTATGCGGCTGACACATGAACCTCATCAACAAAGCTATTGTCTCGTCTTGCCAAATGTATTTTCTTTGTTCTGATCCGATAGTGGCATATGGGCCATTTGTTTAGCCCAAATCCTCTAATATTCAGCTGTAGTACAACTGTTTTTCAAATGATAACAAAATCGACCAAAAACATTATATATATAACTGATATTCTCGGTTTAAAGGTTGATTGGTTCCTCAATACCAACCACAAACATAGATTTGCGGATGGTAACAGATTTGCGGATGGTAACGGCTTTTGGCGTTTGATAACAATCATGATATATTTTTTACCACCATGTATCGTTCAAAATCAAAAGTTCCTTCCCTCTACTGTTTGCATTTGCGGATGGTTGCATGTGGTTATTCTTTTTTAAAATTCATTTAAAAATCATTATATATATATATATAACAAGTTAAAAAAATTCAGATATTATAATTATGAATATATGAATAAATATGATTTTTTAGTTAATATTCACTAGTCACCTATCATAATTTTATATTTATAAGATTTTTAAACCAAAACATAAATTTGATAAAATTTTCTTTATATCTAACAAACTAAAATTTTCTTAAATCTAACATTAGTCTCCTCTAAATAAATAATTTCTTGATTGAAATTATAATTTTATCCAAACTAAAGAATTTTTTTTTAAATATAAATATTATACATATATTCTTTTATTATTAGTTATATTGAAAAGGTAAAGCTCTCAAATAATAAAAAATGAAAACCCTAATAATATCAACGCTTATATATATATATATATATAATTTAGAACTTATCAACTTATGTGTCCAACTCTAATTTTATACAAATTGAATTCATGGTTTCCATTAGGCCTGGGCATTTTATCCGGATCCAAAGAACCGAACCGAAACCAAACCGAATGAATTTTGATTCTAGATACTTTCGGGTATCGGGTCGGTTCTGGTAATACCCAATAACTGAACGGGTACCCGAAGTAACTATACTTTTAATTATATATAATAAATATTTTATATAGGTTTGGTTATTTTAGGTAGTTCGGATACATTTCGGATAAATCATATTTCTTTTTATAGGCTGATTTCGGGTAAATCAGTTATTTCAGAAAATCGAGTAGAGTTTAGTTATTTCGGGTATAAAATATCCAAAATGATCGGATATTTCGGTTAGAATTTGGTTACTTAGAATACAAAATAACCGAACCAATTGGTTACTTCGGGTATACTATGGTCACTTCGGTTACATTTTGGTTATTTCAGGTCCAAAACACTCGAAGTACTAAAATACCTGATTTTTTCGGGTATTTACCAATTCTTAAAATCTAATACTCACCCAACCCGAACCCGAAAAATACCGAACTGAATCCGGTCCAAAAATCTAAAATATTCGAATAGGTCTTATAATCTAAAACCGAAAAATCCAAAATTCGAAATACCTGACCTGAATATGAATGAATACCCGAACGCCCAGAGCTAGTTTCCATACATTGAAGAAAGTCAAAACACATGGGTAAGAAGCATTATGGTATCAGTAAATATGTCATTATGAAGTATTTATTTTGAATAAATGAATTAGTATTTTATCAATTGTTTTTATTTTAAATAATGTTAAACTATTGATTTTTATATTTAATATAAAAAAAAATAATTTTTGATGTTTTTATAGTTATTTATTTTATTTATTTTGATAATTTTTTGTTTAACTGTAAATCGCACTTGTTTGTTAACCAATCAACAATGTTCTGTAACTGAATACATTTTCAACAGTTAAAATAGTCATACAAACCACTTCAGAACGCTGGAAACCACAGCCGACCGTTTCCATAAATTTCCGCAGCCGCAACTACATCGACTGCGTTTAAACCAGTCAGCCCCTTAATAAAATTATATATGTATGAAAAAGACATATACTATCTTTGACACAAAAATATTTTTCAACTTAATTTATCTATCATGAATCAATTTATGTAGATTTTTTATAATCCGTCCAAATGCCAACTCATATAACCGCTGGATCGTACACAGCGTAACGGTTGATTCCATATGAAGGCATCTTAAATCAATAATAAGCCTGAAAATGCCAAATTTGATGAATGATGAGTCCGAAAATGCCAAATTTGATCACGGGGTTCATGCATATATAATATTATTAGTGGAGTAACGAATAAGTAAAATCACATATATAATTAGGGAGATAGTTGACAAAAACAAAACTAGGGAGATAATAATTACAAAAGATTATTATTATTAAAGATAGAAATCTAGATTATTGTATAAATATGTATATTTTTAAGGTATATATTATGGTAAAATTTGACATATTTGGTTTGTTTTGGTCAATATACGTTAAACCAATTGAAAAAGAATTTTGATTTAATCCAACGAACCGATCCTCAACCGCTCAACTAACGTACTCTATCTCGTTTAAATCTGAATAAGTTCAACAATTTGAAAACTCGGTTAGACATCTATTTACACTGATTATTGGATTTACGAACAATTTCAAACTTTAACCATCTATAAACTTTTAGTTTTGATCAATATAATTAAAGAGATAAGGATGTAAAGTTAGGATAAAGATAACAACGATATAATGTTATCTCTTAGATTTGGATATATCTTCTAGATCCTACAACTATGTATATATATGATCCTTTGTACATCTCAATATACACACTTTACATTCAATTCATATTATGGTATCAGAGTCTAAATCGTTCTAAAAGACCTAAATATTTTGATTTTGTCTCTCTTACGTTACCGCTTGTTATCCCTTCGATTTCAAGCTTTCTAAAAACCCTAATCTTTCGACAAGTTTCTTTCAAGAATGTCGGTTGATTCTACTACCTCTACTTCTACGACGAAAATATCAATAGATTCTCCATACTACCTACATCATTCAGATAATCCTGGTGCATTAATCACACCGGTACTTCTCAAGGATGATAACTATGCTGACTGGTCTACCGAGCTATGGAACTCTTCACAAGCTAAAAGAAAAATTGGTTTTATTGATGGAACAATAACAAAACCATCTTCAAATCCAGATTTGCTTCGTTGGATCGCAAATAATTCTATGATTGTAGGTTGGATCCGTACTTCTATAGATCCGGCTGTACGATCTACTGTCGCACATGTGGCAAATGCTCTTAAATTGTGGGAATCACTTCAGCGAAGGTTTTCGGTGAAAAACTCAGTACGAAAACACATGCTTGAAGATGAGATCACTAATTGCCGACAAAGCGGTCAGACTATTCTTGAATACTTTGGTCGTTTGTCTAAATTATGGGAGGAACATCACAATTTCTCGTCTCCGATTATGTGTACGTGTTCTGCCACTGCGGTTCTTGAGAAAGAACAGGAAGATGCTCGAGTTCACAAGTTTCTTTTTGGACTCGATGACAGCAGATTCGCGTCTATTCGCTCTCAAATAATAGATGAAGATCCGCTGCCTGACCTTAATACTGTGTACTCTCGGGTCGTTCGATCTGAACAACACTTAGCTACAACTCGAAATCAAGAAGCGAAACACGAGGCAATTGGATTCTGTGTTAAGACCGAAGCTTCCTCAAATATGATGCCTTCCGCTGCAGCAGTCAATGATTCTCGGAGTCGTGATCCATCGCGGTCATGTACTCACTGTCATAGGAAAGGACACGAGGCAGCTGAATGTTTCATTCTCCATGGCTATCCGGACTGGTTTCTGGAACAACAACAACAACAACGGTCTTCTACAACTGGCTCGAGCGGACGAGGACGAGGCGGACGTTCGGGTCATGGGAGAGGATGAACAAATTCATCTCGTTCTGCTTTTGTCAATGGCAACGACATTGTTGCAAACAATGTCTCCTCTGTTTCCAATGATCAAATAGCTACTCTTATCAATCTCCTCCAGAATCAAAATACCAAACTCAGCAGTGACGATATGGCCGATAATACTACTCTAACAACCGTCATTATTTGATGTGAGATGCGGACGGATGGTAGAGAGAGAGATGGCGCGAGCGGCCAGCGGTCGATGGAGCGGACGGTACGGGCGGCCGGTGAGCGAGCGGTACGGCTGGTAAAGGGTTGAGCGGGACAAGAAGCTGGCCGATGGCACTCTCTTCTTGTCAAGGAATGGTCGAGTGAGCTACTGAACTTAGAACTTTTAGAACAACAGGAACAAGCAAGCAACAAAGAGATTCATTTCTCCAAGGGGGCAGCCGCGCAAAGGAGAGAGAGAAATCACCAACTTAGGGTTTTTCTTTGTCTAAACTTACTTGACTTTAATTAAACTAAAAGAATGTTTAAATAACTAACAACTGAAAGCATATGGGCCAGAAACAATTGGGCCATCGAAAATACTAAAAAAAACAAGGGAAATAAGACTTAAAAACGAGAAAGGAAAGTCTTGGTCGAAAATAGAGAAGGGGACGGCCTGTCTCTCTAACGAGCGGGCCTCAGATCACCTCGTTAAAAACCTTGTGAAGAAAACCCATTTGGGACAAAACCTCACAAGGGAAAAAGAGTATGATCCTTAGTCCAGAGGTAGACCGGTCGAGGGATCGTCTGACTCGATACAGAAGATCATGGTCGGTCCGATCGTCCGGAGTAAGGGCTAGGGCGTGGCCGGGTCGAATGGGTCGCCAGCTTCAGTCTGGATCATCCTCTGGGCCAACTGGTTAAGGACAGATTATCCTTGATCGAGCTAGCCTAGCTGGGTCGTGATGTCTTCTATGCTTATCTTCAAGATCAGCTGCTCCATGGCATTGTTGAATTCAACTTGTATCTGTCTCCATACCGAACGTGTCCTCGGTACGTCTCGCATGGTTGGAAACAGGTCGGCCAGCCTCTTGGCCGAGTCTGGTCGTCTTGCTCGTCCAGCTTAGTGTCAGTCAAGCTGATGTCCTCATCATTCCCACCCTCTTGAAGAGGTTCTGGCCTCAGAATGGTATCACCTGGGAGTTCCAATTGATAGGCGTTGTCGTTGATCTTCTTCAGGACCCGGAATGGCCCATCTCCACGTGGAGCAATTGGATTTCCTTTGGCTTCGGAACCGTTCATGTCGCATGCGAACCCAAACCCAGTTGCCTGGTCTTATGTCGACCTCCTTCCTGTGCTTGTCAGCTTCCTTCTTGTACTGCTCCGTTCTCTTCTCGATGTTCTCCTTGACCGCTTGGTGCAGCTTAGCGACGACCTCGGCCTTACGCTCTCCGTCGAGATTAATGAACTCCAGTGCGGGCAGTGGCTTCAGATCAAGTGGGGTATCTGGCTTAAATCCATAAACAACCTCAAAAGGAGACGTCTTAGTAGCAGAGTGTTTGACACCGTTATAAGCAAATTCAACAAAAGGAATGCAATCTAACCATTTTGATAAATTTTTACCAACCGTGGCCTTTAAGAGGGTTGAGAGAGTTCAGTTCACGACCTCGGTCTGTTCATCTGTCTGTGGATGACAAGTGGTCGAGAACAGCAGCTTGGTCCCTAGTTTAGTCCACAACGTCCTCCAGAAGTGTCCTAGGAAGGTCGGATCACGATCTGAGACGATAGTCCGGGGCAGTCCGTGCAATCTTACTACTTCTTTGAAGAAGAGGTCGGCTGTCTGGGTCGCATCGTTCGTCTTAGAACACAGTATGAAATGAGCCATCTTCGAGAATCGATCGACCACAACGAAGATTGCATCTTTGTTCCTGATCTTAGGCAACCCAAGCACAAAATCCATGGAAATATCGACCCATGGTCGGTTAGGTATATGCAAAGGTAAGTAGAGACCGTGAGGATGTGACCTGGATTTAGACTTAAGGCACGTGACACACTTGGAGCAGAAATGCTCCGTGTCTCGTTTCTGATGCGGCCAGCAGAAGTGTTCGACCAGGACATTCAGTGTCTTGTCCACACCAAAGTGTCTTATCAGTCCTCCTCCGTGAGATTCCCGGATCATAAGTTCCCTCATCGATCCTTAAGGAATTCACATGCGTTTTCCTCTGAACAGGAACCCATTGTGCACGTAGAAAACTCCCTTTGTTCCCTTGCGATATTCCTGAAAAATCTCACCAAAATCAGGATCAGTATCATACTCTTCTTTAATAAGTTCAAACCCTAAGACTTTGGCCTCCATAGTACTGATGAACGTATATCTCCTGGACAGTGCATCAGCTACGACGTTCTCCTTTCCCTTCTTGTACATAATGATGTACGGGAAGGTCTCCACGAACTCAAGCCACTTGGCGTGTCTCCTCTTCAGATTCGTCTGTCCTCTCAGGTGCTTGAGTGTTTCGTGGTCGGTATGAATAACGAACTCTTGGCCAGCAAGTAATGCTGCCACGTCTCCAAGGATCTGACCAACGCATACAGCTCCTTGTCATAGATAGGATAGTTGAGCGTGGCCCCACTCAACTTCTCACTGAAATAGGCGACCGGCCGTCCCCCTTGTGTCAAGACAGCTCCAATTCCTAAACCTGTGGCATCACACTCAGTCTCAAAAGTTTTATCAAAATTAGGCAAAACCAAGATATGAGCATGGGTTAGCAAATCCTTGAGCTTTCGGAACGCGGACTCCTGCGCTTGGCCCCATTTGAACGGGACGTCCTTCTTGATCACGGCTGTAAGTGGGGCGGCCACCGTGCTGAAATCCTTCAAAAACCATCGGTAGAAGCTGGCCAGTCTGTGGAAACTCCTGACATGGCCGATCGTGGTCGGGGTCGGCCATTCCTCAATCGATTTGATCTTCTCCTGGTCAACCTGTAAACCCTGCGAACTCACAACAAATCCTAAAAAGACAAGCTTATCAGTGCAGAAGGTGTACTTTTTGAGGTTTGCGTAAAGACCCTTCTGTCGAAGAGTATCTATCACTTGCTCAAGGTGCACCAGATGGTCAGCAAAACATTGAGTATAAATCAAAATATCATCGAAATAAACAACAAAAAACTTATTGATGTAGACCCTTAAGACCTGGTTCATGAGACACATGAACGTACTAGGCGCGTTCGTGAGGCCGAATGGCATGACCAGCCACTGGTATAGGCCTTGCTTGGTCTTGAAGGCCATTTTCCATTCGTCGCCTTCCTTCATTCGGACATGATGGTATCCGCTTCGTAGATCGATCTTAGAGAATACAGACGCTCCATGCAGCTCATCCAACATATCGTCCAGCCGTGGTATAGGATGCCGGTACTTGATGGTGATATTGTTGATTGCCCGACAGTCGATGCACATCCTCCAAGATCCGTCCTTCTTGGGAACCAATAAGATGGGAACAACACACAGACTGAGGCTCTCGCGAATGTAGCCCTTGGACATGAGGTCATGTACTTGCTTCTCCAGTTCCTTGGACTCGGTCGGATTCACTCGGTATGCCGGCCGGTTGGGCAGGGCCACTCCTGGCACAAGATCGATCTGATGCTCAATGCCTCTGATGGGAGGTAGACCGGCTGGTATCTCTTTTGGAAAGACATCCTTGAACCTGTCCAACAAAGAAACAACTTCCCCGGGCAGCTCAACATCGTTTGAACACGAGTGTAAAACCTCCCTAAAGATCATTAGTAGCACCTGCGTGTTTTGAACAATAGCTCTAGAGACGGAATGGGAAGAGATAAGGAGATTGGTCTTACTGTTCTTCTTGTCCTTGGCAAGACGCAGTTGCATCTCATGCACTTCCTGCGGTGTAAGCGTTGCAAGATGGTACTTCCGCTTATCATGGACGAAGGAATAATGATTGGTCCGCCCGTTGTGCAAGGACTCCTTATCGAACTGCCACGGTCGGCCGAGCAATAGGTGTCCAACCTGTATAGGAACCACATCGCATACTACCTGATCATGATATCGTCCAACGCTGAAAGGCACGGTCACTTGATCTGCGATCCTTATCTCCGTGTCGTCGTTCAGCCATCGAAGCCGGTACGGTCGCGGATGCTTGGTCACTTGAAGGCCAAGCTTGTCGACCATGTTTCTGCTAGCCACATTAGTACATGATCCACCATCAATAATAAGGCTACATACCTTACTGTTCACAGTGCAGCGAGTGTGGAAGTTGTTCTTGTTGGGATAGTGTCCTGAAATCACACTTGTACTCACTCCTGATGATAGTTGTGTGTCGAGATCAGACATTCGTATAATACTGGGCGGTTGCAATGTTTTGCTAGAAGCCTCTTGCAATCCGTAAGTTGTAGACTTACTGCCAGTATTATATGATCCTATAGGGTCACACACCTAAGCAAACTGGAAGCTAAAACATGGGAATGATCATTATGGTAATGATCATGTTAATGTGTATTGGATACACATTAATATTGAGTTTCGAATAGTGTGTCGATCGACACGGTATGTGTGTCGATCGACACAGGGTCGATTCCGAAACTGAGTTTCGGTTTTATGACTCAAAACTAATCTAATTAATCATGGTTCGGTTTAAGTCATTCCAGGTCATTTATATAGTGATATAGTTTCGACCTGGAGCCCTAGCCGTTGAGTTTTTCTCTGAGAGAAAAGCAGAAACACCAGAAACTCTCAGATCCTATAGATCCGGCACTAGCATCCCGGTTTCCAGGTTTGTGTGCGTGTGTATCTGGTAGAGGCGAAGCATCTGAGTCGCTTACTGATCTCGTTCACCAATCATTCCGCTGCCAGTTCTAGGTAAGAACGAGGTTGGTAATTTCAATATAACGAAACCTAGATCCTAGGAGATCCAACAGTGGTATCAGAGCGTGTTAGGGTTTAGTCTATTGAATCTGAAGCACTTAAATTCGAATACTGATGTTATTGAATTGATTGTTGCTTGGTAAATCGAATTTTCATGATGTAAATCTCGGATTAGAACCTCTGTTGAAAATTCGATGTCTGCGTTTTCGCAGAGTGTCGATCGACACAAAGCGTGTGTCGGTCGACACAGAGCAAAAATGCATAAATAACATTTAGGGTTTTCGCAGCGTGTCGATCGACACTAAGCGTGTGTCGGTCGACACAGAGCGAAAACGCGTAAATAACTTTAGGGTTTGTCGCATGGTGTCGATCGACACTAAGCTTGTGTCGGTCGACACATCGCGAAAACTTGTAAAAGATATTAGGGTTTTCGCACAGCATCGATCGACGCACTGGGTGTGTCGGTCGATGTACCGCGAAAATGCGAAAGATTTGAAATCGCACTGTGTCGATCGACACACTGGGTGCATCGGTCGACACAAACTATGCGAATGGATAGATCGGTTCAATTGGATTGAACTGGTTATCTCGCATGGTTATGTCGGTTTAATTTACAATCCCTAATACTCTACTGTGTCGATCGACACAGGTTTAATGTCGGTCGACACAAGCCTTACGATTGGTTGAATCGGTTCAATTGGATTGAACTGGTTATCATGCTTGGTTAAGGCAGATAAGATCGGTTTAAATTGGATGAATTGGTTCAATTGAATTGGACTGGTTATCTCAATTAGAATAAACCGATTTAATTGGTTAAGATCAGTTTGATTGGATAAGTCGGTTCAATTGGATTGGACCGGTTATCGCGATTAGTTAAAACTGGTTGAATCGGTTCAATTAGATGGACTGTTTAAATTGGATTTGACCGGTTATCTCGAATGATCTGAAGGTTGCATATCAAAAGTCGACCAAGTGTGTCAGTCGACGCATATGGTGACAATGCGAACCGTAATCGTTTGGTTTTGAGCCAAATGATTCAGAAACCGAACCGAATCACCTAACCCACTGAAATTAGAACGATTAAAACTTAATTAAAATTAGAAGTAAAATGTTCTAAACCTGTCTAATACACATTGGATGTGTGTTAGATCAAAGCTTAGTTTCAATAAGGTCAACTGTCAAGACTCGTTTCGTTGTTGGATAGTCTTGCCAAGAGCTTGGTATCCACAATTACGTGAGTAAGGCAGATAGTAACATTGATGGTCTTGCAGTGCTTGACATCTACAATTACGTGACCTAAGAGATTGAATTACTAATCTTTTAAAGTTCCATTTCCTCAACTAAATATCAAGTGACCTTGATGTCTTGCCCAATTTTGTCTACTGTCAAGACTCGTTTCATTGTTGGATAGTCTTGGAGTCCTTGGTATCCACAGTGACATGAGTAAGGCAGGTGATCATTGATAGACTTGCAGTGCGACTGTCAATGATCACAAGACAGAAGAGATTGGTTTACTTGACTGGGCTGTCAGAAGTTCTGGGCCCAGAGACGTCAGAGTGGATGAGACATGGATTGTCTCATCTACGACCAAGAGTTGTACTATGTACAATTAGCAATGGTTTGCTTACCTAGATTACTAAACTCTGGGTGATGACGAGTCGTCCACTCAGATCTTAGTGATGTATGGATCTTGGATCATTATATTCATTGAGGAAACATTGTTTGAATATAATGCGAGTTTTCTTATTGGATAAGATTCCTCATTTCCTGAAATCATAACTAAAATTTTCTTTGATTAAAATTTTCAGCCTATGTCTAAAACTACCTTCTCGTTACGACCCGTCCTTGAGAAGGACAAGTTAAATGGGTCAAATTTCCTGAATTGGTATCGCAATTTGAGATTAATCCTCAAGCAGGAGAGTAAGGACTATGTCCTTGAGAAAGCTCTTCCAGAAAGGCTTGGGGCCAATCGCTCGAATACAGTATATAATGCTTGGAATAAGCATTATATTGATGTGGTAGATGTGCGTGGTCTGATGTTGGCTACCATGAACTCGGACTTGAAGAGTCAATACGAGAACATGGAGTCGCCAATAGAGATGATCACCAGCCTGAAACTGAAGTTTCAGGATCTGGCACGAGTTGAGAGATTCCAGATGGTGAAGTCTCTCACTGGGTGCAGACTACCAGAGGATGTTCCAGTGAGTCCTCATGTCATTAAAATGATGGGTTACGTTGATAACCTGGGGAAACTGGCTGGTCCTGTCAGCTTAGAGTTGGCTACTAACATCATTCTGCAGTCACTGCCATCAAGTTATGATAAGTTCATGAAGAATTATATCAAGAAAGGCTTGACAAAGACGTTGACTGAGCTGCATGGCATGCTCAAGACAGCAAAGCAAAACATCAAAAAGGGTAAAAGATTTGAGAAATCTTATGTAGACAAGGGCAGAGACAGGGCCGTCCAGATTTGGAATCAGGATAAGCCTGTGTCATCTTATAAGCCCAAGTCTGGCCCATCTGGTGTTAGAAAGTGCTTCTACTATGATGAGTATGGACATTGGAAGAGAGATTGCATTAAATTCTTGGAAGATTCACAAGAGATGAAGGAGATGTATGGTACTTCTTCTTCAGATATTGTGTTATTAATTCAAGTTCTACATATGTATTGGATACTAGTTGTGGTACTGATATTTTGAAAATATGCAGGGCCTAAGCAACAGTAGAACGTTGAAGAAAGGACAAGTGGAACTGCGTGCCTGGTATGGAGCAATGGTTGCTGCATAAGCCGTAGAGATTCTCCACTTGTAGGAGCCTTTCAAGCTTGGTTTTTGAATTAAGTAATTGCTACTATGTACCTGCTTTATGCAGAAATGTCTTTCATTTTCTTGTGAGAATTTGGATGCTTTTCATTCTGATAAAAGACAAGTTTTGCTCTTTTGATCTTAATGAAATATTATATGGTAGCACCCCTTTTGAAAGGGTTTTATATCTTAAACCAACATACGCTTAAATATAACATAAATATCAAACGATTTAAGTCTGATGACTTGAACTCGATTTTTCCTCAGCATAGTCATATTGACCGAATAGAGTGAAGCAGCTTCAGAAGTTCCATAGTTATGGGCTTCAGGTTCATTTGATTGTAAATCAATTGAGATATGAATTCTGCTTGCTGGGCCAAATGACTAAGGCTTCTTTAGCAGAGCTAAAGAAACGGGCCAGAGACTCGTTGAGCCTTACACATACTGATGTATGCGGCCCGATGAGCATTAGTGCCAAAAGAAAACTTCAATACTTCATTGACTTATTGATGGCTTCAGTAAGTATGACTGTGTTCATTTGATGAGACACAAGTCAGAATCCTTTGGAATGATCAAAGGAGTTTCAGAATGAAGTATAGAACCGATTTGACATAAGTATTGTGATCCTCGATTAGATCGCGGAGGAAAATACTTGAGTCAAGAATTGAGTGATCATCTAAGTGAGTGTGAAGTCATTTCACAGCTCATCTCTCCTAAAACCTTGAACGGTATTTCTGAGAGAATGAATCGGATCTTATTGGATATGATCCGATTAATGATGAGTCACATGAATCTTCCATTATCCTTTTAAAATACGCTCTAAAATGAACCTGTTTACGCTAAATAAGTTTTCTATCAGAATCAGTGAAAAACACCACATTGGATGTGGACTGGGTGATTTCCAAATATGTTTTTCTGATTAATTGGGGTTGCAAGGTTTGTGTAAGGCAGTTGTCAACAAACAAACTTGAACCCAAATCTGATGAGTGCTGCTTCGCTGGTTGTCCTAGGGAAACCGAGGCTTAGTACTTTTGCAGCCAATCCGAGAACAAAGTTTTGTTGTTCGGAACTCTGTTTTTCCAAGAAGAACAGTGGGAGTAAAAGTACAGCTCGAAGAAATTCGAGAAACACAGGAGGCTGTTAAACCTGTTGAGGGAGAGCAGCAGTTGGATCTACAAATTACTGTAGGATCGACACCTGTGGAGCCTGAAATTCGCTGATCCTAAAGGATCCGTCACTAACCCGAGAGTGATTTCTCGTGACCGATTGCCGTGATCTGATGATCATTGAAAAGTGACGAGCCTGCCAAATTCAAAGAAGCGATGGTGAGCCCCAACTCCGAAAATAGGCTGGGTATGCATGTTAGCTTCACCAATCTATTCATATATTGAAGCAAACATCTTGGAGTTGGAATCTATGTTCTGTTAAAACGGTCAAAGGCTTTGACTCGATCAGGAACGAATAGAAACAATGCGTTTACAAGTAAACTAGTGGGAGCGTAGTTGCAATTCTCAAACTGTATGTTTAGAACGTACTTAATCTCATAAACGACGTTCTGACGCTAAAGTCTTGTCAAGATTTGGGTCGGAAGTCAAACTTAACGATGGACATGGGAGAAGCCGCGTAAGCTCTCAGAATATGGATCCATTGAGATGGATCAGAAGAGCTAATTGGATTGTGTCAGAATCCTTATGATTATAAGGTACTGGACAGTTCCAATATGCATGATTCCAAGAATGGCTTCACACCAAAGGTCTTATGGCAATGATCTTAGCAAGACGAAGTGTTTTGGACACTGGCTGAGCTAGTGTCTATGAGTGAGATTCCTTTTTGCTCATGCAATAGAATCCATCATGAATGCCATATTTTGCGCTCGTCTAAATGCAGCTGACGCATAAAGCATGACGAGAAGATACCAATTTGTTCCGGTAAGAGTCACTGGACAGTTGTAAGGAATATCCCCAAGTGTTTGAGAAACACTAAGGATAGGTTCTTGCACAACTGAGAAATAGACGAATCAGTTATGAGTAGTTAGACGGACAAAGATGATTCCCGGTTTTCACCTGGTTATGTCATTTTGCATGTGTAACGGTACTGTCTGTTGGAAAGGTTTCCAAGCAGAGGACCGTAGAATAGAGCTCATTAAAGAATAGCGGTTGGAATAGTTCCAAGCAAGAACACCGCAGCATCTCTCACAACCTAAGCACGAGTTGTATACTGTAGCTGTAGGTACTAGATATCTAAAGACTTGGTCTTGATTCTAGTGGGAGTTAGTTTAGTTATGATGTTCAGATAGATATGGTCATGTTTATGAAAAACTGGCATCGACATTATTTGACTATTGGATAATTAAATAATGGTCCCAAGATAAGTTTATGTCATACTATAGGTCATCAAGTTGAGGACTTGATCATGAAACCCTATAAGTAACAAATGACATAAATTATGATGTGTCCCTAGTCGAGGTTGTTAAAGTGGGACAATAACAACCGCGAGAGACTAGATTGTGAGGTGATTGTTGACTAAGTTTCATGGAGTCAATGATATGAGTATCACAGTCAGTCACATAGATATATGTTGGTGAACATATGATCGGACATGACCCGCTAATGAGAAGTCTACAAGATAGTTATATATGTGTGTCATAAGAGGTTCTCATTACGACTATAGAGTATAGTCCTTAGACCTGAGTTCATCATGCTTTCTTGCATATGAATTGGTACACTTTGACCTTGTCAAACGTCGACCCGTAACTGGCGATTATAACGACACTGTTCAAGTATATCATGAAGTGTGCGTTGAAATAGGGATGGAACAAGATGGGATTTGTCCCTCCTGAATAACGGGAGATAAATATCTCAGGGCCTATCGAAGATTTAATACTGAGAAAAATTTGTGGCCCCACTCAAACGAACTGTAGTTCAGTTGTTTGTAATGTTCAGTATAAGATCAGGAGTTCGATAAACACGATGTTGGCTTAATAAGGATGACACCAATCTTGCCTTATGCCAAATCGAGATATAGAGACAAAAGGATTATAGGAATTGATGATTCCAGTACAAGTGGGAGATTGTTGGGATAGTGTCCTGAAATCACACTTGTACTCACTCCTGATGATAGTTGTGTGTCGAGATCAGACATTCGTATAATACTGGGTGGTTGCAATGTTTTACTAGAAGCCTCTTGCAATCCGTAAGTTGTAGACTTACTGCCAGTATTATATGATCCTATAGGGTCACACACCTAAGCAAACTGGAAGCTAAAACATGGGAATGATCATTATGGTAATGATCATGTTAATGTGTATTGGATACACATTAATATTGAGTTTCGAATAGTGTGTCGATCGACACGGTATGTGTGTCGATCGACACAGGGTCGATTCCGAAACTGAGTTTCGGTTTTATGACTCAAAACTAATCTAATTAATCATGGTTCGGTTTAAGTCATTCCAGGTCATTTATATAGTGATATAGTTTCGACCTGGAGCCCTAGCCGTTGAGTTTTTCTCTGAGAGAAAAGCAGAAACACCAGAAACTCTCAGATCCTATAGATCCGGGACTAGCATCCCGGTTTCCAGGTTTGTGTGCGTGTGTATCTGGTAGAGGCGAAGCATCTGAGTCGCTTACTGATCTCGTTCACCAATCATTACGCTGCCAGTTCTAGGTAAGAACGAGGTTGTTAATTTCAATATAACGAACCCTAGATCCTAGGAGATCCAACAGTTCTCTCGTTGAACCGTCTCGGGATCAACAAGTGCACTGAGAGCTCTCCTGATTACCAACAGCTCTCCAGAGTCGGGATACTCTATAGGCGTCCCTGATTCAAGCTCCTCAACGTCTTCATCCTCATGTTCGTCCTGAGACTCGTACTCGCCAGCTTTGTTCAGGATCATGATCCTCCGGTTCGGACAGTCTCGAGCCATATGTCCTTTGCCCTGACATTTAAAATAGGTAATATCTCTAGAACGCGACGTGTTAGGGAACTTACCTGGTTTGGTCGGTTGGGCTTAGACGTCTCAATGGTCGGCCGCTTGAATCTGGACTCGACCTCAACCGGCTTACCTTTGTCGATAGGTCGTGGGGCCGGTGCAGTCCATGACGTGCTGGCTCGAGGCCGGGTCGTGGACATGGACTTTCACTAGTTATGATGCTCAACCTGTATACGCAGATGCAACAATTCGGGCATATCGTGATAAGGCTGAATTTCTACCTTTCGAGCGATCCGTTCGTTCAGCCCGTCCACGAACTGGGCCATCAGGGTCTCTTCCGAGTCTTTCAGCTCAAGCCTGTTCCGTAATTGCTCAAACTCTTCGAAGTATTCTTCGACCGTCTTAGTTCCCTGCATCAACTTACGAAAACGTTTCTACAAATATCGGTGGAAATGGGTTGGAACATACGTTTGCCTTAGTTGGAACTTTATGTCGGTCCAGGTAGTAATCGGTTCGTACCGATGGCGCCTTCGTTCCGCGACGTCCTGGTCCCACCATGACAGGGCATGTCCTGTGAACTGGGCTACTGCAAGAGAGATCTTCCTGTGTTCGGGATAGCCGTAATGGTCAAAGATATGCTCCATCCTCCGTTCCCAATCTAAGTAAGCCTCCGGGTCCACTTTTCCTGCAAATGTAGGAGGTTTTAGTTTAATATCATTAGGATATGGACGTTGTACCTCTTGTTCTCGAATGTGTCCACGGTGAATTGGATCGCGCTGGTATGGTTGTCGAGGTCCGTGGCGTTCATCCTCGAGCTCGTCCGTGTCATCGTCCATGTCGTCCAGTCGGACGTCCTGAAAGCGTTCGGGTCGTTTTACCCGTCTGCGGTGTGGGCCTGGTCGACGTTGCTGGTCAAACCGAGGCGGTTGGGCCTATGGCCTATGCTGATGCTCTCCTGGCCGAGGCTGATATGCCCCAAACCAAGGCTGCTGCTCTTTCGGTCGAGGCCGCGGGACACCGGGACGCTCCAGACAGTCAAGCCGAGCTCCAAGCGTCTGGCCGATAGCTTGGATTGCGGCCATTAGCTGTTCAAGGTCAGCTGGTCCGGCTGGTGGATTGGGTTGTTCCTGAGCCATTCGTCTGCACACTTAAAAAACAAGTCAAACGTACCAACAAATTGTTGGGATTATGTCCTGAAATCACATTGTACTTACTCTAAAGATAGTTGTATTGTCGAGATCGGACAATTCATATGATACTGGGTAGTCATAATGTTTTGCTAGAAACCGCTTATGACAAATGAGTTGTAACTCATTTCTAGTATCATGTGAACCTAAAGGGTCACACACCTAAGCAAGTTGGATACACTTCTGTAGGGAATTGATCATTGGCATATGGTCCGATCAATGTGTATTGGATACACATTGAATTCGTGTGTTAAGAGGTGTGTCGATCGATGCCATTGGTTCAACGATCGACACAAGGTCGATACCGTAACTGATGTTACGGTTTGTAAACCATGGGCCTATTTATAGGGGCCAGGTTACACGACCTAGGTAGTGAGAGTGGTTGCAGACAGTTTTTTCCTGGAAGAAAAACAGACCCTCTTCCTCGAGAAACACATAGAGAATCCCAGGAGATCCGATCACCGGTACTAGCATCCCGGCGGATTCCAGCTTGTGTGCGTGTGGACTACGATAGAGGCACAGCGATTGAGGCGCTCTAGATCTCGTTTACCTGCTCCAATTTCCGCTGCCAATCTACAGGTAATCACGAGGTCAGTTCTTAGATTCAATCACCTAGACCCAGGATCCTAGGGAATCCAACAGTGGTATCAGAGCCATAGGGTTTAATCGTTTGAATCAGTAGCCTAGAATTCGATTAAATGGCATTTTGATTGAATTGATGCTAGCTAGGATTCGTTTTGTTAATAAAAATCTTGGATTTGTTAATATCGAAAACGAAGAACTGTGTTTTCGCACAGCATCGATCGATGCAGCGCGAAAACGGCAAAACTGATTTAGGGTTTTCGCACAGCATCGATCGGTGCACTGGGTGCATCGATCGATGCAGCGCGAAAATGCAAAAGCAATTGTGTTTTCGCATAGCGTCGATCGACACAAGTTTGTGTAGATCGATGCACCGTGAATTCGCCCAATTAAAACAATGGGTTTCGACTTAGAAATCGCACTGTGTCGATCGACACACTGGGTGCATCGATCGACACAGGCTGTGCGAAAGGATAAATCGGTTCAATTGGTTTGAACCGGTTATCTCGCATGGTTATGTCGGTTTAATTCGATTAAAATTCCCTGATACCCTACTGTATCGATCGACACAGGTTTAGTGTCGGTCGACACAGTCCTTGCGATTGGTTAATCGGTTCAATTGGATTGAATTGGTTATCATGCTTGGTTAAGGTAGGTCAGATCGGTTTAAATTGGATGAATTGATTCAATTGGATTGATTTAGTTATCTCAATTGGAATAAACCGATTTGATTGGTTAAGATCAGTTTGATTGGATAAGTCGGTTCAATTAGATTGGACCGGTTATCGCAATTGGTCTAAGACCGGCTATAGGGTTGAAAAAGGTTGCATATCAAATGTCGACCAAGTGTGTCAGTCGATGCGCATGGTGACGATGCGAACCGTAATCGTTTGGTTTTTGAACCAGATGATTGAAAAACCGAACCAAATGATCTAACCCACTTAAATTAGAGCAAGTAAAACTTAATTGAAATTAAAAGTTAAAAATGTTCTAAACCTGTTTAATACACATTGGATGTGTGTTAGACCGAAGCTTAGTTATTCAATATGGTCAACTGTCAAGACTCGTTTCGTTGTTGGATAGTCTTGCCAAGAGCTTGGTGTCCACAATTACATGAGTAAGGCAGGTAGTAGTGTTGATGGTCTTGCAGTGCTTGACATCAACTATTGCATGACCTAAGAGATTGAATTACTAATCTTTTAAAGTTCCATTTCCTCAAATAAATATCAAGTGATCTTGATGTCTTGCCCAATCTTGTCTGCTGTCAAGACCCGTGTCGTTTGTTGGATAGTCTTGGAGTCCTTGGTATCCACTGCAACATGAGTAAGGCAGGTGGTCATTAATAGACTTGCAGTGCGACTGTCAATGATCACAAGACATGAAAAGATTGGTTTAACTTGACTGGGCCATCAGAAGTTCTGGGCCCAGAGACATCAGAGTGGATGAGACATGAATTGTCTTATCTGCGACCAAGAGTTGTACTGGGTACAATTAGCAATGATTTGCTTACCTGGATGACTAAAGTTTGGGTGATGGCGAGTCGCCCACTCGAATTTTGGTGATCCGAGGATCTTGGTTCATTGTATTCATCTGAGGAAACATAGTGATGAATACAATGCGAGTTTTCTTATTAGATAAGATTTCTCATCATATACATAACTAAATCTTTGTTTTATTGGATTTCAGCTTATGTCTATGACTACTTTCTCGTTGCGATCCGTCCTTGAGAAGGACAAGTTAAGTGGATCCAACTTCCTCGATTGGTATCAGAATCTGAGATTCATTCTCAAGCAGGAGAGCAAGGACTATGTCCTTGAAAAGGCTCTTCCAGAAAGGCTTGGGACCAATCGCTCGCATGCAGCATATAAGGCTTGGAATAAGCATTATATTGATGTGGTAGATGTGCGTGGTTTGATGTTGTCTACCATGAACTCGGACTTGAAGAGTCAATACGAGAACATGGAGTCGCCGATAGAGATGATCACCAGCCTGAAACTGAAGTTTCAGGATCTGGCACGAGTTGAGAGATTCCAGATGGTGAAGTCTCTAACTGAGTGCAAGCTACCAGAGGATGCTCCAGTAAGTCCTCATATTATTAAACTGATGGGTTACATTGACAACCTGGGGAGACTGGAATGTCCTGTCAGCTTAGAGTTGGCCACTGACATCATTCTGCAGTCACTACCGTCAAGCTATGATAAGTTCATCAAGAACTATATCAAGAAAGACTTGACGAAGACGTTGGCTGAGCTGCATGGCATGCTCAAAGCAGTAGAGCAAGACATCATAAAGGGCAAAAGATTTGAGAAATCTTGTGCTGGCAAGGGTAGAGACAGGGCCGTCCAGATTTGGAATCAAGATAAGCCTGTGTCATCTTTTAAGCCCAAGTCAGGCCCATCTGGTGTTAAAAGGTGCTTCTACTGTGATGAGTCAGGGCATTGGAAGAGAGATTGCATTAAATTCTTGGAAGATTCACAAGAGATGAAGGAGATGTATGGTACTTCTTCTTCAGGTATTGTGTTATTAATTCAAGTTCTACATAAGTATTGGATACTAGTTGTGGTACTGATATTTTGAAATATGCAGGACCTAAGCGACAGTAGAATGTTGAAGAAAGGACAAGTGGAACTGCGTGTCTGGTTGAAGCAATGGTTGATGCATGAGCCGTAGAGATTCTCCACTTGTAGGAGCCTTTCATACTTGGTTTTAGAAATTAAGTAATTGCTACTATGTATCTGCCTTGTGCAGAAATGTTTTCGTTTTCTTGTAAAGAATTTGGATGTTTTTCATTTTGATAAAAGACAAGTTTTGTTCTTTAGATCTTAATGAAATATCATATGGTAGCACCCCGTTTAGAATGGGTTTTATATCTTAAACCAGCGAAAGTTAGAATATAACACTAATACTAAAGGTTTAAGTCTGATGACTCAAACTCGACTTTTCCTTGGCACAGTCGTTTTGACCACATAGAGTGAAGCGGATTCAGAAGTTCCATGGTTATGGGCTTCAGGCTCATTTAATTGTAAATCATTTGAGACATGAATTCTGCTTGCTGGGCCAAATGAATGAGGCTTCTTTAGCAGAGCTAAAGAAAAGGGCCAGAGGCTTATTGGGCCTTACACGTACTGATGTATGTGGCCCGATGAGCATTAATGCCAAAGGAAATCTTCAGTACTTCATTAACTTATTGATGGCGTCAGTAAGTATGGCTGTGTTCTCATGATGAGACACGAGTAGGAATCTTTTGAGGAGTTCCCAAAAATGAAGTATAGAACTGATTTGACAGAAGTGTTGAGATCCTCGATTAGATCGCGGAGGAAAATACTTAAGTCAAGAATTGGGTGATCATCTGAGTGAGTGTGAAGTCATACCACAACTATTTTCTCATGGAAAGCCTAAATTGGTGTTTCTTAGAAAATGAATCAGATCTTATTGGATATGCTCCGATTAATGATGGGTCACATGAATCTTCCACTATCCTTTTAAAATACGCTCTAAGATGAATAAGTTTACGCAAATTATGTTTCTGTCAAAATCAGTTGAAAGACACCACATTGGATGTGGACTGGGTGATTTCCAAGTATGTTTGCAAAGTTTGTGTAAGGCAGATGTCAACAAACAAACTTGAATCCAAATCTGATAAGGGCTGCTTCACCGGTTGTCCTAAGGAAACCGAGGCTTAGTACTTTTGCAACCAATCCGAGAACAAAGTTTTGTTGTTCAGAACCATGTTTTTCCAAGAAAACAGTGGGAGTAAAAGTACAGCTCGAAGAAATTCGAGAAACACAGGAGGCTGTTAAACCTGTTGAGGAAGAGCAGCAGTTGGATCTACAGAGTGTTGTAGGATCTGAACCTGTGGAGCCAGAATTTCGTTGATCCTGATGGATCCGTCACTAATCCGAGGGTGATTCCTCATGACCGATTGCCGTGATCTGATGATCATTGAAAACTGACGAGCATGCGAAATTCAAAGAAGCGATGGTGAGCCCCAACTCCGAAAATTTATAGAAACCGTGCGTTTACAAGTAAACAAGTGGGAGCGTAGTTGCAATTCTCAAAACTGTATGTTTATAACACACTTAATCTCATAAACGACGTTCCGACGCTGAAGTCTAGTCAAGGTTTGGGTCGGAAGTCAAATTCAATAATAGACGTGGGAGAAGCCACGAAAGTTCTTGGAATATGGATCCATTGAGATGGATCAGAAGAGCTAATTGGATCGTGCCAGAATCCTTATGATTATAAGGTACTGGACAGTTCAAATATGCATGACTCCAAGAACAGCTTCATACCAAAGGTCTTATGGCAATAATCTTAGCAAGATGAAGTGTTTTGGACACTAGCTGAGCTATTATTAATGAGTGTGATTGCTAATGCTGCTGCAATAGAATCCATCATGAATGCCATATTTTGCGCTCGTCTAGATGCAGCTTACGCATAGAGCATGACGAGAAAATACCAATATGTTCCGGTAATAGTCATTGAACAGTTACCAGAAACATCCCAAGTGTTTGAGAAACACTAAGGATAGGTTCGTGGTGAACTGAGGAAGTGACGAACCAGTTTAAAGTAGTCAGTCGGACAAAGACGATTCCCGGTTCCCACCTGGTTATGTCTCTTTGTCTGAATAGCGGTACTATCTGTTGGAAGGGCTCCAAGCAGTGGACCGTAGAATAGTGCTTTTGTCTGAATGGCGGTGTGGTTTGTTGGAATTGTTTCAAGCAAAACACCGCAGTCTCTCCTACAACCTAAGCACGAAATTTATTCTGTTGCTGTAGGTATAAGATATCTGAAGAGATGATCTTGATTCTAGTGGGAATTATTTTAGTTATGTTATGTTCTTTGCATAGACATGCTATGGCGATGTTTGTGTAAGTTAAAACTGACATCGGTGTTATTTAATCATTGGATGATTAAATAATGGTCCCAAAGTATTTTATGTTCATATTATAGGTCATCAAGTTGAGGACTTGATCATGAAACCCTATAAGTAAAAGATGACATAAATTACGATTGTCCCTAGTCAAGGTTATTGAAGTGGGACACCAATAACCGCGCGAGACTAGAATGTGAGGTGACTGTTGGACTAAGTTTCATGGAGTCAATGATATGATTATCACAGTCAGTCACATAGATATATGTTGGTGAACATATGATCGGACATGACCCGCTAATGAGAACTCCACATGATAGTTATATCAGTGTCATGGGAGGTTCTCATTACGACTATAGAGTATAGTCCTTAGATCTGAGTTCATCATGCTTTCTAGCATATGAATTGGTACGTTTTGACCTTGTCAAACGTCGTTCCGTAACTAGCGGCTATAACGGCATTGCTTATGCGTATCATGAAGTATGTGTAGAAACAGGGATGGTACAAGATGGGATTTGTCCCTCCTATTACGGGAGATAAATATCTCAGGGCCCATCGAAGATTCGATACTGAGAAAATGCATGGCCGTGCTCAAACGAGGTGATTGCCAGTCGTTTGTTTTATCAATATAGATCAGAAGTTCGATGAACATGATATTGGCTATAATAAGGATGACACAATTTCTTGCCTTATGCTATATCGAGATATAGCGACAAAGGGATTATGGGAATAGATGATTCCAGTACAAGTGGGAGATTGTTGGGATTATGTCCTGAAATCACATTGTACTTACTCTAAAGATAGATGTATTGTCGAGATCGGACAATTCATATGATACTGGGTAGTCATAATGTTTTGCTAGAAACCGCTTATGACAAATGAGTTGTAACTCATTTCTAGTATCATGTGAACCTAAAGGGTCACACACCTAAGCAAGTTGGATACGCTTCTGTAGGGAATTGATCATTGGCATATGGTCCGATCAATGTGTATTGGATACACATTGAATTCGTGTGTTAAGAGGTGTGTCGATCGATGCCATTGGTGCAACGATCGACACAAGGTCGATACCGTAACTGATGTTACGGTTTGTAAACCATGGGCCTATTTATAGGGGCCAGGTTACACGACCTAGGTAGTGAGAGTGGTTGCAGACAGTTTTTTCCTGGAAGAAAAACAGACCCTCTTCCTCGAGAAACACATAGAGAATCCCAGGAGATCCGATCACCGGTACTAGCATCCCAGCGGATTCCAGCTTGTGTGCGTGTGGACTGCGATAGAGGCGCAGCGATTGAGGCGCTCTAGATCTCGTTTACCTGCTCCAATTTCCGCTGCCAATCTACAGGTAATCACGAGGTCAGTTCTTAGATTCAATCACCTAGACCCAGGATCCTAGGGAATCCAACACAAAGAAAGAGGGCAAGTACTAAAAAGGAAAACGCAACCAATTCGGAAAAGGAAACAAGGTGCGGACCGACAAAAAGGAAAACAATGCCAACGATTCTCTTTTTTTGATTATAATAACAGAATGAAAAAGAACTAAAACCGAGATCAATTTAAAAGGGAAACCAAAATTAAACCGATACAAGAATGATTAAACCAACACAATTGCTAGAGAGATAAACCTAAAACCCTAGCGGCCGAGTCCGAACTAACCACCTGGCAACCGATTCTAAACTATTTTTTTTTTTGGATTTTCAGTTTAATCAAAAAAACTACAGAAGCAAAGAAGTAAGCAAACAGTAACAACAAGCAATCGGTTCTAGAACTATCTTACTAGGCCGACTAAGAACAAGGACTAGCAACCTAATTTTTTGTGATTTTCGATTTTAACAAAAACAAGAGCAAAACAGAATGAAAATAAACGAAGGAATAGAAATAACTGAGCTGGGTAAGGAGCTTTAAAGCTCTGATACCAAATGATGTGAGATGCGGACGGATGGTAGAGAGAGATGGCACGAGCGGCCAACGGTCGATGGAGCGGACGGTACGGCCGGCCGGTGAGCGAGAGGTACGGCCGGTCAAGGGTTGAGCGGGACAAGAAGCTGGCCGATGGCACTCTCTTCTTGTCAAGGAATGGTCGAGTGAGCTACTGAACTTAGAACTTTTAGAACAACAGGAACAAGCAAGCAACAAAGAGATTCACTTCTCCAAGGGGGTAGCCGCGCAATGGAGAGAGAGAAATCACCAACTTAGGGTTTTTATTTGTCTAAACTTACATTCGTTAAACTAAAAGAATGTTTAAATAACTAACAACTGAAAGCATATGGGCCAAAAACAATTGGGCCATCGAAAATACTAAAAAAACAAGGGAAATAAGACTTAAAAACGAGAAAGGAAAGACTTGGTCGAAAATAGAGAAGGGGCCAGCCTGTCTCTCTAACGAACGGGCCTCAAATCACCTCGTTAAAAACCTTGTGAAGAAAACCCATTTGGGACAAAACTTCACAAGGGAAAAAGAGTATGATCCTTCGGTCGAGGGATCGTCTAACTCGATACAGAAGATCATGGTCGGTCCGATCATCCGGAGTAAGGGCCAGGGTATGGCCGGGTCGAATGGGTCGCCAGCTTCAGTCTGGATCATCCTATGGGCCAACTGGTTAAGGACAGATTGTCCTTGATCGAGCTGGCCTAGCTGGGTCGTGATGTCTTCTATGCTTATCATCAAGATCAGCTGCTTCATGGCGTTTTTGAATTCAGCTTGTATCGGTCTCTGTCCCGAACGTGTCCTCGGTAAGTCTCACATGGTTGGAAATAGGTCGGTCAGCCTCTTGGTCGAGTCTGGTCTGTCTTGCTCGTCCAGCTCAGTGCCAGTCAAGCTGATGTCCTCATCAAGATTGCTCCTTCTTCGGTTTTATTCCCTAATGGTCGTGACTCACGGGCCACGAAGACGGGAAAACTACGTCTTAATTCCGATTACTCTCTGTTTTAAGTTTTATACGTTCCAGATTTCAATTGCACTTTGATCTCTGTCTCCAAACTTCTTAAGCAGACTGGTTATTTAGCCATATTTACTGATACTATTTGTTTCTTACATGACCGTTTTATGAGGACCCTGATTGGAGTCGGTGAGGAACGAGAGAGGGTCTACTACTTTACGGGTGTCAAAGTTGCAAAAGCTAATCGTACTAGCAAGAAGAACTCTACGGCTGGTGTGTTATGGCATAGACGACTTGGACATCCATCTTTCAAAGTTTTATCTTCTTTACCTGGCTTAGCAAAGTTTTCAGTTGTTTTAGAGGATTCCCAAGCTTGTGAGATCTGTTTTCGTGCTAAATAAACATTGTCAGTTTTTCCAGATAGTAATAATAAAGCTAATGAACCTTTTGCTTTAATAAATTGTGATGTATGGGGGCCTTATCGGACTCCCTCATCTTGTGGTGCGGTTTACTTTCTAACCATCGTTGATGACTATTCCCACGCGGTTTGGACCTATCTAATGCTTGAAAAGTTGGAGGTTCAGCACCTTCTCAAGAATTTTTGCGCCATGAGTAGCCGTTAGTTTAGGAAATCGGTTCGTGGAATCCGATCTGGTGATATATCATGGTTTTTACCTGTTTTAAGCCATGATATAAGTGTTTTAGAGTCGTTTGTAGTGTCTATCGAGTCATTTACAGGTGCTTATTAGCTACATGCACGTTTGGAGGATTACTGGAGATATTGGAGCATTTTGGCCAAGATTGGGAGTTTAAGCTGAGAGAGCTAATTTCACCAAGTCTGATCGACCTGTGCAACGATCGTTGCACCTTTGGCATCTATCGTTGCATACCCGCGCCAACACATTAATGAAGACTTTGGAGATTTGCAGTTTTACCCCAGAAAGTTCCAGTATTTACAGAAAGAGCCCAAGACGTGATTATGACTTTATAATTAGGTTTTTGGTGTTTTGTTTAGTTTACGCTTTCATACTATTATCTTTTGAGAGAGATAGAGAGAGCTTGAGGCTGATCGTTCTTGTACTACTTGGAGAAGATTTCAAACCTCTTTATTTCTCTACTCTTTTATTATATGCAATTTACTTATTCATTGATTTCTGTTTCATTGATTATGTCTGAGTAGATTCATAGTTAGGTTTAGGGATTCTCATTAGGGATTTCATGACTTGCTAGATTAATTTATCAGTTAAGGATTCATATCTTATTTGTTCTTCAACCTGAATTGTGCTTAATACTAGTTTCTAATCTGATCACTTAGAATTGATATATCATGGTTTTTACTGGTTTTAGACCATGATATAAGTGTGTTTTAGAGTCTATTAGTGTTTCTTTAGAGTCTTTTGCAGGTCTTATTAGGTACACGCACGTTTGGAGCAGAAGTGGAGATTATGGAGCTATTTGGTGTATTTTGGAGATCTGACCCGAGAGGTGAAGCTCACTGTCCAGAACAGAGGATTGCGTTGATCGTTGCACACCTGCATCGATCGATGCACAACACGAATGGGCCAGACTCGCGAGAGTTAATGAAGTTATGAGATATTGCGAAGTTTCCCAGAAGTTCCAGATATTTACACAGAAGCCCCAAAACGTGTTTTAGCTATTTAATTAGGTTCTTAGATCAGTTTTTAGGGACGCTATTATCAAGCATTCATACTTTGAGCTGAGAGATTTAGAGAGATTTTGGGGCTGATCTGAACCTGTACTTCATCTTGATTTTGGAGAAGATTTCGAACCCCTTTACTTCTTTGATCTTTTATATGCAATTTATTCATCATATGATTATGTTTTTATTATCTATGTCTGAGTAGATTCCTAGTTAGGTTTAGGGTTTCTCACATAGGATTTCATGACTTGCTAAATTTAATTAATTCAGTTAAGGATTCACAACTTATTTGTTCTTCGGTCTAAATTGTGTTTAATGCTAGTTCTAACCTGATCAAATAGAATCTAGATCTTAGGTTGCTAAATACGACACGACAGTGTACTTTAGAATCTGAACTATTTAGGTTGAGCAATTAAATTACTCGCAAAGGAATTTGGTTTAGTTTAATTGTGAACATATCGAACTTGGAATTAATGCTGGTTTAATCTGTTAGTAATTGCAAAGGAATTTGGATTGCTGCACTTAGACTTAGAGAATTCTCGCAACGATAGTTGGTTAATTCAATATCCGTGTTTTGAGTTCTAGAACTGTGCTTAATTAGATCCTGACTGAATGATTTATCTGCTTGTCTGATTTCCTGAGAACGCCCTAGACTTAGCGCTTTAAGTTAACTGTTTTCACAACTAATCTTGCTATCTGTTTTACTTTCTTGCTTGCTTTTTAATTACATCACATTGCTTTCATCTTAGTTTAATCTCGACTGTTCCAATATCTATCGTTGATCGGAGTCTCTGTGGATTCGATAGCTAAGTACTACATCTGCATATCAGAATATCAAGTTTTTGGCGCCGTTGCCGGGGACTCTTTTGAGTCTCCGATAGATTGGAACCTATGGTTTAAACTAGGATTTTTTTTTTTTTTAGTTACTGACTTATTCTCTGTTTCTTCTCTGTCGCAGGTACGACATTCACCTAGCATCGATCGTTGCATATTCGGTGTCTTTGTTACCAGGCGATTCTGAGTTGAGTCGATCGTTGCATCTCTTGCATCGATCGTTGCACTGCGATTACAGACGGTTTATGCAGACGCGTGAAACCAGAAGTAATCAGAACTTGAATCTCGTCAATCTCGGACTTGAAGAACTTGCACGACTAGAGAGGACTAACAGAAGAGAAAGAAGAGCAAGAAAGGTTCAAGAACGTCTGATTCTGATACCCGATGCTCAAGGTACCCTGAGGGACCGAGATAACAATCCATACAATGCTGTTGGGCATAGGATTGATGCTGAAGGGAATGTAATCCCTGATCCTCCTGGACAACAACAAGAGCAGAACCAAGGCCAAGGACAGGCCCAAAGTAGACAGGAGCAGAGGATGGTTATTCATGAGAGGACTTTAGCTGACTACAACAGACCGGACGAGTTTCATGCCAACCGGCCAGCTCTTGTGCCGCCTGGTTTTCAGAGGAACGATTTTGAGATCAAGACCATCTACTACACTCTCCTGAAGCAGAATGCCTTTCATGGGCATCCGACTGAGCAGCCTATGGATCATATAGATGAGTTTGAGGACATAGTCACCGGTATGAAGTATGATGGAGTGAACTATGACTATCTGTTCCTCAAGCTTTCCCCCTACTCTCTCGTTGGAGATGCTGCTGCATGGCTGAAACAACTTCCACCTGGGAAGTTTGAGACATGGGATGCTGTGAAGAGTGAGTTCCTGAGACATTTCTATGATGATGCTCGCTCGGATCAGTTTAGACAGGACATTTTTACTTTCACTCAAGGTCCTGTAGAGCCTCTCAAGACTGCCTGGATGCGATTCAAGAAGTACCAGCGTGACTGCCCACATCATGGATTTACTGAGGTAACATTGCTGGGCCTCTTCTTTAGAGGCATAGATCTTCCTTATCAGACTGCACTGGATAATTCAAGCGATGCAAACTTCAACACTAGGAATCCTGCGCAAGCTAAGCAGCTGATAGAGAACCTAGTAAGCAGCAATAGCTGCAAGACTACTGATGAGAGAAGAAAGAAGTCCGGTGGGAAGGTAGAGAATTTGGAGATTGCTGATATTAGATCTAAGCTGGACACTGTTTGTAATCTTCTAGCTGGAAAGAAAGCTGTTCATTTTGCCCAGTATGTTGAGGTATTTGGAGCTGAGGAAGAAAACCAAGAAGAGGATGTGAACTACATTAGTGGTTCCGGATTCCAAGGGAATAGGTTTGGAAATCAGCAAGGGTAACCAAAGGACCTATGGATCTTCATCTTATCAGAGTCCTCCTACTGCTAGTGCTCATGAGAGCAAGATGGAGGCTATGATGGAGCAACTGCTAGAAGGACAAACCAAGATTGTTGTGGACTGCAACAAGAAGTTGGATGCTGTTTATGAGGATCTCAATGGGAAGTTTGAGTCTCTAAACACTCATGTGAAGCAGTTGGACACTCAGGTGAGCCAGATCTCTAGTTCTGTTAAAGGAAAAGGAGTAGCAGAAACCCATATTAAGGCCTAGTCAGTGTACATCAATGATGGATCATACCAAGGTGATGAGTTTGAATTAAACACAGCTGAACTGGTGGAAGAGGCTGAAATTTTCGAAAATCCTGAAATTCTCTCGGGTGGAATCTGTGAAATATCAGATGCATCAATCGATGCACCCTTGGCGTCGATCGTTGCAAGTCGTGGACATACATATTTTTCTGATTCTTATGGCATTGATGCAGAGGCTGATTTGGAGCTTAATCGTTTGTTCCCTGGAGTGTCTGAGATTACTCAACAGGAGATTTATGCACAGACCATTCGATTGTATCCTAAAGTGTCTGAGGTAATTCAACAAGAGATTGAAGAGCTTAAAAGGCTGGAAGAGATTGGTGAAGAGTTGGATGAAAGTCCACTTTCTGATGATCCACCTTATCACCCTTGTGTGCAGAGATACTTGGGTAAGATGTTGCCTATGGATGAGGAGCTGAAGGATTGGGTGATAGTAGTTCCTAGGCATATCAGTGAGGTGTTGCTGACTAAGATTCCAAAGAAGCTTCCTGATCCTGGTGTGTTTGTGCTGAATTGTACTATCTTTAAGGATAGTTTTAGGCGTTCTCTGTGTGATCTGGGAGCTGCTGGAAGTCTTATGCCATACTCTGTGGCAGAGAAGCTGGGAATGACAGATTTTTCGCCTACTAGGACCTCTCTTGTCCTAGCTGATCAGTCTATAAGAATTCCAGAAGGAGTTCTTGAGGACGCCCCAGTGAGAGTTGGAAACTACTTGGTTCCGACAGACTTCTTGGTGCTGAAGTACAACAGTGATTCTGATGATGCCTTGATACTTGGAAGACTATTTTTAGCTACAGCTGGAGCGGTGATAGATGTGAAGCATAGTTTGATTGACCTTCATCTAGGAGATGACACACTACACTTTGAGATGGATAAGCTGCGCAAGCCACAGATTGATGGTCAGACCTTCACCATTAGAGATGGAGATGGAGAGCAGACAACTGAGACATTGGTTCCTGACCCTGGAGATCATCACAATCCATCTTTCCTTAGACAAGTTCATTCTGATACAGCTTACTCTCCGCCTTGGATGAGGAGACTTGCACAGAGACAATCAAAGTCTCTGTCAGGATCTCCCGGTGCCTGATTCTTGTTCGTCCGGTCAAGCTAATGACCTTAAACAAGCGCTGAGTGGGAGGCAACCCACTGTTAGGTTTTAGTATTTCTCTTTTTGATTTTTGGTGTTTTTCTTAGGAACTTATGTTTTGATTTTGTTTTGCTAAGTTTTTAGATACAGAACTCGAGTCTGGAGATGTGTGACGATCGTTGCTTTATGAGCAACGGTCGTTGCAGGGAGATATGACGAATAGATGGATCGCCTTGTGACGATCGTTGCGGTCTTGTGCAACGGTCGTTGCAAATAGTTTAAATTGCCAAATTAAGGTATGCGCGCTAAACCGGAATCAATTTGGTTCGACAGCGTCGATCATTGCAACCTTGCATCGATCGTTGCTTCCACGACCCATGTAAGTGCCTTAAACCCTTTTCTCTTCTCTTCTTCCCCATTTCGCGTCCGTACAACCGAAAGCGCAAAAACCCTAAATCTTTCATTTCTTCATCAATTCCTTTGATTCGAAGCCTGAATCTACTTATTTTCACATTCCCCATCTATTTCTCTAACACATTTGCAGTGAATCCAAGGTAATGTGTCTCAATTTTATCATTTTCGGATTCGATTTTAGGGTTTTAGAAATTAGGGATTTTAGGCTTGCAATTGATGATTCCGTGCTATTAGAGACTTGATTAGGGTTGGTTGGTGTTGAATTGATGTTGTGTGTGAGATTTGTGAACAAACTTTGCTGCGTTTGACAGATTTTGAGCGACTGTGGAATCGCCTTGCAACGATCGATGCACTAGTGCAACGGTCGTTGCATTATGATTTTAGGGATTTGTTCGATACTGTGGAATCGCCTTGCAACGATCGATGCCTCAGTGCAACGGTAGTTGCTTCGCGATTTCACAGAGAGATTTCCGAGACTTATATGTTTATTTTTCTTAATCGCAGATGCCTCCTCGACAATCTCGTAAACCGCAGCTGCTACAGATCATTATGCTCCACCACCAGATTGAATCCATCGAGAATCACCACATCCTGAGGACTATCAGAGAGAACATGAAGCTATACAGATACCATGGCCTAGAGCAGATGCGCAGTTGATTCCGACAGATAGGGTCTGGGGCATGAAGATTGATGATCTCCTCAAGACCGACACCTTCACAGAGAGGCCTTTACTTGACCATTGGGATGAGTTTGACACATTGCTCTACAATGGATGGTGTGGCATGACACTTAAGCCAACCAAGTTTGCAGATTATTCGACTTGTAAGAGTTTGGGCATCGATGAGCAGCTTCTTGCATTGTGTAAAGGCATTGGTCTGGGGACAATGCCTATGCAGCCTCATGAGATGTACCCTGAGTTGGTGAGACAGCTGATAGCCACTTGCAGAGTGATCTACCCTGACATAGAGAGCAGGAAGGCCTCAGGAGGTTTCTTTACCTTCATGTGCTTAGGATGCAGGTATCGGATTCCCCTTCTCGATATCTGTAGGATTTATGGATTCAGCACTGAGCATGCGCGTATTGGTATGTCCCTTCCGTGGGATGTGGAGGAGACTCAGTATTTCTGGGATCACATTGGTAATGGTCGGTATAACTCACGGACTACAGGAGTGATTCAGGTTAGGCATCCTGTTCTTAGATACGTCTTGCGCATCTTGGGATGTACTTTGTTGTGCAAATATGAAGCCAACAAGATGCGTAAGAATGAGATGGAGATGCTGTTTATTGGGCTGAGGGACCAGTTTGAGGATACTGTTCTGAGAGATCCCACTAAGGGACTCAACTTGGGAGCTGTCTTTGCTCATCACTTATGCGAGCTGCAGAAGAAGCCATTTGATGGTGCGGGCACTGAGACAGTAGGGAGTCTTCTTACTCCCATTTTCAGGCATTGCAGGATTCCCTTGGAGGGTACAGAGTGCAATGACAGCAAGGAGTTCCTTGATTTTAGCCACCTGCAGAGCGCTATATGGCTCAAGGAGGGACGCGTTTGGGTTTATTATGATCATGCCACTGAGAAGCATGGTGTGGATCTTCCTGCTGCTGGTCTTACACAGATTGATACGTTGGATGCCTTGCGATTCCAGCCTCCTACGAGAGATCAGCGCAGAGTTCCTTCTATGGCTCATCCGCTGGGAGAGCCTTCTACACGAGCTTCTACTTCATCTGCGCCTGCACCTGCTGCCCTTGTCGATGATGTTGGCCCTTATCCCGAGCCTTCGATGCCTTTTGGTGATATGTCTGAGGCAGAGTGGAGAGAGCGTGAGGATGGTATCCTACGGAGCATCTGGAACTTCATGCGTACCTGCACTTGCAGGAGACAGCCGCAGATACACCATCCATGACCTTCACGACGTAGACGACGATCTCCGACTCCTGGTTCTTCGAGTGGTACTGATCGCATTGCTGAGATGGATGATGACGAGTGAGATAGTGGCTTCTCTAGACATTCGGTTCTGTATTCTCTTATTTTTCTTTTGATTTCCTTAGGATGTTTATGTTTGGATTGTGTGTTTGCATTGAGACTATTAGTTGTTTTGATTTTGGTTGTTTTCAGTGTTTTTCAGCTTGCAGGTTCGAAAATTTGGATTTTCTTACTGACTAACCTGCTAACTTGCTGACTGATTCAAGTATTCACAGTGCGTCGATCGACACACCACTGTGTCGATCGTCACAACACGAAAGAAATCGCATTGCAGCGATCGTTGCGGTCCTGAGCAACGATCGATCCTAAACGAAAAATCGCCCAGCAACGATCGACGCACCTAGTGCAACGGTCGATGCATGTGCGACAGAGGTAAAAATCAGACAGAACTCAACACATCCATTAACTAATTTTTCTTTCTTTTTACCAATCCTTCGCTTGACACTACTGGGGACAGTGTGTCTTAAGTGTGGGGGAGGTGCTACTGACTTTATCTTTCTGTTTTCTTAGAGTCAGTCCGTTTTTCAAAAAAAAATTTATCGAGTCAAAACAGTTTAAGTAAGAAACAATGATTTTTTGAGAAGATTAACAGCACTTGCATGAACTTAAGTAACTATTGGGATGAAGTTGCAGATTATCTATGACTATTAGAAAACCCAAACACGGATCAGCCTACTGAGAACACCCACATCACTTCAGGCATCAGAGGATCCTTTTACTGACTTCACCTTAATACTGACTTAATTTTCTCACCTAAGGGCTTGGAATACCTTGAGTCGGATTCCTTTGTTAGTTCTGACACAGCCTGTAAACCTGTCCTATTTGGTTCCCTTCTCCCCTTCCATAAAGTAAAAAAAAAAAAGATAATAAACTGAGGATGAGCTAGTAGCTCCGAAGTGGTCTCCGGGAGTGGTAGCTACAACTATCATATCATGTGCATCCATGGAATGTGTCCAAAGTACACCTCAAAACGGGAAGAACACTGATAAAAAAATAAAATGATACCCAATGGGAAAAATCAATTGTTAAGGAAGGGAAAAGAGAAGAAAGGGACCAGAGAAAGATAGTATGGTGGTCTAGAGCTGACAAGGTAAGAGTCCATGTGCCCTTTGATCGATACTCCTTAGGTGAGACCGCACTTAAATACTCGCAGAAGTCAGTAGGGTGAATTTGAATGCGTGAATGTGATTGTGGAGTTTACTTAGGACAGTTGCTAAGTGTGGGGGAAGTATATGTTGGTCTTGATGTGTGCAGGTGAAATCTTTCATGTGGCTTACTAAGGGGAATCTGAGTGTTGTTGCTTCGAAGATGAAAGGAGTTTCTGAAAGTTTTCAAACCTCTTCACCATGTCCAGTTCTTTGTTTTGCTTGAGGACAAGCAAATGCTAAGTGTGGGGGAGTTGATATATCATGGTTTTTACTGGTTTTAGACCATGATATAAGTGTGTTTTAGAGTCTATTAGTGTTTCTTTAGAGTCTTTTGCATGTCTTATTAGGTACACGCACGTTTGGAGCAGAAGTGGAGATTATTGAGCTATTTGGTGTATTTTGGAGATCTGACCCGAGAGGTGAAGCTCACTGTCCAGAACAGAGGACTGCGTCGATCATTGCACACCTGCATCGATCGATGCACATCGCGAATGGGCCAGATTCGCGAGAGTTAATGAAGTTATGAGATATTGCGAAGTTGCCCAGAAGTTCTAGATATTTACACAGAAGCCCCAAAACGTGTTTTAGCTATTTAATTAGGTTTTTAGATCAGTTTTTAGGGACGCTATTATCAAGCATTCATACTTTGAGCTGAGAGATTTAGAGAGATTTTAGGGCTGATCTGAACCTGTACTTCATCTTGATTTTGGAGAAGATTTTGAACCCCTTTACTTCTTTGATCTTTTATATGCGATTTATTCATCATATGATTATGTTTTCATTATTTATGTCTGAGTAGATTCCTAGTTAGGTTTAGGATTTCTCACATAGGATTTCATGACTTGCTAGATTTAATTAATTCAGTTAAGGATTCACAACTTATTTGTTCTTCGATCTAAATTGTGTTTAATGCTAGTTCTAATCTGATCAATTATAATCTAGATCTTAGGTTGCTAAATACGACACGACAGTGTGCTTTAGAATCTGAACTATCTAGGTTGAGCAATTAAATTACTCGCAAAGGAATTTGGTTTAGTTTAATTGTGAACATATCGAACTTGGAATTAATGCTGGTTTAATCTGTTAGTAATTGCAAAGGAATTTGGATTGCTGCACTTAGACTTAGAGAATTCTCGCAACGATAGTTGGTTAATTCGATATCCCTGTTTTGAGTTCTAGAACTGTGCTTAATTAGATCATGACTGAATGATTTATCTGCTTGTCTGATTTCCTGAGAACGCCCTAGACTTAGCGCTTTAAGTTAACTATTTTCACAACCAATCTTGCTATCTGTTTTACTTTCTTGCTTGCTTTTTAAATACATCACATTGCTTTCATCTTAGTTTAATCTCGACTGTTCCAATATCTATCGTTGACCGGAGTGTCTGTGGATTCGATACCTAAGTACTACATCTGCATATATGTGCACTTGCAGTAGTATAGGATTAAAACTTCTAGAGCATATCAAGTTTTTGGAAGGGGAGAAGGGATCACTTAGAATCTAGACTTTAGAATCTAAAACCTGAATTGTGCTTAATACTAGTTTCTAATTTGATCACTTAGAATCTAGACTTTAGGTTTATAAATTGACACGAAAGTGTGGTTTATAATCTGATCTGTTTAGGTTGAGAAATTTAATTATCTGCAAAGAAATTTGTTTTAATTAAATTGTGAACAAATCAAACCTGCACTTAAGGCTAGTTTAATCTGTTAGGAATTGCAAAGAAATTTGGGTTTCTGCTAATTGAACTTAGTAATTCTCGCAGCGAAAGTTGGTTAGTTCTATCTTTGTGTTTGAGTTCTAGAACTGAACTTAATTTGATCATGACTGATATTTGATATGCTTGTCTGATTTCCTAAGAACTCCCTAGACTTGACGCTTTTAGTACTTGCTTCACAAAACCGATTTGCTATTGATTTACTTTCTGCTTAGTTTTAATTATTTCTGATTTGCATCGCCTAGCTTAACTTGAAATTCTATAATCTATCGTAAGATTTCTTGAGTCTTTGTGTTCGACCCCTAGATACTACAATTGTCATGTGCACTTGCAGTATTAACTTAGGGAATTAAACTCTGAGCATATCAAGTTTTTGGCGCCGTTGCCGGGGACTCTTTTGAGTCTTCGATAGATTTGAATCTAGGGTTTAGACTAGGTTTTCGTTTTTGTTTTTGTTTACTAATTTTCTGTTTTTCTTTTTGGCTTTGCGTGTTTCAGGTCTTACGCATTTGCATCGATCAACGCATACTTTATAACGATCGACACAAGGCGATTCCCAAACTGAATTGATCGTTGCATACCTTTGCATCGATCGTTGCTTGACTATTGCCGACGCTTTATGCCTAATCGCGCAACCAAAAGCAATCCATACAAGAATCTTGTGAATCTCAGACTTGAAGAACTTGCAAGGTTAGAGAGGACAAACAGGAAAGCTCAGAAACCAGTGAAGATGGCTAACACGAATCCTGCGCCATTGATTCTGATTATGGATGCTGAAGGTGTTCTGAGAGACAAGCAGAACAATCCTCACAACGCTCAAGGACATATGTTAGATGCTGAAGGTAATGTGATTGAGCAACATGTTGTTCAACATGAGCGAGGAGCTCAGGGTGGAGGAGTAGAAGGTGGACAAGGAAATCCACAACCAGAAGACCCACCTAGAGCACCTGCTCAACCCGTTAGGAGGACACTAGCGGATTACAATCGCCCAGAGGAGTTCTACGCTAAAAGATCTGCGATTGTTCCTCCTGCGTTTCCGCGTAATGACTTCGAGCTGAAGACCTCGTACTACACACTTGTGGGACAACATGTGTTCATCGGACTTCCACATGAGCATCCCATGGACCACATAGAGTACTTCGAGTCTATAGTGACAGGGATGAAGCACAACGGAGTAAGCTACGATTACCTGCACTGCAAGCTTTTTCCTCACTCTCTTGTAGGAGAAGCTGCTGATTGGCTAAGTCAGATTCCACCTGGGACTTTGACTACTTAGAATGCAGTTAAGGAGAAGTTTATGCGACACTTTTATGATGATGATCGGTCCGATCAGCTTAGACAGGATCTCTTTGTTGGAATTGTGTCCAGTAATCTCGGTACTGTCTCTAGAAAGTAAGAGTATGTCAATGATCAGACATAAGTCATATAATACTGGGGGTCATGATGGCTTGCTAGAGTCCGCTCATGATCTATAAGTCTTGGACTTATTGCCTTTATTATATGATCCCATATGGGTCACACGCCTAAGCTAACAGAAAAATGTATAGGAACGGTGTAGCAGAAGTACGGTAAAAGTGCTAGGCATTTACTGTACTTAGAGAGAATAATTGGGTTTGGCCACTGTGTGTCGATCGATACACAAGGAGTGTCGATCGACACAGTGCGCGAACGCCTCAGAGTTAATTGGCCGTTGGGCCAAATGGCCCAAAATGAACTGAACGAGTTATATAAACTTAAGACGAGTTCAGGTCGAATTTAAGCCCTAGCCGCGAGCCTCCTCTCTCTCTCTGCGCCGATTTCCTCCTGGTCTAGCAGCCTCTTCCTGCTTGGTGTGCGTGTGTGAACCTCTGGAGGAGTTACCTCTCGGTGGCTCTCTGATCTCTGACCTGTTCTCCCTTTCCGCTGCACAAAACAGGTAAAAGGTGAGATCATCAATTGTTTCTATTCGAGAAGAACCTAGATCAGCATGTTTAGGATGATATGAATCAGAGAATTGAATCAGGATCAACTAAACATTCCTTCAGTGGTATCAGAGCTATTGGTTCTGGTTTTTCTTGTTTAGATTCAAGTTTAGGATTGTTTTTCTTGTTTAAAAGTGTTTTGAATCAACTACTGATAAGAGAAATCACTTAAGTAACAAGAATTGAAACCTAAACATATGAAAAATCGCATGATCAAGCTATATGATTTGATATGCGATCTGATCCGAGAGAATGAGAATCGGCCAGAATCGCATGGATCGATCGATACGATCGCATGGATCGGTCGATACAATCGGAGATCGCATGGATCGATCGATACGATCGCATGGATCGGTCGATACAGTCTATCGGCTAACCCTGTTAACGCGTGAAAGCATCGATCGATGCAGGATCGATGCAGGTTCGATGTTGGTGCATCGACCGATGCGGTTGGTGCATCGATCGACACGGTTAGGGTTTAGGCTCGGTTCCGTGCATGCGTGAGAGCATCGATCGATACAGGATCGATGCACGATCGATGCAGGATCGATGCTAAGAGCATCGACCGATGCGGTTGATGGATCGATCGACACGGTTGGTTCATCGATCGACATGGTTGGTTTAAGGCTCGGTTTAATATTTTGATTAAAATTAATTCGTCCTGGTTTAATAAACAGATTTAATAATTTTATTAAGTCTGGTTAAACCGGGACAAGAAATCCAATGTCGAAAGAAATATTGGATTTTGTGCCTAAACCAGGATTTTCTAATTTGATTTGGTTGGACCAAATAAATTGAGAAAAACCGGTTTAGTAAATAACCGGTTGACAATTGTGGTCATCGTAGTAATTAAAATTTGGTTAGACCAATTTTAATGAACCAGACCGGTTATGTCATTTAATTGGACAATTGGGTCATGTCTTGGACGTGGACCAATTCTTGGGCCTCGGGCCAAGAAGTTAAAACAATTGGGCCAATTATTTGAGTCTTTCTTCAGATTAATTTAAAATTTATTTTATAAAATTATAAAGTCGATTTTAAATTAAAGTTTCCGAAATTTTGAAATTAGAAAGTTTCTTAAATTTATAGAAGTTTCTAGATTTGCATGATTCGGATTTTAAGAAATTTCTAAAGTTAGAAAGTTTCCGTTTTTGAAAGTTTCCAATTTTAGAAAGTTTCCAAAATAGTAGGTTTCCAAAAATGGAAAGTTTCCCGAAATAGTAATCTTCTATTTTGGGAATAAATTTTTAAATAAACCTACGAACCTCAAATAATATCAAGCGTTGGATGTCTTGTCCAGTCTATGTCAGCTGTCGAAGCCCATTCAATTGTATTCATGGCCTTACAGTGTGAGGGTGTCTGCTTTTGCGTGGATAAGACGGTTTGTGATTCATAAATGTCATTGGGAGTCCCAGACATTAATGATTACATGACTGTATAGTCTGGTTTTCTTGACTAGGCCATCGGGAGTCCCGGGCCTTGAGACATCAGAGTGGATTGGGCCTCGGGCCCAGATTCACAACCAAGAGTTATATCACGGATATAATTAGCCGATATAGGGCTTACCGATATAAGCTAAGGTTGGGTGACGGCCAGTGGCCCACTTTGATCTTAGTTATATGTGGATCTTGGAATCATTATATTCTATTGAGGGTAACTTATGTTATTGAATATAATGCGTGATTAATCATATTAAGTATAATACAAGATTAATCATATTGAACATATTAACTAAAATCCTTTTATCTTAATTTTCAGTTATGACTAGCACAAACAATCAAAACACTTTCTCGATCCGGTCTGTCCTTAAGATGGACAAGCTGAACGGATCAAATTTCTTGACTTGGTCGCGGAACCTGAGGCTAGTCCTCAGACAGGAGAGAAAGGACTATGTCCTTGAGAGAGCTCTCCCCGTGAGGATCGGGTCCAATGCTTCTCATGCAGTATATGATGCTTGGAATAAGCATTATAATGATGCGGTAGATGTGCGTGGTCTGATATTGGCTACCATGGACTCAGACTTGCGGAAGCAATATGAGAACATGGAGTCGCCAATAGAGATGATCAGCAGCCTGAAATTGAAATTTCAGGAGCAGATAAGAGTGGAGAGATACCAGTTGGTTAAATCTCTCACTAGCTGCAAGCTACCAAATGATCATCCAGTGAGTTCTCATGTCAGTAAAATGATGGGTTACATTGATAACCTGAGGAAACTGGATTATCCATTTAGCCAAGAATTGGCAACTGAGATCATTCTGCAGTCACTGCCGTCAAGCTATGATAAGTTCAGAAAGAACTATATCAAGAAAGGCTTAACGAAGACGCTGACTGAACTGCATGATATGCTCAAGACAGTTGAGCCAAACGTGAAGAGTACCCTGTACAATCTCATGAATGAGAAGGGTAGGTTTACTAAACCTAATGCTGACAAGGGTGAAGATAAAGTTGTCCAGATTTTGAATCATGGCAAGCGTGTGTCTTCTGAGCCCGAGTCAGATACCTCTTACGTTGGTAAGTGCTGCTACTGTAAGGAGACAGGGCATTGGAAGAGAGATTGCATTAAATTCATGGAAGATGATGAGGAGTTAAAGTCGATGTATGAGACTACTTCCTCAGGTATTCATGTTATTACTTCAAGTTCTACCTTAAAGGTATTGGATACTAGTTGTGGCACTGATATTTGTGATAATATGCAGAGCCTAAGCAACAGTAGAACGTCCTTAAAGGTATTGGATACTGGTTGTGGCACTGATATTTGTGATAATATGCAGAGCCTAAGCAACAGTAGAACGTTGAAGGAAGGGCAAGTGAAACTACATGTCTGGAAGGAGCTTGGGATGCTGCCTCAGCCGTAGGGTTTTTCACTTATAGATCCCTTTGAGGCTTGGTTTTGTATTAAGTAATTGCTACAATGTACCTGCTTTAAGCAGAGTTGACTTTCATTTTCTTGTAAGAATTTGAATGTTTTTCATTTTGATAAAAGACAAGTTTTGTTCTTTTGATCTTAATGAAATATAATTGTAGCACCCTATTCATGGAATGGGTTTTATATCTTAAACCAAAGAGTGCCTAAATATAACATAAATACCGAATTGGTTTAAATCTAATGAATTAAACCTGATTTTTCTTGGCATAAAGTCTTGGTCACATAGAGTAAGTCGGATTCAGAAATCCCATAGTTATGGACTGTTGGGCTCATTTGATAAGATATCTTATGAGACTTGAATTCTGTTTACTGGACCAAAAGGAAAAGGGCCTATCTTAGCCGAACTAGAGAAAGGCCCAAAGGCTTATTGGACCTGGAACATACTGATGTATGTGGCCCAATGAGCAGTAATGCCAGAGAAAATTTCCTGTACTTCATTGTCTCTACTGATTACTTCAGTGAGTGTGACTGTGTTCATTTGATGAGACACAAGTCGGAATTCTTTGACATGGTCGAAAGAGTTCCAGAATGAAGTATAGGATCTGAATGACAAAAGTATTAAGACTCTGGATTAAATCACGAGTGAGAATACTTAAGTCATTGATTGTGTGATCATCTTAATGAGTGTGAAATCGTTTCACAGCTCATTTCTCCTGAAAACCTGAAGGTGTTTCTGTGAGAAAGAATCAGATCTCATTAGAAATGATTAAAGATGAGTCACACGAATCTTCCATGATATTATTTAAGAATAACGCTCTAAAATATCTAAGTTTACGCTGAAATAGTTCCACAAATATCAGTTGAAAGACACCACGTTAATGTGGATTGGAATCGATCCAAATTTGTCTTCACTGAGTATTTGTAGTTGTGCTACTTCGCTGGTTGTCCTAGAGAAACTAAGGCTTGTTACTTTTACGTCCAATCTGTTTTCTAAGAAGGGAAGTTATTTTCCAAGAAGAACAGTGGGAGTAAAAGTATAACTCGAAGAAATTCGAGAAATACAGGAGGCTGCTCAACCTGTTGAGGGAGAGCAACGGATGGATTTACAGATTTCTGTAGAATCTACACCTGTGAAGCCTTGTCCGAAGGAAACCAAGGCTTGTTACTTTTACGTCCATTCTGTTTTCTAAGAAAGGAAGTTATTTTCCAAGAAGAACAGTGGGAGTAAAAGTATAACTCGAAGAAATTCGAGAAATACAGGAGGCTGCTTTACCTATTGAGGGAGAGCAGCGGAAGGATTTACAGATTTCTGTAGAATCTACACCTGTGGAGCCTGAAGTTCGCAGATATGAATGAATCAGTTACTAATCCGAGAGTGATTTCTCGTCATTAGTTAAACCTGATAATTATTGAAAGTTCGCATGATCTGATGATCATTGAAAGCGACGAATCTGCGAAATTCAAAGAAGCGAAAGTGAGCCCGGACTCCGAAAAATTACATTTTATGTAAGTTAGCTTCATCGATCCATTCATGGATGGAAGCAAACAAATCGGAGTTGGAATCTTCGTTCTGTTGAAGTAGTCAAGGTTTTGACTTGAACAGGAACAAAAAGGAACTGTGCGTTTACTAATAGATTGGTGGGAGCGATATTGCATTTCTCATATTGTATGTCAATGACATACTGATTCTCGGAAAAGACGTCCCAATGCTGCAGTCGGTTAAGGACTGGCTTGGGAGTTGGTTCTACTAATTGACATGGGTAAAGCCACGTATGTTTTTGGATTTTGGATCTAAAGATGGTGATCCGAAAGAGCTGGTAGGACAAAGTTAGGATTCTTATCCCGACAAAGTCCTACACGTTTTCAGCATTCCAAGAAGGGTTTTATGCCAATGTCACATGGCATTACGTTAAGCAAGACACAGTGTCCTACGATAACTGCTGAGCTTAAATGCGTGGATAAGATTCCATATGCATCGGCAATTGGATCTATCATGTATGCCATGAAACGTACTTGTTTGATGTTGCTTTAATGTTAAGCAAGACAAGTAAAGACCAGTCAAATCCAGCAAAGAATCACTGGATTGCCGTAAAGAATATCCTAAAGTATTTGAGGAATACTAAGGATAAATTCTTGAGTTACGGAGAAAGTGAGGTGCTACGAGTCAGAAGAGTCTGAAAGGCAAGTTTCCAATAGACAAAGATGATTTCCGATCACAGTCCGGTTATATCTTGTGTCTATCTGGCGGTGCAAGGCACTGTTGCTGACTCCATGACTTAAGCTGAACATTTCGCAACATGGGAAGTGGCGAAAGAGGTTGTTTGGAAAGAAGAGTTCGTCACTGAACTTGATGTGATTTCCAGCATAGATGAGACTAGCTGCACATCAGAGGTCCAAACACCTTGAGGATAGGTATAACCTATTTCGTGAGATAAATGACAGAGATGTTAAGTAGATCAGCAAGTTTCAACGAATGAGAACGTTGCTAATCTATTAACGAAGCCACTCCTTAGGCCTAAGCACGAGTCGCGGACTGTTGCTGTAGGATAAGTGAAATTAAGATATAGTCTTAATTTCAGTGGGAGTTATTAAAGGGCTTTATTTAGTTATTGGATATGTTCTTGAAATAACATTTAAGATGTTTAATGAAATTATTATTTCAAGATTATTTTAACTGTGATGAAATAATCGTTCCAAAGTGATATAAACCATTTTATAGGTCATCGAAGTAAATGACTTGATCTTGAGTTATCAAAGTCATTTAGCTTGATCATGAGACCCTATATTTGATAAATGACTTATATCATTATGTCCCTAGTCGAAGGTTGTTGAAATTGGAACACCAACAACCGTGTGAGACTGGATTGGTACGTGACTTATGACAAAGTCTCAGTGTGTCATAGATGCGCGGCATCAAAGTCAGTACATAGGTGTATGTTGGGGAACATACGACCGGACAAGACCCGCTTATAAGAACTCTTCAGGATATTTATATCTGTGTCATAAGAGATTCTTACTACGACTATAGAGTATAGTCCTTAGACCTGAGTTCGCATGCATGTGACTGCACATGGACTGATGCACTTTGATCATTGTCTAACGCTGTCGTTCTGCGATAGTTATAAGGACCTTGTTTGGGTACATTATGAAATGAGTAGTTTACAGTGATGGAACAAGACGGGATTTGTCCCTCCAATATAAATGGAGTGAATATCTCTAGGCCAATCGGAGATTTGAATACTGGAAAATGCATGGCCATGCTCAAACGGACTGTCCCGAGTCGTTTGGATTGTCAGTATCGAATCAGAGTCCGATGAACAAGATTAGGCTTTATAAGGATGACACCAATCTTGCCTTATGACTAATCGAGATATTGTGACAAAAGGATTATGAATACAGAGATTCCAGTACAAGTGGGAGATTGTTGGAATTGTGTCCAGTAATCTCGGTACTGTCTCTAGAAAGTAAGAGTATGTCAATGATCAGACATAAGTCATATAATACTGGGGGTCATGATGGCTTGCTAGAGTCCGCTCATGATCTATAAGTCTTGGACTTATTGCCTTTATTATATGATCCCATATGGGTCACACGCCTAAGCTAACAGGAAAATGTGTAGGAACGGTGTAGCAGAAGTACGGTAAAAGTGCTAGGCATTTACTGTACTTAGAGAGAATAATTGGGTTTGGCCACTGTGTGTCGATCGATACACAAGGAGTGTCGATCGACACAGTGCGCGAACGCCTCGGAGTTAATTGGCCTTTGGGCCAAATGGCCCAAAATGAACTGAACGAGTTATATAAACTTAAGACGAGTTCAGGTCGAATTTAAGCCCTAGCCGCGAGCCTCCTCTCTCTCTCTGCGCCGATTTCCTCCTGGTCTAGCAGCCTCTTCCTGCTTGGTGTGCGTGTGTGAACCTCTGGAGGAGTTATCTCTCGGTGGCTCTCTGATCTCTGACCTGTTCTCCCTTTCCGCTGCACAAAACAGGTAAAAGGTGAGATCATCAATTGTTTCTATTCGAGAAGAACCTAGATCAGCATGTTTAGGATGATATGAATCAGAGAATTGAATCAGGATCAACTAAACATTCCTTCACTCTTGACCTTTAAGCAAGGATCCACAGAGCCTTTTAAGACAGCCTAGTGAGATTCAAGAGATATCAGAGAGATTTCCCTCATCATGGTTTCTCTGAGGTGCAGCTGTTGTGTATCTTCTTCAGAGGAGTTGATTTGTGGTATCAGATGGCTTTAGATGCTGCAAGTAATGGCAATTTCTACACTAAGTCTCTAGAAGAAGCCAATGAGCTTATTGAGAACTTGGTCACTAGTAATAGTGTCAAGAATGCTGATATGGAGAGAATGAAGTCTGGTGGTAAAGGTGACAATTCCCAGATAGCTGAGATGAACAAGAAGATTGATTATGTTCATACACTTCTCAAGAAAAGTGTTCACTTTGCTTAAGATGTTGAAGTATTTGAGCATGAAATTAGCTGCGAAGAAGAGGATGTGAACTATGCTGGTGGGACTGGTTTTCAAGGGAACATATTTGGAAATCAGCAAGGTAGAGGTGGCTACAATGGAGTGGGACAAAGAAGTGCCTTCACAGGTAATCAAAACTTCTCCAATATCACTTCCAAGCCTCAGTTTCAGAAGCCTTATCAGAGTACCAGCAGTCCTGGAAACAACACTAACAGTTTCACAAGGAACTATGGATCCTCTTCTTATCAACATGTTCCTCCTCAGAATGAGCAGAATTATAAGATGATGGGAATGTTGGAACAACTTTTGGATGGACAGCAGAAGAGCACAGTGGAATTCAATGGGAAAATAGATGCTTTGTACTTGGATCTGAATGGTAAGATAGATGCTTTGAGTACACACGTGAAGAAGCTGGATGTTCAGGTTGCGCAGACTGCTAGGTCTGCTAAGCGGCCAGATGGATCTCTTCCGGGACGTACTGATGCTAATCCTAAGTACCAGTGCAATGACGTTGAGAAGTGGTAAGGAGCTTGTTTCTGGTCAGAAAAAGCTGTTGAGTTTGGAGGAAATCGTCGAAATTGAAGAGATGGAAGATGGGATCCGTGAGTTTTGCACTGCGTCGACCGATGCACCAGTGCAACAATCGACACAGATTATGAATGAGGATTTTAAGCCTAACCTCGACGCAGAGATCGTAACTGAATCGCCTAGCAACGATCAATGCAATACTAGCAACGATCGACGCAAAGCGATTCTCAAGAGTTCAAACGCAGAAACACTGAAAAAGGCCGATGAAAGAATCTATAAGCCTAAGGTTCCCTTTCCTAAGGACCCCATAAGGATTAAGAATGAGAGGCAGCTGGACAAATGCAAAGAAATCATTAAAAAGGTGTTGATTGAAGTGCCTTTGGTTGATTTTATGCAGACTACTCCTGTGATGAGAAGATGTCTTAAGGACTTACTTGCTGGTAACTGGACTGACGAGGAGAGTGTAATGATGATCATAGAGGTGTGTAGTGCTGTGATTCAAGGTAAGATACCAGAGAAGTTGAAGGATCCAGGGAGATTTGTGCTTAATTGTGGCATCTACAGAGACAGATTTGAGAGATCTCTGTGTGATCTTGGTTCAAGTGTCAATCTTATGCCTTATTCTGTTGCTGAGAGGCTTGGGATGACTGACTTTATGCCTACTAGGATCTCATTAGTCCTAGCTGACAGAACAGTCAGGATTCCTGAAGGAGTGCTGGAAGATGTGCCAATCAGAATTGGTGGCTGTGTGATCCCTACTGACTTTGTGGTTCTGCAGTATGGAGAAGAACCTAGGGATCCACTGATTTTTGGTAGACCATTCTTAGCTACTGCTGGTGCTATGATTGACTGTAAGAAGGGGACGATAATTCTGAATGTGGGTGATCTGAATATGAGCTTCGATATGGACAAGTTGGTTAAGAGACCAACCATCGACGGACATACCTTTTATGTTGATACTCTCAGTGATTTGGCTGCAGATTTTTTTCACAAGACACATGCTGAGGATCCACTGGAAAGAGCTTTACTGAGCTCTATAATGGAGCTGGAACATCTGCAAGACGAGCCCGCAATCTGCTATGCGAGGCTGATGGATTCTAATGAGCAAGTGATCCAGTTGGAAGAGTGTGTCGCGACATTGCAACGATCGACACCACCTGTGCAACGATCGATGCAAGTCGCAGGTGACTGGGCAGAGGAGAAAGCCCCGAAATTGAGCTGAAACAACTTCCATCCGGGCTAAGGTACGCATTTCTTGGACCTAATTCGACATATCCAGTGATTGTTAATGCTAGTTTGAACAACACAAATCTCACTTTACTGCTAAGAAAGCTGCGCAAGTATCGCAAAGCTCTTGGCTATTCTCTTGATGACATTTCAGGTATCTCTCCGGAGCTGTGCATGCATCGGATAAATCTTGAGGACGAGTCTAAGACATCTGTTGAGCATCAGAGAAGGCTGAATCCTAATCTTAAGGAAGGGGTAAAGAAGGAGATCATGAAGCTACTAGATGCTGGGATCATCTATCCGATTTCAGACAGCGATTGGGTTAGTCCAGTTCATGTAGTGCCTAAGAAAGGCGGTGTTACAGTAGTGAAGAACGAAAAAAACGAGCTTATTCCTACGAGGACTGTGACTGGACATCGGATGTGCATAGACTACAGGAAGCTCAATGCTGCGACTAGGAATGATCATTTCCCCTTGCCTTTTATCTATCAGATGCTGGAGAGGTTAGCAAATCACCCTTATTATTGCTTCCTCGATGGGTATTCAGGCTTCTTTCAGATTCCCATCCATCCAGAGGAATAGGGGAAGACTACTTTTACTTGTCCATATGGCACATTTGCATACCGCAGGATGCCTTTTGGACTTTGTAATGCACCAGCTACCTTCCAGAGATGCATGATGTCCATCTTTACTGATATGATTGAGGACTTTATGGAGGTGTTTATGGATGACTTTTCCGTCTACGGGTCATCTTATCATGAGTGCTTGGACAATCTGTGCAAAGTGCTAGCTAGATGTGAAGATAAGCACTTGGTTCTTAATTGGGAGAAGTGTCATTTCATGGTCAGAGATGACATTGTTCTTGGACATAGAGTGTCTGGAGTAAGGATTGAAGTAGACCGCGATAAGATTGAGGTAATGACCAGCCTTTAGGCGCCTGATTCTGTGAAGTCTGCGAGGAGCTTTCTTGGACATGCTGGGTTCTATAAAAGGTTCATCAAAGATTTCAGTAAGAATGCTAGCCACTAACTGCTTTGCTGTGTAAGGATGCCAAGTTTGAGTTCACTGCAGATTGTCAGACTGCATTTGAACAGATCAAGCAAGCATTAGTGAGTGCTCCTATAGTAAAACCACCAGATTGGGTTTACCTTTTAAAGTAATGTGCGACGCGAGCGATTATGCTGTAGGAGCTGTTCTGGGGAAGAAGAAGAACAAAAAGCTTCATGCTATTTACTATGCCAGCAGAACACTAGACGATGCGCAAAGGAACTATGCCACTACGGAGAAGAAGTTGTTGGCAGTTGTCTTTGCTTTTGAGAAGTTTCGGCCCTATCTTGTTGGTTCTAAAGTGATTGTACATACTGATTATCCAGCTCTGAAATATCTGATGCAAAAGAAGGATGCTAAACCGAGATTGTTGAGATGGATTATGTTGCTTTAGGAGTTTGATATTGAGGTGAAGGACAAGAAGGGAGTTGAAAACGGAGTTGCTGACCATCTGTCACGGATTAGGGTTGAAGAAGACATCCCTATTGATGAATTCTTTCCTGAGGAGAACATCAATCTGATTGAGACAGTATTTCGGACAGATTTGGACAGGAAGATGCCGAACTGTCGGATTCAGCGCACTGCGTCGATCGATGCCACCACGGTAACGATCGACACAGACATTTGCAGCGATCGTTGCAATGCGCCTACAAACCTAGAATATTTACAGATTCAAATTGGACACTATAACTTCGATGTTCAAGCTGTTTCGACGACCAATCCACCCTGATTTGCGGATATTGCTAATTACCTGGCTGCAGAGACTGAACCAGATGAGTTGAAGGGGTATGCTAAGAACAGGTTCTTCCGAGAGCTCAGACGATACTATTGGGATGAGCCTTATCTATATAAGCACTGTTCGGATGGACTTTACAGGAGATGCATTGCGGAATCAGAGGTTCCAGATATTCTGTTTCACTGCAATGGATCAGATTATGCTGGACACTTTGCTACTTTTAAGACTGTGTCTAAGGTTCTACAAGCAGGTTTCTCGTGGCCTACGATATTTAGAGACGTTCATTCTTTTGTCTCTCAGTGTGATACCTGTCAGAGGAGAGGGAAAATCAGTAAGAAGCATGAGATGCCTCAGAATTTCATTCTCGAGGTTGAGGTTTTCGATTGCTGGGGCATTGATTTCATGGGTCCTTTTCTCTCATCCTATGGGAATAACTTCAGTTTGGTTGTTGTGGACTATGTGTCTAAGTGGGTGGAAGCAATAGCCAGTCCAACCAATGAATCTTCGGTGGTTATTAAGCTGTTTAAGACCATCATATTCCCTAGATTTGGAGTACCTCGGATTGTGATCAGTGATGGAGGATCTCATTTCATTAATAAGGTCTTCGAGAAGCTGCCACAGAAGCATGGAGTTCATCACCGAGTTGCTACTCCTTATCACCCTCAGACTAGTGGGCAAGTAGAGGTCTCTAACAGACAGATCAAGGAGATCGTGGAGAAGACGGTTGGGAAGAGAAGGAAGGATTGGTTTGCAAAGCTTGATGATGCATTATGGGCTTCTCGGACTGCGTTCAAGACGCAACTTGGGACTACTCCGTTTCATCTGCTGTATGGAAAAGCCTGTCATCTTCCAGTTGAGCTTGAGCACAAGGCAGCATGGGCTGTGAAGTAGATGAATTTCGATCTTAAGTCTGCTGCAGAAAGGAGATTGGTGCAGCTTAATGAGTTGGATGAGATTAGGCATCATGCTTATGAGAACTCAAAGTTGTACAAGGAGAGGACTAAGGCTTATCATGACAAGAAGATTGTCTCTAGATAATTTGAGCCTAATGATCATGTACTTTGTATAACTCTCGTTTGCAATTGTTCAAATCAAAATTATTGGTACGCAAGCTTCAAACCGGAAAATCGGATTGGTTTAATTTCGGTTCGACCAATCACGATTTGCAACAATCGTTGCACATCTGTGACGATTGATGCAAACACGCGGCAGGTAAGTTCCTTTATTCTTCTTCTTCTTCTTCTTTCTTTCGCCTCATTCCGTAAGAACAACCGAAGAACCCTAAAATCCCCATTCTCCTATCTCACTCAAATCTTGCTCATTTTGACGATTTTACACCCTATCCTGCTCGATTTTTCCCCCTCTACTCATTTCTATCATCCATTTTGACTGATTTTGAGGTATGTGTTCCGATTCTCTACATTTTTGTCTCGGCCCAAAGGTATAAAAACTCAGATTTTGTCACGATTTGTTGATTCTCATGATAAATTACGGCTTAATTAGGCTTGCTAGTGATGATTGGGTGTTGCCTTAGCACATGAATTGACAGATTTAACAAGGTTCCGAAGAATCTTCGATTCGATGACGAACCTTCGCGACTTTCTGATTTAGGGCAATTTGTAGTACGAATTGAGTACAATTGATGCTGATTCTGCTGTTGTTGATGGTCGAATGTGTTGCTGCGGACTGATACAATTGTATTTGATGATCTTAGAGCCTTGGATTAATTGCGAGTTTATCCTTGTGTCTTTGATTTCAGATGCCTCCTCGTGGACAGCCTCGTAAGCGCGGCAGAGCTACTCCAACTGCTGCAGATCAGTCTCCTCCAGAAATTGCCTACTAGCAACTTGTACCTATGTGTGTTGCAAACAAAAGTGGAGAAGACAAGTTAGTGGGAATGGAAACCCAACGAGAGAGTGTTAGGGAAACACTATGGCGGGTTTGCAAGAAGCTGAAAGAGCAAGCAAAAGAGGAAAAGTTTAATAGGGATGAAAACCCAAATGATGGTGTTTGGAAAACACTACAACAATTAAAAGGTATGAAACTTTTAGTTGGAGGTCAGTTTGGCTACCGAGTGAGCGTATCGGACGCGTAGTGAGACGTTCCCCACATGTCAGGAATCCATTCTGGATATCGATAATATATTCTTTCAGCATGAGGTAAGGATGTCTGCTTGTGAGATAGTCATCGCCAATAGTGACACGGTAATGAAAACCGTTGTGGGAAAATCCATTGGAAAGTGGAGGACCCATTGTGATACGGTTATGGAAAACCGTTAAATATAATCCATTTAGAAGTGGAACATCTCATTCAAGTTTAGAAAGACTCGAAGGATAAGTGTGTCTAAGTGTTCTATATGTAGAAAATATGACACTGGTCATTCCCTGTGTTCATGTAGTGATGTACTTTTCCTAAGAAATGGACACTAGAAATTTAAACCACTCATCCAAGTGTGTAACCGAACCTAATGGGCAGTGGTAAGTGGTATTTGTGCTGCGTTTTTGAGATGATGGCAGATTATAATCTTGGAGATCATTTATCATCCGGGTATAGCCAATCAGGTGGCATATGTGGCTACCTTTGTATCGTGTTGTCATACATGTCAGATGGTGAAGGCATAACATCATGTACCTAATAGTTTCAGAATCTGCCACTGCCATAGTGGAAATGAGACATGGTGACTATGGACTTTGCTACTGGTTTACCAACAACAAGTGGCATGAAAAATGCCATTTGGGTGACTGTAAATCGACTCACTACGTCAGCTCACTTCTTAGCAATCAATAAGACGAGTAGAGAAGATCAGTTAGCACATAAGTATATTGATGAGGTTGTGAGGTTGCATGGGACGCCTGTCAGTATAATGTCAGATTATGACACGAAGTTCACATCTTAGTTTTGCCGAGCCTTTCAGAAGGCGTTGGAGACTAATGTTCGTATGAGTACTTCTTATCATCCTAAGACAGATGGTCAGTAAAAGAGGACTATTCAGACTCTAGAGAATATACTCAGGGCTTGCATTTTAGACTGGGAGGGGCATTGGTTAAAGTATCTACCACTGGCAGAGTTTGCCTACAACAACATTTATCATTTGATCATTGAGATGGCACTCTATGAGGCTCTTTATGGTAGACCGTGTCGTACACCACTATGTTGTTAAAATTTGGGGGAGCGTAGGGACATAAAAACAGAAATGGTTCGGAGACAGTAGATAAAGTGTAAATGCTCAAGAGGCAGCTAAAGGAAGCTCATAACCGCCAGCAGAGTTATGCAGACAAGCGTAGGAGAGATTTGGAATTCGAGGTGGGTGACTTATTATACCTGAAAATGAGGGCATTTTAGGGAGGTTCTAAGACTCAAAAGCTAAAGAATCTTAAGCCGAATTACATGGGACTGTACCCTATTGTTGAGCAGACTGAGGTAATAGCTTATTTTTTGGGCTTATCATTAGAGTTTGCAGGCTTCCATGATGTGTTTCATGTATCATTTTTAGGAAGGTTGTTAGAGAGCCAACGCTTATTTTTAAGAAGCCACCAAGTGATCTCACTAAGAATCTGTCTGCTCCTGACCAACCAGTGGTGGTTCTAGAGCTTTAGGAAAAAGAAGTTCAGGGGTGAGGGACATAATTCAGGAGGAAACATTGGAGTCCGAGAATCAGATGAGGTTAGATTACCTAGATATTTTTGGGGATGAAAGTGAGCAGAAGAGTCATGATCTGAATTCAAGGACTAATTCCTTGTTAGCAGGAAAAATTATAACGGCCTGCTTCAATTGGCTCATCAAGATCCACTCATTCTAGGGAAAACCCTAGGTAATTTCTTATAAATACCAACTTCCTTTTATTTTTCCCTGAAAAAGATCATCACAAAGAAGCTCTACAGAAATTTCTCTGGAGCAAAACCCGTCGAGCCACCTCCAAGGAGAAGCCACCGGAGACATCTACAAGGCATATTAGACCCATTTTGGCAGAAAGGAAAAAAAATAAAAATCAAATCGGATCAAGCTGAAGAATGGTAAGGATGTCAATGACTCTCATATTTAGCTATACCCAAAAGCAGTTTCTCATTTTAAATTTTTGTTTGAAAGTTATGTGTATTTTTTCGAGGCATATCTCTGTAGGTTAGATCTATAAGCAACCTACTTGGAGAGAATTTTGCCGGTGAACCAGGAGGAACCAGGAAGAAATTTACATACCTAGTTATGGTCAGGAGTGATTTACATATCTTGAACTCATCTTTCCAGATCAGATTTCCGATCTCCATTCCGAGTTATGGTCGGAAAATTGCGGCTGCTTCTTTCTAGATAAGTTTTATGCCCCTTGAAAATTTTTATTCCATTTTAGGAAATATTTATTTTTCAAGAATTTCCATTTATAGAATTTATATTTATGACAAGTCAATTTATGGAAAACATATTTATGGAGACTATTTTTCCAATCACATTTTTTAGGTGACATTTCCTCTACCACAACTGTTTTGACTGTTATTTCTTCAATCGTCATTTTTTAGGTTCTATTAGACTAATGTGAGGGATATACTGCAACTCTTCGTATTTAGGCTAGAACCTCATTTATGTCTTGTTTAGTACCTAAATATGATTCGTCTCTCTAATAGAGTCTAGTTTAGTTTACTTGTTAAATTGAAGATAGGAATATAGATGATTCAACCCCTTGTTTGCGTTTCCGGTTAAATTTTTATTTGCTTGTTATATATAGTTAGATATGTAGTGGTATGAGTAGGTGAGATTGCATGGGTACATAGCCTAAGTTATTGTGTTGATTGGGCCTTAAGATCGATAAAGTGTCATCTAGGCGGTGCGGTGGACACGACTTCTATCATAAACCTCTTTGGAGAGTGTGGATGTTCACTTAATTGCGAGGAGCATTGCTTGCTATGATTGGGTGTTTTAGGTACAATGATTATTTTGCATGAAGATAATTAATTCGGTCGTTGTGGTCGGACTCATGTTTATGCTAGACTTTTATAATTGGAGTGCTAGAACCGCATTGAGTGACTACCCTGTTACTCACCCCTCATTCTCTTTCTCCTTTTGTGGTGAAACTGACCAATAGATTGACGTCTTTCTGGATCATATGCTTTTCGGATTTCTATTTTTTTTTTTGCATTTTCATACGTTGTTTTACAATTTCGATTTATTTCGGGTATTGGACACTATTGGATTTATTTAGTTTATTTTGATTAATAGAGTCTATTAGATAAGTTACTTGAGGTGTAAATTAGGATTTGTGGAACGCTGTCTCATAAAAGGAGGAGACGGGAGCTACAGATCAATGCTTACAACCAAATAACTAAACCATGTTTTATCTATCATTTCACGTTCTTGGATAGAAATATAAGGCCGATATAGACAACAACATCTATTGATACTTTTATTATCATTTTCAAAAGAAACAATTACAAAGGAGATGGAGGAACAAAGAAGTAAAAGGTACAAACTTGCCGATTAGGCGATTACGCACAGAAACCCATAATACATCATAGCATGAGAACGTTATACGTTCATTATTTTAAAAATCCAAGAAAAATAAAAACAGAAACACAATAACCAATCCAAAAACCACAAGAGGATAATGTAATAAGTTCAAGCATTCGTAAACCATATGATTTGTTTTTAGTATGTCTTCAGATATGTCATAAGTATTCAACTTACGCGCATTGGAAATTCTTTGGAGCTTTTCTACTACAAACATTGAGGAGTACGCTGAGATTGATGGGAAGGTTAAGGTTGATGCCAAGAATGTTAGCCTTGAGCGCGGTACAGAGACAGACCGCTGCCTCAAGGTCAGCCAAGCCTTCAATGAGCGAGCAGCATGGCTTTACAGGTGGGTTTCCCAATGTTAGGTCCACTAGCTTGAGCACATTAGCGCAAACACCGATCTGTAGGGCATCTCTGGGACAAGAGCCTGTGCTTGGGGTGGTCGGGGTGCTTGGAGTTGTTGGCGTGGGGATGCACTTGGAGCATGTAGCAGAAGTGTGAGTGAAGAAGAGGAGGTTAAGAGAAAGGAACAGTGCAAGAGAGGTTCTTGGAGCCATTTGTTTGTGTAGCGGAAAAACTTTGACAAAAGCTCGAGAAGTAGTAGTGTGTTTATGTTCTTTGAGTTGGGTGAAGATATATGTTGGGTATTTAGTGGGTATTTATAGGATTTTCATTAGGAGCGAAATTAAAAGGTTTATTGTTGATTTTCCACAGGAGATTAATTAGTTGACTATTTTTTTCCATATTTATGATTATATAAATAGACTTAATGGTCATTTTCTAAAATTAGCTGGCAATCATAACAAAAGTACTGTACTAATTAACTAAACTTTGGTTAGTCACTAAGAGCAGGTCCAATGGGGTATGAAGAGGGGATTTTAGCGTTGATTCCTAGGGGAAAATTAATAAAAGAAATAAAATATTGCTTCCAAAATAAGAAGCGGTCCTTAAATAAGAGTCTCTAAAAACCGGTTCTTCGACTGTGGATGCCACATGTCATTCTATCATTGGTTTTTTTTTTTTTTTTCGTTTTTTTTAAAACCATTTCCAAAAAAAAAAAAAAAAATTATATTATAAATTTTTTTTAAGAACCCCCAATGGGGGGTTCACGGTTGTTTCTGCTCTAATACTCCCAATTTTGCGACATATATACACACCTCCATGTTTAAAAGAATATTTGATCAATAATATTATTTACAATTTATAACTTTCTGACTGATCTATAATTTTACATTTTAGAAATCAGTGGTACAAACTTTTTACACATATTCCTGTTTTTTAAAATGATATAATCGTATAACAAGTTATAATTAAATACAACTATAGACCTTCGTTCAGCCAGAGAAAACTTACACTAGTCGATCTAGTCCCCTTGAGATCTGGCTGCTTATTCCACCGTTTCCATCTCCGCCTTACCGAGCTATGTAGTGGCACTATGTTTAGCTTTAGATGGTTTGTTTAGTCCTCTCCCTTGATTCGGGAGCTTGAGGACACCTCCCCCGAAGTTTGATTTCTTATTTTCAACCTTCTCTTCCTTTGTGGTGGCGGCAGAAGCCGTGACATAGTTCGGGTTCAGTTTAGCGTTGCTGGTTTGCTTGGCTACTATTGTGGGTTTGTAGGTTTTTTTTAGGCGGTTATTCTCCTTGTGGAAGTTGCTAATAGCGGAAGTGACTATTCCGTTTCTCTCTGAGGTGGTTCTTGAATCGCCTTCTTGTGGTGTCTTAACCTTAGTGTTGGTGGTCATGTGTTGATGCTTCTCTTTTAAGTCTTGACCTTAGTGTTGGTGGTCATGTGCTGATGTTTCTCTTCTAGGTTATGGTCTGTTGTCAGTAGCGGACCCACCTTAAGTTTTATGGAGTCACTTGACACGGCATATTTATATGCGGTGACAAAAAAGATATTTGACCAAAATAGTAAAAAAAAAGGAAAATTGACTAAAATAATATTTATTAAAGGAGATAAAGACTAATTAACCCTAAATCCTAAATAATAAATCATGAACTCTAAATACTAAACCTAAACCCTAAATACTAAACTTTAAACCGTAAACCCTAAATACGAAACCTTAAAATTTAAACCCTAAATATTAAACCCTAAGTAATAAACCCTAAAGCCTAAATACTAAACCATAAATAATAAACTCTAAACCCTAAATTACATAAGGATATAAAAATCTTTAAAATCTAAAATAATGCTAAATATGTCAATTCTTCTCCTTGTTACTATATTTGAGACAATGTATATTTTTGTGCTATTCTATGTTTTTTCTTCTTCTATATATTAGGTTTTTTATATGTAATAGTGCATAAAAATGATACAAACTGATTAGTATCACTTCACAAACAAGATAAAATCTAGAGACTAATGTTCCTCAAGAACAAAAATCTCTCACCAATCGATCTCCATCCCTGCGATGGAGCTCGTAATTGATGTCACACACCTCATGAACAAGAGAGAAGAAGAAGAACTTTCTATTTCTGATTTTTGATTGAGATGTAAAGTTGCTTATTCTCTTGTTTTAATTGACTCAACTCCCTTCCATCTTTAATTTGAGCCATCCACATGTCCTCATCTATCACTTTTATTTTCCTATAACAAAAAACCTTGACCATAAGATTTATGAGAAAGTTTTGATGCAGCAATTCATGGAAATTGATCCTTGTAGCTTCAGCAACAGAGAAAATTCCAATAGGATCCCATATTTGGTTGGCTCAAAGCAAAGAACTTGAACATTTCTCATTCATACCAACTCCTACGAAGAAAAAATGGACATGAATCTGATTTTGCAGTGTGCGAGTTGTACTAAGCCCCATTGCTACCATTTCAACATTTGTTTCCAGCTCCATATACTCTGACAAGCTAGCTGCACACTTCTGCTGATTCAATCATGATTATCCCAAAAAGTTTTGTGCTCTGGCATAGGGCCAAGGAAATCATGTTGCAAATGGCTGCACTATCCAAATTTCTTCACTCCAAGCAACATTTAAAAGCTTCTTCAAGCCACTCTTTGACAAAATCTATGATAATGTGACAGTCCTGTCAAAGTTCACTTGCCCATAAACATAGAAATGAACATATTCTTTCTTCCTTCCCAAACGATAATTGACAAACTTGAGTGCAGCAACAGTATCCTCATCTTTAGTTTATTCATGTTCTGAGCTTTGAATCCTTGTATACTCTGGTCAGACTTAGGTTCACCATCAAGCATTGTCACTGATTGCTTCTTTTCAATATTCCCACTTGTGTCCACAAATTCTATGTGAGAACTTGAATCTGTTGCATGATGTTGTTGTTGTCTTCTTCATTTGTAAAGAAACAATATGTCAAAAAGAACTATGAAACTCCATTCGCTGAAACCACCAAGCTTATTCCCATGTAAAAGCTCAAATTTGAAGCTGTTGGTTAGATATTTGATCCAAATCGGCATTGTTGTATGGAACAATGAACTCCTACATCTCTTGGCAAACATCTCCTCTAATAACTCCACCTCCTCTACAAAATCAGCTTGGACAATCTGATCTACAACCCCCAAAAGGTTCACTTTTAAACTAGCAGCACTGAGCCCTCGTTGTTTCTTGATTTTGTACTTGAATTTCCAAGATTTTGGTATTCTTCTCTTCATAGTCTTGTGCTTCACTCTGCTTACTTCGAGAAGCATTATATCAACCAGTTGGCATGCACAAGGTAACGTGGTGCTACGTGTTGATTTCTGAAAATTCCTAGCCTCTAGATTTCGATTCGTAACTACCTGTTCCATGCCGTAAATTCCTAACAGAGTACCGCCATGTCTAAATTCCCAGAAAGAAATTGGTATCTGAGACTGTGGAAACAATTCTTCAATCTCTTCGGTTTCACTAACCAGTTCCTCTTAAAGAACAACTGAATTATGCAAGACTGATTTCTCTTCCTCTGTTGGTTCTGATACTAGGTTCGAACACTTATCGATCACTGAAACTGATTCAGACTTGACGTTCATAATGTCCTCGGTCTTCTTTATATCATGAATCATCTCATCACAAGCCCCGCGGAGTGCAGCTTTAAACTCGTGAAGCTCATCCCTCAACTCTTGGAGACCTGACTTCATAGTGGACTTAAAATTCTCCAAAGCTCCTGTGAACAACATAACCGGGTCTGGTGCAGCAACAAACATTTCCGGGAGTTGTTGACGGATCGTCGTGTTGAAGATCCGTCGGAGATTCCCTATTTTCTAACGATAATCAAAATTGTATCCCCTCTAACAGAGCTGCAATCTGCGCATCGGTTTTCTCCGGCATCGTGATTCCAAGAATCGTTTGGCGACTGATACCTTTGATACAAACTCATTAGTATCACTTCACAAACCACATAAAATCTAGAGACTAATGTTCCTCAAGAACATAAATCTCTCACAAATCGATCTCCAACCCTGCGATGGTGCTCGTAATCGATGTCGCACATCTCAAGAACAAGAGAGATGAAGAATAACTTTCTATTTCTGATTTTCGATTGAGAAGTAAAGTGACGGATTTTCTTGTTTTAACTGCCTCAGCTCCTTTCCATCTTTAATCTGAGCTGTCCACCTGTCCTCATATATCACTCTTATTTTCCTATAATAAAATTTAGATTAGATGATGGATTTCTCTGCTTTTCACTCTGGTTCCGGAGAGTTTTACTCTCACATGACATCATTCCTCTTTTCTTTTTGTACTATACTTTTTATTCTAGAAATTCAATTATTTTTAATCTATTTTGTTATTATGTTTTTAATTTCTTTTTATATCATTTTGCTATTTTATTTTTCCTCACTAATAAAATGCATTTTGCTTTGACATCTGTAAAAAAAAAAAAAAATCTTGGGTCCGCTTCTGCCTGCTGGTTTTTCTCTCACTACTTCCCTCGGTTGTGTCTCCAACCTGGTTGGCGCTATTGTTGATCCATTTTGAGCTTCAGTGTTCTTGCTCTCTTTGTCTGATGGATTTGTCGCGAGTTCTTGGTTTTCTGCTTTTAGAAAATCTCCAATGTATTCCTCTATTTTTTATCTCTAAAATAGAAGAACTCTATAATAGAAGTGAGATTTGCTCCAATATATTCTTCTATATTTTCTTCTAAAATGAATATCTTTTATAATATTCTTTTTTTACTAATAATATCTTTTATTTATCAAGTTGCAATTTAGTCCATTTATTTTCTGTTTACAAAATTTTGTAAAATTATAATATTATTTAAACTAAATATGTATTTTATAAAAAATAAATTATATCTTATAAAAAATATAAAACATTATATTTTTGTTTAGCCATTAACATAAATGTGTTTTTCTAAGTATTAGCATTCGTGTATCGGATCGAGTTTGGGTCGTGTATTTTAGATTTCAGGTATTTCAGATATGGACAAAATGGTATTGATAGGGTAATATTATATTTCAAATCGAATTTGTATTGGTACCAAATCAGATCAAATCGGATCTGGTGCGGATTCTGTAGTTTTTTTGCCGAAAGTAACCATATAAATTAAGATATATTCAGATACTTATGGGTTATCAGATATTATCCGTTCGTACCCGATCTGATACCGAAATAAGTTTTTCGGATCAGTACAGTTTCAAATTTTCGGATCTGGATAAATTATCTAGCCCTAATGTTTTCACAAATGACTAGATGATGTTTTTCTCAAACAAAATATATTTTGATTTTAATATTTATTTTAAATATATAATAATATTATTTATAACTTGTTAACTTCTATATTATTAGTTACTAGAAATATTAATATTTATTTGTTTTAGTCATAAATAAAAGTATTTAAAAGTTGAAGACTGATTTATAAATTAAAAAGCTCACCTCTATTATAGAGAAAAAATAGAGTTCCTCCGTATATAGAAGATAAAAATAGAAATCTATATTTTAGAGATGAAAATAGAGATGATTTTAATAGATTTTACTGTAAAATAAAGTTTAGAGACAAATATAAAAATGGAATGGAGATGTCCTTAATTGTGTGTGCATCTTGACCTCAACAAGGTAGGCGCTGCCACCTTTTGGGGTTATTGCTTCTCCTTCATCTCCTATTATCGTCGTTCATCTCTGAGTCTTGATCGATATGCCACAATCTTTTGTGTTTGACATGTTGCTTACTTCTCGAGGTTGTATCCTTGTGAATCATTTACTTCCATTTAGTCTTATTAGTCTTGCTGTCTATACTTTTAATTTGTTATTCTCTAATTATACATGCTGTAAGGCTTCCCTTTACTTCGTTTTAGTCTTAGTTTTGCTGTCTTTACCCTTCATTTGTTCTTCTCTAATTATTCATGTTGTAACGCTTCCCATCTTTACTTTCAGTAATAAAAGTGTCAAAAAAACTTCCGAATATAGTAAAAAAACTACAGTGTTTGCTTTCTGAAAAAATAATGAGTCGGATAATATGTTAGGTGAATAAGAGAATAATATTGCAAGATAATTCATAAATAGATCTAACGAAGTAACTACAAATGATGTATGAATATGGACCAAATAACTAATGGAATTGTCCAAAAGCTTATGAAAAATAAATTAAAGTTGTATTGTGTTAGAACGCCTAGTCGGAACCTAGACGATTTTAGGCGATTTAGACGTTTATAAATAAAACCATATATTTTAGATATATTTTACTATATACATCATAGAATTCAAGAATTCAAATATTTGTAATCTTAAAAATAGATTTAGAATTCAAATTACATCGAAATAACAAAAAAATCAGTTAAATTAATCAGCACGCGACATTTGCTATCAAAATCTGTCAAAATTACGATATTTTTTATATTGATAACCATTAATTTATGAATTAAAACTTATAAATTTAGTTATATGTAATAAATTTTTAAAATTAGATAGAAACAAACACAAAAATTAAAAATCAAATGATAATTAGTTAAAAATTATGTAGAGCCGCCTACACCCGCCTAAACCCGCCTAGGACCGCCTAGACCCGCCTAAATCCGCTTAATAGTATAAACGCCTATTCTAACGCCTAGAAAAAAATCGCCACGGTCAAAAACCGCCTAGCGCCTAGGCCCCGCCTAGACGGTCGCCTAGACCGCTTTTTAGAACACTGTATTTTTTTTACTTATCTATCAACACAATAATAAATAATAAATAAATAAATAAATAAATAAATAAATAAATATGTATGTATCTTTTAAAATCATTTTATATACTTAAATAAAAAATTTATTAACTTCTGAACATTAATTTTTTTATTAAAAAATATTAAAAGTAAAATAAACTTAAAATACTTAACAAATACCAGATAAAAGATTACCAACACAATTTTAGTATAACAAATCCTAATGATTTGATAATCCGATGAATATCTTCTTGATTTCCTTTAAATATTATCCAAATGAGGTTGATGAAGGAAAATAACTTATCAAGACATTTATAGAAAATCATTATGTTTTATCTATAAATTATGAATGTTTTGCAAGAAAATAATTAATGGAAAACATCCATAAATGGGACCAATTGTATAACTAAAATGTACTAATAATAAAATAAAATTCTTTTATTATTATTATTTTTGTTATATTCAAGAAAAAATTGAGTAATATATTAAAAGAAAATACTACTCTATTTTAGATTAATTCTATTTTAAAATTAAAAATGAAATAATAAATTAAGGCTCGACTGGTACAAAGGCAGCGGTTGCGGTTACGATTGCGAGAATTTTCGGAAGCGGGTAGTTGCGGCTAGTAGTGTTAGTAAGCGTTTTATACGACTGATATAACGAGAGAGGGCAGATGCGGTTATGAGCGGTTGTGGAAGCGGGCAGTTGCAAAAGCATGTATATTTGCGGGTTATTCTTAACTGGTTGACAAGCAGTTACAATTATGAGCAATTGAAATGGAAATACTAGAGTAAAAATAATTTTAATAATAAAACGCCAAAACTATATTATTATGATAAAACATAAATCATAAGTTCAACATAATTAATAATAGTCATGGAAAACCATAAATAAATCACTAATAATTATTCCAAAAATTTTAAATAATAAACTGCTTATTCTTCATGCATTTAGTACATCACCAAAAATTGCATCAAGTAGTGTGAAAAACTCCCAAAAAAATTACTTAATCTCTCGGATTGATCTTGTAAACATTGCAAAAAAATTTCAATAGGTCCAAACGATTTTTTATGCGAGCCAAGCTCAAATCCATTCCAATTTGGTCACTAATATTCTTAAGAATATTTTTTTTGAAGAGCACTTAAAAATCTTAGATTGTTACGTTTGGTTCGTTTCTCCTCAGCTACCACCTGGAGTAACACATATATTATCTCGTTTGACTATGTAAACGGCTGAAAAAATAAATTATAGTCAAACAGTCTAATTTTGTACCAAAATGTATAAATATATGCATATATAAATCTAATTATTTTTTAGAAGTGAAACGTGATGCCATAAAAATTTCTCTATGAACTATATCTATAAAACACATTATAAAAAACAAACTAATTATATAAAAGAAATCAATATTGATAGGTGATTTTTTTTTTTTTTGGGTCTGAAATAAAAGTTTCCAATAAAATAAGATAACTAGTCGATTACATAAGATGAACTTTCAGATTGCCTTAATGCCCTTTTTGCAAAGTCATCAGCTTTCTTGTTTTCTCTTCTTGGTACAAATTGAAAAATACACCTATTAAAACAGATTGACATATTGATAATGTCGCTTACTAATCCGAAACAATCCGGTTGAGGTTTGCGTTCATTGATTATTGTGATCAGATTTGCCGAATCGGAAGAGACTCTGAGGTTGAGGATGTTCAGGTGTTGTGCGTCCCTGAGAGCTTCCCGAATAGCTGTCGCTTCCGCCATAAGAGGTGAGTTTATGAATTCCTTTGCTTGATTCCTTTGTCTGAATGTGTTTCCTGCTCCTAATTCGAAAATCCATCCCAATCCTGCTTTGCGTTCATCTTTGTTCCAAGCTGCATCTGTGAAGCATGTGATTTCATTTCCATGGCTCAGCTTTTCCTGTGGACTCTGAATTCCAATTCCAGTCTTTATCTCTTCTTGGTCAATTTGAGCATTACTCCATTCTTTTGCCCTGATCGTAGCTGTCGTGATGATCTCTTGAGGTGTGGTATCTCTGTCTTCAAAAAATTTTTGATTCCTTGCATTCCAGATTTCCCAGCAGATCCATGGGAACATAGGGCTCACTACTCCTGTTGGTGGTAGGCTGTGAATGTCTTTTGATCTCAGTAGTAGGGTTTTGAAATCTTCTTCGTCCTCCCCAGCCTGAATTCTCCGTGTTAGGGGTGCCAGTTTCCACGTCTCTTGAGCTATCCTGCATTTGAACATGCAGTGATTTGTTGTTTCCGGTTCCTCACAATTTGGGCATTTTCCTGTCAGGATCACCTTTCTTCTAACCAGGTTCATACCCATTGGTAGAGCTCCTTTAGCTGCTTTCCAGACAAACATTTTGATCTTAGGGGCAGTTTTTAGCTTCCAAATTTCTTCAACCCAGTTAAACTCATTCTCCAAAGTATGGTTGTTTTCATTTTCTTCCATAGCTGAGTGATATCCAGATTTAGAAGTGTATCTGCCATCCTTTGTTCCCATCCAAAAGAATTCATCTTTTGCTCCTGTTTTGCTAGGCGTGATGCACTTGATGTTCATCCATATCATAGGGAACATTTCTTTCAGTAGCTCAGTATTCCACTCTCCAGTACTCTCAATCAAGAGCTTTTCTACTTTCCAGTCAGCTGTTTCAGCAGTTGGTGGTCCCATTATCAGATTCCTCTTGTCTTCAATCAGCCATGGATCAGTCCATATGTTAGTCTCCTTTCCATTTCCAATGACCTTCCCAATCTTCTTTCGTAAAAGGTCTCTGCCTGCAATCACACTTCTCCAGCCATGAGAAGAGTTGTTTGGCGGTTCAATATTGAGCAGGTCTTGTTCAAAACAGTACTTTCCTAGTAAGGTTTTGGCTAGTAAGCTCTCAGGGTTTTTAAGTAGTCTCCAGCTGGTTTTAGCGAGAAGGGCTTCATTAAATGTTTGTATCTCTCTAAAGCCGATTCCCCCTTTTTGTTTTGATCTTGCAAGGTCCGACCACGCTATCCAGCATATCTTCCTCTTCCCGTGATCAGAATCCCACCAAAACCGAGTTAGCGCAGCTTGTATCCTTTTACACAAGCCTAGGGGGAGTTTAAAGCTTGTCATTGAGTATGCAGGAATAGCAGACAGGACAGACTTCAGCATTACTAACTTTCCTGCGTGAGATAGCCTTGAGGATGACCAGCTGGATGCTTTTTGTTTGATCCTATCAACAATGGCCGAGAATAAATCTTTCTTTTTTCTTCCAAATAGCTCCGGGAGTCCTAGGTACTTCCCTTTTCCTCCCTCCTTTGTGATGCCAATCTGATTTTTGACCCTTTCCTTGATCTCTTGGCTTGTCTTGGCTGAGAAGGTTACTGCTGATTTGTCTTTGTTTATCTTCTGGCCTGACACTTTTTCATACTCTCCCAAGATCTTCATAAGTGTTTCACAGGTTTTCTCATCAGTTTTAGTGAATATCATTGTATCATCAGCAAAGAGTAAGTGGTTGATTCTTGGACAGTGTCTGGCCACTTTGATTCCAACTAGTTGCCCCTCTTTTTCAGCTTTTCTGCATAAGCCACTCAACACTTCACTGCAGATAATAAATAGGAACGGGGATAAGGGGTCTCCTTGGCGTATTCCTCTGCTTGGTTGTACCCTGCCTCTAGCTACACCATTGATCAAAAAGGAATATGATACAGTTGTGATGCACTGCATGATCCATCCGATTAGTGTGTTGTGGAGTCCCATTCTTCTCAGGACCTCTTCAATAAAATTCCACTCTAAGCGGTCATACGCTTTACTCATATCCGACTTCACCGCCATTGTACATCTTTTTGTTGCCTTTGAGTTTTTCAAGTAATGTAGCACTTCATGAGTGATTAGTACGTTGTCACTGATCATTCTTTTTTGGCACGAATGCAGATTGATTTTCCGATATGATGGCTTCTAGGGTGGGCTGAAGTCTCCTGGTGATAATCTTCGAGAATAATTTGTAGTATACGTTGCACATTGCCAGAGGTCTGTATTCCTTGATATTTTTTGGACTGTGGCCTTTAGGGATCAGCCTAATGTGAGTCTGGTTGATGTTCTGTGGCAGTATCCCTGTTCTGAAAAACCTCTGAATCTCCTCTATCATCTCCTCCTTTATGTGGCTCCAGTTAGATTGATGAAAGCAAGCAGAGAAGCCATCTGGTCCTGGGGCTTTGTCCTTATGGATAGAGAATAGGGCCTTCTTGATTTCCTCCGGGGATGTAATTGCTATCAGCTTGCGGTTCATTTCCTCTGTGTTGACTCTCTTGATTGCTTTTTCTACCACTGTTTTTGGGTCAGCCTGCTCTGAAGTGAAGAGTTTGTCAAAATAATCTGTTATCACTTTTGTGATCTGGTCTTCTTCATATAGGGCTACTCCTTCTTCATCTTCAATCACTGACAATCTATTTACAGCTCTTCTGCCTCTCGTAACTGCAAAGAAGAAGCTAGAGTTTTTATCTCCTAGGGCCAGCCAGTTTTGTCTACTCCTTTGTCTCCAATATGATTCCTCCTCCTTATAAGCCTCTCTGAGAGTTGTGTTGATTTCTTTGATGGTGTTTTCAGTCGTGGTTGGGTCAGACATAGCACCATCAAGATCTCGCTTCAGTTTATCAATCAGTTTCCTGTGATTTTTATGCTGCTTTTTGTTCCAGTCTTGGATGGCTCTTCTGCATCTATCTGTTCTCTCTGCCACCGATCCATTTCCATTACCCGTCCAGGCCTTTTTGATCAGGAGGATCACCTCTTTGTTGTTCCTTGGATTTCTGTCGTATCTGAACAATCGGGCTTTCTTTTTGTTTTTTTGAGAACAGAAGGTTACTATGGGTCTGTGGTCTGATCCCGTAAAACTTTGGTACTCGCTTCTAGCCATAGGGAAGTTGTCATGCCACATGCTGTTAGCCATGGCTCTATCCAGTCGGCAGTACACAAGATGGTCACCTCTTTTTCCTCTCCAGGACAAGTAATTCCCAGAATGTTTCAGATCGAAGAGGTCCCTTTCAGACATGAAGGTTCTGAAGTCAGAGTATGATCCTTCAGGTCTAGTTGTGCCTCCCTGTTTCTCCTGCTCATTCACTATCTCATTGAAATCACCTGTTAGGTACCAAGCTGCGTCTCTCAATACCGCAATCTCACTCAGTCTATCCCAAATATCTTTTCTTTTTTCTCTCTCAGGTGCTCCATAGACGAAGGTGGCAAAGAAATGCTCATTCTTGAAGTAGACCTCTGTGTCAATGAAGTTTGCATTCTGTTCCAGAATCTGTAGCCTTACATCTTGTGTCCAAGCTAGAACCAGTCCTCCTCGGGCATTTTCTTGTGGTGTTACTAGACAGGTGTTGTCATAATTTAGCTCCTTCATCTTCTCTTCAACGTATTCATCCTGGTTTTTTGTTTCGCTTAGGAAGAGTATATCCGGTGCATTTTTCTTTTTAATTTCTTTCAGCCTTTGAAACGTGACTGGGTTGCCCAAACCGCAGGAACGTGATAGGTGATTTAAGATAAATATATAGAGAATCACGCATAACCATAAATATATATATATATAATCAGTAAAATAGATATGTAGAGAATCAATATAATAAAATTAGAGGAAGAAGTTTTTTTTTAAAACTCAACCGTCAGCAATTGCAAATGTTTGTGGGAAGAGGTTTTTTATTTTCAGCGATAAAGAACAGTTCAAAGTGGTAAAAAGTGGTTCCAGTGATTGTTTGCAAACATCATCAACCACCATCAATCAAGCTCTCAGTGATGGTAAACTGTTATATATTTAACTAAGCGTGTTTGTTTAGAATGGAATGATTGTTCTTTATTCCTTCACGCTAGCTTGTCCATGTGAACATATCTTATCCTTCAACGAATTCCTTTGTCACGGGGCAAACTTATATCACCATTATTCTAAAGCATTATTTAGTCTACACATAATCTCACACGAAGACAAATTTATGACTTCAATTAGCATTTGTTAAATCTCCATTCAACTATTTTAGATCCCACATGGATGTACTTGTTATAATAATTCCGTATAACAAGGGCTACAATATGAACCAATATATTTTTTGTCAATAATAGTTTTAATCGGGATAACGACGCAGCAACAGTTCTAACACAAACCACTAATATATATGATATTGTTTGGGATGGAATAGTAGAGATATCTCGTTTTAAATATTTATGCGTCAGTCGGAGGTGTTTGCTTCAGATGAATTATCGTGTGCAGGGGCGGACCCACATGTAAGGTTACGGGGTCATGTGCCCCCGGTTAAATACATATAAGCTTACGGGGTCACGTACCCACTAAATTCTCACATTAGAGGTTTTCGAATAGGCCTTCGGGGGCTGAACTATTCATATTTAAAAAATTTAGTTTACATCAAATATATTTTTTATATATTTTTTTACAAAAAATTACTATGTTTGGACGAATCATTATAAAAAAAAACTATTATGTTGGCAAAATTTTAAATGAAAACAAAATGTGGAACACTACAAGAAACTGTACAATATACATGGATTAGCTACGACCAGTTTGTAGTTAATTTTTTCCAATCAGGAATAGCCATTGTTACAGATAATATTGTCGCTATCCGCAGCAAATGTTGTAAGTTAATAGCCACGAAAAAACACTGTACTTATCGGTAGATATCTAAATTTCTCATGTCAAAAGAGATTATTGACTGATTTATTAATGTGATAAAACATAAGATTCGGGAACGTCTAATTTTTAGAGAATTTATTCTGTATAATATCTTGTCATGGAAGAACATCATTAGATGTATTTGATATATATATATATATCTTTTTATATATTAATCTAATTAAACTTTCTTCTCTTATTTGAATTCTTTTTTTTCAGATTGGTTGCATTGAGTAGAATTTTGAATTTCAATTTTTAAACAAATCGTAGTAGCAACAAAAACTGGTTGTTGCTTTTAATTTACATAGCTATAAATTACTACGGAATATGTTGCGGATAAAATATTTTAGAAAAATTGAGCTGGAGCGAATCATAGTTGATATTCGTAGCAATCTCCACAAGTCGTATCTACTATATCCATGAATGTAAATGTCTGAGGCCGCATCTATCGAGCCACAATTTTATTTATAGCAATTCGTGGCTTAAAAACTATGAAATTGTTATGGCAAGTTGTGGCAATAATAGCCACGAATAGCAGAATCATAAGCCGTTGCATTGAAGCTACGATTCCAGTGGTAGCAATTTGTAGCCCACCAGCTATAAAAATAACTGTGGCTATTCATAGCTGTGAGAAAAACCGACGTCGTAGCTACCATAGCCACTAATGTTTATTTTCGCAATTTGTGACTATTAGCTGCAAATAGCGTTGTGACTGTCATGGAATGTAACTGCGGATATCCACAAATAAAATATATTCACAAGCTCAGAGTAAGTCCAATGGTGTTATTTGGCACAATATCTTATGCAAAATCAATAAAAAATTAATATAATTAAGAACCCCAAGTCACAATCGATCCTTATATAAGGATTGTTTAGAACCTGTGTCTTCACTATTTAGCTGACGTGTCATATTTCGATTGGTTGCTTTTTTTTGTTTATCTATAAAAAAAAAAAATTAATAAAAAGGTTAAGAACCCCAAGTGGGAGTTTCACCGCTGTAGATGGTCTCATAGACGGGGATCCGGGTCATAGCTATTTATGGCTATCATTCAAATATCCATAAAATGGATATAGTTACGACAAAGTCCGTAACTATTTGAAAATTTTCTTCATGTTCCAGTTGATGGATACCAATATGTTCCATAAGAAAATGCTTAAATGAGAGAAGACGCACGTTGTGCCACCCTACATGTTGGGAAATATAGCGAGAACAATCAACAAAGAGCCATATCATGATAGTGTTTTCAAGCTTTTAAAGCTGATAATCAAAATTTTCGTGCTCAGTGTGAAGAAGGAATTTCTCAATTATATTTTCATCACATGATAGCAAAGACGGATTATAATTAGCAGAAGCATGGATCGATGAGTTTTCACAAACGTTAAAAGTATCTCTTAAACCAAGTAAAGCACCTATATCACACTACAAGACAAATAAGTTTACACTTGCATTTAGGTTGCCTTTATATAAGATTGATGTTTGCGAGACTAATTACATAACTTTTGGAAAACTGAAGATCAGGAACTAATACACTGTCGGTTTTGTGGTAAAGACATACCATCCAAGCAGTCATAAAGGATAAATATACTAAAACATAGAATGTTCTACATGCCAGTTATAGATCAGTTTAAACATCTATACCAATTAGAGACAACCGTTTCCTATATACGTTGGCACGATAAACATACATGTTAACGAAAAATGTAGGTATGCCATGGTTATTTTAGTCGCGGTTAAATTATGGCTATTACGTGGTTTCCTAGCTACAAAACGATGATGTGTAGACCGAGGCTAACTAACCACGAATTAACCATGCATTTAACTGGGCTAAAAAAGCCCACAAAATTATATTAGTGGACGACCGTGGCTATTTTTCTATATAGCCACGTAATCGTGTGTACAACCCATGAACTGTCGATGGCTTTGATGTTTTTTACTAGTGTCACTAGAAGTCTGTTGCGGATATGTTTATCTAATTGGTGAGTTATTCTTGCCAACTGCAAGTTTTGAAAAGACAGCCATGTTAAATATGATTAATATAAAAAATATTAGAAGTTGTTAGATCCAATCAGTGTTCGAATACGCGCTAGGCGTTAGTCGGGCGGCCGGGTTGGGCCTAACGCCTAGAGAGAAAATCGGGAATTAAGCGGGATTTACGCGGGGCGGAATTTTTAGACTATTTTTATGTTAAAAACATGTAACTTTTTAATTTTGTATAACAATAGTACATTTTCATATCTAAAATTAATAAAACATACAAATTATAACATTTTATAATTAGACTTTATTCAAAATTCATAAAAAACTATGTTGTAAATTAGTTTTATAGATAATTTGTTATCTGTTTTAATTCACATTTAATTAAAAAACCGTTCATATCACAAAATACAAAAAAAAAAGTTTAAATCATAAGTACTGTATAAGTATGATGTCTTTGCTAGTTTTGAAATATATTGAAATAGTGTGCTGTTTGTGCTAGTATATCTTTTTTTGTTTGGTAAAGAAAAATAAACAATGTGATCTTTTATATCAACGAAACATACTTAATATAAGTATATCCATGTGATTTTAAGTCCAAAACAGATTATATTGTACGAGAGGCCCATCTTTAAGCTTTTACCAGGTCCACTTTAAAGCTATTTTTTTTTAAGAAGAACGTAAAAGTCCCACATCGGAAAGGAGGAGAAAGAGGATAGTGGAGTTGTGCCTATAAATAAACGTCTTTGCTTCCCAAGTTTATAATTAAAACAATAGGGCTTCTTAGATTGCGGCCCTTATGATTAGATATTGGGTTAAGCCCGATAAAAGTTTTATTTATTGGGTTAAACCCGATGAAAGTGTTGTTAAAAAATCGCTTATAAATCCGATTTCTTAGCGCCTAGTAAATTTAGGCGGGTCAAACGCGTTGACCGCTTAATTTGTCCGATTTGGACAAAATCGCGGCGGGAGACACCCGATCAGCGATTATGCGGCCGCCTAGGCGGCTAGGCGGCCGCGTTTTCGAACACTGGATCCAATTGTATTATATATTAAGGTATTTTAACGACAATAATTATCAATGTTATTTCTCTTTCCAACTATACGTTTCTATCAACATTTATGTTATTTGAATACCTAGATGTTTTTCGATTTAAATTACTAATTTCAATATTCTCTTGCGTTCGTTTTTTTAATAATTCTTTCTATAACTATAATAATTTTTCGGAGAAACAATGCGCTAATATATATATATATACATATATATATATTTATTTATTTTTAGTTTGTGTTATATATTATGTTTTATATGCTTATTTTGCTTACCAATAGTTTATGTCTTATAAATCTTCATTTGTTTGATTCTTCATCATATTTTTACATGCATTATTTTATAAAGATTTATTTATTTTCTTCTTATTTCCTTTATTTTTATCATATTTTCTCTACTTCTGATACTTAGTTATCTCTTTAATTATTTATTAACTATTTTATGTTATGGCTTTATTATTCTGGTTTTTATTCTTCAATATTTTCAACTTTAATATATTATTTTTATTTTTATTTTTATGATAATCTAGTCGTTTACGTTTGTATTAAGATTTAGTTACATATATTAGTCCGAAGATGATTAATGAATCATACAAAAAAAACAAAGGATTTTTTTTTTCAAATCTTGTATTATATATTTTGTATTTTTCTGGTATTTTTAAATTTAAATTTGAATTTATTTAGATATATTTAATGATATTTAAATGGATAAATTCAAATTTAAGAGTTTAAATTAAATAACTAATTGTGTACGCATGCTAATTTTTATTGGTTTAAAAAACGGTGATGTATCGCAAGCTGGAGAAATCCTCTTTAACTTTTATATATTAGATTAGATGCAGAATACCATACTATTTTTATCCTTTCCTGAATAAATAGTACAAGTTCCGTTTTTTAATTAGTGGTCTCTGTTTTATATGTATTAGGGTTATAAAATAGGTCGAATCTGCCAAAATATATGGTTCACGGGTAGTAGCTATTAGCCTATAGGAGTGATCTAGAATTTAATTATTCCTTCAACGGAACTGTAATAGTATGATAATCATCATGCCAAATCATTCTTTACTATAGAACTAGATTTTGACCCGCGCTAAAGAAGCGCGGATTTATGTTTTCATTCTTAAAATATATACTTTTATTTTAAATTTATATTTTTATAAATTAATTCCGTTATCTATTTCGTCTAATCTATATCAAATGAAAATAAGATGATATATTGCTAAATGTGAGAAGAAATTAATTTAATAAATTTTGTTTTTGTTTTGATATAATTAACTTGTACATTATATATTAGTAGTTGTATTTTATTGTTATTTTTAGTATATGATTAGTCATGCTTGAACTTGGTTAATCTATTTTTCAACACGTGTTGTAATGATATATAATTTGAAAATTTGATGGAACAACCCGTTAAAAATTGCATTCAAACATGAACTATAATTTGACGCATCATATATTTGAATAATATAAATATTAAATAACTTAAATATTTATATTAAATTTAAAATATATCAATTGGAATTAGTTACTCGTGCAAATTTTATTTTTAGAAATCGAAATTGGCTAATTTATTTTTAGCCCATTTTATTATAATTTAAATATTTTAAAATTTGATGAAATAACCCGTTAAGAAGTACAATCGTAAAAAACGTTTCTTACAAAATAAATAATTTATAACCGCACGCTAGTACAATATTATATACTACTTTCTTATTTTAATAATAATTTATTAATTTTAATGATTATATAATTTATAAAATAATTATGTATTAAATTATATAATTATATGTACCAATTGATTTAGTAAGTTAATTATGTTTGATTTTATTTCTTTAAGGTAAATTTTAGTTAAGAATAATTTATAATATTTATTTTAATATTAATTTCGAAATTAATTATTATTTTTATTAACTTTTTGAAAAAGATTTTCGTTAGATATGATTATGATAGAAAAAAAAAACAAAAGATATTATAAGATATTATGAATAAATCAAATATAAATTATTTTACAGTTTTACCCTTAATGAAGGTTAGAAATCCTAATAATATCAAGGGTAAATTCCGGAAACAACATTTATGTACCAAGGCAAACCTTCCTGTTTTAATATAATAGATTGACCAATTGATTGGTTAATTATTTTCTTATCTGCTTTATTTATTCTTTAATTCCAATAAAACTCTATTATACTAAAACATAACTTATCGGGGTGATTGGTAATGGCTTTAGAATCTCTCTAAAGCCTAATTTCTCTCCAAAACACATAATCTAATCCAATCATGCTTTGTAAATATTTTTCTGTCCAAAACTTTTTATTATTTTTTATTTTTTGTTTTGGCGGTACAAAGCTAAATATGCAGAGCAAAAAAAAAATGAGTTGTGAAAAATGAAAATATTTTCACGCCAAAAACCTACATCAATTAAATTTAAAGCCAAAGCAAAAAAAATCTACAGCATAATTTATGGAAAATACTTAGGTTCACCCCTAGAGGTGAACCCATTTGTTCACCCCCTCTTTATTAACCAATAAAAATATGCCATGTAATATTATTTTTAAATAAAATTATAAAATTAAAATTAAGGTTTAGGGATTAGGGTTTATGGTATAGGGTTTAAGCTCTTTGGATTTAGGGTTTAAGGATTAGGGTTTAAGCTCTTTGGGTTAGGGTTTAGGGTTTAGGGATTAGGGTTTAGTTTTTATTTTTTAAAATTTACATATTGGGTTTAGGGATTAGGGTTTATGGTATAGGGTTTAAGCTCTTTGGGTTTACATATTGGGTTTAGGGATTAGGGTTTAGTTTTTTATTTTGTAAGATTACATATTGGTTTTAGAGATTATGATTTAGTTTTAATTTTAATATTTTAGGTTCAAATTATCGTTTAGGGTTTAGGGTTTAGAATTTAGGGTTTAGAGATTAAGATTTAGGTATTAGTATTTTTTATAAAAAAAAATTATTTTTAAGTTTTGTTTGAAATAAAAAATAATTTTTTTTCTTTTATTTTCGTTTTTTATTTTCTTATTTTAAAACATTTTTAAAATTTTATTTATTTTTAATATTAGATTATGTGGAATTATTTGATTGGTTAGAAAATGTTGTGATAAACTTGAAATAACTTAAGATATAAGTTAAGTATATTTGGGAGTTATCCAAATATACATAAAAGGAAGTTTTCTATATTTCTAGGAGTTATCTAATTTAGGGTTTTCAAGTTTTGTTTCCCTATATAAGGAGATGCTAAGTTGTAGCATAACTTATGAGATTTGTGAGTTAAGGTTTTGAGTGATTTTCCTTAAGATTAATAAGAGAGTTATTCTTATTGATTGAGTTCTTTAGTTGGTATCAGAGCAAGATGGGATCCGATGACGATACAAAGAAACAATTAACGGCGACTATGACGAAGGAGGGAGGAGGATCTTCCTCCATCAAGTGTCCCATGCTGAATTCAAGTAATTATACGGTCTGGTCCATAAGAATGAAGGTTCTACTCAAGGTCAATAAATCATGGGAAGTTGTAGAGAAGGGCAACGTTGATGAAACCAAGAATGACATGGCTATAGCTCTGTTGTTCCAGTCAATTCCCGAAGCCCTTATTCTACAAGTAGGCGACCTAGAGACAGCCAAAGAAGTATGGGACGCCATAAAGGCCAGACATCTAGGCGCAGAGAGAGTTAAAGAAGCGAGACTACAAACCCTTATGGCTGAATTTGATCGGCTCAAGATGAAAGACAATGATAAGATTGATGATTTTGTGGGAAAATTGTCAGAAATATCCTCTAAATCGGCAGCACTTGGAGAAGAAATAGAGGAATCCAAGCTAGTTAAGAAGTTTATGTCAAGTCTTCCTCGAAAGAAGTTCATACACATAGTCGCAGCTCTCGAGCAAGTGTTAGATCTTAACGTAACAAGCTTTGAAGATATCATAGGACGTCTGAAAGCCTATGAAGAAAGAATTGGCGAAGAAGAAGAAGAACCTCAAGAAGAGAACAACAAGCTCATGTATGCCGATGCTGAATCACAACATTACCAAGGATCTAACAGAGGAAGAGGACAAGGATACCGAGGATATTGGCGAGGAAGAGGCAGAGGACGATTTGGGTATCACCAAGGAAGAGGTAGAGGCCGATATGAAGTTGATGAGTCAAGAATAACGTGCTATCGATGCGATAAATTAGGTCACTATGCCTCAAATTGTCCAGACAGGTTACTTAAGCTCCAAGAAGCTGTTGAGAAACAAACCGAGGATACACAAGAAGCAGACACATTACTAATGCATGAGATTGTTTATCTTAATGAAGAGAAAGTGAAACCTAGCATGTTTGAAGCCGACATTGATACAAAGAATGTATGGTATCTCGACAATGGGGCCAGCAACCACATGAGTGGAAACAAAGAGTTCTTGCAGCCACAATGCTTGTTTTGCTGCTTCTGTTGCTGCCATAAACTCAGCTTCACAAGATGATAAAGCCACTATCTCTTGTTTTTGTGAGCACCACGTAATGGGACATTCATTGAAGTAGAATATATGTCCGGTTGTACTTTTGCCATCGTCCACATCAACGTTGTGACTTTAATTCTTTAGTCATCTTTGCATTCTGATCCATGGGAGTCTGAGAGGGGTTACACTCGGACATTCCAGTTTCTTCTAGTATCTTTGACGCATATCTTGACGAAAGCATCAGTGGGAAAGTTAGATTTGGCGACGACTCTCGCATTGACATAGTAGGTAAGGGATCCATTCGATTTCTGTTCAAGAATGGTGGGAAGAAAGTCTTGCACAATGTATACTTCATACCAGAACTAAAAAGCAACATCATAAGCCTCGGGCAAGCCACAGAAGCGGGCTGTGAAGTTCGAATGAAAGATCACCTTCTAACCTTGAATGATCGTGATGGACAACTACTGGTAAGAACGACAAGATCAAGGAATCGGCTGTATAAGGTGGTCATGGAAGTAGAAAATAACACATGTCTACAGCTATCTACTACTCACGAGTCTGAAAGATGGCATGCGCGTTTAGGACACATTAGTCTAAACACCATGAAGATGATGATCAAGGATAAGCTAGTTATCGGAATACCAAGCCTCGAGATCAAGAGAGAAACATGTGCTTCATGTTTACTTGGAAAACAAACCAGGCAACTGTTTCCAGCAGCAACATCATATCGAGCTAGTCAAGTTCTCGAGCTCATACATGGAGATCTCTGCGGACCCATCACGCCCTCCACGCCATCACATAAAAGGTATGTCTTTGTGCTTATCGACGACCATTCACGATACATGTGGACTATTCTAATGAAGGAGAAGAGTGAGGCGCTTGATAAATTCAAAAAATTCAAGGCTTTAGTAGAACAAGAAACAAGAGCTACGATAAAAACCTTACAAACCGATAGAGGAGGTGAATTTGTCTCGCGAGAATTTCAAATTTTCTGTGAGAAATATGGGATCCAAAGGCATCTAACGGCACCATACTCTCCACAACAAAATGGCGTTGTTGAAAGAAGGAATAGAACTCTGTTGGAGATGACTAGAAGCATTTTAAAGCACATGAACATGCCAAACTATCTTTGGGGAGAAGCTGTGAGACATGCCACCTATCTCATTAACAGGGTTGCTACAAGATCGTTGACTTCCCAAACTCCATACGAAGCCTTTAAAGGCAAGAAACCAAATCTGGAACACATACGTGTCTTCGGATGTGTTGGATATGCTAGGACAGAGTCGGCTGGTCGAAGGAAGCTGGACGATAGATCACGTGTTCTAATTCACCTAGGAACAGAGCCGGGGTCAAAGGCATACCGGCTTCTTGATCCACAAAGTCGAAAGATAGTCATTAGCAGAGATGTAATCTTCGACGAAAACAAAAACTGGAAGTGGAGCAATCAAAGAGAAGAGGTAGATAAAGACTCTGGAAATATTATTTTGGATTTCGGTGAATTTGGCAACAATGGTTTGAGAGAAGTTGAAAGTATATCAGTGCTTGATCGATCCACTCCAGTTAGAAGTGTCGAGAGAATAAACGGTGATGAAAGAACCAGAGAGATTGACTATATAGAGATCGACGAAGGAGAAAGCGATGAGAGTGATGAGAATGATGATGAAGAACAGCCTCTCAGAAAGTCAACGAGGGAACGTAAGGCACCTAGATACTTGGATGATTATGTCTATATTGCTGAACTAGAAGGTGAACAACTTTTGCTCTCCATAAATGAGGAACCATGGGATTACAATGAAGCCAAAGAGTTTAGTGTTTGGAAAACAGCATGTGAAGAAGAGATTTCTAGTATTGTTAAAAACAATACCTGGAATCTATGTGATTTACCCTCTGGAGCTAAAGCAATTGGATTAAGATGGGTATTCAAAATAAAACGTAATCCTGATGGGAGCATCAACAAATACAAAGCAAGACTTGTTGCAAAAGGATATGTTCAGAGACATGGAATCGATTTTGACGAAGTATTCTCTCCTGTAGCTCGTATCGAGACAATTCGATTGATCATTGCCTTAGCTGCCTCAAACGAATGGGAAGTACACCACCTCGATGTTAAAACCGCATTTCTCCATGGTGAGCTAAAGGAGGTGGTATATGTTACACAACCAGAAGGATATGAAGAAAAGGGAAGTGAGGACAAAGTGTATAGACTAAACAAGGCGCTGTATGGCTTGAAACAAGCACCAAGAGCTTGGAATGAAAAGCTAAATAAGATTCTCAGAGAGCTTGGCTTCATCCGATGTTCAAAAGAGGTATCACTGTATCGAAAGAGAGAAAGTGGACATCTCCTAGTGGTTGCCGTGTACGTTGACGACCTCTTGGTCACAGGTTCAAGCATGGATATGATTGATAATTTTAAGAAAGGTATGGCAACAAACTTTGAAATGAGTGACTTGGGAAAGCTGACATACTATCTTGGTATTGAAGTAATTCAAAACGAGAATGGTATAAAGCTAAAACAAGAAAGATATGCGTCAAAGATACTAGAAGAAACTGGAATGTCCGAGTGTAACCCCTCTCAGACTCCCATGGATCAGAATGCAAAGATGACTAAAGAATTAAAGGAACAACACATCAATGAGAAAGACTACAGAAGAAGTATTGGGTGTCTTAGATATTTACTTCACACACGACCCGACCTCTCGTTTTGTGTTGGTGTCCTAAGCCGATACATGCAGGAACCGAAGATATCTCATGGAGTGGCACTCAAACAAGTACTCAGGTATGTACGTGGAACTATGAACTATGGCCTCACTTTCAAACGATCAAAGGATGCTGGTTTGATCGGATACAGCGATAGTAGTCACAACGTTGATGTGGACGATGGCAAAAGTACAACCGGACATATATTCTACTTCAATGAATGTCCCATTACGTGGTGCTCACAAAAACAAGAGATAGTGGCTTTATCATCTTGTGAAGCTGAGTTTATGGCAGCAACAGAAGCAGCAAAACAAGCATTGTGGCTGCAAGAACTCTTTGCAGAAGTGACTGGAGGAGAATGCAAGAAGGTGATTATCCGTGTGGATAACAGGTCTGCCATAGCACTTACGAAGAACCCGGTGTTTCATGGACGCAGCAAACACATCCATACTCGGTTTCACTTTATTAGAGAATGTGTGGAGAATGGACAAATCGAAGTAGCATATGTTCCTGGAAATAAACAAAAGGCTGATATACTTACCAAGTCTCTTGGGAGAATCAAGTTTAAAGAGATGAGAGATCTTTTGGGAGTTCAAGAAGTGGAAGAAAAATGATTTCAAGTTTAAGGGGGAGAATGTTGTGATAAACTTGAAATAACTTAAGATATAAGTTAAGTATATTTGGGAGTTATCCAAATATACATAAAAGGAAGTTTTCTATATTTCTAGGAGTTATCTAATTTAGGGTTTTCAAGTTTTGTTTCCCTATATAAGGAGATGCTAAGTTGTAGCATAACTTATGAGATTTGTGAGTTAAGGTTTTGAGTGATTTTCCTTAAGATTAATAAGAGAGTTATTCTTATTGATTGAGTTCTTTAGAAAATGTGGAGGTGAACAAAAGGGTTCACCTTTAGGGGTGAACCCAAGTATTACTCATAATTTATGCAGCAAAAAAATAAAAGCTACACCTCTTCCAATCAATCCCTATATTTCTGTATAACTTGTGTCCTCCAGTGGTATTTCTTCAACCGACTAAAAGTTTCAAATTTTACTTTTAAAAATGGCATCTCAAACTGTGATATCAAGTGAAACGAAGTAAATAGTTATGTATATCCATGGGATGCGTAAACGGTTCACGTAGCCGATGGTACAGAAGAATTGTGACGTTTATTGCCGAAGAGAGACATCATCAACGTTGGGAATTGGCACAAGCTGCTGATAAGAACATGGAACCACACCATTTTGTTCTAACCTCGAAAGTTTTACTTGATTTCAGTGCGACATAGATATATAATACCTAGAATAAAACATAAATTTTGTCAGGTTTGGAAATTGTTATTGCTCTATAGAAAATGTAGAAGGATATTTGATGAGAGGCAAAAAAATTTCTTCTTGATAACCGGTCATTCTAAGCCATAACCCAGACTAACTAATCTCCCAAACCTATAAAAATCTGGTTTTTTTTTTGTCACTGAAGGCATTTACAAGTGGCCAAGTAAAAATGTTACATAGTTCCACATTTGAGGGAAATCGAATGTTGAGGAGGCGCCCTGTACGGAAGAATTAGCTTGCATTTCAATACATCTGAACCTTTTTCTCAGTCTCCCACTGCCCATGCGTAATAATTGTTAAATTTAATTGTTCATAAGGTTTGATCCGGCTAATTTATTATTATCATCTCTCTTTTATTAGTTTGGAGTAGTTAACATGCATTGAATGCTGACTTTAAACTCTAATCAAAGACACCAACTGAAAACTAGTTTGGGGTTGTTTAAAATTTGATCCGTTAGAGTCAGTTTACGTAGCTCACCCACTTCATGTACGTACATAACCTATTGCTAGTTGCTATAAACACATTAGATTCGCTGCAAAGGCAAAACCGGAGGGGAAGACTAGAAGAGTCAAAGACAGGTGTCGCCGCAGTGAAACAGAAGAGAAAAGTTTGAGAAGGTGCGCCAAAATCAAAAAGGTGTCTCTTCAAACTCGAAGTGTGACACATGTCTGTTTGGGCCCAGATCCACTCCCAAGTGGATTAGCTGAATAAGGCCTCATCCAGCATTTGGCGACCAGGCCCATATGCACTCGCGCCCAAGCCCAATTCAACAAAGGAGGTTCCGACTTCGGAGTAGAGCTCGACAGGCGATAAACTCGTCCGTTGGCAACTAACCGGCTAAGAAGGAGGAGTCAGCGGAGCGCACGATCCCAGGAATTTCGCGGGTTGTTGAAGCTAACTCCGTAAACCTAGGAAAACAGTCGTGGAGATGAAGACTATAAGAGGAGGCTTCGACGACTGGAGAAGGGATCCGATTCTTCATTCGCATTTGAACCTAGCATTAAGACCTTGTAATCGCTCTGTAGCTCGAGTTCTTATTGTTCTTACATCCAAATCAATATAAATCCACTTTCTCACTATTGTTAAGCTCCTTGATCACGTTCAATCAAGAATCTAGCCCACCTACTTTATAAATCAGCTCATCTAAACACTCTAAAAACTGAGTGTGGGTTTTAGGATCCACATTTTGGCGCCGACTGTGGGGAAGATTCATAGACATTCTTTACACACGAACCTGGTCAACAGCTCGCTAGCGTGGAAATGGATCCCAACGCAACAGCTCCGATCGGATCACCAAGGTCGCAAGACCTCGACCAAACGAACGCAAGCGTTCAAGCCGGGAATATCGGATCAGAGTCGATTGTAACTCAAGCAGGATCCGGAGCAGTGGACCGTGTCCCCGTTTCCCAGCCTTTGGGAGTTGCGCCGTCGGGCTCAATTTCGCAAGCAACCGAGAGAACAAACTCTCGAACCTGGATCCGGTCCGAGGACCGCCCCCAAGGGGACGTACAAACTCCTCGGGTCAATCCGCAAACACGACCTGACTCGCCGTGCCTAACCAGATCTGTAACCGATGGTATGGCGGAGCTCCGTAAAATGCTTGCAGTTCTAATTGGCAGATCGCACGATCAAGAAGCCACACAACAGACTGTATTAGCCCGGCTAGATATGCACGATAGGAGCCTGCTGAACCTCGGAAACAGGCCACGGCCCATCACGGGGACTACGGCAGACACCTCCACGAGGAGCCCGTTACCCCGCATGCGTCTGGACTTTGAGGAGGAATATGTAACTCCCGAGGCCCCGAGACAGACTTCCGTGGCGGGAAACAGCGGCTATCCGGTGTTTAGCCCGATCTTGGGAAATACACTTCCCAGCTCAAATGCCGTGGCTTCGACCTCAACGGGCATTACGGCCCCTGATGGAGCGCGACTGCCAATGCCCCCGCCCATGCCAACAAACTACGAAACAAACAGGCATCGGGTGTTGGGAGCATCAGCCTTCGCCTCCAGCATGCGTCCTCCAGTAACGGAATCAGGGACTAACACTGCTCGGCCTCCCCCGAGCGAGATAGCCCAACAAGCCGGAACTAGGGGACCGAACAACACGCGCCCGCGGAGCACGCAGCTCCCTATGTTCGACTAACGAACCGATATAAACGACGAAGGCATATATGCCAGACTCCAGCGTCTGCAAGCTGCAGTCCATTCGGCAACAAGCGCGGCTCCAGACATCGATCAAGTTATCAAAGAGACCCGATTCACGGACCGAATCGCTAGCGCGAGGATCCAGAATACTGGGAAGATCAAAATCCCAGAATACGCGGGAACTACGGACCCGAAGGCCCACGTTAGAGCCTTCAGGCTCGCGGTCTCCCGAGCACACCTCACCGATGAAGAAAAAGAAGTAGGGTACTGCAGAATGGTTCGCCAGTCTAGAAGGAAACTCGATTGATAACTTCACACAGCTCGTATCGATTTTTCTAAAGCAATACTCGATCTTCATCGAAGAGAAAACTTCGGAAGCCGACCTCTGGGCTCTGAAGCAAGGATCAGACGAAACTCTCAAAGCCTACATCGCTAAGTTCAGAGAAGTCAAGTCGCGTATAGCCGACCCAAACGAAACCATAGCGATCGCGGCTCTGAAAAACGGACTCCTGTACACATCGATGTTCAGAAAAGAGCTCGCGGTTCGACCATGCACGTCTTTGGACGATGCGCTGCACAAAGCTACTTACTACGCAAAGTACGAAGAAACCGTAGCACCGGCAAAAGAAGAGTCAAGCCAGAAGAAAAATAGCAAAAAGGAATCCTCTGGCAAGGGACAGCACTGCCTGGCAGTAGATGGCAAGCCTCAATGGCGCAAGCCTTACGATGCAAACAAGTAGTGCAAATACCACAACAAAAATGGACATTCCTCCGAGGAGTGCAGGTCCAAAGACCGCCTGCTGGCAGCCAAAAACAACAACAACGAAACTCCGGAACCGGAGGAGAAAGAGCCAGAAAAGAAAGACAAAGGAAAAAGCAAGTCGAGAAGCAAAAAGAATTCGCAATCTAAGCGCGAGAGAACCCCAGAGAAGGAGGGATCAGACTCCCCGGTCCCCTCTCGCAAACGCATAGACGCGATTTTTAGTTTAGCTCGATGCGGGGGATCGATGAAATCGGTCATCACACCACCCCGAACTCCTAAGAAACCAGCCAGCCAGTGCTTGCCTAAGCTCGGACTGTGTAATTCGAACCTCCCCAAAACGATAAACTTTATATCGGGAGGTTCGAGGTTTTGCCGAAATTCGGTTAACTCGATCAAAGCTCACCAGAGGCGAGTTGCGAACGAAGTCAGAGAAATGGTCCCGATCGAAGGACCAGACACTCACATAACATTCTCTGAAAGCGAAACCTTCAAACTCTACAAACCGCATGATGACGCCCTAGTGATCCAACTCGACGTAGCTGGATTCAAACTATCGAGGGTCATGATTGATACAGGAAGCTCGGTAGACCTCTTATTCTACGACGCCTTCAGAAAAATGTGATTCAAAGACTCAATGTTGACCGGAGGAAAAACCCCCCTAACCGGATTCGACGGCGAAACCACCTACTCGATGGGAACTATAAAGCTCCCGTCCATCGCTGGGGGGCAACAGGAAATCCTGGAGTTTGTAGTAGTAAACAAACCGGCCCCGTACAACGCGATACTAGGTAGACCGTGGATCTAAACCATGAAGGCAGTGCCTTCCACCTACCACTAATGTGTGAAGTTCCCGACCCCCACGGGGATAAAGATAATTTACGGGGACCAAAAGGCCGCAAGATCGTGCTACCTAACTTTCTTCAAACAGTTAGAGACCTTGAACGTATAGAAATTACAGAAAGAGGAAGAGCTCGCTTCCCGGACTGCGAAACGTAACAACGATCCAACAATTCGAGGCCCACGAAAAGATTTAGTCGTCCCAGTCTGCATAGACGACAAGAATCCGGAAAGGTGTGTAAATATCGGATCGGAACTCCTGAACGCCACCAGGGAAGAACTTGTTAACTTCCTCAGAGAGAATGTGGACACATTCGCATGGTCCACGAAAGACATGAAAGGGATCGATATCGACGTCACCTCACACGAGTTGAACGTAGATCCAACTTTCAAACCCGTGAAACAGAAACGCCGCAAGCTCGGCCCAGACCAAGCCAAAGCCGTTAACGACGAGGTCGATAGACTGCTGAAGGTCGGGTCAATCAGGGAGGTGAAATACCCCGACTGGTTAGCCAACCCGGTCGTCGTCAAAAAGAAAAACGGGAAGTGGAGAGTCTGCATAGACTTCACAGACCTGAACAAGGCATGCCCGAAAGATAGATTTCCACTACCGCATATAGACCGTCTGGTGGAAGCCTTAGCCGGACACGAACTACTGTCTTTTATGGACGCGTTCTCTGGGTACAACCAAATCCTCATGAACCCAGATGATCAAGAAAAAACAGCCTTCATAACCGACCGCGGAACCTATTGCTACAAGGTGATGCCTTTCGGGCTGAAGAACGCCAGAGCTACCTACCAGAGATTGGTAAACAAAATGTTTGCCAATCAGCTCGGAAAGTCAATGGAAGTCTACATTGACGATATGCTAGTGAAGTCCTCCAAAGAGAGCGACCATATAGCAAAGCTCCGGGAGTGTTTCAAAATCCTAAACCAATATGGGATGAAACTCAACCCCGCTAAATGCTCCTTCAGAGTACCTTCGGGAGAATTTCTCGGGTATCTGGTAATAGAACGAGGGATCGAAGCAAACCCGAAACAGATAGCGACCTTCCTGGAGATGCCCTCCCCGAAAAACACGAGGGAAGTACAAAGGCTAACAGGACGGATAGCAGCTCTGAACCGTTTCATCTCTCGGTCTACAGACAAATGCCTACCATTCTACAACCTCCTCAAAGGAAACCGAAAGTTCCAATGGGACGAGGGCTGTGAAAACGCCTTGAGCGAGCTCAAAAAGTACCTTAGCGAACCTCCGATACTAGCCAAACCTGTGGAGGGCGAGCCATTGTATCTCTACATCGCGACTTCGCCTGCCGCCGTTAGTGCAGTCCTGGTCCGCGAGGAACAAAACGAGTAAAAGCCCATATACTACGTGAGCAAAACACTCATAGACGCGGAAACGAGGTATCCAGCGATGGAAAAGCTCGCGCTCGCAGTGGTAATGGCGGCAAGAAAACTAAGGCCATATTTCCAGTCACACGCCATAGTGGTGATGACATCACAGCCTATACGAACTATACTCCACAGCCCGAGCCAATCTGGCAGACTGGCCACATGGGCAATCGAGCTGAGCGAATACGATATCGAGTACCGCACCAGGACAAGCGCTAAAGCCCAAGTCCTGGCGGATTTCATAATCGAGCTCCCGCCCATGGCTCCGGAGCAGGAAAATCATAACGAATACTGGACTCTCCACGTAGACGGAGCCTCGTCCAAACACGGCTCCGGGGTAGGAATCAAACTCGTAACCCCCACAGGAGAGGTAATCGAGCAATCATTCAGGCTCGGCTTCAGCGCTTCTAACAATGAAGCCGAGTACGAAGATATCATAGCCGGACTCCGACTCGCAATTGGGATCAGAGCGCGTGAAGTCCGCGCCTACACCGATTCACAGTTAGTTACGAGCCAATATCACGGCGAGTACGAAACTAAGGATGAGCGCATGGAAGCGTACGTCAAGGTAGCTCACGAGTTGGCAGATCAATTAAAAGATTTCACACTCGAGAGAATACCTCGGGGGGAAAACTCCTCCGCCGAGGCCCTGGCAGCATTAGCCTCGACGTCCGAACCTAAGGTCAGAAGAATCATACCCGTAGAAGGGATAGAAAAACCGAGCATCGACGTGGCACTCAAGGCGCATACCGCAGATCAGTCCACGACGGTTCAGACAAAAAACTCAACAGAAACTCCGGAACCCGAAGTTCGGGCAGAAACAACGTCGGAATACCACGAAGTCTACGACATCGGTATCCGTAGCGGCCGGCAAATTCCTGAACCTCCCGCCGAGGAGGAGGAATCCGAGACTGAAACCGAAGAACCGGACGCAAAATTCTTGAACATGCCGGATTGGAGGGAACCAATCCTAAACTACATCCGACACGGCCAAGTCCCTGACGACAAGTGGCAGGCCAGAAAGCTTAAATCCCGAAGCGCCCGATATTGCATAATCAACGATTGCCTATTCAAACGTAGCACTGCGGAACCTTACTTGTAATGTGTGCACGCCACGGAAGCCCTCGCCGTAATGGGTAACACCCACGAAGGCACCTGCGGTAACCACTCCGGAGGGCGAGCCCTAGCCATCCGCATCAAAAGACACGCACCGATTCTGGCCAACTATGATCGCAGATTGCGAGAACTACACCAGGCTGTGTGATAAATGCCAAAGGCACGCACCGATTATTCACCAGCCTGCGGAGAAACTGTCCTCGATCTCCGCACCATACCCCTTCATGAGGTGGTCGATGGACATAGTAGGACCTCTCGTTTCGTCAGGACCAAAACAGCTAAAGTACCTCCTGGTCCTAACCGACTATTTCACCAAGTGGATAGAAGCTAAAGCTTACCAGCAGACTACAGAAATAGAAGTTCGACACTTCATTTGGGAACACATAGTCTGCCGACACGGGCTCCCCTATTAAATAGTAACCGATAACGGCTCGCAGTTCATCTCCCAAGCTTTTAGAAACTTCTGCAAAACTTGGAAGATACGCCTGATCACCTCGACTCCGAGGTACCCCCAAGGAAATGGTCAAGCAGAAGCTGCGAACAAGACACTACTTGGTAGCCTCAAAAAGAGACTCGACTCTAAGAAGTCCGCGTGGTCTGAAGAGCTACCGGGAGTCCTGTGGGCCTCCCGCACTACGCCTCACAGCGCGACTGGTGAGACTCCGTTCTCGTTAGCATACGGGATGGAAGCAGTAGTCCCTGCAGAGGTATCAGTTCCGACTATTAGAAGGGGCCTGAGCCCGAGACACGAGGAACTAAACGAACAAATGCTCCGAGATCGTCTAGACATGATCGAGGAACAACACGACCGAGCGCTAATACGAATGCAAAACTATCAGCAAGCAACTTCCCGATACTACAACTCCAGAGTCCGACCTCAGAAGTTTATCGTGGGAGACTTAGTATTGCGCAAAGTCTACGAAAAAACCAAAGAGCCAGGCGCCGGGAAACTCGGGACCAACTGGGAAGGACCCTATAGAGTCACCGAGATAGTCCGCGACGGCGTCTACAAGCACACGAAAGTCAAAAACGGAGTACCTGTGAAGAGGCCATGGAATACCATGAACCTCAGACTATACAACTCATGAGTACTCACAAAAATCGAACTACGTTAGGCTTGATCCCTTGGCGGGGTACGTAGGCAGCTCGAACCTCGAGTGCGGCCACTCCACCCAAAAGCTTAGAAATCCTTTCATTCTACCTTTTCGTTTTTCCGGGGGGGAGTACAGGGTTATCACCCAATATGACAATGCAAGCTCTGGATCATACGACGAATCGACGATGAAGTTTACATTTGGGAAATAAGTTAGCACAAATACGCTAAGTATTAAAACCTTAGCTATTGTAAACCCCAAAGTATGTATTAATAAAGTACAACCTTATACGTATTACTTCGAGTCTTCGTCAAATCTCTTTACAGCCAACTCAGGCTATAAACAATCACAAATCGCAAAAACGCTAAGTCCTAAAACCTTAGCAACTGCGAGATATAACTCTTGAAGATTCGTCCAGAGTAGTCTTCCAAAGCCTACAACCGCGAACAAAATAAAGTTGAGACTCGCACCCGGGCTATGAAAGAAAAGAGCGTGTGTACACTCACCGATGAGGGTCGGAGCAGGACGAGTCTCCAATGGCTCTATTGCCTCCGGAAGCTCGAGTGCGCGCTTTACTCTGTCAAAATTAAAAGAGGTCCAAAGCACGTCCCTGGAGCCGAGAACGCCTGCTAATCTCCTGATCGCGGGAGTTATTCCAAACCTCTCTGGGATCTCTGCAAACATTGAAAAATAAACAGTCAGGTACCTTCGGATAAGGTAAAAACCGACATGCAAAAAAAAAGAAGAAACCCTAGCTAAACGCTATCCCTAACCAACAGAATCCGACCACGCGGTCGTGATTTTAGAGGGATCGTAATCTCCGATTGAAATACGATCGAGCTTGAACTTGAGGGGCCTCTCTCTCCAACGATCCTCCCGGTTCGGCACCGCAACCAAGACTGCCAAACTCCTCCGAGGAGAAAGGTAAAGAGTCCCGTCGCCGAGTTATGTTTGATCGAGCACAAATCGTGAAGAACAGACAAATTGAACGGAATTCCCTCCTCTCGGGACCTAACCAATAGGCCGATGAAGTTTGGGGTTAGCTGCGGAAGCGCCATCCTGAGTTCGCCCATACGTCCAACAGAAGACGAGGAATCGGAAAGACCAGGTTACATTTTTCGAAATAGGCCTTATAGGCACAACAATAACCCGGCCTAACCGATTCCGGTGTTTCTCCGGGATCAAGAAGCTTCAGTTTCACCGACCTCGGCACGCCGCACGATGAGTACAAACCCTCAATATCCTCCGCCTTCGTAGTCGGAATAGGGTGCCCGTATTCCTCTTCTTCAGCCACCTGTTTTTCCTTTTTGACTACAGCTAGATTCAATTTCGACATCGCAAAAAGATCTCAAGAAAGCAGTTTTCCTTCTCGCAAACAGGCAAGAGAAAAGCGCAAGAAAAAAAAAAAGACGGAAGCGTAGAAAAAAAAAAAAAAAGGAAAACAAGCGCTATAAAGGAGAAGTGGAGAGGTTACCTTGTAGACGGCGGTTATGTATTGGAGAGTGGGTTCGTGAGGAGGTGGGTTATAAAGACGTCATAATGACGCAGCCTCGGGACTCCGAAAAATCTTTTCAAACCTCGCGTATCGCAACCGTCAAATCACGCGAGCACCTTCCGACGCACTGCAGAGGCGCGCGACTGTCATCACGCTCTCATCTCGGCCACCCGTTTTGGCCGGACTGTTTTCTGCGCTCCATCCAACGGTGCATGCGAAGAGCCGAATCATCCAAATATCTCTGGCGCGATCCAAACTGTTAAATTCAGCCTTATCCAAGAAGACTGTGGGCCTTCCCAAAAGGATCTCACCCTTCAAGCTCGGGAGTCCGCTTAAAGAGCTGGGGGGAAAATGTTTGGGCCCAGATCCACTCCCAAGTGGATTAGCTGAATAAGGCCTCATCCAGCATTTGGCGACCAGGCCAATATGCACTCTCGCCCAAGCCCACTTCAACAAAGGAGGTTCCGACTTCGGAGTAGAGCTCGACAGGCGATAAACTCGTCCGTTGGCAACTAACCAGCTAAGAAGGAGGAGTCAGCGGAGCGCACGATCCCAGGAATTTCGCGGGTTGTTGAAGCTAACTCCGTAAACCTAGAAAAACAGTCGTGGAGATGAAGACTATAAGAGGAGGCTTCGACGACTGGAGAAGGGATCCGATTCTTCATTCGCATTTGAACCTAGCATTAAGACCTTGTAATCGCTCTGTAGCTCGAGTTCTTATTGTTCTTACATCCAAATCAATATAAATCCACTTTCTCACTATTGTTAAGCTCCTTGATCACGTTCAATCAAGAATCTAGCCCACCTACTTTATAAATCAGCTCATCTAAACACTCTAAAAACTGAGTGTGGGTTTTAGGATCCACATTTTGGCGCCGACTGTGGGGGAAGATTCATAGACATTCTTTACACACGAACCTGGTCAACAGCTCGCTAGCGTGGAAATGGATCCCAACGCAACAGCTCCGATCGGATCACCAAGGTCGCAAGACCTCGACCAAACGAACGCAAGCGTTCAAGCCGGGAATATCGGACCAAAGTCGATTGTAACTCAAGCAGGATCCGGAGCAGTGGACCGTGTCCCCGTTTCCCAGCCTTTGGGAGTTGCGCCGTCGGGCTCAATTTCGCAAGCAACCGAGAGAACAAACTCTCGAACCTGGATCCGGTCCGATGACCGCCCCCAAGGGGACGTACAAACTCCTCGGGTCAATCCGCAAACACGACCTGACTCGCCGTGCCTAACCAGATCTGTAACCGATGGTATGGCGGAGCTCCGTAAAATGCTTGCAGTTCTAATTGACAGATCGCACGATCAAGAAGCCACACAACGGACTGTATTAGCCCGGCTAGATATGCACGATAGGAGCCTGCTGAACCTCGGAAACAGGCCACGGCCCATCACGGGGACTACGGCAGACACCTCCACGAGGAGCCCGTTACCCCGCATGCGTCTGGACTTTGAGGAGGAATTTGTAACTCCCGAGGCCCCAAGACAGACTTCCGTGGTGGGAAACAGCGGCTATCCGGTGTTTAGCCCGATCTCGGGAAATACACTTCCCAGCTCAAATGCCGTGGCTTCGACCTCAACGGGCATTACGGCCCCTGATGGAGCGCGACTGCCAATGCCCCTGCCCATGCCAACAAACTATGAAACAAACAGGCATCGGGTGTTGGGAGCATCAGCCTTCGCCTCCAGCATGCGTCCTCCAGTAACGGAATCAGGGACTAACACTGCTCGGCCTCCCCCGAGCGAGATAGCCCAACAAGCCGGAACTAGGGGACCGAACAACACGCGCCCGCGGAGCACGCAGCTCCCTATGTTCGACCAACGAACCGATATAAACGACGAAGGCATATATGCCAGACTCCAGCGTCTGCAAGCTGCAGTCCATTCGGCAACAAGCGCGGCTCCAGACATCGATCAAGTTATCGAAGAGACCCGTCGAACCCCATTCACGGACCGAATTGCTAGCGCGAGGATCCAGAATACTGGGAAGATCAAAATCCCAGAATACGCGGGAACTACGGACCCGAAGGCCCACGTTAGAGCCTTCAGGCTCGCGGTCTCCTGAGCACACCTCACCGATGAAAAAAAAGAAGCAGGGTACTGCAGACTTTTCGCCGAAAATCTCACCGGTACCGCACTAGAATGGTTCGCAAGTCTAGAAGGAAACTCGATTGATAACTTCACACAGCTCGTATCGATTTTTCTAAAGCAATACTCGATCTTCATCGAAGAGAAAACTTCGGAAGCCGACCTTTGGGCTCTGAAGCAAGGATCAAACGAAACTCTCAGAGCCTACATCGCTAGATTCAGAGAAGTCAAGTCGCGTATAGCCGACCCAAACGAAACCATAGCGATCGCGGCTCTGGAAAACGGACTCCTGTACACATCAGAGTTCAGAAAAGAGCTCGCGGTTCGACCATGCACGTCTTTGGACGATGCGCTGCACAAAGCTACTTACTACGAAAAGTACGAAGAAACCGTAGCAGCGGCAAAAGAAGAGTCAAGCCAGAAGAAAACTAGCAAAAAGGAATCCTCTGGCAAGGGACAGCACTGCCTGGCAGTAGATGGCAAGCCTCAATGGCGCAAGCCTTGCGATGCAAACAAGTATTGCAAATACCACGACAAAAATGGACATTCCTCCGAGGAGTGCAGGTCCAAAGACCGCCTGCTGGCAGCCAAAAACGACAGCAACGAAACTCCGGAACCGGAGGAGAAAGAGCCAGAAAAGAAAGACAAAGGAAAGAGCAAGTCGAGAAGCAAAAAGAATTCGCAATCTAAGCGCGAGAGAACCCCAGAGAAGGAGGGATCAGACTCCCCGGTCCCCTCTCGCAAACGCATAGACGCGATTTTTATTTTAGCTCGATGCGGGGGATCGATGAAATCGGTCATCACACCACCCCCAACTCCTAAGAAACCAGCCAGTGCTTGCCTAAGCTCGGACTGTGTAATTCGAACCTCCCCAAAATGATAAACTTTATATCGGGAGGTTCGAGGTTTTGCCGAAATTCGGTTAACTCGATCAAAGCTCACAAGAGGAGAGTTGCGAACGAAGTCAGAGAAATGGTCCCGATCGAAGGACCAGACACTCACATAACATTCTCTGAAAGCGAAACCTTCAAACTCGACAAACTGCATGATGACGCCCTAGTGATCCGACTCGACGTAGCCGGATTCGAACTATCGAGGGTCATGATTGATACAGGAAGCTCGGTAGACCTCTTATTCTACGAACCCTTCAGAAAAATGGGCTTCAAAGACTCAATGTTGACCGGAGGAAAACCCCCTAACCGGATTCGACGGCGAAACCACCTACTCGATGGGAACTATAAAGCTCCCGTCCATCGCTGGGGGCAACATGAAATCCTGGAGTTTGTAGTAGTAAACAAACCGGCCCCGTACAACGCGATACTAGGTAGACCGTGGATCTATACCATGAAGGCAGTGCCTTCCACCTACCACCAATGTGTGAAGTTCCCGACCCCCACGGGGATAAAGACAATTTACGGGGACCAAAAGGCCGCAAGATCGTGCTACTTAACTTTCTTCAAACAGTTAGAGACCTTGAACGTATAGAAATTACAGAAAGAGGAAGAGCTCGCTTCCCGGACTGCGAAACGTAACAACGATCCAACAATCCGAGGCCCACGAAAAGATTTAGTCGTCCCAGTCTACATAGACGACAAGAATCCGGAAAGGTGTGTAAACATCGGATCGGAACTCCTGAACGCCACCAGGGAAGAACTTGTTAACTTCCTCAGAGAGACATGAAAGGGATCGATATCGACGTTACCTCACACGAGTTGAACGTAGATCCAACTTTCAAACCAGTGAAACAGAAACGCCGCAAGCTCAGCCCAGACCGAGCCAAAGCCGTTAACGACGAGGTCGATAGACTGCTGAAGGTCGGGTCAATCAGGGAGGTGAAATACCCCGACTGGTTAGCCAACCCGGTCGTCGTCAAAAAGAAAAACGTGAAGTGGAGAGTCTGCATAGACTTCACAGACCTGAACAAGGCATGCCCGAAAGATAGCTTTCCACTACCGCATATAGACCGTCTGGTGGAAGCCACCGCCGGACACGAACTACTGTCTTTTATGGACGCGTTCTCTGGGTACAACCAAATCCTCAAGAACCCAGAGGATCAAGAAAAAACAGCCTTCATAACCGACCGCGGAACCTATTGCTACAAGGTGATGCCTTTCGGGGTGAAGAACGCCGGAGCTACCTACCAGAGATTGGTAAACAAAATGTTCGCCAATCAGCTCGGAAAGTCAATGGAAGTCTACATTGACGATATGCTAGTGAAGTCCTCCAAAGAGAGCGACCATATAGCACAGCTCCGGGAGTGTTTCAAAATCCTAAACCAATATGGGATGAAACTCAACCCCGCTAAATGCTCCATCGGAGTACCTTCGGGAGAATTCCTCGGGTATCTGGTAACATAACGAGGGATCGAAGCAAACCCGAAACAGATAGCGACCTTCCTGGAGATGCCTTCCCCGAAAAACACGAGGGAAGTACAAAGGCTAACAGGACGGATAGCAGCTCTGAACCGTTTCATCTCTCGGTCTACAGACAAATGCCTACCATTCTACAACCTCCTCAAAGGAAACCGAAAGTTCCAATGGGACGAGGGCTGTGAAAACGCCTTGAACGAGCTCAAAAAGTACCTTAGCGAACTTCCGATACTAGCCAAACCTGTGGAGGGCGAGCCATTGTATCTCTACATCGCGACTTCGCCTGCCGCCGTTAGTGCAGTCCTGGTCCTCGAGGAACAAAACGAGCAAAATCCCATATACTACGTGAGCAAAACACTCATAGACGCGGAAACGAGGTATCCAGCGATGGAAAAGCTCGCGCTCGCAGTGGTAATGGCGGCAAGAAAACTAAGGCCATATTTCCAGTCACACGCCATAGTGGTGATGACATCACAGCCTATACGAACTATACTCCACAGCCCAAGCCAATCTGGCAGACTGGCCAAATGGGCAATCGAGCTGAGCGAATACGATATCGAGTACCGCACCAGGACAAGCGCTAAAGCCCAAGTCCTGGCGGATTTCATAATCGAGCTCCCGCCCATGGCTCCGGAGCAGGAAAATCATAACGAATACTGGACTCTTCACGTAGACGGAGCCTCGTCCAAACACGGCTCCGGGGTAGGAATCAAACTCGTAACCCCCACAGGAGAGGTAATCGAGCAATCATTCAGGCTCGGCTTCAGCGCTTCTAACAATGAAGCCGAGTACGAAGCTCTCATAGCCGGACTCTGACTCGCAATTGGGATCAGAGCGCGTGAAGTCCGCGCCTACAGTGAATCACAGTTAGTTACGAGCCAATATCACGGCGAATACGAAACTAAGGATGAGCGCATGGAAGCGTACGTCAAGGTAGCTCACGAGTTGGCAGATCAATTAAAAGATTTCACACTCGAGAGGATACCTCGGGGGGAAAACTCCTCCGCCGACGCCCTGGCAGCATTAGCCTCGACGTCCGATCCTAAGGTCAGAAGAATCATACCCATAGAAGGGATAGAAAAACCGAGCATCGATGTGGCACTCAAGGCGCATACCGCAGATCAGTCCACGACGGTTCAGACAAAAAACTCAACAGAAACTCCGGAACCCGAAGTTCGGGCAGAAACAACGTCGGAATGCCACAAAGTCTACGATATCGGTATCCGTAGCGGCCGGAAAATTCCCGAACCTCCCGCCGAGGAGGAGGAATCTGAGCCTGAAACCGAAGAACCGGACGCAAAATTCTTGAACAGGCCGGATTGGAGGGAACCAATCCTAAACTACATCCGACACGGCCAAGTCCCTGATGACAAGTGGCAGGCCAGAAATCTTAAGGCCCGAAGCGCCTGATATTGCAAAATCAACGATTGCCTATTCAAACGTAGCACTGCGGAACCTTACTTGCGATGTGTGCACGCCACGGAAGCCCTCGCCGTAATGGATAACACCCACGAAGGCACCTGCGGTAACCACTCCAGAGGGCGAGCCCTAGCCATCCGCATCAAAAGACAAGGGTTCTTCTGGCCAACTATGATTGCAGATTGCAAGAACTACACCAGGCTGTGTGATAAATGCCAAAGGCACGCACCGATTATTCACCAGCCTGCGGAGAAACTGTCCTCGATCTCCGCACCATACCCCTTCATGAGGTGGTCGATGGACATAGTAGGACCTCTCGTTTCGTCAGGAACAAAACAGCTAAAGTACCTCCTGGTCCTAACCGACTATTTCACCAAGTGGATAGAAGCTAAAGCTTACCAGCAGACTACAGAAATAGAAGTTCGACACTTCATTTGGGAACACATAGTCTGCCGACACGGACTCCCCTATGAAATAGTAACCGATAACGGCTCACATTTCATCTCCCGAGCTTTCAGAAACTTCTGCAAAACTTGGAAGATACGCCTGACCACCTCGACTCCGAGGTACCCCCAAGGAAATGGTCAAGCAGAAGCTGCGAACAAGACATTACTTGGTAGCCTCAAAAAGAGACTCGACTCTAAGAAGTCCGCGTGGTCTGAAGAGCTACCGGGAGTCCTGTGGGCCTCCCGCACTACGCCTCACAGCGCGACTGGTGAGACTCCGTTCTCGTTAGCATACGGGATGGAAGCAGTAGTCCCTGCAGAGGTATCAGTTCTGACTATCAGATGGCCCTGAGCCCGAGACATGAGGAGCTAAACGAACAAATGCTCTGAGATCGTCTAAACATGATCGAGGAACAACGCGACCGAGCGCTAATACGAATTCAAAACTATCAGCAAGCAACTTCCCGATACTACAACTCCAGAGTACGACCTCGGAAGTTTATCGTGGGAGACTTAGTATTGCGCAAAGTCTTTGGAAACACCAAAGAGCTAGGCGCCGGGAAGCTCGGGACCAACTGGGAAGGACCCTATAGAGTCACCGAGATAGTCCGCGACGGCGTCTACAAGCTCACGAAAGTCAAAAATGGAGTACCTGTGAAGAGGCCATGGAATACCATGAACCTCAGACTATAAAACTCATGAGTACTAACAAAAATCGAACTACGTTAGGCTTGATCCCTTGGCGGGGTACGTAGGCAGCTCGAACCTCGAGTGCGGCCACTCAACCCAAAAGCTTAGAAGTCCTTTCATTCTACCTTTTCATTTTTATGGGGGGGAGTACAGGGTTATCACCCAATATGACAATGCAAGCTCTGGATCATACGACGAATCGACGATGAAGTTTACATTTGGGAAATAAGTTAGCACAAATACGCTAAGTCTTAAAACCTTAGCAATTGTAAACCCCAAAGTATGTATTAATAAAGTACAACCTTATACGTATTACTTCGAGTCTTCGTCAAATCTCTTTACAGCCAACTCAGGCTATAAACAATCACCAATCGCAAAAACGCTAAGTCCTAAACCTTAGCAACTGCGAGATATAACTCTAGAAGATTCGTCCAGAGTAGTCTTCCATAGCCTACAACCGCGACCAAACTTGGAAGTAAACCCTAAACAACTTTGCACGAGTCAAACTGGTATCCAAAACTAAAGTGAACTAAAGGCTCCAAGTCATCGAACGAACTCTGAAAACTAAAGAACGTCTGGCAGACTAAGCAATTAAACGAAGAGTTCTGTTCGTACGACCTAAAGGTTTAAACATCCTAACTGAAAACGCATAAGCGAACCTCGATATTTTGCTAAACTGAAAGGTCCAAACTCGAACGAAAACATAAACATAAAAGCGTGCATTAAAAGGCTCACCAGAGCCAAAAAGAGTTATGGATAAAAGCCCTCCAGGGCAACACCGAAAGAAAAATTAAAAAGAGTTCAACTTTAGCCCAAAAGGGGGCTTTAGGGGATTCCAAAAAAAAAAACAGAAATTAAAAAGGAGCAGCCATCAGCCCTGCTCCTCATCACCAACCTTTTCGCCTTCACCGCCTTGTTCCTCCTGAACTCCGATCTCTGCCGCCTTGGTCGCTCCGGTACTCGCAGGTCCCGCCATCATCTCAGCATTCGATCCAAACTCATTGAAGCCTGCGGAGCGAGCCACGCGCATCACCGAGTCCTCGGAAATCTGAGGAATGGCACGAAGCTCGGCACTCAGAGAGAAGTCAGACACCTGCGCAGCTTCAAACTCCTTAGCAAAAGTCTCCCTCTCCTCTAGCAGCTTGGGAAGCTCCTCTTCCAGGGTCGTCACTCCGCTCTGCAGAAGGTTTATCAGCTCGATATTAGCCTCCACCTCTTGGACCTTGATCTCGCAGTCCATCTCCTTCTTCTTCCTCTCGAACTTGTCCTTGTGAGCTTCGAACATGTCATAGTAATGACCGTCCCTTATCCTCATTCCGTCGTGCCTAGCCGAGCGAATTGCATCCTCTGCCTTCTCAAGGAGTTCCTTGACCTTCTGCTCCAGAGCAACCGTCCTCTCCACTGCAATCGAGCGCTCGGACTTCACAACGTTAAGTTGAGCCTCGCAAAGCTTCACCTCCTCTTGGAAACTCTTGAGGCTCGCGGTCAACTGGTTCACAACGCTCTGAGCTTGCTCGAGCTCCTCCTGACGGGGGACACACCTGAGACGTTGCTCTTAGAAGGCCGTGAGCTGGTTATCTGCTTCCAGAGACTGAAACAGAAAATTGGCATTAAAAACCAGAGAGGGAAAGAAGAAGCAAAAACTCGAAACTACCGTCCCCTTAGCAGCCATTGCTTTGATGTATAGCTCCCGGCCTATCAGGTTCTTCACCGAAGGGAGCGAGCATCCAGCAGCCTTGCAATGGCGGAGAAAATGAGCGAGTCCGTCAGGATCGTCCGTAATCGGGAAATCCTTCGTATGGTCAAACTTCCAGTGAAACGGCTTGGACCCCGGAGCATGCGACGAGCCCAACCCAACAGCTGCCTCCTTTTCATATCGAGGCTTCTTGTTCAAAGGTTGCACCGAAGAGTCACTTACGGTGGCCCTGGAACTCAGATAAATCACTTGGTCGGGGCGTACAACTTCCGGTCCCTTCCCAGACTCCGTGTCCCGACGAGGAGGCGGCGGAGGAACACCTCCAGACCTCCCGTCGTTAATAGCACCAGCTAGAGCATCACTCAGCTGACCAGCACGGATAGGCGCATAACCACCAGACGTCGCCTTCTCAGAAGGCCTCTTGGATGACTCGCGAACGGTGGGACGTCTCCTCATCTTTTTCTTCGGATGAGTCGTACTCGACGAAGCGGTTTCGGAAAGCGAGTGTTCTCGGGAAGCTGTAAAACAAAATAAAGTTGAGACTCGCACCCGGGCTATGAAAGAAAAGAGCGTGTGTACACTCACCGATGAGGGTCGGAGCAGGACAAGTATCCAATGGATCTATTGCCTCCGGAAGCTCGAGTGCGCGCTTTACTCTGTCAAAATTAAAAGAGGTCCAAAGCACGTCTCTGGAGCCGAGAACGCCTGCTAATCTCCTGATCGCGGAAGTTATTCCAAACCTCTCTGGGATCTCTGCAAACATTGAAAAATAAACAGTCAGGTACCTTCGGATAAGGTCAAAACCGACATGCAAAAAAAAGAAGAAACCCTAGCTAAACGCTAGCCCTAACCAACAGACTCCGACCACGCGGTCGTGATTTTAGAGGGATCGTAATCTCCGATTGAATGACGATCGAGCTTGAACTTGAGGGGCCGCTCTCTCCAACGATCCTCCCGGTTCGGCACCGCCACCAAGACTGCCAAACTCCTCCGAGGAGAAAGGTAGAAGAGTCCCGTCGCCGAGTTATGTTTGATCGAGCACAAATCGTTAAGAACAGACAAATTGAACGGAATTCCCTCCTCTCGGGCCCTAACTAATAGGCCGATGAGATAGCGGATGAAGTTTGGGGTTAGCTGCGGAAGCGCCATCCCGAGTTCGCCCAGTACGTCCAACAGAAGACGAGGAATCGGAAAGACCAGGTTACATTTTTTGAAATAGGCCTTATAGGCACAGAAATAACCCGGCCTAACCGATTCCGGTGTTTCTCCGGGATCAAGAAGCTTCAGTTTCACCGACCTCGGCACGCCGCACGATGGTACAAACCCTCAATATCCTCCGCCTTCGTAGTCGGAATAGGGTGCCCGTATTCCTCTTCTTCAGCCACCTGTTTTTCCTTTTTGACTACAGCTAGATTCAATTTCGACATCGCAAAAAGATCTCAAGAAAGCAGTTTTCCTTCTAGCAAACAGGCAAGAGAAAAGCGCAAGAAGAAAAAAAAAGACGGAAGCGTAGAAAAAAAAAAGGAAAACAAGCGCTATAAAGGAGAAGTGGAGAGGTTACCTTGTAGACGGCGGTTATGTATTGGAGAGTGGGTTCGTGAGGAGGTGGGTTATAAAGACGTCATAATGATGCAGCCTCGGGACTCCGAAAAATCTTTTCAAACCTCGCGTATCGCAACCATCAAATCACGCGAGCACCTTCCGACGCGCTGCAGACGCATGCGACTGGCATCACGCTCTCATCTCGGCCACCCGTTTTGGCGGGACTGTTTTCTGCGCTCCATCCAACGGTGCATGCGAAGAGCCGAATCATCCAAATATCTCTGGCAAGATCCAAACTGTTAGATTCAGCCTTATCCAAGAAGACTGTGGGCCTTCCCAAAAGGATCTCGCCCTTCAAGCTCGGGAGTCCGCTTAAAGAGCTGGGGGGGGCAATTGTTTGGGCCCAGATCCACTCCCAAGTGGATTAGCTGAATAAGGCCTCATCCAGCATTTGGCGACCAGTCCCATATGCACTCGCGCCCAAGCCCAATTCAACAAAGGAGGTTCCGACTTCGGAGTAGAGCTCGACATGCGATAAACTCGTCCGTTGGCAACTAACCGGCTAAGAAGGAGGAGTCAACGGAGCGCACGATCCCAGGAATCTCGCGGGTTGTTGAAGCTAACTCCGTAAACCTAGGAAAACAGTCGTGGAGATGAAAATTATAAGAGGGGGCTTCAACGACTGGAGAAGGGATCCGATTCTTCATTCGCATTTGAACCTAGCATTAAGACCTTGTAATCGCTCTGTAGCTCGAGTTCTTATTGTTCTTACATCCAAATCAATATAAATCCACTTTCTCACTATTGTTAAGCTCCTTGATCACGTTCAATCAAGAATCTAGCCCACCTACTTTATAAATCAGCTCACCTAAACACTCTAAAAACTGAGTGTGGGTTTTAGGATCCACAATGTCTTCCAGAAAACTGCGACAATGGCGTATCAAAACAATTGTTTAGTCCTAAAGGCTAATCGATATGTCTTTTTAAAATCTTGAGTACACTTCCTTCTGTTTAAATCCATCAACTCAACTAGTATTGAACTTTACTACTAGTTTTGCAAGGGAAAGAAAAGAAAATGAGATAGGTGAGTAATTTAGATAACCAGTGAAAACAATCCGAACCAATCCATTTCAACACGACCGGCATTCGACTTAATGACGAGAAGAAAATTAAACAGTTACAATTCAATAACTATATATAGGTATATATATATAGTCTTATAATTAAACAAGCAACACACAAGGGAGTTCCAACCACTAATGCCCCAAGACCAACACCCGAACACTCCGTAGTTCTACGTGCATCAACATGCATTACACCAGGGTCTGTCACCACCCTTTTGACGATGGACACACCACCTATACGCAGATCGCCGCGTGCCTAGACACACACGTGCTCAAAGGACTCTCAATCGTGGCACCTACTCTTTATCTCTATCTGATAGGTCTAAAGTTTATCCCTAGAATAATACGCAAGTGCACAATAAAGCAGATGTAGTATATAAGGGTATCAATCAAATGACCTCACGATCACTCAACACATTATTGCTTTGAATTAAGCTAAGAAAGATTAATGATATAAAATAAGAAATGCAAGTAAAGTAGACTAGTGAAACTTCAATGGGAGAAAGCATCAGATCATGAAATTTCCCAGGAAATCACACAATGATATCACTAACTAATTAGAATCATTTAAGTGCATATTCTAGAACTCGAAATACAAAATTATTACAAACCAACTTTCGTTGTGAATATTAATTATGTCTAACAAATTTTTTTTTTTTTACAATTGTCTAACAACCTATAGATCCAAATTTCTTTGTGATTCTAGAGTTAAACATGTATTAGTTCCAAGTTTGATTTTTTTTTTTCACAATTTCTCTAGACCAAATTTCTTTGCGAATAGATAAATTGCTTACCCTAAGCTATGTCAGATTATTAGTCACACTTTCGTGCCAATCGATTAACCTATGTTCTAAGTTCTAGATGATTAATCCAGAATTAGTATTAAGAACAACTTATGGTGAAGAACTAATTAGATTATGAATCCTAACCAACCAGATAACCTAATAAAGCATAAAATCCCTAATGAAAATCTCTGAATCTAACAAGGTAAACTACTCAGACAGATCAATCATAACAAAAGAAATATTGAATAGAAGATCAAAAAGATATGAATAGATATAAAAACGGGTGTTCAAAATATCCTCTCAGACGAACAAGTACATATCAGCCCCAAGCTCTAAATCTCTCAATCTCCAAAAACAAAGAATAACATAGCCTAACACTGGCTGTAAAACCTAATAATAAAGTCTAAATACGATCTGAGATCTAATTTGCAAATAATAAAACTTCTGGGAAAAGTTGAAAATATTCAAAAATCTTTAAAATCCGCGTGAGAACTTGTGGGCATCGTCGGTGTCGACACCAATCGTGTAAATCGGCACCAACTTCTTTCTTCTGCGCAATTTGCTCCTAAGTGCTCCAAAATCTCTAATTCGGATCCAAATGTGTATTAACATGTAAAAGACTCAAAAGACTCGAAAAACCAATAAAAGACTTTCTATACAAGCATATATCAAGGTTAAAACCCTGGAAAAATCATGATATATTAACTCCCCCATATTTAGATTTTGCTTCTCGAGCAAATAGAAAGTAAAAATCAGAGAAAGAAGGTTGAAAACACATAAACTCAGTTCATCATAAGAACACCACTTTCACTTTCATTGTAGTAAGGCACATGAATCTCCAGGTGAGAAAATTTGAATTAGGTTAGGGGAGAAGTTAGTAGTGATTCCTCTGAATACCAAAAGGATATAGGTGTTGTTGGTAGGTTGATTGGTCTTGGGGTTTTCTAACAGTCTTAGATCGTTTCAAAAATCGAGTCAACGGTTACATAAGATCCCATAAATGCGGTTGTTCCTAAAAAAATCATGTTTCATACTTAAGTTTTGACTCGATAAAACCAAACAAAAACAACACAATTGTCTCAAAACAATAACGTCGTCAGTAACCACCTCCCCCACACTTAAAAACCACTGTCCCCAGTGTTATTGAAGCTTGAGATTGGCTAAAAACAATAAGGAACTCATAGAAAATGAGTGAAACAAAAACCATTACATGCGGTCAGAATGAGTGTCGATCGACACACAACCTGGTGTCGAGCGACACTTATGTCGAAATATTTATTCTGATATTAGTGATGGTGTCTACCGATACACACATCATGTCGATCGACACCAAGCGTGTACATGCGCACCAAAACTTAGCAAACGTGCAATATGCTTAAGTTATTGCGTTTTTACAAAACAATTTCACATGTTATCTGAGTTAGATCACTCAAATGCAAAGTCATAAGAAACATGGCATATCATAGACTCAAATTTAATAAGTTCCAAATTATAACGAACAACAGACTGACTCAAAAAGAACATCAAAATGACTTAAAAGAGAGAAAAAAACAAAATAAAGAAAAAGAACATGAAAATGAACCAGAGGCAAAGGAAGAACTAGAACTCCGGAGTGTCCTCGACATCCTCGATATCCTCATCATCCTCAGAATAATGGACGTCCTCATCCTCATCCATATGGTCTGCAGGCTGTGGTTGGTGTTGATGGATGATGACGAGCTGCATCAGAAGGTCGCGGGGTTGCTAAACTGAGGTGGACGACGACATGAACAACTCGTCATAACGTGCCAAATCTGTCTCCACACATCGACCATGTACTGCTGGAAGGAAGTCTTGGTCCATCTGAGCAGCAGGTTTAGGAGGCTCGAGAAACTCCAGAGAAAGGGCCGGATGCAGAGTAGAACTTCCATCAAGGTTGGGAACTATGTCATCCTCAACATCATTCAGAGAGGCTCTAGAAGAATATCCTCTGCGGAGTCGCGTGCGCGGAGCAGCTTGGAGAAGTGTCTCGTCAGGCTGAAATCGAAGCATCAACGGATCAACTGTAATGGCAGTGAGCTCCTTGTTTGGGAGCTGAACAAGGTGATCGGTCCTCAAAGATTCATAGAAACACCACATCAAACCTGGCTTAATCCATGTTGCATTCTTCAGATGCACCAAATCCATCAATTATCTCTCAATAACAATGATGTTGGACCGCATGTCAATCCTGAAGTGCTGAAAGATCGGAGTCAAGAGATTCCCAACGGACTCCGTCTTCTCTCCTGTTCCATTGAATGACTTGTTCTTGAGAGAAACAATGTGGTGCGCGAAAATACCTCCCATATTAATTTCATGCCTATCTCAGGCCACTCGTAATCACACACATAAATCACATGCCCAATGGCAAAGTACATTAGTAGTAGCTTAGATAACCACATCATTCCAAGCTCCATCTTACATAGAATCGTGTTCCCCGAGATGGGAATGACATATCTAAGGACCAGATGTCTCGCATCTGTCTGCCTTTAATGCTTGGAGTCGTAAATCTCATTACCGAAATGAGACCAAAACATCTGCAAGTCGTTCCACTCAGCTAGAAGTGCAGTCCACTTATGGTTCATGTTGAACCCATAGATTGTACAAAGGCAGGGGAGCGATATCTTGTACCTCACACCCTTACACATGGTGAGAGTGCCCTCCTGTGCATTACATACCAATTTGTTAATGTAGTACACTCTCACTGCCGCTAGGAACTGCCTGACCTAATCCTCATAGAGGTCATACTACCTAGTAGCATTGGTACCCAATCCGATCTTCCTCCAAAATCGCCGAACATCCTCTCAAATACCCAATGTTATTGTCGAAATGTCAGCAAATCGAGCTGACTTAATCTTCACGCCCAACCAAGCATTGTAGAACAAAGAGTCATAACCATCCCAATCCTCTGAGATGTCTATGTAGACACAATCGCGTCCTTGTCCAATGAATATTTCCACACCCGATTATATGGAATCCTTTGTTTTCTCGCTTAGGCCATGGAGCGTGTATTTATGGGTTGTGAAATGGTTTAGGATCTGCGGAAGGTGACTGTGGTTGTGGCTGTGCGGAGCAGGATGCCTCTCAAATATTTATGTGCGGTCGTTTGCTACATGTGGTAATCTGCAATGAGACAAAAAACAGAACATTCTGAGAAGTTAAGAGAAAAACGAAAACCGCAAAATGACAAAATCATCGCAAAATAATCATGTAAATTCGTTCACAACATCACAATCATCAACAATCCATATCAATTTCGTCCTAAGCTCGTCAAAATCTCAAATTGCACAAGTTTTGTCTTGAAATTGATTTTTTTTTTGAAAACTTGCATGTCAACAACAAAAATTGCATGGGCAACTATGAATTCCTCTAATACAACCTAAACACGTATGAATCAAGCATCATAACGAGCTACATGAGGATTTCGAGTTTTATACCCTAGGGCTAAAATTGAAAAAGAGAGCTTTCAAGGTTATACCTTTGCAGATCGAAGAAATGAGTGGTGGGAATGGATATAGGGAAAAACTAACGAGAATGGGCTCTTGAATCGCAAGAATCGGTTCAGGATTGCAGAATTTGCAATTTGGGGGTGATTTTTCGCGACAAAGGGATTTGGAGAAGATGAAGTGCAATAGCGATATTTAAAGGAAACTTACCTCGGAATTGTCGGTGTCGAGAGACACCACGGGTGTGTCGGTCGACACTGGTCAAGTCTGTGGATATTAAGCTCTCTTATCAACCGTGGCCGATTATCATCTGTCAGTTTCAAGTGTCGTTTCGGCCGACACTAGTCGTTCCCTATGTCTGATTCATCAAAACACAACACAAACGAAGTAAAACCGAAAATAGAAAAAATCAAAATGAAAAATCTAGAATATATAGACTTACCAGTGGGTTGTCTCCCACCTAGCGCTCTTTTTACGTCACTAGCTTGACTGTCCTCGCGATCAGGCGTTATGTGCATCATCCAGAGGCACAATATGACCTCATCGAATCGCGGCTTTCTCCCAATAATGTTTCACCCTCTGTCAATTGACACTGAACTATTTGCCCTCAGAACTCAACAGGACAACAACACCACATGGTCGCAATTTTTTGTGGGAAAAGACCATACAGAAGTACCAACGAGAGCACATTTTTCTAGGAACAATTGCAAACAAAAGTTATACATAAGTACCTGATCATTTGACTCAAAGTTTCTGAAGATGATCTTTTTTTCATGATATGATTTTGTCCTCTCCTTGTACAACTTCAAATTTTCATAGGCATGATGCCTTATCTCATCCAGCTTATTCAACTGCACCAATCTCCTCTTTGCATCATATCTTAAGTCAAAATTCATCTCTTCACAGCCCATCTTGCCTTTGTCTCAAGCTCAACTGGAAGGTGACAAAAATTTACATAGAGAAGAAGAAACGATGTAGTCCCAAGTGGCGTCTTAAACGCAATCATGTAGGCCCATAATGCATCATCCAACTTTGCAGACTAATTCTTCCTTGTCTTGCCCACTGTCTTTTCCAGGATCTCTTTAATCTGCATGTTGGAGACTCAACCTATCCACTTGTATGAGGATGATAAGTATCCACATGATGATTTACACCATTCTTCTTCAATGGCTTCTCAACGACCTTGTTAATAACGTGAGAGCCACCATCACTTATCATAATCCTAGATACTCAAAATTGAGGAAAGATGATGGTCTTAAACAACTTAAGAACCACCGAATGATCATTGGTCGGACTAGAAATCACTTCAACCCACTTAGAGACATAGTCCACAACAACCAAAATATACTTTTCCCATAAGATGAGGGAAAATGACCCATGAAATCAACGCCCCAGCAAACAAAGACTGCAACTCGTGAGTTCTGCAAGTTTTCAACATTGTCCGAAAGTAGACTTGTCTTAACTCAATAAATGTTCTCCTCGGGAAGAAAATCGTCAATAAGAACATTCTCATCAACCCTGATCCCTTGAAAAATGATAAACAACACCATTTTTCTTGTCTCTTATTTCAATATCAAACTCGTGAAGAAGTAGAATTAATCGCAGCAATTTCAGTTAAGCATCCTTTTTCTACATAAAATATTTGAGTGCAGAATGGTCTGTAAGCAAAATCACCTTGGACCCAATGGGATTAGAAAAAAACTTCTCAAATGTAAACACCACAACTAGCAATTACTTTTCAGTTGTTGCATAATTCCTTTGTGTATCATCAAGTTTCATACTTTCATAGAAGATAATATGAAGTTTCCTATCTTTCTTTTGACCCAAAAAATCGCTTACTGCAAAATAAATGGTATCACACAACACTTTGAAAGAAAATTTCCATTCTGGAGGTTGCCCAATTAGAGCAATCACCAAAACTTGCTTGATTTGCGGAATTTCAGAGAGACATTCAATTGTGAACTCAAACTTCACATCTTTTCATAAAAGGAAGGTAAGTGGGCATGCTATCTTGCTGAAATATTTGATGAATCTTCTATAGAATCCATCATGTACTACAAAACTCATCACTTATTCTGCACAATCTGGTGCCTGAAAACATGGCATGACGTCGATCTTTGGGCGATCCACCTCAATCTCAGCCTCTGAAACTCTCTGTCTAAGAAAAATATCATCTCTGACCATGAAATGAAATTTCTCCTAATTCAGAACCAAGTGCTTTTCTTCATATCTAGCAAGCACTTTGCACAGGTTGTCTAGGTAGGCGTGGTAGGATGTTCCATGGACAGAATAGTCATTAATGAAGACCTCCATGTAATCCTCAATTATGTCCATGAAGATGGACATCATGCATTTCTGGAAAACCACATGAGCGTTACAAAGTCCAAATGACATTATGTGATATGAAAATGTACCATATATACAAGTAAAGGTGGCATTCTCCTAATCGTTTGGATGGATAGGAATCTGGAAGAAACCTGAGTATCCATTGGAGAAACAATAGTAGGGGTGCTTTGTTAACCTCTTCAGCTCTTATCAATGAATGACAAAGTAAAATGGTATTTAATAGTCACAACATTCAACTTCATGTAGTCGATGCACATCCTGTGTCCAGTCACAATCCTTGTAGGAATCAGCTCGTTCTTTTCGTTCTTCACAACTTTGATTCAGCTTTTCTTATGAACAACATGAACTGGACTGACTCAATCGTTTTCTGATATCAGATAGATGATCCCAGCTTCCAAGAGTTTTTTGATATCCTTCTTTACAACCTCTTTAAGATTCGAATTTATCCTCCTCTGATGCTCAATCGATGACATGGTCTCATCCTCAAGGTGAATCCTATGCATGCACACGTCCGAAGAGATACCTGAAATGTCATCAAGAGAATAGCCAAGAGCTTTGAAATATTTGGGCATCTTACTTAGAAGTAAAGTGAGCTATGATTTGTTCAAGGAAGCATTCAAAATCACAGGATAAGTAGAATTCTGACAAAAAAATGCGTACCTTATCCCTAAATGGAGCTGTTTCAGCTTAATTATTGGAGCTTTCTCCTTGATTCAATCAACGAATGTTGGTCCTCTCTAGGAAGTACAAACCATCTCCTCCTGAGATATCAGCTGCATCATATGATAACTAGCATCCATCATCCTAACATACCCAACAGTAATGTTCTCCTGATGCTCCATCTCTTGTGTAGAACTGATCAAAACTCTCTCCAAAGGGTCTGCGGGATGCAGCTCATGAAAGATCTCTTATGCAAGATTAATGAGAGTTTCCACATAGAAATTATATCCGTCAATTGTGGGTTGCGTCATCATATTTTACATGTCAAATTCAACAGCAGATCAACCACATTCAAAGCTATTTCGCCCTTCCTCACATCAATGATGGCACCAACTGTAGCCAAGAAGGGTCTGCTCAGGATAAGAAGATCCTTAGGCTCATCACCACAGAACAACAAAGTCTGTAGGGATCATGCAATTGCCAATTTGTATCGGCACATCTTCCAAAAAACCTTCTGGAATCTTGACAGACCGAGCAGCTAAATACAGAGAGATCATAGTAGGTGTGAAATCAATCATCCCAAGTCTCAAGGAAACTGAGTAAGGCATCATATTAACACTCGAACCCAAATCACATAGCGAACTCTTTAACCTACTTGATAAGATAGAGAAGTCCAGGACGACATAGTTTCTCTGAAATTATGTTCTGAGTCACATCCCTTTCCTCAAAAATCATCATCACACCTTCCTCTTCATTCATATCCTTCGTGAGCATTGTCTTTAAGTACCGCTTGACCATATGAGTAGTATTGATAGCATCGATTAGAGGAATCTCAATGGTGAGCTTATCCATCATAACCTTGAATTTAGCTGTGTACAGCTCTTGCTTTAACTTCCTAGGATTCCTTGGGTAAGATATATTTGGTTTGTACACCTTTTCCTCTCCAACTTTTGGAGATTTGGAAGAATATTTCTCGGGTCGAGGGTGGTTTTGATCGAAACCGAGGTGGTGTAGGTCAAAACTTTCCGTGTTTGTTAATTCTTTCATAAACTTTCCTTTTGTGTTGATTTTCATATCGAGCTTGGTCTGTTTCGGTCTGTTAGGACTCAAAATCTCGAGTTTTGGAGCAGGGTGTCGAGCGAAATTGTGTGGGTATCATTAGATACTCACCGTGCCTGACACCACTTTCTTCTTTGTATCGACCTTTGTTGATTTTGCTTCGTCGTCGAAACTCGAAGAATCACCAATTTGTTCTTGTGACTACTTACACTGGTCGTTCCTCTGCAAAATATTCATCTTTGATCTCTTCAAATTCCACGAGTTCATCTGAACTTAACCCATCTTTCGGCACTGGAAAAATCTCTTTTTCTTTCCTAAGTGTGATGGCATTACACTGATGTTTAGGACCTCAAGATCACTCAACAGATTATCGCTTTTTATTAGGATAAGCAAGACTAATGATATGAAATAAGCAATGCAAGTAAAACAGACGTGTGAAAATTCAATGGGAGAAAGCGTCAGATTAAGGAAATTTCTTAGGAAATCACACAATGCAGATCACTGATTAATTAGAATTCATTTAAGTGTAGGTTCTAGAACCCAAAACACAAAATTATAACAAACCAACTTTAGTTGCGTATATTAACTATGTCTAACAACTTATAGATCTAAATTTCTTTGCGATTCTAGAGTTCTAAACATTCATTAATTCCAAGTTTGATTTGTTCACAATTTCTCTAGACCAATTTTTTTTTATGAATAGATAATCCGCCCTAAGTTATGTCAGATTTGATGAAATTTGGAGAGACATTCAGTTGTGAACTCAAACTTTGCATCTTTTCATAAAAGGGAGGTAAGGGGGCGGGCTATCTTGCTTAAATATTTTATGAATCTCCTGTAGAATCCATCGTGTCCTAGAAAACTCCTCAATGATTTTACACAATATGGTGCCTACAAACGTTTCATGACCTCGATCTTTGCGCGATCCACCTCAATCCCAGCCTCTGAAACTCTGTGTGCAAGAAAAATTCCATATGTGACCATGAAATAAATTTCTCCCAATTCTGAACCAATTGCTTCTCTTCACATCTAGCAAGCACTTTGTACAGGTTGTCCAGGCAGGTATGGTAGGATGGTCCATAGACAGAAAAGTCATCCATAAAGACCACCTTGTAATTCTTAATTATGTCCATGAATATGGACATCATGCATCTATGAAAAGTCGCATGAGTGTTACAAAGTCTAAATAGCGTTATGTGATATTCAAATGTATCATAGGTACAAGTAAAGGTGGTCTTCTCCTGATCACCTGGATGGATATGAATCAGGAATAAACCTTAGTATCCATCGAGGAAGAAATAGTAGGGGTGGTTAGCTAACCTCTTCAGCTTCTGTGAATGAAGGGCAAAGGAATATGGTCTTTCGTAGCAACTTCAACCTTCTATAATCGATGCACATCATGTGTCCAGTCATAATCTTTATAGGAATCAGCTTGTTCCGTTCATTCTTCACCACCATGATTCCTCCTTTCTTAGGAACCATGTGAACCAGACAAACTCAATCTTTGTCTGATACCAGATAGACGATCCCAACTTCCAAGAGTTTCATGATCTCCTTCTTTACAACCTCTTTAAGATTCGGATTTACCCTCCTATGATGCTCAATCGACGATTTTGTCTCATCCTCAAGGAGAAACTTATGCATGAAAAATTCTAGAGAAATATCTGAAATTTTTTGAACCTATCTGAGAAGATATAGAAGTCAATGAAGAAGCTTCTTGGGTCCTTGAGTTTCTCTGGAATTCTGTTCTGAATCATATCACTGCAATCCTCAGAAATCATCATCACACTTTCCTCTTCACTCATATCCTTTGTGAGAATTGTCTTTAAGTACCGTTTGACCATGTGAGTATTCTTGATAGTATCGATTAGTCTCAATGGTGAGCTTATCCATCATAGCCTTGCATTTAACTGTACACAGCTCATGCTTTGACTTCCTAGGATTCCTTGGGTAAGATATATTTGGTTTGTACACCTTTTCCTCTCTAACTTTTGGAGATCTGGAAGAATTTTTCTCAGGTTAGGGGTGGTTTCGATCGAAACCGAGGTGGTGTCGGTCAAAACTTTTTGTGTTTGTTGATTCTTTCATAAACTCTCCCTTTGTGTTGACGTTAATATCGAGCTTGGTCGATTTCGGTCCGTTAGTACTCAAATCTCGAGTTTTAGAGGCAGGTGTTGAGCAAAATTGTGTGGGTGTCGGTCGACACTCACCATGCCTTACACCACTTTCCTCTTTGTATTGTTTTTGGTCGATTTTTCTTCGACGTCGAAACTCGAAGAATCACCAATTTGTTCTGGTGTTGGCTGACGCTGGTCGTTCCACTGCAAAATTTTCATCTTTGATCTCTTCCATTTCCACGAGTTCATCTGCACTTAATCCTACTTTCAGCACTGGAAACAACTCTTTTCCACTCCTAAGTGTGATGGCATTGCACTGATGTTTAGTATTGGGATCGGCCCTTCCAAAAAGAAATCCCCCTTGCTTTTTCACAGACCTAGCAGTCTGAGCAACTTGAGTATCCAGCTGCTTCAAATGAGTGTTCAATGTCTAAAATTTCCCATTGAGGTCTTGATCGAGAGAAATATATACTTCCATTGAATTTAACAATGATCTTTTGTGACCTTAAAGTAGTTGTTCCATCATAGAATCTAATCTACTCACTTTGTTTGGTGCAGGAGGCGTCTGGTAAGAGGAAGAGCCATAGTTCCTTGAGAATTAACTGTTCTACTATAATGGTTTCTGATACTGATGCTTTGGAGTGTAGCCAGAATAGTTTTGATTGTATGTGAAGGCACTCTACTGAACAATACCACTGAAGTTCATGTTCACGTGTTGATTCACAAATATGTCCTGGAAACCAGTTTCAGCAATGTAGTTGACATATTCTTCCTCGCACTCAGAAACTGGATCTAAAGTCTCTAAATCGGCAGCAAACTGAACTGATTTCTTTTCCACGAGAATGTTGTGCATTGAATCCAGCTTAGTTTCTACTCAGCAATCTGATTTGCATCCATGTTTCAGCTAGTTTTGTCTCTCGAAATCAGTATTCTTCGTGCTATTTCTAGACGCCAAATTCTCAACCAGCACATATGCATTCTCTGGGTACCTCGTGTTGAATTTCCCACTACTAGCGGCATTTAGAGCAGTTGATACCTCCAATATACACCTCTGAAGAAAATGCATAGAAGCTGAGCTTCAAAGAAAATATGATGTGTACAATCGTGAAAATACGCTCGGAAACGCACCTAAGCGGCCTTAAAGGCTTCAGTAGGACCTTAAGAGAACTGGAAAATCTTGTTCCTCAGGTCCCCTGATCCCGAATCAACATAACGGTTTCGCAGGAAGACGTTCTTGGTATCATCCCAATTTGGATCCTAGTGGTTGTGCTTCAACCAGTAAGTTGTGAAGGATTATGGTGTTTGTTCAAGGTTTAATTCTCGTATTACAACCTAACACATAATCTTAAACAGATCTAGGTTCTTGCAAAACGAATCATAAAACCAACCAAACCTGGATCATTACCTTTCAGATTGCAGCGGATAATTGATGGTAATGATGAGATCAGTTAGAACAGATGAACAACCTGCTCCTCCTTTGGTATCCACACTCTTACAAGCCGGGATGGCTGCTAGACCAAAGAGATGGATCAGAGAGAGAGTTAGAGAGAGAGATGGATCGCGGCCACCAAGAAAACTCGTGTGGGATTTTTCCATCCCTTAGGGTTTTCGAAATCCTTAACCTCTCATTAATGGGCCCAAGTCATTAGACTAATGGTTCATTAATCTTTTGGGCCCAAGACACAAATCAGACAAAAGCCTGTATTTTGTCTGGCCCAATTCTCTGATCTAATACAGTAAATGCCATTGCATCTTACCGTATTAATTCCATTTAACTTTCCCGTTAGCTATGGTGTGTGACCCTTTGGGATCATACAATACTGGTAATAAGTCCTAAACTTATAGATCAAGAGCGGACTCTAGCAAGCCATCATGATCACCCAGTATTTATGACTTATGTCTGATCTCGACATTTATCATACTTTCTAGAGATAGTACAGTAGATTTCAGGACATTCCCAACAATCTCCCACTTGTACTGGAATCCTACATTCCCTAGTCCTTTTGTCTCAATATCTCGATCTGGCATAAGGCAAGATGCGTGTCATCCTTATATAGCCAGACCATGTTCATCGGACCAGATTTGATACTGACAATGCAAACGACTTGGGCAAGTCCGTTTGGGAATGGCCATTCTCTTACCAGCTATCAAATCTCCGATTGGCCTAGAGATATTACCTCCGTTAAACGGCAGGGACAAATCCCATCTTGTTCCATCACTATGAACTACACAATTCATAATACACCCAACCAAGGTCCGTATTGCTCCCAGTTACGAAACAGCCTTAGACAATGATCAAAGCGTATTACTCCATGTGCAGCCACATGCATGCGAACTCAGGTCTAAGGACTATACTCTATAGTCGTATATGAGAACCTCTCATGACACAGATATTAATATCTTGTAGAGTTCTCATCAGCGGGCCATGTCCGGTCATATGCTCCCCTACATATACCTATGTGTCGACTTTGATGCCGCGCATCTATGACCCCTTGAAACTTGGTCATAAGTCTCAACACAATCTAGTCTCAAGTGGTTGTTGGTGTTCCAATTCAACAACCTTCGACTATGGACACTATGATTTATGTCATTTCGTTAAATATGGGGTTTCAGGATCAAGTCTACTCATGTACTTCGATGGCCCATATATAATGACATGAATCATTTTGGAACGATTATTTATATCACAGTTAAAATAATCCAGAAATCATAGATTTCATAAACATAAAATATTATGTTTACATGAACCTTTCAAAACAACTAGAAAAGCCCTTTACAAACTCCCACTGAAATTAAGACTACATCTTAATTTCACTCATCCTACAGCTACAGTCCGCGACTCGTGCTTAGGCCTAAGGAGTGGCTTTGTTAATAGATTAGCAACGTTCTCATTCGATGAAACTTGCTTATCTACTTAACACCTCTGTCATTTATCTCACGGAATAGGTTATACCTACCCTCAAGGTGTTTGGACCTCTGATGTGCAGCTAGTCTCAACTACGCTGGGAATCACATCAAGTTCAGTGATGAACTTTTCTTTCCAAAACAACCTCTTTCGCCGCTTTACAAGCTGCGAAATGTTCAGCTTAAGTCATGGAGTCAGCAACAGTGCCTTGCACCACCAGACAGACACAAGATATAGCCGGACTGTGACCAGGAATTATCTTTGTCTATTGGAAATTTGCCTTTCAGACTCTATCGACTTGTAGCACAACACTTTCTCCGTAAACCAAGAACTTATCCTTAGTATTCCTCAAATACTTTAGGATATTCTTTACGGCAATCCAGTGATTCTTTGCTGGATTTGACTGGTCTTTACTTGTCTTAAAGCAACATCAAAACAAGTACGTGTCATGGCATACATGATAGATCCAATTGCCGACGCATATGGAGTCCTATCCATGCATTCAAGCTCAGCAGATATCGTAGGATACTGTTTCTTGCTTAACGTATTGCCATGTGACATTGTCATAAAACCCTTCTTGGATTGCTGATTACGTGTAGGACTTTGTCAATTTAAGAATCCTGACTTTGTCCTACCAGCTCTTTTCGATCTCTATCTTTAGATCCAAAATCCAAGAACATACGTGGCTTTACCCGTGTCAATCACAAAACCAACTCCCAAGCCAGTCCTTTACCGACTGCAACATTGGGACGTTATTTCCGAGGATCAGTATGTCATCGACATACACTATGAGAAATGCAACATTGCTCCCACTTATCTTTTAGTAAACGCACAGTTCCACTTCGTTCCTGTTCAAGTCAAAACTTTGACTACTTCAACAGAACGAAGATTCCAACTCCGATGTGTTTGCTTCCATCCATGAATGGATCAATGAAGCTAACTTACACATAGTGTAATTTTTCGGAGTCCGGGCTCACTTTCGCTTTTGTGAATTTCGCAGGTTCGTCACTTTCAATGATCATCAGATCATGGCAACTTTCAATGATCATCAGGTTCAACTAATGACAAGAAATCACTCTCGGATTAGTGACTGATTCATTCAGATCTGCGAACTTCAGGCTCTACAGGTGTAGATTCTACAGAAATCTGTAAATCCATCCGCTGCTCTTCCTCAACAGGTTGAGCAGCCTCCTGTATTTCTCGAATTTCTTCGAGTTACACTTTTACTCCCACTGTTCTTCTTGGAAAGTAACTTCCCTTCTTAGAAAACAGAATGGACGTAAAAGTAACAAGCCTTGGTTTCCCTAGGACAACCAGCGAAGTAGCTCAACTACAAACACTCAGTAAAGACGAATTTGGATCATTTCCAATCCACATTTACGTGGTGTCTTTCAACTGATATTGGTGGAACTATTTCAGCGTAAACTTAGATATTTCTAGAGCGTTATTCTTAAAGAATATCATGGAAGATTCGTGTGACTCATCTTTAATCATCTCTAATAAGATCTGATTCTTTCTCACAGAAACACCTCCAGGTTTTCAGGAGAAATGAGCTGTGAAACGATTTCACACTCATTCAGATGATCACACAATCAATGACTTAAGTATTCTCACTCGTGATCTAATCCAGAGTCTTAATACTTCTGTCATTCAGATTCTATACTTCATTCTGGAACTCTTTCGACCATGTCAAAGAATTCCGACTTGTGTCTCATCAAATGAACACAGTCACACTCACTGAAGTAATCAATAGAGACAATGAAGTACAGGAAATTTTCTCTGGCATTACTGCTCATCGGACCACATACATGAGTATGTTCAATCTCCAATAAGCCTTTGGGCCTTTCTCTAGCTCGGCTAAGATGGGCCCTTTGTCTTTTGGTCCAGTAAGCAGAATTCAAGTCTCATAAGATATCCGATCAAATGAGCCCAAAAGTCCATAACTATGGGGTTTCTGAATCTGACTTACTCTATGTGACCAAAACATTTATGCCAAGAAAAATCAGGTTTAATTCATCAGATTTAAACCAATTGCGGTATTTATGTTACATTTTAGGCACTCTTTGGTTTAAGATATAAAACCCATTCCTTGAATAGGGTGCTACAATTAATATTTCATTAAGATCAAAAGAACAAAACTTGTCTTTATCAAAATGAAAAACATTCAAATTCTTACAAGAAAATGAAAGACAATTCTGCTTAAAGCAGGTACATTGTAGCAATTACTTAATTCAAAACCAAGCCTGAAAGGCATCTACAAGTGAAAACCCTAGGTTGAGGCAGCATCCATAGCTCCTTCCAGACACGCAGTTCCACTTGCCCTTCCTTCAACGTTCTACTGTTGTTCAGGCTCTGCATATTATAACAAATATCAGTGCCACAACCAGTATCCAATACCTATAAGGTATAACTTGAAGTAATAACATGAATACCTGAGGAAGTAGTCTCATACATCAACTTCAACTCCTCATAATCTTCCATGAATTTAATGCAATTTCTCTTCCAATGCACAGTCTCATTACAGTAGCAGCACTTACCAACGTAAGAGGTATCTGACTCGGGCTCAGAAGACACACGCTTGCCATGATTCAAAATCTGGACAACATTGTCTTCACCCTTGTCAGCATTAGGTTTAGTAAACCTACCCTTCTCATTCATGAGATTGTACAGGGTACTCTTCACGTTTGGCTCAACTGTATTGAGCATATCATGCAGTTCAGTCAACGTCTTCGTTAAGCCTTTCTTGATATAGTTCCTTACGAACTTATCATAGCTTGACGGCAGTGACTGCAGAATGATCTCAGTTGCCAATTCCTGGCTAACTGGATAATCCAGTTTCCTCAGGTTATCAATGTAACCCATCATTTTACTGATATGAGGACTTACTGGATGATCATTCGGTAGCTTGCAGCTAGTGAGAGATTTAACCAACTGGTATCTCTCCACTCTTACCTGCTCCTGAAATCTCAATTTCAGGCTGCTGATCATCTCTATTGGCGACTCCATGTTCTCATATTGCTTCAGCAAATCTGAGTCCATGGTAGCCAATATCAGACCACGCACATCTACCGTATCATCATAATGCTTATTCCAAGCATTACGAACTGCATGAGAGGCCTTGGACCCGATCCTCTCGGGGAGAGCCTTTTCAAGGACATAGTCCTTTCTCTCCTGCCTGAGAACTAGTCTCAGGTTCCGCGACCAAGTCAAGAAATTTGATCCGTTCAGTTTGTCCATCTCAAGGACATACCGGATCGAGAAAGTGTTTTGATTGTTTGTGCTCGTCATAGCTGAAATTTAGAGATAAATAGAGTTTTAGTTATTTAGTTCATAAAAGAGTAATCTTAATAACTTATAAGAAAACTCGCATTGCATTCAAAATTTCTTTGTTTAACCTCATAAGAATACAATGATTCCGAGACCCATGTTCAGCTAAATCCAAAGTGGGCCACTGGCCGTCACCCAGAATCAGCTTTACTTGGTAAGCATACACACAACTAGTTATAACCAATAACTCTCGGTTGTGAATTGGGCCCAAGGCCCAATACACCAGATGTCTCAAGGCCCGGGACTCCCGATGGCCCAGTCAAGGAAACCAATCTCTTACAGCCAAATAATCACTAAAGTCTGGGACTCCCAATGAAATTAGTGACTATATACTACTTTACTTGCGCGAAAACAGACACCTCACACTGTAAGCCATATCTGTAATCGAATAAGCGTTAAGTAGCTGACAAGATTGGAAAGACATCCAAGCTTGATATTGTTTTTGAGGATTTTAAGTTTTATTTCCAAAAATAGAAGATTATTATTTTGGGAAACTTACTTGTTTTAGAAACTTTCTAAATTTAGAAACATTCTAAAATAGAAATTTCTAATTTAATATTTTATTAATATTTTGGGTTGGGTCACAAATTATAGGCCCAATTCTTGGCCCAAGACCATAGAATTCCAGTTGGCCCAATAATTTGACATAACCGATCCGGTTTATTAATTCTAGTCCAAGACCAAATTAACTATCAAAACCATCGGTTATTTACTAAACCAGACCAGCACTAAATTATTTGGTCCAACCAAATCAAACTTAGACCAGCCTTCGGTTTAGGTTAAAATTCAATTTTTGAATTTCAATCAGGTTTAACCAGAAATTAAATAATACCATGTATTAAATAATTTCCAGCAAACCGCGATTCGGGTTGACCGCTTGAACCACCAATTAAATTGGATCGGTTCAGTTAAATCCAAAACCGGGAAGAAACACCTAGTGTTTTAGCCAATTTGATTTAACTTGCGGTTTAAGGCTTTAAACACACAATTAACCGCCAATAAATGGACCGGTTAAATTGGTGTGGTTTTGGGCAACGAACCGCGAAGCTCGGTTTATCCGATTGACTATTCGCGGGACGTAAAATTTTAACAGGCCAAACGATCGTATCCATGATCGGATCATGGACCCACGATCCAACCCTAGGCCCATCACGATCGATCATCGATCGATCCATGATCTCACGATCGTGAGGTTGATTGAGCCGTGATGATCGCAAGCCTTCATCTTACGATCCGATCGTCACACGATCCTCTTGGCCCATTACCGCATCATGGCATCACGATCACACGTGATGAAACGATCATCCGATCGATCACCCCACAAGATCACGCGGCCAAAATAACATAAGGCTCACGCATCAAGCGATCGACGGTTTACAGTTGATCGATCACACGATCATAGCCGAGACCATATGCTTGCATAACAAGCGATCAAATTCCTTGTCAAACAAGCGAATTAATGATCATCATAGTACACGGCCGAGTGATCATCATCCAAGCGATTAGGGTTTATAAGGTTTTAATCAATTTTAATTCCTTAATTGATTCAAAAACCATTAAAATCATATGATCCAATTTCACAAGAAACCTAAAACCTGGCTCTGATACCACTGAAGGATTATGGTGTTTGTTCAAGGTTTAATTCTCGTATTACAACCTAACACATAATCTTAAACAGATCTAGGTTCTTGCAAAACGAATCATAAAACCAACCAAACCTGGATCATTACCTTTCAGATTGCAGCGGATAATTGATGGTAATGATGAGATCAGTTAGAACAGATGAACAACCTGCTCCTCCTTTGGTATCCACACTCTTACAAGCCGGGATGGCTGCTAGACCAAAGAGATGGATCAGAGAGAGAGTTAGAGAGAGAGAGATGGATCGCGGCCACCAAGAAAACTCGTGTGGGATTTTTCCATCCCTTAGGGTTTTCGAAATCCTTAACCTCTCATTAATGGGCCCAAGTCATTAGACTAATGGTTCATTAATCTTTTGGGCCCAAGACACAAATCAGACAAAAGCCTGTATTTTGTCTGGCCCAATTCTCTGATCTAATACAGTAAATGCCATTGCATCTTACCGTATTAATTCCATTTAACTTTCCCGTTAGCTATGGTGTGTGACCCTTTGGGATCATACAATACTGGTAATAAGTCCTAAACTTATAGATCAAGAGCGGACTCTAGCAAGCCATCATGATCACCCAGTATTTATGACTTATGTCTGATCTCGACATTTATCATACTTTCTAGAGATAGTACAGTAGATTTCAGGACATTCCCAACAAGTTGTTTCCCCAAAAAGAGAGTGTGGGAAGAGCTTGCAGAATAGATAGTCATACTTGATTCCATTGTATTTCATGCTTGTCTCCAAGTCCTGGAACCTCTAAATGTGGTCAATGGGATGTTAGTGAGAAAGACCACGAAATTGATGCTGACCCACAAGAGTGTAGTATGCAAGTTTCAGCTCAAAATTATTTCTCTGGAAGGTATGAAGTCTGATCGCAGACCTATTCGCATAGAATTGAGCAGGCCTATTATAGTCACCAAGTGTCATTCCTCTTCTTGCAGCATCCTGCACATCGTCACCCTGCTGACCAAGTCTTGCGCCCGTAGCGGCTTCTGGTACTTGGATGATGTTTCCTACCTCATCCAATCTTTGAACATGTTCGTTTCACACACGACCCTCACTGTCTAGAATAGCCACATCATCGTGATGCCTCCATATCACATGATCTATAATTTTTACTGGTCTCTTTTCTTTTCAGTTCTTATGTTCTAAATTTGCGAGTTCCTGATTTAAGATGTTGAATAGCTTATTGTCCTTGGTTCTTATGGTAACACGATTAAACATGCACCAGAAACACAAAAGACACAAAGATAGAACGATGTAAGTAAACAAGAAATAAAAATCTTAGTCGAAATTATAGACTTAGATCCATTGGTAATCAAAGAGGCCCAGAGAAAAGGCGTCAAAACTTGATATGTATAAAGTTTATCCCTAGAATAACAGTGCAAGTGCACAACGAAGAAGATATAGTATAGAAGACTATCAATCAAAGGACCTCAAGATCACTCAACAGATTATCGTTTTGAATTAAGCTAAGCAAGACTAATGATATGAAGTAAGCAATGCAAGTAAAATAAACTGGTGAAAATTTGATGGGAGAAAGCATCAGACTAAGGAAATTTCTCAGGAAATCACACAATGCAGATCACTGATTAATTAGAATTCATTTAAGTGTAAGTTCTAGAACCCGAAACACAAAATTATAACAAACCAACTTTAGTTGCGAATATTAAGTATGTCTAACAACCTAGAGATCTAATTTTTTTTGGATTCTAGATTTCTAAACATGCATTAATTCCAAGTTCAGTTTGTTCATAAATTCTCTAGACCAATTTTTTTGCGAATAGATAATTGCTCACCCTAAGTTATGTCAGATTATTAATCATACTTTCGTGCCAATCAGTTAATCAATGGCCTAATTTCTAGGTGATCAATCCAAAATTAGCATTAAGAACAACTTATGGTGAAAAACTAATTAAATCATGATTCTTAATCAACCAGAAACCTAACAAAGCATAAAATCCCTTTTGAGAATCCCTGAATCTAACAAGGTAAAATACTCAAGACATATCGATCATAATAAATGACATATTGAATAGAAGATCATAAGATATGAATCAATATAAAATGGGTGTTCGAATTATTCTTTTAGACGAATAGAGTAGCAGATCAGCCCCAAGCTCTAAATCCCACAATCACCAATAAAAAAAACAGCATAGTGTAACAGTTGCTGTAGAACCGAATAAGAAATTCTAAACATGATTTGGGGTCTAATTTGCAAATTATAAAACTTCTGGGAAAAGTTTCAAATCTTCAAAAGACTTTAAAATCCGTGTGAGAACATGTGGGAAGCATCGCAGTCGACCGACACCAGTCGTGTAAATGGCACCAAATTTGTTCTTCTGCGCAACTTGCTCCAAAGTGCTCCATAGTCTCCAATTCGGCTCCAGATGTGTATTAACCTATAAAAGACTCAAAAGACTCGAAAACAAAAAAAAGACTCTATATGCAAGTATATACCACTACTAAAAACCCGAAAAACCGTGATATGTCATTAGCTCACCTCATCAATCAATCTCAGTACACATTAACCGGTTTCCCACCTAATCTGTCTCTAAACAAGCTTTTATGTTCTCACACAAAAATCATCAAATCAAGCAACATTCATATTCCGGTTATCCCTTTTAAACATGTCAATTCCATTCTCATTCAACAACCAATCAAACAACAATTAGCATTCTTCTAACAACTTATTTCCAATCTCAATTACAGTTACTATTAATAAGCATATTGATACTCATTTACTATATCATATATTTTTAACTTATGTACATATATATATTGCACAAATACAAAGCTAACTCAACCTAATCACAACATTTTAACATATAAACAATACGTGATAAACCGATTAGAGTGAACCGCCTCACCTTGGTTCGGTTTGAAGATAAAGCAGAATTGAACCAAAAGATTAACCCGAAGGAAGTCGTATCTCGGAACCACAAACAATATCAGACAACTGACACAAGAGATCGATCTGATGGTGAAACATCTCTAACTGGCGATCGACAAAGCAGCGATGGAGCGGGTGACGGTGGACGGAGGCAGTTTGGCGACTGTACCAACTTCTAGGGAAATAACTTGATCCGCAAGCAAGGTTTATGCGATGCTTTCTTCATTGGTGGAAATTTTTAGTGGATCTAGCGGTGCTCTCTGGTGATCGGCTACTACTCCGGCGACGAGCTGAGGCAACTGAAGGCGGCTCCGGAAAATAATTATGATTACATCACAACAAGGGAAGAAGGCAGTAGGAGGAAGGAGGAGAGGATATAGAGAGAAAACAGAGGAGGGAGAAAGCCGATAAGAAACAAATGAGGGGAGGAGAAGAAGAGAGAGAGACAGATAAGCGGAGGAGAGGGAGAGACCGGAGAAAAAGAGAAGAAGAGGGAGGGTGGGGAGAGAGAGACCACGAAAACAGGGGAGGAGAGGGAGAAGAGAAGAAAATAGAAGAAGATGGCGGAGAAGAAACTACCTTGCACCAGGAAGGTGAGGAGGTTGGTGATTGCGGCCTTCACGGATTGAGGCTGTGAAGGTCAGAAGGGAGAGAGATAACAAGGACAACTAGGTTTTTGGAAAAGAGAACACTTGACGAAAATTCGTCCCAAATGACAGATTCCCAAGAGCACCCCAAAACTTGACATAACGGAGGCATCTCTAATGAGATCATAGAAAATGCACAAAAGGAGTACATTGGCTTTTTCTTACTGGGTAGATCTTGCAGAATAAAAATGGATAATATAAATAATGAGCAGTAAGACTACAATAGTATAAATAGAAAACATAAGCAATCAAGGTCACCTCTGGTCCGCATCCGACGCACTCCCAAAACTTTCTTGCGGCCCATCCTCTTCCCTCTACTACGGATCCTCTGATGGCTCTTCCTCGACCTTCGTACTAGAATCCAGGTCTTGGGCTCCGGACATTTACAGAGCCATTAAGGACACCACGTAAAGGTCCCTGGGTTTTCTGACACCTTCCAAGGCGGTCTGAATATCTCCCCTGAGCCCATCCTTGTTGGGTTGGATCGAACGAGCATCATACATGAACTCTGCAGTGTTTGCCTCCACATCCATACCACCTTTCCGCACCTGGTTGGAAACGAAGTTTGGAGGGACATAATCTCCACTGAGTGGATCGTCTGCAACTTCTTCCACCACGAGTACTTTTCTAAATCTTCCACGCTTTCGCGGAAGCGGCACGGCCTACCCCAATTTTGAGGAGGTTGCACGGTGGCAGAAAGTAGTGGCGGAGGCGTTAGCTCGTATGCTGGGGCTGCAGGAGGCGCAAAGAGAGATGCAATGCTCAGCAGCCTTCTGCCAGCCCCATCACCGTCTACAATGAAACGCTTCTTATCTATCGAGAGAGTATTTGGAATATAAAAAAAGTTGGGATCGGGAACAGGTCTCATCCTGCAAAAACACAAATCAAGGTCAGAACCATAACAAAAGACAATATGTGATTACAGTTGGTGGCACACTTCTTTCTTTTCAAACCCACCAACTCAACCAGTATTGAACTTCTGCTACTAGTCCTGCGGGGAATGAAAGAAAAAGGAGAGGAGTGAGCAATTTGGATTACCCAATGAGAACTGTCCATTCCAATCCATTTCAACACGACCGGTATACGACTTAACGCCGAGACGAAAGTTAATTAGTTACCATTCAAAAACTTTATATAGGTATATATAGTATTATAATTAACAAGCAACACACAAGAGATCTCCAACGACTGATGCCCCAAGGCCAACGCCCGGGCACCCTGTAGTTCTACGTGTCTCAACAGACACCATGCCTCAATAGCCATTACACGAGGATACGTCACCACCCTTCTTACGATAGACACGCTGCCTATACTCAACTCGTCATGTGCCCAGACAAACACGTGCTCAGAGGACTCTCAATCCTGGCACCCACTCTTTATCTCTACCTCACCCCGTCAATCATTCTCAACACACAATAACTGATTTAACACCTAATCCATCATTAGAAAAGTTTTTCTGTTCTCACACAAAAATCATCAAATTAAGCAACGACATAATCATATTCCGGTTATCCCTTTTTAACATGCCAATTATGTTCACATTCAACAGCCAATTAAACCACAATTACCATTCTTCTAAAAACTTATTAGAGTTTTAGAGAGAGAGTTTTGCTCCCAGGCACACAACCCGGGGAGTTGACTCTAACTTTCTAGACGCAGCTTCCAAGATGGCCCAACACCCAACCATTTCCAAAAATGGGAACTGAGCTAACGTCCTCCTACTCCTGCTCTCAGCTCAACGGATATGAACTTTCACAGAAATAATCTCATTTCAAATTCAAGACAGTGACTCTTCATGCAAAGGGTTACAACGTTTCTGAAAGTTAACTCTCTCCACCGTGAAACTTGCAAACCGTCGTCGAAAGCTTTCTGCTACCCAAACCTCCGGCTCAAAGGCTGAAGCTTCCTGATGTCCCTCTTCTACACCAACTGCTTACTCTTCTCAACAAAGAAAGAATAACCATAGAAGACCAGGCCCGCCTCCGCCTATCTCAACGAACCTGTCTTGGGTGTGAAGTGCTACCACCCTTGAACCTTTTACTACTCCTGTCTTTGCTTCTGTTTTCCTTCTAGCGGTTGTGTTTTCTGTCCCTGAAAGTTTCACCTTACCTACTCTGGGTGAGATTTATACTTACAGAACTCACAGTAACCTATAAGGAACTATGAAGAACAGACTCACGTACGCGGAAAAAGGAAAGGCTGTTGCACCCTCCGCCCAGATGCCTCTCCCCACTCCGAGAATTAGGGTGAGCGTACCAGCTTTTGACAACACTGAGCTCATCCGAGAAAATTCCCTCACTCTGATTTTAAGGCTCACAAATCCAAAGGAGCAACGCCTCTGGTCAATGATTCCGTACATGTCAAAGAGGTGGAACTTGAGAGGCAAAGCAATTGGCTCTGACCTGGGAAATGCTTGCTTCCAGTTCAGATTTGACTATGAAGATGACCTACAGAAGGTGCTAGACAACAGACCATACCATTTTAAGAGATGGATGCTGATACTCCAAAGGTGGAAACCAACTGCAGAACCTTCTTTCCCCTCGCAACTCCCCTTCTGGATCAAAGTAAAAGGTATCCCGCTGCACTACTGGAAGGAAGAGACCCTTAAATCCCTGGGGAGAGAACTAGGAGACTACCAAGGACAAGAAATCACAAAAACTTCTGCCAGAATTAGAGTCCACATAAATGGCCTCAACCCACTGATCCAAGAATCAATCCTTGACTTTGAGAATGGAGATGAGGCTAAAGTGTCCCAGGAATATGAGAAACTGGAACTCCACTGCTCCAACTGCTTCAGGCTATCCCATGCCAGAAAGAACTGCCCTGAGATGAATGTAATCCCCATGAGTAATGAAGATGCGGGCTATCACCAAGGGGAGGAGAGGTTCCCAACAAAGGACAAGATCATGACTGCTAATACCAGCAGAACCAACCGGCGAGCTGCTTCTCCTCACACTGAAACTGAAAATGACTTCCACACAAGACTGGACCGCCATGGTCAGCCTTTTGGTGAGAGGATATCGGAAAAGTCCTCTGAACATACAAAAAAAGGAAACAGGGAGGAGTCTGGAAACCACAGAGCAGATAACAGAAGGACTTACCAATCTAGAGTAGACTCACATGCCTACAAAAGGGAAAAATCTGATACCTCAAATGGCTCAAAGCATAGAGAACACCACTCTAAACAAACCATCTGCTCCCCGGTAAGAAGCCTCACCTCCCAGTCAGTTTGGAGAGCTAAAGCAACATCTGCCCTCCCCACCTCAGGAGGAGAACGACCTTACACCCCTGAAGGAAAGGTTTCATCGGTGATGGAGGAACAATCACCACAAAGACACCCAGTTATCCCAACGACTGAAGAGGTACTTGAGGAACTGAGAGAAGCCACTGTCCGATACACCCACTGCGCCGACCCCACTGAGAGTGCAGCCAGGAGACAACGGGTAATCAGTAGTGAGGAAAAGGGAATGATGACTGAAACGGCCGCCCTTATTATTGCTGCAGCAACAACGGCACATGAGAAGAGTCTGCAACAAGCTCAATCAGAAACAACATCTCTTTTACCCCTGGAACAAGGAAGTCTCATACCTGCAACTGTAGATGAAGTAGTGCAGGCACTAAAACGAGGACGAGGCAGACCTCCCCTGCCAAGCTCACACAAAAACCAGACTCTGGGGGTAAAGGCTGCTAGCAACAAGAAAAGGAGGGTTAAAACCATTCAGATCTCTCCACGGAGAAGGATCTCCTACAAAAGACCAAACTCAGAGAGGGCGGGAAGAAGAAGAGAGTTACCTGTGGAAAGAGGGGAAGCGTCTGAAGCCAGACTAGAAAACCCCAAGGCTCCAAGCTCCCAGCAAGCTCCAAAATCAACTATTATACCGGCAATAGTTAAAAACAAGGGGGATTTTCGGCTTCCCCCAGCTCACATTCCTTAAAAATCTTGAGCTGGAACTGTTGTGGGCTGGGGAATCCTGTAACAGTTCGTCGTCTGCATGATTTAAAGAAAACTGAATCACCAGACATTTTATTCCTCATGGAAACGAAAAACGCTGATGACTTCGTTCTAAACAAGATAAAAGAGCTAAACTACCAAAACAGTTACCTAGTCTCCCCTCATGGGCACGGTGGAGGAGGCCTAGCAATTATGTGGAATGATGGAATAACTTTTGAAGTCTCTGAGTCTTGCCATAACTTCATCCACTCATCAATCAGATTCAAAAACCAGACTTTCGAAGCAACCTTCGTCTATGGAGATCCTGACCACACAAAACGCAGAGAAGTCTGGAATACTCTGAAAAACCTTAATGGTCAAAGTGACAGACCCTGGTATCTAACTGGTGATTTCAATGAGATACTCCATAACGGAGAGAAAACAGGGGGAACTCTGAGAGCAGAAGGTACCTTCATTGACTTCCGCAGCCTGATCTCAGAGTGTAACTTCTATGACCTCAAGCACTCTGGGAATTTCTACTCCTGGAGAGGAATGCGGCACACTCATCTTGTCCACTGTCGACTAGACAGAGCCATGGCCAACAGTGCATGGTTTGAAAAATTCCCAAAAGCTAGATGCTCTTACCTTGGTTTTGAGGGATCAGACCACCGCCCTCTCATCTCAATTCTGTCGCCGACCAAGAAACGGAAAGGACTCTTCCGCTATGACAGGAGTCTACGCAACAATGAGGAGGTAAGGCAACTGGTTGAGAAGGCCTGGAACAGTGACCCGCATGACATAATAGACCAGCGGACTGATAAGTGTAGAAGGGCTATAATTCTCTGGAAAAGAAAACAGAGGTTAAACAGCCAGAAACACATTGAGGAGCTCATGGTAAAATTAGACGAGGCAATGTCAAGCAGAGTCCCTAACGAAGCCAATATCTCAGAAATTAACAAGAAGTTAAAAATGGCTTATGATGCTGAAGAGGAGTTCTGGCGTCAAAGGAGCAGACTCACTTGGCTTCAACATGGTGACAAGCATACGGGTTTCTTCTACGCAGTAACCAGAGGACGTAGGGCTATTAGTAACATCACAGTGCTGGAAAACTCAGAAGGAATACCTGTTTATGAAGATGATCAAATTGCTGAAACGACTAGCAGCTATTTCCAATCCATGTTCACTTCCCAGCCTCAAGATCGTCAGGACACAGTCTGAACAGCCCTCAGCCCTCTGATCACGGATAAAATGAATGAACTCTTAATCCGAGAACCTTCTGCCCAGGAAATTAAAGAGGCCATCTTCTCCACCCATCCGGACAAGGCGCCAGGGCCAGATGGATTCTCGGCAAGCTTCTACCAATCCAATTGGGAAGCAGTAGGGCCTGCAATAATCACAGCAATACAAGAGTTTTTCAGAACAGGAATCCTACCAGCAGATTGGAACACAACGCACATCAGATTAATCCCCAAGGTCCGAAGCCCTAAAGCAGTTGCAGACTTCAGACCAATAGCTTTATGCAACGTCTTTTATAAGACTATTTCTAAGCTATTTACAAAGAGAATGCAACCCCTATTATCAGACCTTATATCTGAAAATCAATCGGCGTTTGTTCCCGGAAGAGCTATTGCAGATAACGTGCTGATAACTCATGAGATGCTCCACTATCTCAAGACATCTGCAGCAAAGAAGAAGGGCACAATGGCAGTCAAAACAGACATGTCTAAAGCCTACGACAGGCTAGAATGGGAGTTCATTAAGCTAGTCCTAGAGAGATTGGGTTTTCACCAGAAATGGGTTAACTGGATTATACAATGTGTAAGCACAGTCAGTTACAGCTTCCTACTTAATGGCACGGCAATAGGGAAGGTAACCCCGACCAGAGGTATCCGTCAAGGGGATCCTCTCTCACCCTACTTGTTTATCCTATGTAGCGAAGTATTGTCAGGACTGTGCAAAAAGGCGCAGGAAGATGGATCCCTACCTGGGTTTAGAGTGGCGAGGAATTGCCCAAGACTGAACCACTTGCTGTTCGCAGACGATACCATGTTCTTCTGCCACTCCTCCCCTGAGTCATGCACCACTCCCCTGTCAATTTTAAAGCAATACGAGACTGCATCAGGCCAATTCATAAACTGCCAGAAATCGGCAGTGACTTTCTCATCAAAAACCCCCCGTGAAGTCAGGGAAAAGGTGAAGCAAACTCTGGGAATTTCAAAAGAGGGAGGTGTGGGGAAATACCTCGGTCTCCCAGAACACTTTGGCCGTAGAAAAAAGGACTTATTCACATCAATAGTTGATCGGATAAGGCAGAAAGCATCTAGCTGGTCCTCAAGATTTCTCAACTCGGCTGGGAAACTAGTACTGCTCCAATCAGTCCTCACTGCCATGCCCGCTCATACCTTATCCTGCTTCAAAATCCCAATGAGTCTAAGTAAGAGAATTCAGTCTACCCTCTCAAGCTTCTGGTGGAACTCTAACTTGGATAAGAGGAAAATTGCTTGGGTAGCGTGGAGTAAACTTACTAAGAGCAAAAAAGATGGTGGTCTGGGGCTGAGAGAAATCCAATGCCTTAATGATGCTCTCTTGGAAAAATTGAGCTGGAGAATCCTCCAAAACCCTTCATGCTTGTTAGCAAGGATCCTGTTGGGAAAATATTGCCACTCAAAAAGCTTTCTGGAAACAACAGCAGCCCCCTCAGCTTCACACGGTTGGAGAGAAATAATCATAGGCAAAGACCTTCTCAAGAAGCAGCTGGGAAAAGCAATTGGCAATGGGAGAGAGTGATGAGGCCATAGAACCAGAAGCCAAAGATCCAATGCCCATCATAAGGAAAGGTCCATTGACAAGGTCAGCAACAAAGGCTTTGAGGAACCAAGTCAATGAAGCTGTGCAAAGTCTACTGAGTCAAGCTACTGACCAAGAGCAAGAACAAGTCTTCATCAGGATGGATAGCTCAACACTATTCAGCTCAGCTCAAAAAGGACTGACAATCTATAGCATCACGACTAGCTCAGGAAGTAGCATCGGCACTAGCTCAGGAAGTAGCATCGACACTAGCTCAAGCTTCCGAGGCCAGAATGTTACGATTGAAGAATGCTTCTGATCAACGGCCAAGGACATACCAAACATAAGCTAAGGTATGAGTTTCATTTATACACATTATATGACCGTTGTCTCTTTGTTTTGCAGGATCAAATCTTTGTTTCCCTTAGTAGTTTCAATCATAAAAGTAGCCGTTGTAGCCTTTATTTCATTAGGTCCGAATTGAGTCAGTACTTTCCTTTTATGTTTTATTTGCTTCAAGTCCCCTAGAAGGGCATAGCTGTTTGGACTGTTTATAAAGTCCCCTCTCACAGCCGTGTATCATTTACCCTAGATCAATAAAGTACACCGAGTGTTTTCTTCAAGCAAAGAAACCGCAAACTTGTTTTCTCCATTGTTTTGTGTGATTCAAACAAAGAGAAGGCTTTTGTCTTATCAAGATTCAGACTCATAGGATCTTGTGGCGACCTCAATCCATTCCATCCACTGATTATTTCTGAGAGAGCTTGTAAGCCAGCAGGAACAATCCCATCTCTACTCACCATCCATCCAAGTCGATCAAACCAAGAGAGCTCTTAAGCCCGTGGTTCGATCTCCATCAACCCATCACTCAAGCTTCTGCTCCGGGGCTACATCATCTGGTATCAGAGCCGAAAGGCTCCTAAACAGGTGTTTTCTATCCATAAACCTTTTTACTTTCATTAGTTTTCATTTGTATTTAAAAAAAAAAAAAAAAAGTGTGTTCATCTTCATCTTTTTCATTTTGAGTCTTGTTTGATTCGAATTCCTTGCATAAAAACCAAAAAAATCTGTTTGTTTTTATTAGTTACCTCTTTTGTTTCAATAGTTTTCGAAATCATAATCAAAAAAATTAAAAAAAAAATATATCTATTTCCATTTTTGTTTTCATCGGTTTCTCCAAAAAGGAAACTCTATATTGTCTCATTAATCTTGCATCCTTAGGTTCAAATTTCGAAATTTCCCTTTTTATTTACACAAAAAAAAAGAAATTTTTCATTGTTACCATTTGAGTTTTACCATTTATCTCTCGTTAAACTTCTTTGTTAGACTTTGATACTCGCTTGTGTCAGTTTCAGGTACTAATGGGAGAAGAAGTTGGACAAGATCAACTCACCATGAATCAATTGCTTGAAACCATGAGAGACATCAGTGGCAGGCTCACTCAGCTGGAACAGAGGCCTATTCATCGAGAACCAATCCGCAACTTGAATAGAAATCATAGGCAGCAAGAAGAAGAAACAACCGATGAAGAGATGCCTGAGTTAGAGGAGGATGAGTTACCTCCTGATCCAAATCAGGGAGGAAGGGGATTTAACATCCATGGCAGGGGTAGAGGAAGGAGAAACTATCACCAGCCTAGGCGTGGAGATAGAGGCAGAGGCAATGAGGATGATGATCAGAGACGTGGAGGCAAAGATTTGAAGCTCACGGCTCCTACTTTTGCTGGAAAAGTGAATCCGGAAGCTTATCTGGATTGGGAAAGAAGAATGGAGTACATCTATGAGTACTACCAATACTCTGAAGCAAGAAAAGTCTCCTTAGCTGCAGCTCAACTCACCGATAATGCATTGGCATGGTGGGACAGAGAAGTATCAGAGAGAAGGAGGTTAAGACATGGTCAGTTAAGCAATTGGGATGACATGAAGTATGCTCTAAGGAAGAGATATGTACCAGCCTACTACCATAGAGATCTTCAGAAGAAGTTCAGAAAACTCTCTCAAGGAAACAAATCAGTTGAAGATTATTTTGAGGAGTTTGAAACCATGAAGAACCGGCTGGAGGTAGATGACTCAGAAGAAACTTTGATGGCTCAGTTTCTAGATGGTCTTCAGGATAGGATTGCACGCAAGGTAGAGCGACAGCCTTATGAAGATCTTGAAGGATTGTTGCATTTAGCTGTCCAAGCTGAGCAACACATCAAGAGGAAGGTTGCTGCAACCAGTCGAAGCAGGACAACTTGGAATCAGCCTCAACGGAACCAAGACAAAGGCAAAGCGACAGAAGCTGACTCAAAGATCAAGAAATCTAACTATGAGCAGCCCAAGGGTAACAAACCCGACACCAGCAAGGCTCCACCTCAAAGGTCCAGAGACATTACATGTTTCAAATGCCAAGGGAAAGGTCATTATGCTAGAGATTGTCCAAACCAGCGGGTGATGGTGTTAAGGGACAATGGAGACATTGAGTCACAAGATGAGGCAGAGCTTGAGCTAGCGGAATCCGAAGAAGAGGTGACGGATTATCCAGATGTGGGAGAGATACTTGTGACTAGGAGAGCCCTTAGTGCATTGTTTGAGCCAGAAACAATCCAAAGAGAGAATATCTTTCATTCCAGATGCACCATTAACGCCAAGGTATGTAGCCTGATCATTGACGGAGGATCTTGTACTAATGTTGCTAGTGCTTACCTTGTAGACAAACTGAAGTTGCAAAAGACCAAGCATCCAAGACCATACAAATTAAGGTGGCTCAATGATGAGACTGAGATGAGGATAGCTGAGCAAGTCATTGTACCATTCAGCATAGGTAAGTACAATGATCAAGTGAAATGTGATGTTGTGCCAATGCAAGCAGGCCATCTACTCTTAGGGAGACCATGGAAATTTGATAAAGAAACTGTGCACAATGGAAGGACCAACATATACAGCTTCACACACCAGAACAAGAAGCACAACCTAGCTCCATTAACACCACAAGAGGTGTATGAAATGCAGAAAGCAATGGACAAAGGTTCCAAGGTAAGTAAGACCAATATTTTTGTTTCACCTTCTAATGTTCTGAAATCTCTGGAGCATAAAGAACATGTACTACTCATGATCTTTAGAGAAGGGTATCTTTCAGGTTCAGAAGAGCAGGAGCATCCCTTAGCAGTGACAGAGCTATTGGACAGATTCAAGGATGTCTTTCCCGAGGACATACCAGCTGGACTTCCACCATTGAGAGGCATTGAACACCAAATTGATTTGGTACCAGGAGCTCCATTGCCCAACAGGCCAGCTTATAGAGTGAATCCAGAAGAGGCTAAGGAGCTGGAAAAGCAAGTTCAAGAGCTGATGTCAAAGGGATATATCCGGGAAAGCTTGAGTCCATGTGCTGTACCAGTTCTACTCGTCCCAAAGAAGGATGGTACATGGAGAATGTGTGTTGATTGCAGGGCCATAAACAACATCACAATCAAGTACATACATCCTATCCCAAGACTTGATGACATGCTTGATGAGCTAAGTGGAGCAACCATCTTCTCAAAGATAGACTTGAAGAGTGGATATCACCAAGTCAGGATGAAAGAAGGAGATGAGTGGAAAACAGCTTTCAAAACCAAGCAAGGGCTGTATGAATGGCTTGTCATGCCATTTGGTCTCACCAATGCTCCCAGCACATTCATGAGGCTAATGAACCAGGTTCTAAGAGTTTTTATTTCTAAGTTTGTGGTAGTATATTTTGATGACATACTGATTTATAGCCACTGCTTAGATGACCATGTTAAGCATCTAGAACAGGTTATGCAAACACTTAGATCTGAAGGTCTTTATGCAAACTTAAAGAAATGCATCTTTTGCACTGATCAATTGGTTTTCCTAGGATTTGTTGTAAGTTCACAGGGACTTAAGGTGGATGATGAGAAGATCAAGGCAATACAAGATTGGCCGACTCCTACAACAATAGGACATGTTCGGAGCTTCCATGGTCTAGCAAGCTTCTACAGGAGGTTTGTCAAAGACTTCAGCACCATAGCAGCACCTCTTACCTCGGTGATCAAGAAGGACAAAGCATTTGAATGGGGAGAGGCTCAAGAGCAAGCATTCACACGGCTCAAAACCAGTCTCACCAATGCACCAGTATTGGTACTTCCTAACTTTGATAAAACGTTTGAGATTGAGTGTGATGCTTCTGGTACAGGAATAGGTGCAGTACTGATACAAGGAGGCAGACCAGTAGCTTACTTTAGTGAGAAACTGAGTGGTGCAACACTCAACTACCCAACATATGACAAAGAGTTGTATGCTCTGGTAAGATCGCTGGAAACTTGGCAACATTACTTGCTTTCTAAAGAATTTGTGATACATACAGACCATGAGACTCTAAAGCATCTAAGAGGGCAGACTACTCTTAAGAAAAGGCATGCAAAGTGGTTGGAGTTCATAGAAACTTTTCCCTATGTGATCAAGTACAAGAAGGAGAAAGAAAACATTGTAGCAGATGCACTATCAAGGCGCCATGCTCTCATAACAACAATGGAGTCTAAGATCATGGGATTTGAGCACATCAAAGACATGTATGCTGATGATCCAGACTTCAAGGACGTGTACCAGGAGACATCTAAGGCAGCATTTGGAGTGTTCTATCAACAAGATGGTTTTCTTTTCAAGGAGAAAAGGCTGTGCATTCCACAAGGTTCCATGAGGGAGTTGATCACTAGAGAGGCTCATGGAGGAGGTTTGATGGGACATTTTGGCAGAGACAAGACTTATAGTGTCTTGAAGGAGCATTTCTTTTGGCCACACTTGAAGAGAGATGTGGAAAGGTTCTGTGCTAAGTGCATCACATGCCTAAAGGCCTGTTGGAATTGTGTCCAGTAATCTCGGTACTGTCTCTAGAAAGTAAGAGTATGTCAATGATCAGACATAAGTCATATAATACTGGGGGTCATGATGGCTTGCTAGAGTCCGCTCATGATCTATAAGTCTTGGACTTATTGCCTTTATTATATGATCCCATATGGGTCACACGCCTAAGCTAACAGGAAAATGTGTAGGAACGGCTTAGCAGAAGTACGGTAAAAGTGCCAGGCATTTGTCGTACTTAGAGAGAGATTAATGGGTCTGATTAAACCCAAGGGATTTAATCAGATTGGTATTTGGGCCCAAAAGCCCAAAAGGAACTAGACAAGTTTTATAAATAAAACTTAAGTCTGAGTCTCCTTCTAACCCTAGCCCCCTCTGCGATTTCTCTCTCTCTCCTGCGCCTCCTCTCTCTTGGTCTAGCAGCCTTCTTTCTGCTTGGTGTGCGTGTGTGAACCTCTGGAGGAGTTATCACTTGGTGGCTCTGCTGATCTCTGACCTGTTCTTCATATTCCGCTGCATTAAAAAGGTAACAGGTGAGATCCATAAAGTTTCTAATCAAGAGAACCTAGATCTGCATGTTTAGGACTGTTGAATCTGAGAATTGAATCTGGATTAACACTAAACATTCCTTCAGTGGTATCAGAGCTATTGGTTCTGTGGTTTTTCTTGTTTAGAATCATGTTTAGGATTGTTTAAAGAGGTGTTTTTGAATCAATCTACTGATAAGAGCAAAACACTTAAGAAACAAGAATTGAAACCTAAACAAACTAATGAAAATCGCAAACCAAACTATATGATTTGGTATGCGTCGGTTTGATGATGCACGGACCGATCGCTTTAGGATCGAGTCGCGTGATCATCCGATCGCGAGACATGGATCGATCGGCCGAGTGGATCACACGGCGATCGTGTCCCGTCCTGTCCCGACGAGTGATGATCGTGCGTGGATGGACCGAGCTGCGATCGTCCCGCCATCGTCCCGCTCTCGTCCCGGCTGTCCCGATCGCTCGGCGATCGCGTGAAGCCACGACCCGAGCTCGACGATCACGCATCCCGTCCCGATCACGTCCCGCGGCTCGTCCCGTTTGCGTCCCGCAACGCATGCTAGGGTTCGCGGCTAACGGGATCGCGTGAAGATCACGGCTAGGTCGTGGTCGGTTCACGTGATCAAATCGTTTTCGGTTCGGTTAATGGTTCGGTTTAAAACTTGATTAAAATCAGATCGTCACGGTTTAATAAACAGACTTAATAAATTTATTAAGTTCTGGTTAAACCGGGATAAGAAATCCAAAGTCGAAATATTGGATTTGTGCCTAAACCAGGATTTTCTAATTTGATTTGGTTGGACCAAATAAATTGAGAAAATCCGGTTTAGTAAATAACCGGTTGACAATTGTGGTCATCGTAGTAATTAATTTTGGTTAAGACCAATTTTAATGAACCAGACCGGTTATGTCATTTAATTGGGCAATTGGGTTATGTCTTGGACATGAACCAATTCTTGGGCCTCGGGCCAAGAAGTTAAAACAATTGGGCCAATTGTTTGAGTCTTTTCTTCAGATTAATTTAAAATTTATTTTTATAAAATAATTATTAAAATCGATTTTGAATTAATAAGTTTCCAAAATTTTGAAATTAGAAAGTTTCTTAAATTAGAAGTTTCTAGATTTGCATGTTTTGGATTTTAGGAAGTTTCCAATTTTAGAAAGTTTCCAATTTTAGAAAGTTTCCAAAATTAGAAAGTTTCCAAAATTAGTAGGTTTCCCAAAAAGGAAAGTTTCCCAAAATAGTAATCTTCTATTTTGGGATGAATTTTTTAATAAACCTACAAACCTCAAACAATATCAAGCGTTGGATGTCTTGTCCAGTCTATGTCAGCTGTCGAAGCCCATTCAATCGTATTCATGGCCTTACAGTGTGAGGGTGTCTACTTTTGCGTGGGTAAGACGGTTTGTGATTCATAAATGTCATTGGGAGTCCCAGACATTAATGATTACATGACTGTATAGTCTGGTTTTCTTGACTGGGCCATCGGGAGTCCCGGGCCTTGAGACATCAGAGTGGATTGGGCCTCGGGCCCAGATTCACAACCAAGAGTTATATCACGGATATAATTAGCCGACATAGGGCTTACCGATATAAGCTAAGGTTGGGTGACGGCCAGTGGCCCACTTTGATCTTAGTTATATGTGGATCTAGGAATCATTGTATTCATTGAGGGTAACTTATGTTATTGAATATAATGCGTGATTAATCATATTAAGTATAATACAAGATTAATCATATTGAACATATTAACTAATAACCTTTTTATCTTATATATTTCAGCTATGACTACTACAAGCACACAAAACACATTCTCAATCCGGTCTGTTCTCGAGAAGGAGAAGCTGACTGGAACGAACTTCCTGACGTGGTCAAGGAACTTGAGGCTGGTCCTCAAGCAGGAGAAGAAGGATTATGTCCTTCGTGATCCCCTCCCCGAGAGGCCTCCTGCCAATGCCGCCAGGACTCTGCATAATGCTTGGGAAAAGCATTCGTCAGATGAAAATGATGTCTATTGCCTGATGTTGGCGACAATGACTGCTGAGCTGCAAATGCAGTTCGAGAGTGTGTTGTCACCCATCGAGATAATGGCAAGCCTGAAATCGCTTTTTCAGGAGCAAGCAAGGACTGAGAGGTTTCAGACAGTTAAGAACCTCTTAGACTGTAAGTTGGCTGCAAATGCGGCAGTGAGTCCTCATGTCTTGAAGATGATGGGTTATCTCGATCATCTTCAGAAACTCGACTGCCCTATCAGCCAGGAACTTGCCTGCGACATCGTTCTGCAGTCTTTGCCTGCAAGCTATGATCAGTTCATTCTGAACTTTAATATGCATGGCTTGAGTAAGACATTGCCTGAGCTTCACGGAATGCTCAAGACTGCAGAGCCCAACTTGAGGAAAACCGCCAAGGACCCCAATGTGCTTATGGTGCAAAAGGGCAAGGGGTTTAAGAAATCCTCTGCTAAGGATAAGGGAAAGGCTAAGGCTGTCCAAGTCTCGGACAAGGACACGCCAAAGCCCAAGCCCAAGTCTAAGGCTGGGCCTACTGACATCTGCAGGTTCTGTAAAGAACTAGGGCATTGGAGGAGAGAATGTAAGAAATTCCAAGAAGTTCTAAAGGAATTAAAGAAGAAGACTCTGGAGACTTCTTCATCAGGTATTTTTGTTATAGAAGTTAATACAACTACTTCTGATAATACCTCATGGGTTATGGATACTGGTTGTGGGGCTCATATTTGTACTAATATGCAGGCACTCAGCAACAGTAGAAGACTGAAGCAAGGACAAGTGGAGCTACGAGTTGGGAATGGAGCGAAAGTTCCAGCACTAGCTGTAGGCACATACTTGTTGTCTTTACCTTCGGGATTGGTTTTAGAACTCAATAATTGTTATTTTGTACCTGCTATAAGCAGGAATATTATTTCAATTTCTTTGTTGGATTTGGAAGGTTATGATTTTTCAGTTAAGAATAAATTATGTTCCTTCAATCGCAACAATTTGTTCTATGGTTCTGCCCCTCTTACGAATGGGCTTTACATACTCGATCAATCCGCGCCAATTTATAACATTAATACCAAACGGTTCAAACCTAATGAGGAGAACCAAACGTTTCTATGGCATTGTCGTTTAGGGCACATCAGCGAGAAACGCATTAAGAGACTCCATACGAATGGACTTCTTGGCTCTTTTGACTTTGAGTCATGTGAGAAATGCGAATCCTGCATGATGGGCAAAATGACGCGGGCCCCCTTTAATAAACCTAACGAGAGGGCCAGTGACTTATTGGGCCTGATACACACAGATGTGTGTGGCCCAATGTCCACAAATGCAAGAGGAAACTATCAGTACTTCATTACCTTCACTGATGATTTCAGTAGGTATGGATATGTTTATTTAATGAAACATAAGTCTGAATCTTTTGAGAAGTTCAGAGAATTCCAAAATGAAGTACAGAACCAACTTGGCAAAAGCATTAAGGCTCTTCGGTCCGACCGAGGAGGAGAATACTTAAGCCAAGAATTCAGTGATCATCTAAGAGAGTGTGGGATCGTATCCCAACTCACTCCTCCCGGAACACCTCAATGGAATGGTGTGTCTGAGAGGAGAAATCGGACCTCATTGGATATGGTTCGATCTATGATGAGTCACACAGACCTTCCAATATCCCTTTGGGGATATGCTCTGCTAACAGCAGTGTTCACTCTAAATAGAGCGCCATCGAAAGCAGTAGCAAAGACACCATATGAATTATGGACTGGAGTGGCTCCAGTGTTGTCTTATCTTAGAATTTGGGGTTGTGAAGCCTATGTCAAGAGATTAATCTCAGACAAGCTTACACCAAAGTCTGATAAATGCTACTTCATTGGTTATCCGAAAGAAACCAAGGCTTATTACTTCTATCTACGTTCCGAGAACAAGATTTTTGTTGCCCGGGATTGTAACTTTCTTGAAAGGGAGTTTCTCTCTAAGAAAGACAGTGGGAGTAAGGTACTGCTTGAAGAAATTCAAGATGAACAAGATACTGCTCAACCTAATGAGGAAGAGCAGCAGGAGGACCTACAAGAAATTGTAGAGCCTGAACCTGTAGTACCTGAAGTTCGAAGATCCGGGAGGATCCGTCACGAACCCGAGAGATATCAAGGATTCCTCGTGACTAACTGTCATGATCTTCTGATCATTGATGGTGATGAACCATCGAACTTCAATCAAGCCATGATGGGCCCAGATTCCTCAAAGTGGCGTAAGGCCACTGATTCCGAAATGGACTCCATGTCGGTCAACCAAGTGTTTTCGTTGGTTGACTTACCCGCTGGTGTAAAAGCCATCGAGTGCAAATGGATCTTCAAGAAGAAGATTGACGTGGATGGAAATGTCCAGATTTATAAAGCCAGGTTGGTGGCAAAAGGTTTCAGACAAGTTCACGGTGTGGATTACGATGAAACCTATTCACCAGTGGCTATGATGAAATCTATTCGGATTCTACTAGCAACTGCAGCTTTTCATGATTATGAAATTTGGCAGATGGACGTAAAAACCGCCTTCCTGAATGGAATTCTGGAAGAGGATGTGTATATGACACAACCTGACGGTTACATAGATCCAAAGAATGCTGGGAAGGTATGCAAGCTTCATAAATCCATTTATGGATTGAAGCAAGCATCGAGGAGCTGGAATCTTCGTTTTGATGAAGCGATCAAGCAATTTGACTTCATCAGAAACGAAGAAGAACAATGCGTGTATAAGAAAACTAGTGGGAGCAAGATAGTATTTCTTATTCTGTATGTCGATGACATACTGCTTCTCGGAAACGACATTCCAATGCTGAAGTCGGTAAAGGACTGGCTTGGAAGTTGTTTTTCCATGAAAGACATGGGTGAAGCCGCATACGTTCTTGGAATAAGGATCTACCGGGATAGATCTAAAAGGCTGATAGGCTTGTGTCAAGATTCATACATTGACAAAGTCCTAGAGAGATTCAGCATGAAAGATTCCAAGAAGGGCTTCACGCCAATGGTACATGGCACAACGCTAAGCAAGAAGCAGAGCCCAACGTCGGCTGCTGAGCTTGAGCGCATGAAGAATATTCCTTATGCATCAGCAATAGGATCTGTCATGTATGCCATGATCTGTACTCGTCCTGATGTTGCTTATGCATTAAGCATGACGAGTAGATACCAGTCAAATCCAGGTGAAAGCCACTGGATTGCCGTAAAGAATATCTTGAAGTATCTAAGACATACTAAGGATAAGTTCTTGGTATACGGCGGAAGTGATGTGCTTAAAGTCAGTGGATTCACGGACGCAAGTTTCCAGACAGACCAAGATGATTTCCGGTCACAGTCCGGTTATATCTTTTGTCTGAATGGCGGTGCAATAAGTTGGAGAAGCTCCAAGCAAGACACCGTTGCTGATTCCACTACAGAAGCTGAATATATCGCCGCTTCAGAAGCTGCGAAGGAAGCTGTTTGGATACGAAAGTTCATTATTGAACTAGGTGTGATACCAAATGCGGCTGAGCCTCTAGTACTGTTTTGTGATAACAATGGTGCTATTGCTCAGGCAAAGGAACCAAGATCACACCAGAAATCCAAGCATGTTCTAAGAAGATTTCACTTGATACGTGACATCATCAATAGAAAGGAAGTCAAGATCAGCCGAGTTCAGACAGATGATAACGTCGCTGATCCGTTGACAAAGCCACTCCCAAGGCCTAAGCTCGAGTTTCTGACTGAAGCTGTAGGCATTAGAGACATTGAAATGTAATCTAAATTTGAGTGGGAGTTTGAGGGCTTTATTTAGTTATTTGATATGTTCTTGTAAAACATTTTATGTTTAATGAAATTATTATTTCAAGATTATTTTAACTGTGATGAAATAATCGTTCCAAAGTGATATAAACCATTTTATAGGTCATCGAAGTAAGTGACTTGATCTTGAGTCATCAAAGTCATTTAGCTTGATCATGAGACCCTATATTTGATAGATGGCTTATATCATTCAGTCCCTAGTCGAAGGTTGTTGAAATTGGAACACCAACAACCGTGTGAGACTAGATTGGTATGTGACTTATGACAAAGTCTCAGTGTGTCATAGATGCGCGGCATCAAAGTCAGTACATAGGTGTATGTGGGGTACATACGACCGGACTAGACCCGCTTATAAGAACTCTTCAGGATATTTATATCTGTGTCATAAGAGATTCTTACTACGACTATAGAGTATAGTCCTTAGACCTGAGTTCGCATGCATGTGACTGCACATGAACTGATGCGCTTTGATCATTGTCTAACGCTGTCGTTATGCGATAGCTATAAGGACCTTGTTTGGGTGTATTACGAAATGAGTAGTTTACAGTGATGGAACAAGACGGGATTTGTCCCTTCAATATAAATGGAGTGAATATCTCTAGGCCAATCGGAGATTTGAATACTGGAAAATGCATGGCCATGCTCAAACGGACTGTCCCGAGTCGTTTGGATTGTCAGTATCAAATCAGAGTCCGATGAACAAGATTAGGCTTTATAAGGATGACACTCATCTTGCCTTATGACTAATCGAGATATTGAGACAAAAGGATTATGAATACAGAGATTCCAGTACAAGTGGGAGATTGTTGGAATTGTGTCCAGTAATCTCGGTACTGTCTCTAGAAAGTAAGAGTATGTCAATGATCAGACATAAGTCATATAATACTGGGGGTCATGATGGCTTGCTAGAGTCCGCTCATGATCTATAAGTCTTGGACTTATTGCCTTTATTATATGATCCCATATGGGTCACACGCCTAAGCTAACAGGAAAATGTGTAGGAACGGCTTAGCAGAAGTACTGTAAAAGTGCCAGTCATTTGTCGTACTTAGAGAGAGATTAATGGGTCTGATTAAACCCAAGGGATTTAATCAGATTGGTATTTGGGCCCAAAAGCCCAAAAGGAACTAGACAAGTTTTATAAATAAAACTTAAGTCTGAGTCTCCTTCTAACCCTAGCCCCCTCTGCGATTTCTCTCTCTCTCCTGCGCCTCCTCTCTCTTGGTCTAGCAGCCTTCTTTCTGCTTGGTGTGCGTGTGTGAACCTCTGGAGGAGTTATCACTTGGTGGCTCTGCTGATCTCTGACCTGTTCTTCATATTCCGCTGCATTAAAAAGGTAACAGGTGAGATCCATAAAGTTTCTAATCAAGAGAACCTAGATCTGCATGTTTAGGACTGTTGAATCTGAGAATTGAATCTGGATTAACACTAAACATTCCTTCAAGGCCAAGTCCAGGTTACATCCACATGGTTTATATATGCCTTTACCAATTCCTAACACACCATGGGTGGACATTTCAATGGATTTTGTTTTAGGATTGCCTAAGATCAACAACAAGGACTCCATCTTTGTAGTTGTTGATAGGTTTTCTAAAATGGCACATTTCATTGCTTGCAACAAGACTAACGATGCTGTGCAGATAGCTGATCTATTCTTTAAGGAAGTGGTCAAGTTGCATGGAATTCCAAGGACTATTGTTTCGGACAGGGACACAAAGTTCTTGAGCCACTTTTGGAGGGTACTTTGGAGGAAGTTGGGCACCAATCTGCTCTATTCCACCACTTGTCATCCCCAAACAGATGGGCAAACTGAGGTAGTAAACCGGACTCTCTCAACACTCCTAAGAGCCACGGTTGGTAAGAATATAAACAACTGGCTATCTTTCTTGCAATTCATTGAGTTTGCTTATAATCATGCTAAGCATTCGATTACTAACCACTCTCCTTTTGAAGTTGTGTATGGGTTTAATCCTTTAGCTCCTTTAGACCTTGCCCCTTTGCCTCAAGCTATCTATACAAGTACAGAAGGAGAAGCAAAACAAGCTTTGTCAAGAAGCTACACCAAAGAGTTAAGGAGAATGTAGAGAAGAAAACCGAGAAGCATAGGCTGAAAGCTAACCAAGGAAGAAAGGAGGTGATATTTGAACCAGGAGATTGGGTCTGGCTACACATGAGGCAAGAAAGGTTTCCCAATCAGAGGAAGTCAAAGCTAACACCAAGAGGAGATGGGCCATTCCGAGTCTTGGAGAAGATCAATGACAACGCATACAAGCTTGAGCTGCCAGGTGAGTTAAACATTTCTCCAACGTTCAATGTTTCTGATTTAGCTCTTTATGATGCAGGTCAATCAGTTCTGAGGACAGAACCTCTTCAAGGGGGAGGGTATGATGAGGCCATAGAACCAGAAGCCAAAGATCCAATGCCCATCATAAGGAAAGGTCCATTGACAAGGTCAGCAACAAAGGCTTTGAGGAACCAAGTCAATGAAGCTGTGCAAAGTCTACTGAGTCAAGCTACTGACCAAGAGCAGGAACAAGTCTTCATCAGGATGGATAGCTCAACACTATTCAGCTCAGCTCAAAAAGGACTGACAATCTATAGCATCACGACTAGCTCAGGAAGTAGCATCGGCACTAGCTCAGGAAGTAGCATCGACACTAGCTCAAGCTTCCGAGGCCAGAATGTTACGATTGAAGAATGCTTCTGATCAACGGCCAAGGACATACCAAACATAAGCTAAGGTATGAGTTTCATTTATACACATTATATGACCGTTGTCTCTTTGTTTTGCAGGATCAAATCTTTGTTTCCCTTAGTAGTTTCAATCATAAAAGTAGCCGTTGTAGCCTTTATTTCATTAGGTCCGAATTGAGTCAGTACTTTCCTTTTATGTTTTATTTGCTTCAAGTCCCCTAGAAGGGCATAGCTGTTTGGACTGTTTATAAAGTCCCCTCTCACAGCCGTGTATCATTTACCCTAGATCAATAAAGTACACCGAGTGTTTTCTTCAAGCAAAGAAACCGCAAACTTGTTTTCTCCATTGTTTTGTGTGATTCAAACAAAGAGAAGGCTTTTGTCTTATCAAGATTCAGACTCATAGGATCTTGTGGCGACCTCAATCCATTCCATCCACTGATTATTTCTGAGAGAGCTTTTAAGCCAGCAGGAACAATCCCATCTCTACTCACCATCCATCCAAGTCGATCAAACCAAGAGAGCTCTTAAGCCCGTGGTTCGATCTCCATCAACCCATCACTCAAGCTTCTGCTCCGGGGCTACATCAGAGAGACTGCTGTCTGGTCTGAGAACTGGTTGTCATGCACACAACCCATCTGTCCAATAGGGCCACCTACAGAAGCTAACCAGAGTATGTTAGTGTCTGACTTATTGGCACATAACTCAAGCGACTGGAATATAGACAGAATCAGGCAACAGCTACCTATGTGGGAAAAAGAGATCCTCGCAATAAAACCGAGCCATTTAAACGCTCCTGACAGATATATCTGGTTAGCCCAAGACTCGGGAACCTATACCACAAAGTAAGGATATCACATAGCGAGACAACATCTCCAAGAGGCAGAACTACAGGCTGAAACTACCCAGTCTCTAGACTGGAATCAACACATATGGAAAGCAAAAACTTCTCCTAAACTGAAGACTTTCCTCTGGAAAATTGCAAGGAAAGCATTACCTGTGGGAGCAGCTCTAGCCACCAGGGGAATACTTGGCAAATCCCTATGCTGCCGTTGTGGCAATCTGGAAACTAATGAGCATATATTCCTCCAGTGCCAATTTGCGAAAGACGTGTGGGATCTCTTACCTACAAAAGATAAGCCATCAATGCAAACCTTTAACACCTTCGAAGAAGCTTTGATTGCAGGAAAAAACTGGATTTGTCTACCTCCCTCAGGAATCAATGGAGGCTCAATTTTCTCATGGGTTTGCTGGAACCTGTGGACGGCTAGAAACAACCTCCTCTTCTCGGAAAGACGTTTTACACCTACAGAAACCATGGTTAATGCAATTAAAGGAGCAAAGGAATGGATCGTAGCACAGGATACCAATCAGGAAAAGGTCATCACCTGTAAGCGACCACCAACGATCATCATTCCGATCGACGGCATCCTTGTCTTCACAGATGCGGCATGGAAGACAGAGAATCAGACTGCAGGATTGGCCTGGGTCTTCAACGATCTAGTCGGGCAAACCATTTCGAAGGAGGTGATCCCTTACCCTAACGTCGCTTCGCCGCTGGTTGCGGAGGCGCTCACGATCAGAGAAGCCATGTTCCAGGCGATTGAAAAAGGATTTGAGTCCATCCAAATCCGAGCAATCAACAACAACATCCAGATCTCAGAAGCTTATGGGATTCTGCAGGATATTGATCGATTGGCCCATAATTTCACCAATCTATCGTTTGTGTTTATTCCTAGAACGGCAAACTGTTTAGCCGACTCTTTGGCAAAATCTGTATTTCCCTCAAACCCTGCACCGGTTAGACCGGTTTAATTTTCTAATCTAGATGATTGTTGACCAAAAAAAAAAAAACTTATTTAAAATCACAATTCCAACTATTCATATCAATAAGCATATTGATACTAATATACTACATCATATACAATTATATAATCTTATTTGATTAACTTATGTATATATATTTCATATATACACAACAAACAACGAAGTAAGCTCAACCTAATCACAAAATTATGACATATAACAGTACGTGAGAAATCAATTAGAGTGAACTGCCTCACATTGGACTAGTTTAAAGATAAACCAAAATTGAACCGTAAGATTAACCCTAAGGAAGTCGCGTCTCAGAACCACGACCGATCTTGGGCAAATGACGGAAGGGGTTGACACGACGGTGTGACATCTCTGACGGCACCGGCAATTGGCATAGCATCAATAGAGGGGCGACGTATATGGAGGCAGACCGGTGGTCGTACGAACATTACTGACAATGACTTGATCCACAAGCAAGTTCTAGGCGAGGCTTTTTTTCACGATGGTGATCTCCAGCGGCTCTGGCGTGTCTCTATGGCAATCGGCTACTGCTTCGGTGGCATGCTGAGACATGGGGGCTCCGACGAATGACTCAAGCAACGTCTCAGCTCGGGAATAAGGTAGTAAGAAGAAGAAAGATATGAGAGAGAGAGAGAGAAATAGGAGGGAGAAATCCGAGAAGAAATAGTGGATGGGAGGAGAAGAAGAGGAAGGAGAAGAGGAAGAGAGAGAGAAGCGGAGGAGAAGAAGAGACCGATGAAACAGAGAATAAGAAGAAGAAGAAGAAGAAGAGAGAGAGAGAGAACAAAAACATGGGAGAAGAGGGAGGAGAAGAAACTACCTTGCGCCGGGAAGAGGAGGAGGCTGGCGGCTGTGACTGTCACGGGGCTGCGGCTGCGACGGTCGGAAGGGAGAGAGATAACAAGGACGGCTAGGTTTTTGGCAAAAGATAACATGTACAATGACTAACAAGAAGAATTTCCGCGCCCAACCATTTTATATTCATGTCAAGAGATAAGTTTCTTCCATTCTATCAATTTCTGAGACTAAACAAGAAATTCGAATGGGATAAGAAGTGCGAGGAAGATTTTCAACAATTAAAGAAATATATCACAGCTCCGCTGATACTAGCCAAACCAGATAAAAGAGAGACGCACTATCTATACATCGATGTGTCAAGCTCACCCATAATCAGAGTATTAGTAAGGGAGGATCTAGGTGAGAAATATCCAATCTTATACATCAACATGACATTGGATGGAGCAGAGACTTGATACCCCACAATCGAAAAGTTAGATCTTTCGGTCGTGACATCGGCAAGAACACTCAGACCTTACTTCCAGTCACACCTGATAACCGTCCTAACTACCATGCCCAATAGATATGAAATCTTACACAGTCCCACTCAATCAGAAAGACTTGAAAAATGGGTAGTACCTAAGCGAGTATGACCTCAAATTCAAAGAAAGAACTAGTGCAAAATCCCAAGTTCTTGTAGATTTTATCGTCGAAATCCCACACGAGTTAGCCAAAGAGGACTCCTCATAAACAAAGAAATGGATCTTGAATGTAGATAGATCATAATCCAAATCCTGATAAGGAATTGGGACTCCAATTGAATCATCAATAGGGAAAATACTCGAGAAATCGTTCAGGTTATATAGGATTTCCAGCCTCAAACAACGAGGCCGGATACGAAGCCTTGATTTGCGGGGTATGGTTAACTCAAGCCATTGGAGCTAAGAATATTCAGACTTACTGTGATTCTCAACTAGCCGCAAATAAATTCAATGGAGAATACAAAGCTAAAAAAGACTTGATGGATGCTTACCTCGCTTCAACAAAACAACTTACAACGGATCTCAGTTCGTTTAACCTAACAAGGATCACACGAGGAGAAAACACGTCGGCCGACCATCTACCAGCATTAGCATCAAGATCGGACATCTAAGATAAACGATCCAAGTGGAGTTTGATAGGTGTCAGAGTTTTACCCTATACTAACTGCAAGTGCACAGTAATATCAATGTAGTACTTAGGGATCGAATCCACGAGGACTCTAGGCCACAATAGGATTAGAACTAAAAAGATTAAACTAGGAGAAAGAAAACTATATTAAGAAACTAAAAAGCAATGCGAGAAAGTAAATCAGTAGCAAGTTGTGGTTGTAAGCAATGAACTAAGGGCGCTAAGTCTAGGGAGTTCTCAGGAAATCAGACAAGCAGACAAATCATTCAGTCAGGATCTAATTAAGCACAATTCTAGAACTCAAAACACAGATATATAATTAACCAACTTTCGTTGTGAGAATTCTCTAAGCCTAATTGCAGAAATCCAAATGTCTTTGTAATTCCTAACAAATTAAACCAGATTTAATGATCAAATTCGATATGTTCACAATCTAATTAAACCAAATTTCTTTGCGAGTAATTATATTGCTCAACCTAAATAGTTCAGATTCTAAATCACACTTTCGTGCTAATCTAGCAACCTAAGATCTAGATTCTAAGTGATCAGGTTAGAACTAGCATTAAACACAGTTTAGATTGAAGAACAATAAAGTTATGAATCCTTAACTGAATTAATTAAGTCTAACAAGTCATGAAATCCCTATGAGAATCCCTAAACCTAACTATGAATCTACTCAGACATGTAATATGAAAGCATTATCAATGAGATAATAGATTGCATAAAAGAGATTAATAAAGGAGTAAAGGAGTTCGAAATCTTCTCCAAAAACAAGATGTAGTACAGGATTAGATCAGCCCCAAAAGCTCTAAAAACTCTCTGCTCTAAAGTATGTTAGCGTATCTAAAACAAGACTCAAAAAACCTAATCAAATAGCTAAATCACGTCTTGGGGGCTTCTGTGTAAATATCTGGAACTTCTGGGAAACTTTGCAATATCATCATTCTTCAATAACTCTTGCGAGTCTGGCCCAACGTGCTGTGCATCGATCGATGCTGATGTGCGTCGATCGACACACTCCTCTATTTCGGACAGTGAGCACAAACTCTCGGGTCAAAACTCCAAAATGCTCCATATAGCTCCATAATCTTCAAATCCACTCCAAACGTGCGTGTACCTAATAATACCTATAAAAGACTCGAAAGAAACACAAAAAGACTTTAAAACATACTTATATCATGGCATAAAACCGGTAAAACCATGATATATCAACTCTCCCACACTTAGCCTTTGCTTTCCCTCAAGCAAAACAGAGAACTAAAACATGGTGAAGAGGTTTGAAAACTTTCAGAAACTCTTTTTGTCCTAGAAGCAACAACACTCAGATTCCCCATAGTAAACCACTGAAAGAATCAATTGCAAGATATCAAGACCAACATGTACTTCCCCCACACTTAGCAACTGTCCTAAGTAAACTCCACAATCAATCCAAGCAATTCAAATTCACCCTACTGACTTCTTAAGCATATTAAGTGCGGTCTCGCCTAAGGATTATCGATCAAAGGGCACATGGATTCTTACTTTGTCAGCTCTAGACCACCATACTATCTTTTTCTGGTTCCTTTTGGGTATCATTTTTTTTTCCCCATTGGGTATCATTTTTTTTTCCCCAATGCTTAACTCTAGCATTCTGATTTTTCCCCATTGGGTATCATTTTTTTTTTTATCAGTGCTCTTCCCGTTAAGGGGTGTACTTTGGACACATTCCATGGATGCACATGATATGATAGTTGTAGCTACCACTCCCAGAGACCACTTCGGAGCTACTAGCTCATCCTCAGTTTATTACTTATATTTTTTTTCTACTTTATGGAAGGGGAGAAGGGAACCATACTCGGACAGGTTTACAAGCTGTGTCAGAACTAACAAAGGAATCCGACTCAAGGTATACCAAGCCCTTAGGTGAGAAATTAAGTCAAGTTAAGGGTGAAGCCAATAAAAGGATCCTCTGAATACCTGAATTGATATGGGTGTCCTCAGTAGGTTGATCAGTGTTGGGTTTTCTAATAGTCATAGATTGATCTTTCAGCTTCATCCCAATGGTTACTTAAGTTCCTGCAAGATATTGTTAACTTCTCCAAAATTCATTGTTTCTTACTTAAACTGGTTTTGACTCAATAAAACAAATTTTTTTTTTGAAAAACCGACTGACTCTAAGAAAACAGAAAGACAGAAGTCAGTAGTGTTGGGATTATGTCCTGAAATCATATTGTACTAACTCTGATAGATAGTTGTATTGTCAAGATCGGACAATCCATGTAATACTAGGTGGTCATAATGTTTTGCTAGAAGCCGCTTATGACTTATGAGTTGTAACTCATTGCTAGTATTATGTGGACCTACAGGGTCACACACCTAAGCAAGCTAGATACACTTTGTATGGGATTGATCATTGGTATATGGTCTGTTCAATGTGTATTGGATGCACATTGAATTCGAGTTTTAAGAGGTGTGTCGATCGACACCATTGGGTGTGTCGATCAACACAGATCGGGTTCCGAACCTGATGTTTCGGTTTGATGACTTAAACGAATTGGATTTATCCAATGATCGGTTTTAGTCATTCCAGGTCTATATAAAGGCTTATATGGACGACCTGGAACCCAAGCCGTTGTTGAGACTTTTTCTTGACAGAAAACGCAGCCACCTCTAAAACACAGGGATTCCCAGGAGATCCGATTCCCGACACTAGCATCCCGGCGGATTCCAGCTTGTGTGCGTGTGGACTGCAGTAAAGGCGCAGCATCTGAGGCGCTAGAGATCTCACTTACCTGTTCATTATTCCGCTGCAAATCTCCAGGTAAACACGAGACCATCGGTAAGGATTCAATTAACTAAACCCTAGATCCTAGGCTTCAGGAACTTGATGGAATTCTGAAACTGTTAGAATTGGCCCAAGTTCCTACAGTGGTATCAGAGCCTTAGGGTTTAATCATTGAATCTGAAGCATGAAATTCGAATAATGATGTATTTGAATAGGTTGATGCTTGTTGATTTTCGTTTTGATAAATATGATCTCGGATTTTGTTTGTATCGAAAACGATGAACCTGTGTTTTCGCACAGTGTCGATCGACACAAGTTTGTGTCGGTCGACACACCGCGAAACCGATTATAAAATTTTAGGGTTTTCGCACAGTGTCGATCGACACAAGTTTGTGTCGGTCGATGCACCGCGAATACGCTTATTAAAATTTGGGTATCGATCTTAGAGATTGCACTGTGTCGATCGACACATTGGGTGCATCGATCGACACAGGCTGTGCGAAAGGATAGATTGGTTCAATTGGATTGAACCGGTTATCTCGCATGGTTAAATTTCCTGATACCTTACTGTGTCGATCGACACAGGTTAAGTGTCGGTCAACACAAGCCTTGCGATTGGTTGATCGGTTCAATTGGATTGAACTGGTTATCATGCTTGGTTAAGGTAGATCAGATCGGTTTAAATTGGATGAATTGGTTCAATTGGATTGGACTGGTTATCTCAATTAGTATAAACCGATTTGATTGGATAAGTCGGTTCAATTGGATTGACCGGTTATCGGGTTTTGTTAAGGTTGGATGCGAACCATAATCGTTTGGTTATTGAACCAAATGATTGAGAATCCGAACCAAATGACCTAACCCACTTTTGTTAGAACAATTAAAACTCAATTAAAATTAAAATTTAAAAACATGTTCTAAACCCATTGAATACACATTGGATGTGTATTAGATCAAAGCTTAGTTTTCAATATGGTCAACTGTCAAGACTCATTTCGTTGTTGTGATAGTCTTGCCAAGAGCTTGGTGTCCACAATTACATGAGTAAGGCAGGTAGTTGTGTTGATGGTCTTGCAGTGCTTGACATAAACAATTACATGACCTAAGAGATTGATTTACTAACCTTTTTAAAGTTCCGTTTCCTCAACTAAATATGAAGTGACCTTTATGTCTTACCCAATCTTGTCTACTGTCAAGACTCATTTCGTTGTTGGATAGTCTTGGAGTCCCTGGTATCTACAATTATATGAGTAAGGCAGGTGATCATTGATAGACTTGCAGTGCGACTGTCAATGATCACAAGACTGAAGAGATTGGTTTACTTGACTGGGCTATCAGAAGTTCTGGTCCCAGAGACATCAGAGTGGATGAGACATGGATTGTCTTATCTGCGACCAAGAGTTGTACTGGGTACAATTAGCAATGATTTACTTACCTAGATAACTGAATTTTGGGTGATGGCGAGTCGTCCACTCAGATTTTGGCGAAGTATGGGTCTTGTATCATTATATTCATAGAGGAAACATAGTTTGAATACAATGCGAGTTTTCTTATTAGATAAGATTTCTCATTTCCTTAACTTCATAACTAAAACTTTTCTTTTCTTAGTTTTCAGCCTATGTCTAAATCTACTTTCTCGTTGCGATCCGTCCTTGAGAAGGACAAGTTAAATGGATCAAATTTCCTGGACTGGTATCGGAACTTGAGATTTATTCTCAAGCAAGAGAGTAAGGACTATGTCCTTGAGAAAGCTCTCCCCGAAAGGCTTGGGACCAATGCCTCGCATGCAGTATATGATGCTTGGAATAAGCATTATATTGATGTGGTAGATGTGTGTGGTCTGATGTTGGCTACCATGAACTCAGACTTAAAGAGTCAATACGAGAACATGGAGTCGCCAATAGAGATGATCACCGGCCTGAAACTGAAGTTTCAGGATCAAGCACGAGTTGAGAGATACCTGATGGTTAAATCTCTCATTAGGTGCAAACTACCAGAGGATGCTCCAGTGAGTCCTCATTTCATTAAAATGATGGGTTACATTGATAACCTGGGGAAACTGGATTGTCCTGTTAGCCTAGAGTTGGCTACTGAGATCATTCTGCAGTCACTGCCGTCAAGTTATGATAAGTTTAGGAAAAGCTATATCAAGAATGACTTGACGAAGACGTTGACTGAGCTGCATGGCATGCTCAAGACAGCTGAGCAAAACATCATAAAGGGTAAAAGATTTGAGAAATCTTGTGTAGACAAGGGTAGAGGCAGGGCCGTCTAGATTTGGAATCAGGATAAGCATGTGTCATCTTATAAGCCCAAGTCAGGCCCATCTGATGTTGGTAAGTGCTGCTACTGTGAAGAGTTTGGGCATTGGAAGAGAAATTGCATTAAATTCTTGGAAGATTCACAAGAGATGAAGGAGATGTACTAGACTTCTTCTTCAGGTATTGTGTTATTACTTCAAGTTCTACGTAGGTATTGGATACCAGTTATGGTACTGATATTTTTGAAATATGCAGGGCCTAAGCAACAGTAGAACGTTAAAGAAAGGACAAGTGGAACTGCGCGTCTGGAATGGAGCAATGGTTGCTGCATTAGCCGTAAAGATCCTCCACTTGTAGGAGCCTTTCAAGCTTGGTTTTTGAATTAAGTAATTGCTGCTATGTACCTGCTTTAAGCAGAGATGTCTTTCATTTTCTTGTAAGAATTTGGATGTTTTTCATTTTGATAAAAGACAAGTTTTGCTCTTTTGATCTTGATGAAATATTCTATAGTAGCACCCCTTTTTCAAATGGGTTTTATATCTTAAACCAATGTACGCCTGTAAATAACATAAATACCAAACGGTTTAAGTCTGAAGACTCGAACTCATTTTTTTCTTTTTTCTTTCTCAGCATAGTCGTTTAAACCACATAGAGTGAAGCGAATTCAGAAGATCCATAGTTATGGGCCTTTGGGCTCATTTGATTATAAATCATATGAGATATGAATTATGCTTACTGGGCCAAATGACTAAGGCTTCTTTAGCAGAGCTAAGGAAAAGGGCCAGAGGCTTATTGGGCCTTGCTCATACTGATGTATGTGGCCCGGTGAGCATTAGTGCCAGAGGAAAACTTCAGTACTTCATTACCTTTATTGATGACTTCAGTAAGTATGGCTGTGTTCATTTGATGAGACACGAGTCGGAATCCTTTGAAATGGTCAAAGGAGTTCCAGAATGAAGTATAGAACCGATATGACAGAAGTATTAAAGATCCTCGATTAGATCGCGGAGGAGAATACTTGAGTCAAGAATTGAGTGATCATCTAAGTGAGTGTGAAGTCGTCTCACAGCTCATTTCTCCTGGAAAACCTAAATGGTGTTTCTGAGAGAAAGAATCGGACCTTATTGGATATGCTCTGATTAATGATGAGTCACACGAATCTTCCATTATCCTTTTAGAAATACGCTCTAGAAATGTATGTAGTTACGCCAAATAGGTTTCTATCAGAATCAGTTGAAAGACACCACATTGGATGTGGACTGGAAGTTTTCCAAGTATATTTTCCTGATTAATTGGGATTGCAAGGTTTATGCAAAGCAGTTGACAACAGACAACCTTGAACCCAAATCTGATAAGTGCTACTTCGCTGGTTGTCCTAAAGGAAACCGAGGCTTATTACTTTTGCAACCAATCCGAGAACAAAGTTTTGTTGTTCGGAACTCTGTTTTTCTAGATAGAAAGTTTCTTTCCAAGAAAAACAGTGGGAGTTGAAGTACAGCTCGAATAAATTCGAGAAACACAGGAGGCTGCTCAACCTGTTGAGGGAGAGCAGCGGTTGGATCTACAAAGTGTTGTAGGACCTACACCTGTGGAGCCTGAAGTTCGCAGATCCGAATGGATCCGTCACTAACCCGAGAGTGATTTCTCGTGACCGATTGCCGTGATCTGATGATCATTGAAAATTGACGAGCATGCGAGATTCAAAGAGCGATGGTGAGCCCCAACTCCGAAAATTTGCTAGGTATGCATGTTAGGTTCACCGATCTGTTTCTGGATTGAAGCAAACATCTTGGAGTTGGAATCTACGTTCTGTTAAAACGGTCAAAAGTTTTGACTTGATCAGGAACGAATAGGAACCGTGCGTTTACAAGTAGACTAGTGGGAGCGTAGTTGCATTTCTCACACAGTATGTGTATAACATACCTAATCTCATAAACGACGTTCCGTCGCTTAAGTCTTATCAGGACTTGGGTCGGAAGTCAATTTCAACAATAGACATGGGAGAAGCCGCGTGAGTTATTGGAATAAGGATCTATTGAAATAGATTGGGGTAGGCTAATTGGATCGTGTCAGAATCCTTATGTTGATAAGCTATTAGACAGTTCCAATATGCATGATTCCAAGAATGGCTTCACACCAAAGGTCTTGTGGCAATAATCTTAGCAAGAAGAAGTGTCTTGGACACTGGCTGAGCTAGTATCTATGAGTGTGATTCCTTATGCTTCTGCAATAGAATCCATCATGAATGCCACACTTTGCGCTCGTCTAGATGCAGCTCACGCAAAAAGCATGACGAGAAGATACCAATATGTTCCGGTAAAAGTCACTGGACAGTTGTAAGAAATACCCCCAAATGTTTGAGGAACACTAAGGATAGGTTCTTGTTCAACTGAGAAAATGACGAATCTGTTATGAGTAGTTAGACGGATAAAGACGATTCCCGGTTCCCACCTGGTTATGTCTCTTTGTCTGTATAGCGGTGCTATCTGTTGGAAGGGCTCCAAGCAGGGGACCGTAGAATAGTGCTTATTAATGAATAGTGGTGTAGTTTGTTGGAATGGTTCCAAGCAAGAACACCGCAGCCTCTCTCATAACCTAAGCATGAGTTTTATACCGTTGCTGTAGGTACTAGATATCTGAAGACGTGGTCTTGATTCTAGTGGGAGTTATGTTAGTTATGATGTTCACATAGACATGCTATGGTCATGTTTATAAAAAAAAACTGACATCATCATTATTTGATCAATGGATAATTAAATAATGGTCCCAAAGTATTTTATGTTCATTTTATAGGTCATCAAGTTGAGGACTTGATCATGAAACCCTATAAGTGAAATATGACATAAAATTATATTTGTCCCTGGTCGTAGGTTGTTAAAGTGGGACACTAACAACCGTTAAGACTAGTATGTGAGGTGACGTATGACTAAGTTTCATGAAGTCATTGATATGAGTATCAACGTCAATCACATAGATATATGTTGGTGAACATATGATCGGACCTGATCCGCTAATGCGAACTCTACAGGATAGTTATATCAGTGTCATGAGAGGTTCTCATTACGACTATAGAGTATAGTCCTTAGACCTGAGTTCATCATGCTTTCTAGCATGTGAATTGGTGCGCTTTGACCTTGTCAAACGTTGTTCCGTAACTGGCGGCTATAACGGCATTGCTTAGGCGTATCATGAAGTGTGTGTAGAAACAGGGATGGAACAAGAAGGGATTTGTCCCTGTTGGAAGTTTTGGTTGATCCTGATTCAATTCTCATATTGATATCAACCTAAACATGCATTAGATCTAGGTGTTCTTATTTAGAAACATATGATCTCACCTTTTACCTGTTTGTTTGCAGCGGAATTGATGAACAGGTCAATGATCAGGGAGATACACCGAGAGATGGATCCTCCAAAGGCTCACACACGCAATCACCGGAAATTGGCTGCTAGACCACAAGGAAGAGAGGCGCAGAGAGAGGAGGAGAATCGCGGCTAGGGTTTGGTTAGAGAGGAAGAGACTTTGGCTTTTAGTCATTAAGAGCCTTCTCTTTCCCTTTTGGGCTTTTGGGCCCAATCTGATTAAATTCCATTTAATCAGACCCATTATTCATTCTCTCTTAGTACGACAAATGCCTAGCACTTTTGTCGTACTTCTGCTATGCCGTTCCAACATTATTTCCTGCTAGCTTAAGCGTGTGACCCATATGGGATCATACAATAAAGGCAATAAGTCCAAGACTTATAGATCATGAGCGGACTCTAGCAAGCCATCATGACCCCCAGTATTGTATGACTTATGTCTGATCACTGACATACTCTTACGTTATAGAGACAGTACAGAGATTGCTGGACACAATTCCAACAATCTCCCACTTGAACTGGAATCTCTGTATTCATAATCCCTTTCGTCTCAATATCTCGATTAGTCATAAGGCAAGATTAGTGTCATCCTTATAAAGCCTAATCTTGTTCATCGAACTCTGATTTGATACTGACAATCCAAACGACTCGGGAAAGTCCGTTTGAGCATGGCCATGCATTTTCCAGTATTCAAATCTCCGATTGGCCTAGAGATATTCACTCCATTTATATTGGAGGGACAAATCCCGTCTTGTTCCATCACTGTAAACTACTCATTTCATAATGTACCCAAACAAGGTCCTTATAACTATCGCAGAACGATAGCGTTAGACAATGATCAAAGTGCATCAGTCCATGTGCAGTCACATGCATGCGAACTCAGGTCTAAGGACTATACTCTATAGTCGTAGTAAGAATCTCTTATGACACAGATATAAATATCCTGAAGAGTTCTTATAAGCGGGTCTTGTCCGGTCGTATGTTCCCCAACATACACCTATGTACTGACTTTGATGCCGCGCATCCATGACACACTAAGACTTTGTCATAAGTCACGTACCAATCCAGTCTCACACGGTTGTTGGTGTTCCAATTTCAACAACCTTCGACTAGGGACAGGATGATATAAACCATCTATCAAATATAGGGTCTTATGATCAAGCTAAATGACTTTGATGACTCAAGATCAAGTCATTTACTTCGATGACCTATAAAATGGTTCATTTCATTTTGGAACGATTATTTCATCACAGTTAAAATAATCTTGAAATAATAATTTCATTAAACATCATTATATGTTTTACAAGAACATATCAATAACTAAATAAAGCCCTTTACTAACTCCCACTGAAATTAAGACTACATCTTAATTTCACTTATCCTACAGCAGCAGTCCGCGACTCGTGCTTAGGCTCAAGGAGTGGCTTCGTTAATAGATTAGCAACGTTCTCATTCGTTGAAACTTGCTGATCTACTTAACATCTCTGTCATTTATCTTACGGAATAGGTTATTCCACTAAGTGTTTGGATCTTTGATGTGCAGCTAGTCTCATCTAAGCTGGGAATCACATCAAGTTCAGTGATGAACTATTCTTTCCAAACAACCTCTTTCGCCGCTTCCCAAGCTGCGAATCATTCAGTTTAAGTCATGGAGTCAGCAACAGTGCCGTGCACCGCCAGACAGACACAAGACATATCCGGACTGTGACTGGAAATCATCTTTGTCTGTTGGAAACTTGCCTTTCAGACTCTATCGACTTGTAGCACCTCACTTTCTTCTTTACCTAAAGAACTTATCCTTAGTATTCCTTAAATACTTTAGGACATACTTTAGGAAACTTGATTCTTTGCTGGATTTGACTGGTCTTTACTTGTTTTGCTTAACATTAAAGCAATATCAAAACAAGTACGTGTCATGGCATACATGATAGATCCAATTGCCGTCGCATATGAATCCTATCCATGCATTCAAGCTCAGCAGTTATCGTGGGACACTGCTTCTTGCTTAACGTATTGCCATGTGACATTGGCTTAAAAACCCTTCTTGGAGTGCTGAAAACGTGTAGGACTTTGTCAATTTAAGAATCCTGACTTTGTCCTACCAGCTCTTCTGGATCTCTATCTTTAGATCCAGAATCCAAGACTTTCGTGGCTTTACCCATGTCAATCACTAAACCAACTCCCAAGCCAGTCCTTTACCGACTACAGCATTGGGACGTTGTTTCCGAGAATCAGTATGTCATCGACATACATTTTGAGAAATGCAATATCGCTCCCACTAATCTATTAGTAAACGCTCAGTTCCATTTCGTTCCTGTTCAAGTCAAAACCTTGACTACTTCAACAGAACGAAGATTCCAACTCCGATATGTTTGCTCCCATCCATGAATGGATCGATGAAGCCAACTTACACAAAATGTAATTCTTCGGAGTCCGGGCTCACTTCTTTGAATTTCGCAGATTCGTCGCTTTTAATGATCATCAGATCATGCGAACTTTCAATGATTATCAGGTTCAACTAATGACGAGAAATCACTCTCGGATTAGTAACTGATTCATTCATATCTGCGAACTTTAGGCTCCACAGGTGTGTAGATTCTACAGAAATCTGTAAATCCTTCCGCTGCTCTCCCTCAATAGGTAAAGCAGCCTCCTGTATTTCTCGAATTTCTTCGAGTTGTACTTTTACTCCCACTGTTCTTCTTGGAAAGTAACTTCCTTTCTTAGAAAACAGAATGGTCGTAAAAATACTTTTTACTCCCACTGTTCTTCTTGGAAAGTAATTTCCCTTCTTAGAAAACAGAATGGTCGTAAAAGTACCGAGCCTTGGTTTCCCTAAGAAAACTTCGAGTTATGCTTTTACTCCCACTGTTCTTCTTGGAAAATAACTTCCCTTCTTAGAAAACAGATTGGACGTAAAAGTAACAAGCCTTAGTTTCTCTAGGACAACCAGCGAAGTAGCACAACTACAAATACTCAGTAAAGACAAATTTGGATCGATTCCAATCCACATTAACGTGGTGTCTTTCAACTGATATTGGTGGAACTATTTTAGCGTAAACTTAGATAATTTAGAGCGTTATTCTTAAATAATATCATGGAAGATTCGTGTGACTCATCTTTAATCATTTCTAATAAGATCTGATTCTTTCTCTTAGAAATACCTCAAGGTTTTTCAGGAGAATTGAGCTGTGAAACGACTTCACACTCATTCAGATGATCACACCATCTGATGACTCAAGTATTTTCACTCGTGATTTAATTCAGAGTCTTAATACTTTCGTCACTCAGATTCTATACCCCATTCTGGAACTCTTTCGACCATGTCAAAGAATTCCGACTTGTGTCTCATCAAATGAACACAGTCTTACTCACTGAAATAATCAGTAGAGATAATGAAGTGCAGGAAATTTTTTTTTGGCATTACTGCTCATCGGACCACATACATGAGTATGTTCAATCTCCAATAAGCCTTTGGGCCTTTCTCTAGCTCGGCTAAGATGGGCCCTTTACTTTTGGTCCAGTAAGCATAATTCAAGTCTCATAAGATATCCATTCAAAAGAGCCCAAAAGTCCATAACTATGGGGTTTCTGAATCCGACTTACTCTATTTGACCAAAACATTTATGCCAAGAAAAATTAGGTTTAATTCATCAGATTTAAACCAATTCGGTATTTATGTTACATTTAGGCACTCTTTGGTTTAAGATATAAAACCCATTCCATGAATAGGGCGCTACAATTAATATTTCATTAGGATCAAAAGAACAAAAACTTGTCTTTTATCAAAATGAAAAACATTCAAATTCTTACAAGAAAATGAAAGATAACTCTGCTTAAAGCAGATACATTGTAGCAATTACTTAATACAAAACCAAGCCTCGAAGGCATCTACAAGTGAAAAACCCTATGACTGAGGCAGCATCCATAGCTCCTTCCAGACATGCAGTTCCACTTGCCCTTCCTTCAACGTTCTACTGTTGCTTAGGCTCTGCATATTATAACAAATATCAGTGCCACAACCAGTATCCAATACCTGCAAGGTAGAACTTGAAGTAATAACATGAATACCTGAGGAAGTAGTCTCATACATTAACTTCAACTCCTCATCGTCTTCCATGAATTTTATGCAATCTCTCTTCCAATGCCCTGTCTCTTTACAGTAGCAGCACTTACCAACGTAAGAGGTATCTGACTTGGGCTCGGAAGACACACGCTTGCCATGATTCAAAATCTGGACAACTTTGTCTTCACCCTTGTCAATACTAGGTTTAATAAACCTACCCTTCACGTTTGGCTCAACCGTTTTGAGCATATCATGCAGTTCAGTCAACGTCTTCGTTAAGTCTTTCTTGATATAGTTCCTTACGAACTTATCATAGCTTGACGGCAGTGACTGCAGAATGATCTCAGTTGCCAATTCATGGCTAACTGGATAATCCAGTTTCCTCAGGTTATCAATATAACCTATCATTTTACTGACATGAGGACTTACTGGATGATCATTTGGTAGCTTGCAGCTAGTGAGAGACTTAACCAACTGGTATCTCTCCACTCTTATCTGCTCCTGAAATTTCAATTTCAGGCTGCTGATCATCTCTATTGGCGATTCCATGTTCTCATATTGCTTCTGCAAGTCTGAGTCCATGGTAGCCAATATCAGACCACGCACATCTACCGCATCATTATAATGCTTATTCCAAGCATTATATACTGCATGGGTGGCATTGGACCCGATCCTCACGGGGAGAGCTCTCTCAAGAACATAGTCCTTTCTCTCCTGCCTGAGGACTAGCCTCAGGTTCCGCGACCAAGTCAAGAAATTTGATCCGTTCAGTTTGTCCTTCTCAAGAACAGACCGGATCGAGAAAGTGTTTTGATTGTTTGTGCTAGTCATAACTGAAATATATATAAGATAAAAGGTTATTAGTTAATATGTTCAATATGATTAATCTCGTATTAAATTTAATATGATTAATCACGCATTATATTCAATAACATAAGTTACCCTCAATAGAATATAATGATTCCAAGATCCACATATAACTAAGATTAAAGTGGGCCACTGGCCGTCACCCAACCTTAGCTTATATCGGTAAGCCCTATATCGGCTAATTATATCCGTGATATAACTCTTGGTTGTGAATCTGGGCCCGAGGCCCAATCCACTCTGATGTCTCAAGGCCCGGGACTCCCGATGGCCTAGTCAAGAAAACCGGACTATACAGTCATGTAATCATTAATGTCTGGGACTCCCAATGACATTTATGAATCACAAACCGTCTTACCCACGCAAAAGCAGACATCCTCACACTGTAAGGCCATGAATGCAATTGAATGGGCTTTGACAGCTGACATAGCCTGGACAAGACATCCAACGCTTGATATTATTTGAGGTTCGTAGGTTTATTAAAATCATTCCCGAAATAGAAGATTACTATTTCGGGAAACTTTCTATTTATGGAAACCTACTATTTTTAGAAACTTTCTAAAATTGGAAACTTTCTAAAACCGGAAACTTTCTAACTTTAGAAACTTCTTTAAATCCAAAACCCGCAAATTCAGAAACTTCTAATTTTGGAAACTTTCTAATTTCGAAATTTCGGAACTTTATAAAATTTAAAATCGAATTTCATAATTTTATTTTATAAAATAAGTTTTAAATTTAAATCTGAAGAAAGACTCAATTTACTGGCCCAATTGTTTTAACTTCTTGGCCCGAGGCCCAAGAATTGGTCCATGTCCAAGACATGACCCAATTGTCCAATTAATTGACATAACCGGTCTGGTTCATTAAAACTGGTCTAACCAAGTTTTAATTACTACGATGACCACAATTGTCAACCGGTTATTTACTAAACCGGAATTTCTCAATTTATTTGGTCCAACCAAATCAAATTAGAAATCCCTGGTTTAGGCACTAAATCCAATATTTCTTTCGACATTGGATTTCTAATCCTGGTTTAACCAGACTTAATAAACTTATTAATCTGTTTATTAAACCAGAACGAAGATTTTAATCAAGTTTTAAACCGAACCACTAACCGAAATTGAACCGGCCCATCACACTCAAACCCTAACCGTTCGAAACTTGTCCAAGCCGCAAGCCACCATGCTTGGCCGAGACGCGATCGAGACGGTTTGGAGGCGTGATCGGGACGTTCGTTCGGTGTGCTCGGGACGGGATGGACGATCGCAGCTTGCTCGCACGTCATGCGATCGCCGAGCGATCGTGATGCAGGACAACGCTGGCGATCGGGACGATGCCGAGACCGAATGCACGCGATCGCCAAGCGACCGTGATCGAGCTCTCTCGCGCATCATCCAACGATCGGGACGATCGCAACGCATCCACGCGATACGACCCGTCCGTGCGATCCATCCGGCCGTGATGATCAACCGGCCAAGCCGATCGATTTCTTCACTCGGCCGATCGCAAACCTGAGTCATATAGCTCAGTTTGCGATCTGATTTAGTGTGTTTAGGGTTCTAATTTGTTTCTTAATGTTTTATCTTATCAGTAATTGATTCAAAAACAATTCTAAACAGATTAAACAACCTAAACATGAATCTAAAACAAGAAACCTACAGAACCTGGCTCTGATACCACTGTTGGAAGTTTTGGTTGATCCTGATTCAATTCTCATATTGATATCAACCTAAACATGCATTAGATCTAGGTGTTCTTATTTAGAAACATATGATCTCACCTTTTACCTGTTTGTTTGCAGCGGAATTGATGAACAGGTCAATGATCAGGGAGATACACCGAGAGATGGATCCTCCAAAGGCTCACACACGCAATCACCGGAAATTGGCTGCTAGACCACAAGGAAGAGAGGCGCAGAGAGAGGAGGAGAATCGCGGCTAGGGTTTGGTTAGAGAGGAAGAGACTTTGGCTTTTAGTCATTAAGAGCCTTCTCTTTCCCTTTTGGGCTTTTGGGCCCAATCTGATTAAATTCCATTTAATCAGACCCATTATTCATTCTCTCTTAGTACGACAAATGCCTAGCACTTTTGTCGTACTTCTGCTATGCCGTTCCAACATTATTTCCTGCTAGCTTAAGCGTGTGACCCATATGGGATCATACAATAAAGGCAATAAGTCCAAGACTTATAGATCATGAGCGGACTCTAGCAAGCCATCATGACCCCCAGTATTGTATGACTTATGTCTGATCACTGACATACTCTTACGTTATAGAGACAGTACAGAGATTGCTGGACACAATTCCAACAGTCCCTCCTATATAACAGGAGATAAATATCTCAGGGCCCATCGAAGATTTGATACTGAGAAAATGCATGGCCATGCTCAAACGAGGTGATTGTCAGTCGTTTGTTTTATATGTATAGATCAGGAGTTCGATGAACATGATGTTGGCTATAATAAGGATGACACAGTCTCTTGCCTTATGCCATATCAAGATATAGAGACAAAAGGATTAGGGGAATAGATGATTCCAGTACAAGTGGGAGATTGTTGGGATTATGTCCTGAAATCATATTGTACTAACTCTGATAGATAGTTGTATTGTCAAGATTGACAATCCATGTAATACTAGGTGGTCATAATGTTTTGCTAGAAGCCGCTTATGACTTATGAGTTGTAACTCATTGCTAGTATTATGTGGACCTACAGGGTCACACACGTAAGCAAGCTGGATATACTTTGTATGGGATTGATCATTGGTATATGGTCTGTTCAATGTGTATTGGATGCACATTGAATTCGATTTTTAAGAGGTGTGTCGATCGACACCATTGGGTGTGTCGATCGACACAGATCGGGTTCCGAACCTGATGTGTCGGTTTGATGACTTAAACGAATTGGATTTATCCAATGATCGGTTTTAGTCATTCCAGGTCTATATAAAGCCTTATATGGATGACCTGGAACCATAGCCGTTGTTGAGACTTTTTCTTGACAGAAAACACAGCCACCTCTAAAACACAGGGATTCCAAGGAGATCCGATTCCCGGCACTAGCATCTCGGCGGATTCCATCTTGTGTGCGTGTGGACTGCAGTAGAGGCGCAGCATCTGAGGCGCTAGAGATCTCACTTACCTGTTCATTATTCCGCTGCAAATCTCCAGGTAAACACGAGACCATCGGTAAGGATTCAATTAACTAAACCCTAGATCCTAGGCTTCAGGAACTTGATGAAATTCTGAAACTGTTAGAATTGGCCCAAGTTCCTACAAGTAGCACCTCCCCCACACTTGAAACACACTGTCCCCAATAGTGTTAAGCTAAGGGTTGGTAAAAAGAAAGAAAAATGTTATGGATGTGTTGAGTTCTATCTGATTTTTACCTCTGTCGCACAAGCATCGATCGTTACATAAATGCAAGACCGTTGCTAGGCAATTTTTTCGTGTTGTGACGATCGACACAAGGTTGTGTCGATCGACGCATTGCGATTCGTCCGAGACCTGCAGACAAAAACTCACCAAAACCAAAAACAAACGTAAAATCCTAACAAAAACACCAAAAATGAATAGCAAAATCAAAGCGGTGGGTTGCCTCCCACTCAGCGCTTGTTTAAGGTCATTAGCTTGACCTATCAGCTAAATCAGACAGATGGCGCAACATCCAGAGGCAAAATCTGACCTTCTGCAATCTCAGCCTTAGCCCAATAATGCTTAACTCTCGGTCCATTGACAATAAATTCTTTACCTTCCTGGCTGATTAGAACGACAGCTCCATAGGGACGTACCTCATTGATTGTGAAAGGACCAGACCACCTTGATCTCAACTTACCTGGAAACAATTGCAAACAAGAGTTATACAAAAGTACCTGATCATTAGGCTCAAATTGTCTAGAGACAATCTTCTTGTCATGATAAGCCTTAGTCCTTTCTTTGTACAGCTTTGAGTTCTCATAAGCATGATGCCTAATTTCATCCAACTCATTAAGCTGCACCAATCTCCTCTCTGCAGCAGATTTAAGATCAAAGTTCATCTGTTTTACAGCCCATGCTGCTTTATGCTCTAGCTCCACTGGTAGATGACATGATTTCCCATACAGCAGATGGAATGGAGTAGTCCCAAGTGTTGTCTTAAATGCAGTCCGGTAAGCCCATAGTGCATCATCTAGCTTTGCTGCCCAATCCTTTCTCGTCTTCCCAACTGTCTTCTCTAAGATCTCCTTGATCTGTCTGTTAGAGACCTCGACTTGTCCACTAGTCTGAGGGTGATAAGGAGTAGCAACTCGGTGATGAACTCCATGCTTCAGTAGCAGCTTCTCGAAGACCTTATTGATGAAATGAGATCCTCCATCACTAATTACTATCCGAGGTACTCCAAATCTAGGGAATATGATGGTCTTAAACAGCTTAATAACCACCGAAGAATCATTGGTTGGACTAGCTATTGCTTCTACCCACTTAGATACATAGTCCACTGCAACCAAGATAAACTTATTCCCATAGGATGAGGGAAAAGGACCCATAAAGTCTATGCCCCAGCAATCGAAAACCTCAAACTCAAGAATGAAATTCTGAGGCATCTCATGCCTCTTGCTGATTTTCCCTCTCCTTTGACAGGCATCACATTGAGAAATAAAGGAATGAGCATCTGCAAACATTGTAGGCCACCAGAAACCTGCTTGCAGAACCTTAGACACAGTCTTGAATGTAGCAAAATGTCCAGCATAATCTGATCCATGACAGTGGAATAGGATATCTGGAACCTCTGATTCAGCAACGCATCTCCTGTAAAGACCATCCGAACAGTGCTTGTAGAGATAAGTTTCATCCCAGTAGTATCGTCTAAGCTCTCTGAAGAACTTCTTCTTTGCATACCCCTTCAGATCATCTGGTTCAGTCTCTGCAGCCAGGTAATTAGCTATATCCGCATACCAGGGCCGATCGGTGGTTGTGACAGCATCTACTTCGAAATCATAGTCCCCAATTCGAACCGTTAAAGGTTCTGGGTCTGTATCCGCATTGCAACGATCGTCACATAAGGTTGCATCGATCGTCGCATCCTCGACACTTGAATCGATCGTCACAGATGTGGCATCGATCGACGCAATGCGATTAATCCGACAGCTTTCTGAGTTTCTGTCTAAATCCATCTCAGACACTGTCCCGATCATATTGACGTTCTCCTCAGGCAAGTAATCATTAATGGGCACGTATTCTTCAACCAGCATCCTTGAAAGATGGTCAGCAACTCCATTCTCAACTCCTTTCTTGTCCCTCACTTCAATGTCAAACTCCTGAAGCAACATAATCCATCTCAGCAATCTTGGCTTAGCATATTTCTTCTGCATCAGATACTTCAGGGCTTTTTAAGCTCATCAATCTCTTGTTGAATCACCTCAGACACTTTAGGATATAATCGAATGGATTGTGCATAGATCTCTTGTTGAGTTATCTCAGACGCTCCAGGGAATAAACGATTAAGCTCTTGGTCTGCCTCTGTATTAGTGCTATAAGAATCGTATGAGTCTGTCTGTCCACGTGCTGCAACGATCGACGCATGAGGTGCATCGATCGATGCATCTGATATTTCACAGATTCTACCCAAGAGATTTTCCCCAAAATCAGAAATTTCAGCCTCTTCTACCAGTTCAGCTGTACTTAGCTCAAATCTTTCACCTAGGTGTGATCCATCATCAATGTACATTGACCAGGCCTTAATGTGGGTGTCTACAACACTCTTTCCTTTGACAGAGTTTGAAATTTGGCTCATTTGAGTGTCCAATTGCTTCACATGAGTACTTAGAGACTCAAACTTCCCATTGAGATCCTCATAAACAACATCCAACTTCTTGTTGCAGTCCACAGCAATCTTAGTCTGTCCTTCCAGCAGCTGCTCCATCATACTCTCCATCTTACTCTCATGAGCATTAGCAACAGGAGGAGTCTGATAAGATGAAGATCCATAAGTCCTCTGGTTACCTTGTTGGAAGGTCTTCTGAAATCCAGCATTCTGTCCAAAGCCAAAAGAGTTTTGATTGCCTGTGAAGGCACTCTTCTGTCCTCCATTGAAGAACCTGTTTCCCTGCTGATTCCCGAACCTATTACCTTTGAAGCCAGATCCTCCGATGTAGTTCACATCCTCTTCCTGTCCATCTTCTTCAGCTTGGATTACTTCCACATCTTGGGCAAAATTAACAGCTTTTTTCCCAGCTAGAAGATTGCAAACTGTGTCCAGCGTAGATCTAATATCAGCAATCTCCAAATTCTCTACCTTCCTATAGGATTCCTTCCTCCTCTTATCAGTAGTCTTGCAGCTATTACTGCTTACTAAGTTATCTATCAACTGCTTAGCTTGTGCATGGGTCCTAGTATTGAAGTTTGCATTGCTAGAATTGTCCAACGCAGTCTGATAAGGAAGATCTATGCCTCTAAAGAAAATACCCAGCAATGTTACCTCAGTAAATCCATGATGCGGGCAGTCACGCTGGTACTTCTTAAACCTCAACCAAGCAGTCTTAAGAGGCTCTGTCGGACCTTGAGTAAAGGTGAGAATGTCCTGTCTAGACTGATCGGAGCGAGCATCATCATAGAAGTGTCTCAGAAACTCAGTCTTCACAGCATCCCATGTCTCAAACTTCCCAGGTGGAAGTTGTTTCAGCCAGGCAGCAGCATCTCCAGCGAGAGAGTAAGGGAAAAGCTTGAGGAACAGATAGTCATAGTTCACTCCATCATACTTCATCCCAGTGACTATGTACTCAAACTCATCTATGTGATCCATTGGCTGCTCAGTCGGATGCCCATGAAAGGCATTCTGCTTCAGAAGAGAGTAGTAGATGGTCTTGATCTCAAAATCATTCCTCTCAAAACCAGGAGGTACAAGAGCTGACCGGTTAGCATGAAACTCGTCCGGTCGGTTGTAGTCAGCTAATGTTCTCTCATGAACAACCATCCTCTGCTCCTGTCTACCTTGGGCCTGTCCTTGGCCTTGGTTCTGCTCCTATTGTGGATGCTCAGGAGGATCAGGGATAACATTCCCTTCAGCGTCAATCCGTTGCCCAGCAGCATTGTACGGATGGTTTTGTTGGTCCCTTAGGACACCTTGAGCATCATGCATTATGATCACACATTGTACAACCATCCTTGCTCTTTGAACTCTTCTGTTAGTCCTCTCTAGTCTAGCAAGCTCTTCAAGTTGGAGGTTTACGAGATTAGTATTCGGATTACTTCTGGTATCAAGCTTCTACATAAACCATCTGTAATCGCCAAGCAACGATCGATGCTAACAGTGCAACGATCGATTCAACTACAATCGCCTTGTAACAATCGACACAGAAAGTTCAACGGTCGATGCTATGCGATTTTGAAACCTGCGACAGAGAGAAAACAGAGAAAAAATCAGTAACCAAAAATAAAAAATAAAAATCCTAGTAAAAACCCTAAGTTCGAACCTATCGAAGACTCTAAGAGTCCCCGGCAACGGCGCTAAAAACTTGATAGGTGTCAGAGTTTTACCCTATACTAACTGCAAGTGCACAGTAATACCAATGTAGTACTTAGGGATCGAATCCACGAGGACTCTAGGCAACGATAGGATTAGAACTAAAAAGATTAAACTAGGAGAAAGCAAATTGTATTGAGAAACTAAAAAGCAATGCGAGAAAGTAAACAAGTAGAAAGTTGTGGTTGTAAGCAATGAACTAAGGGCGCTAAGTCTAGGGAGTTCTCAGGAAATCAGACAAGCAGAAAAATCATTCAGTCAGGATCTAATTAAGCACAGTTCTAGAACTCAAAACACAGATATAGAATTAACCAACTTTCGTTGTGAGAATTCTCTAAGCCTAATTGCAGAAATCCAAATGTCTTTGTAATTCCTAACAGATTAAACCAGCTTTAATGATCAAGTTCGATATGTTCACAATCTAATTAAACCAAATTTCTTTGCGAGTAATTATATTGCTCAACCTAAATAGTTCAAATTCTAAATCACACTTTCGTGCTAATCTAGCAACCTAAGATCTAGATTCTAAGTAATCAGGTTAGAACTAGCATTAAACACAGTTTAGATTGAAGAACAATAAAGTTATGAATCTTTAACTGAATTAATTAAGTCTAACAAGTCATGAAATCCCTATGAGAATCCCTAAACCTAACTATGAATCTACTCAGACATGGAATATGAAAGCATAATCAATGAAATAATAGATTGCATAAAAGAGATTAATAAAGGAGTAAAGGGGTTCGAAATCTTCTCCAAAAACAAGATGTAGTACATGATTAGATCAGCCCCAAAAGCTCTAAAAACTCTCTGCTCTAAATTATGTTAGCTATCTAAAACAAGACTCAAAAAACCTAATTAAATAGCTTAATCTCGTCTTGGGGCTTCTGTGTAAATATTTGGAACTTCTGGGCAACTTTGCAATATCATCATTTTTCAATAACTCTCGCGAGTCTGGCCTAACGCGCTGTGCATCGATCGATGGTGATGTGCGTCGATCGACACACTCCTCTGTTTCGGACAGTGAGCACAAACTCTCGGGTCAAAACTCCAAAATGCTCCATAATCTCCAAATCCACTCCAAACGTGCGTGTACCTAATAATACCTATAAAAGACTCGAAAGAAACACAAAAAGACTCTAAAACATACTTATATCATGGTATAAAACCGGTAAAAACCATGATATATCAGAGTTCATCGAAAATCCAAGCATAAGTGCCCCATAGATCTGCAATGTCATTGACGGAGAAATACGGGATATCAAGGAAGATCAAATTCATGCTGACAAAGTAAAAAGAGATGATTGGACGACGGAGATAAAGATGTATATAATGGACAGAGATTTACCCGCCAATATATGTGCAGCTCACTGATTCAAAGCAAAAGCAGCCCGCTATATCATGTTGTGCGACATACTTTTCCAATTGAATGCTGCTGGAACATTACTACGATGCATAGAATAAAAGGAGATCAACGAAGTGATCAAGGAAATACATGAAAGCTCTGGTGGAAATCATTTCGGAGGGCGATCGCTAGCTCTCAAAATTGAAAAGATCGGCTTTTTCTGGCCAACGGCTTTTTCTGGTCAACAATGATAAAAGATTGCATAAAATACACTATGAAATGCGAAAAATTTCAGAAGCACACCCCATACATACATGCACCTATAGAATAACTAGCTCCTATGACATCACCTTACCCATTCATGAGGTGGGCCATGGACTTCGTCTGGCCGATGCATAAATCAAGGAAAAATCAGTACATCTTGATCCTGACAGACTACTTCACCAAATGGGTAGAGGTCAAAGCATACATCAAAGTCAAAGCTCGAAATGTTGTTCTCTTCCTACTGAAATATATCATCTACCGACATGGAATACCCCATGAAATCATCATCGATAACGGAAAGAAATTCACCTTGATCTTGTTGAGTCAGTTCTGTAAAAAGTAGAACATCATACTAAGAAGATCAATGCCGTACTATGAACAAGTAAACAGTCAAGAAGAGGGTACTAACAAAAAAAATCATTGCCGGACTCAAAAAAGCTCTATAAACATAAAGGGAACAGGGCAGACGAGTTAGACGGCGTACTATAGGCATATCAAACCACCCCAAGGGGCCCCTCAAACCAAACTCCATTCTTCCTATCTCATGGAGTCGAAGCTATGTCACATTCCGAATCCGGTTTTCTGACCCTTCGACGATCTATGCTTATCGAGAACCCATAACTTAATGACAAGATGCTATTGGATAACCTTGACATGCTCGAAGAACAAATGGACGAAACTCTCATAAGAATCCAAAATTATCAATATTTTGCATCAAAGAACTACAACAAAAAGACTTAAGGTCGGAATATGAAAGAAGGGTACATGTTCTCTGAGAAGTCCACAAAGGCACAAAAGAAGAAAATGCTGGGAAACTCAACATACGTTGGGAAAGACCTTACCTGATCTCTAAGATCGTAAAACCTGGAGTCTACAAGCTCACCGAGCTAGATCAAACACCTATCGACTGCTGTTGGAACGTGATGCATCTCAAGAGCTACTACTACTGAAAAAACACTATGTATGTTCACGGAGCTACCACCGATGTGATTCGAATTACAAATGTCTTGATTTTTGTTTACAGGATACATAGGCATTCCTCACGGATTCAGTTATACCTTTAATAAAATCACATACGTGATCCTCTATACGTCGGGATTTTGGTCAAATGACCGATCCAAAAACGAACTCCTCGAGTGCAGCGGTGAAATAATCCACGTCTTCATTGTATATGTGAATTGTGCTAACCCTAGATATGCAATTAAAGGATTAAGCCGAGATTTCCCCCGCTCACTAAGTTCAGCCAAGTTAAGTAAGCTGAGCGGCCTCTCATGACCAATCCTAGACTAGTGATAACAACGATACAAAGTTGACATCATATCACTCGTATCACAAAACATTTCACCGAGGCATACCTCGGCAACCCCTACAAACAATAAGTCGAGAATCACCCTCAAAAAACATTATTCATCCTCTCAAAATTATTAGCACATCACCTATTAAAAAAATAAGAAGAAAGAGAAGACCATCAAATTCTGCAGAAATATCGAAAATAAGAAGAAATACTTACAAAGACCCCTCACATATCGGAAGTCAAGGCTAAAATTTCCAAACTATAATAAGTATCATCTCTACAATAGTTTGTCGTAACATTCAACACTTGAACCTCGGCAAAAGGATCTCTCTTTTAAAATGAGATGAGTTAATCACATCAGAAAAAGAATCCCTCTTTTTTAAGAGACGAGCTAATCACGTTATTACTTCGGCAAAAAGATCCCTCTTTTAAAGAAACGGCTAATCACATTATTACTTCGACAAACTGATTCCTCTTTTAAAAAGACGAGTTAATCACATTTTTAACTCGGTTAAAAAAGGCAACTCTTCGTTTAAAAGAGAAGATAGGTCAATGATATGCTCAAAGTTTTAATTCCCTAGAGCTACACTGCAAGTTCACAGAATAGAATCGTAGTAAATAAGAGTCGAATCCACAGAGACTCAAGACTCTCACAATAGAATTTTAGTTTCAACTTAAACTAAGCATGAATGATTGTAAGAAATACATAGTGCATGAAGTAATGAAAATCGGTTTTGTTATCAAGATGGGAAATCATCAAGTCCATGGAATTTCTTCTAAAATCAAGCAATGCATATTAATTATTAGTAAGGATCGAATTAAGAACATGTTCGAGAACTTAAATCACAGAGATAAAATAAACCAATTTTCGTTGCTAGAATTTACTAAGTCTAAAATCTAGAAATCCAAATTCCTTTGGGATTTCTATATATTAAAATAGCATTAAGCGCATGTTCGATTTATTCACAAATTATCTAATCCACATTCCTTTTCAATTATCTAATTTTCTTACCCTAAATTCTGTTAGATTATAAATTATACTTTCGTATCAACTTAGCAACCTAAGATTTAGATTCTAGGTGATCAATCTAGATTCTAGGTATCAATCAGGAACTAGCTTTAAGAACAACTTTGGTGAAGAATTAATCAAGTTATGAATCCTGACAAATCAATCAATCTAGCATTATATAAAAATTCCAAAAGAGAATCCCTAAACCTAACTAGAGATCCATTCAGACATATCGAATGAAACACAAGACATATCAAAATATATATCATATAAAGTAAAAGAGAAATAGAAAATAGGGGTTCAAAATATTCTCTCAAAAGCAATACAAAGTATCAGATCAGCCCTAAGTTCTAATCTATCTCAAAAATTCAAAGTATGAATGAGATAAAACTCTAAAAACCTAATCAATAGTCTAAAACAAGTTCTGGGTCACTTCTGTAAATAAAAAGACTACTTGGCCAAAATGTGATTCTTCAAAAATCTTTAAAACTCGGCGTGGATTTGTGGAAAATATCTCTGTCGAGCAATGCAATCACCTGCATCGAACAAGGCTTGATGTAGTGTTCGGTGGTGACTTGATTAAATAGACTTCAATCTCCAAAATTTCCCAAAATGCTCCAAAATCTCCAGTTGATCTCCAACCATGTGCAAACCTGTAAAGAACTTGAAAGACTCGAATGACGTATAAAACAACTCAATTATATACATAAATCATGGCGTAAAACCCCTAAAGTTATGATATATCAACTCCTCTAGACTTAACTTTTGCTTGCTCTTAAGCAAACATAAATCCAAAATATGAAAAGAAGTTTGCAAACACATAAACTTATTTCGTCGTAGGAGCACCACACTCATATTCCCCATAGTAAATCCACTAGAAATTCCAACCTGACAGGATCTACACCAACATGTACTTCCCTCAGACTTAGCAACTGTCCAAAATAACTCCACAGTTCAAATAAGCAATCTAAATTATGGTGAAGGCTCGTCGAAGGAGTATCGATCAAGAGACATATGAATTCTTACTGAATTAGTTTCCAGAACATAAAGGCTGTCATAACTTATGGTTCCTTTCCTCTGCTATTTCTCACTTCAGCAGCTGATTTTCCCCATTTGGTATCATTTTTTTTATCAGCTGCTCTTCCCTTTTACTCGAGGTATTCTTTGGACATGTTTCCATGAAGCACAAAAGGTGACATGGGTAACTGCCACTCCTGTGAACACTTCTAATCTAGTAGCTTATCCTCATATTATTCATCATTTTTAACTTGAAGGGAAGGGAGAGGAAAACCGTACACACCCAAACAAGTCTTTCTGGATTGAAGGAAGAATTCAATCTAATGTATACCAAGCCCCTGGACGGTGAAATTGAGTCAGGTTTTGGGCGAAACCAGTAACAGATCCTTTGAAACTTCAAGTGGACATGGGTAAAATCGGGAAGTCGATCGATCTTGGTGTTTTTCATTAGTTTCATATGCTTGTCAAATTCGAATCAGTGGTCCCTTAGGTTCCTGCTACTATGGTGGTTTCCTTGAAAAATCATAGTTTCCTACACAAGGGTTTGACTCAATAAAAATTTCAAAAAGACTCTAAGAAAAGAAAAGATGTTGTCACTAATAACCTCCCTCACACTTAAAACACACTGTCCCCAGTGTGATCGAAGCTTAGGCTCGGTGAAAAGTGATATGGAACTGATAGAACAAGTACCGTGGCTACCTGCGTCGATTAACACACAACATGATGTCGATTGACATCACATTTTGATCGACGCATGTGCTCTGAATGAGTAACACAAAGTGCGTTTATCAACGCAAAACATGTTCGAACAACCCAATTTTCGCAGACTGACTGAACTATACTGTCGAACCTCTTTGATGGTGAAAAGACAAGACCAATGAAATTGCAATTTCCCAAGAAACAATTGTAACGAGAGTTATACAGAAGTACATGGTCATTTGGTTCGAAGTTTCTGGAGATGATGTTCTTATCATGATATGCCTTTGTTTGTTCCTTGTATAACTTGGAGTTCTCATAGGAATGAAATCTAATCTCATCCAGTTTGTTCAGTTGAACTAATCGCCTTTCTGCAGCAGACTTAATGTCGAAATTCATCATCTTCACTGGCCATGCTGATTTGTGCTCTAGCTCAACCGGAAGGTGACATATTTTCCGTAAAAAAAAATAAAACGGTGGAGTCCCTAGTGGCGTTTTGAACGCAGTCTTGTAGGCTTAGAGCGCATCATCCAGCTTAGCAGACCAACCCTTCCTTGTCTTACCCACACTCTTCTATAAGATCTCTTTGAAATGTCAATTCGAAACCTCAACAAGTCCACTTATCTGAGGTTGGTATGGAGTAGCCACACGATGATTGACACCATGCTACCTTAGTAGCTTCTCAAAGACTTTGTTGATAAAATGAGAACCACCAGCACTTATCAAAATCCGAGGCACTCCAAATCGTGGATAACGATGGTCTTAAAAAGGTTAAGAACGACATAAGCATCATTTTCGGACTAGCTACAGCTTCCACCCACTTAGACACATAGTCTAAAACAACCAAGATATACCGAGTCCCATAAGAAGAAGCAAAAGGTCCCATCATATCAATTCCCCAACAATCAAATAGCTCAACCTCAAGGATAAAGTTTGTGGAATCTTGTGCCTTTTGCTAATCTTTACTCGCCTCTGACAAGCATTACACTTGGATATAAACAAAAAAGTATCTCAAAATATAGTAGGGAAACAGAAGCTTGCTTGAAGAACCTTGGACATTGTCTTGAAAGTAGCGAAGTATCCAGCATACTCAAACCCGTAACAGTGAAACAGTACATCCAAAACCATTGAGTCTGCAATGCATCTTATGTAAATTCCATATGCGTAGTGCTTGTATAAGTAAGGCTCATCCCAGTAGAACCTTCTTAGATCCCTCAAGAGGTTCTTCTTCGCATAACCTTTAAAGTTCTCTGGCTCAGCATCTCAAGCAAGGTAATTAGCGATATCACTGTACCATGATCAATCGGGAACAGTCACGGCGCATGTTTCCAAGTTGTAGTCACCAATTCGAACCGTAAGCGGGGTAAGCGGTTCTGTGTTCATGATGGTCCTGCATCGATCGACATCATGATATTGATGATCGACATGACCACCTCAAAATTGCACTGACCTCCTTGCTTCGACTTGGTTAATTTTGCTTTGGTGTTTTGAGTAAAGCATTGACCGATACGAGTGGTGCATCGATTGACGCAATTTCTGCAGCTCGACAGTTCTACAATTTTTCCTCTAAGTCCGAACGGAAAGTTGTTTTAACCATATATACATTCTCCTCCGGCAAAAAATCATCAATTGGGACGTCATCTTCAACTCTAATCCTGGAAACACCATTCTCAACTCCTTTCATGTCCATGACCTCAATGTCAAGTTCCTGGAGAAGTAGAATCCATCGCAATAACTTTGGTTTTGCATTTTTTTCATCAAGTACTTCAGAGCTGAATGGTTTGTGTGTACTATTACCTTAGAACCAACCAAGTATGGACAAAACTTCTCGTACATGAACACTACTACCAACAATTCCTTCTCTGTAGTTTCATAGTATTTTGAGAATTATATAGTGTTCTGCTGGCATAGTAAATAGTATGAAGCTTCTTATCCTTTTTCTGCCCCAGAACATTACCAACTGCAAAATCACAGGTCACACATCACCTCGAAAGGCAAATCCCATTCTGGTGGTTGCACAATAGAAGCACTCACTAATGCTTATTCGATCTGTTCAAAGACTAATTGACATTTAGTAGTTAACTTAAACTTCACATCTTTGCACATCATAGCCGTCAATTATCTAGAAATCTTGCTAAAAGCCTTGATGCACTTCCTGTAGAAACCAGCGTGTCCCAGAAAGCTCCTCACAGACTTCACTGAATCCGGCGCCTAAAGACTCGTCAACACCTCGATCTTTGCCATATAAACCTTTATTCCAACCTCTGAAACTATGTGCCAAAGAACAATACCATCTCTGACCATAAAATGGCACTTCTCCCAATTTAGAATCAAGTGATTTTCTTCACATCTAGCAAGAAATTTGCACAATTTATCCAGATACACATGATAAGAAGGTCCACAGACTGATAAATCATCCATGAACACTTCCATAATCCTCAATCATGTCTGTGAAGATGGACATCATATATCTCTGGAATGTCGCATGAGCATTAAAAAGTTCAATGGCATTCTGCGGTATGCAAATGTACCTTAAGGATATGTAAATGTGATCTTCTCCTGATCATCGGGATGGATGGGAATCTGAAAGAATCCCAAGTATCTATTTAGGAAGCAGTAGTAGGGGTGGTTAGCCAACCTCTAAAGCATTTGATTGGTGAATGGTAACGTTAAGTGCTATTTCCATGTCGCAACATTTAACTTCCTGTAGTTAATGCACATCATGTGTCCAGTCACAGTCCACGCATGAATCATTTGTTCTTATTGTTCTTGCCACCGTGACTCCTCCTTTCTTAGGAACCACATGCACTGGACTAACCCAATCAATTTATGAGATAGTATAGATGACCCCACTTCCATGAGTTTCAGGATCTCCTTCTTGACAACCTCCTTCAGATTCGGATTCAAAATCCTTTGATGCTCAATCGACTTCGTCTCATCCTCTATATGGATCCTTTGATGCAAAAGTCCGGAGAGATACCTTAAATGTCGCCAAGAGAATAGCTAAGTGCTTTGTGATGCTTCCGCAGTTTACTTAGCCATGTAGGGAGCTGCTTAAGATCGATTTTAGGAGCCCTTTCCTCGCTCAAGTCACCCCTTCTCGCGGCCCTTGTAGATGTGCCAACGAGCTCCTATTGAGTTACCAGCTGCGTCACATCCTCTCAAGCATCCATCATCTTGACATACCCAGAAGCAGTGTCATCCAAATGCTCTATCTCATGTGTAGTACTAATCAAAGTTCTCTTGAAAGAATCTGCATAATGTGTCCTATGAAAGATTTCCGCAGCGAGATCGTTCAGAGTGTCCACGTAGAAGGTCCGTCCGTCAATGGTGGGTCACTTTACCAAATTTTCCATGTCGAATGTCATCATCGTATCACCCACATTTAAAGCTATTTTTCCTTTTTCACATCGATGATCGTACCTACAGTGGCCAGGAAAGGTATACCCAAGATGAGAGGATCTTTCGGCTATTCTACATACTGCAGAACAACAAAATCTGCCGGGATCATGCAACTGCCAATTTTAATTGGCACATATTCCAAAAGACCTTCTTGAATCCCGATGCTCCGATCAGCTAAAATCAGAGAGATCATAGTAGGTACAAAATCAGTAATCCCGAGCTTCAAGGAAACTGAGTAAGACATGAGGTTCACACTGGAGCCTAGATCGCTCAACGATCTTTTGAATATGTCCTTGAAGAAGGAACAATTAAAAAAAAAAATTGGATACTTAAGTTTCTCTAGGATCCTGCCTTAAATCACATCACTACATACCTCAGAAATCATATAACATATTCCTCCTTGGTCATAGTCTTGATGGCATTGACTAGGAGAACTTGAATAAGGACATTGTTCATCATAGCCTTGAAATTAGCCATATAAATCTTGTGTCTTGACTTCCTGGGATTCCTCGAGAAAGGTAACTTTTGGTTTATAAGTCTGATACTCTATAGTTTTTAGTTTCTCTTCACTTCGTGTCTGATTCAGACTTCTGCGTCGATCGACATCAGGTGAGCGTCGATCAACACATGGTCCATTGCTCGGCTCCTTGTTCGATTTTTCATCTGCATTGACCTCTTTTGCATCGACTATGGTCGATTTTGGTCTGTCACGACTCGGAGAATTCTTCTATAGAGGCTTACCTCGATCGACATCAGCGGCGTGTCGATTGACACAGCCTTTGGTTGATCCTTTTGTTGCATTGGCATCGAGCGAGGTCAATTTTTCTCTGTCATTCAGACTCAAAATATCCTCAAATTTTCCTTGCATCGATCGACATGGGTTTGTGTCGATCGATGCGAAAGTCTCATCTGCAATCTCTTCTTTGATTTCCTCTAACACCACGAACTCATCAACACTCAATCCCCTTTTAAGCACTGGATTGACCTCCTTACCACTTCTAAACATTATGGCATTGCACTGATACTTCGGGTTAGCGCATGTCCTTCGAGGAAGAAATCCATCTTGCTTCTTCACAAACCTAGAAATCTGTGCAGCTTTAGTAGCCAACTTCTTGAAATGAGTGTTCAAAGCTTCAAACTTCCCATTAAAGTCAAAGTACAGAATCAATCTTGCCAATAAAGTCAATTGTGATCTTCTGCTAACCCTCTAGAATCTTCTCCAACATTGATTTCATCTCACTTTACTCATTTGGGGCAGAAGGTGTTTGATAAGATGAAGATCCATAGTTCCTACTGAAACTTTTGTTGTTGCCAAAGTTGTTGTTGTTGCTTTAGAGAGGTCTCTGATACTGAGGTTTAGATACATAACCATAAGAGTTTTGATTTATTATAAAGGTACTCCTCTGACCATTCCCATTGTAGCCACCTTTACCTTGTTGATTCCCATGAAGATGCAGTGAACTAGTCAGGAGTTATGACAACATCTGACTCAAATAAGGCGTAGAACACCATGTGGATCAACGGTAAATATCGTTTTGGAGATGACTTGGAGTTGGAGAGTACAAAGGCTTAGGATGCTTGTAACTGACTAGGACAAGTAAAAAGGAGAGTAGCTGAGGTAGAGGAGTATCTTAGAAAAAAATACACACAAAGATGTTACTTGGGACAGATTTAGGAAAATGTATATTTTCCTAAAATGAGCAAAATGGAAATATTCCTTTGGTAGTTAGAAAAGCCGTAAAATTCCGATGATGTATAAATAGGTTTGCTAGAGCTTCCGTTGAGTTGCGATTTTTGAGAGATATGTTGCAATTAGCAAGGGTTTGAGTGTTCTTGTAAGGGGAATCAAACACGGGTGCTAAGTGTGAATCTAAGGGGCTTTGAGATCAAGTGTAGATCGAAAAGCAAGAGAGACAAGGTTGTTAAGGTGAAACTTATAAGTTTGTTTTGAAATAAAAGTCTTGAAAAAGAATACCTTGTATTACATCTTTTATCAAGTAGATCTCGCTTTTTCATTTGGTATCACAACAGACCTTTGCTTGCTTTAGATACAAGTGAGATCATGTGGAAGAAATGGAGAACTACAATGAGCTAATCAATAGCTCTAGTGTGATACTGGATGCAAACATATATGGATTTTGGAAAGCACTTATGAGATCTCAAATTAAGGGCATAGACCCATTTGCATGGAAGTCAGTCGAAACTGGTTGGAGGACTCCTATTACCAAGAATGAGGATATAACATATATACACAAACCAAAAGAGCTCGGGACAGAAGTAGAACTCAATATGTCTAAATATAATTCCAGAGCACTCAGTGTAATTCACTATGGCGTAGAAAAGAAGAAATTTGGGCTGATTTAAGGTTATGAACTGGCAAAAGAAACATGTGATATTCTTCAAACACACATTGAAGGGACATAAAAGGTTTAAAACTCAAGAAAGAATGTTCTGGCTACTAAGTTTGATTATTTGAAGATGGAGGATCATGAATCAATTTCTGACTTTAGCTCCAAGATCAGGTCGCAAGCTCAAGAGGCGTCACTTCTTGGAAACAAGTACAAGGAGAAGAAGTTGGTCAAAAAGTTTCTAAGGTGTCTACCTCCAAGGTATATGGCCTACAAAGCATCTCTGAGTGTGTCAGCTAATACATAGAGCATGGAATTTGATGAGCTTATTGGAATGCTACAAGTTCACGAGCTAGAACTTGATAGAGTTAAGCAACCTAAGAGCATAGCTTTTGTGTCACAAGCAAAGACAAGTCAAGAGAAAAATGAAGATCATCATGTTAATCTTATTGTTAAAAGATTTGATCGTGCACTGAGAAGGGTAGAGCAAGGGCAAAGCTCTAGTAATTTCAACAAGAAGTTCTCTGATAGTGACAAGGCAACCAAGAAAGCAGAAATGCAGTGCCATGAATGCAAAGGATTTGGTTATTTCAAAATTGAATGTCCAACAATTAAGAGGCGTGAAATGAAATGCTTTAGCTGCAAGGGAACTGGACATACTCATCTGGACTGTGTTAATGATAAAAATGAGGATAAGAAAAATCAATCCTGCGAGTGAACGATGATGAATCTGAGAATGAAAGTGATGAAGAAGAAGTAAACAAATTTATGGCATTTCTGGGAGTTACTGAAGTTGAAGAAGAGGGATCTGAATCAGAATTAGAACCAGAAACCGATCTAGCCAACAGCTACAAAGAAGTAAGAGATGCACTGATCAAAATCGGGTTAGAAAATATGGCATTGATACTGATGAAACAAAGACTTGAATCACAAGTTGAGTTACTCCAAGAAGAACTAAGGTCTGAAAAGAAATTCAATCAAGAAAGTGTCACTTTAATAAGGGAAAAGTTGACACTAGACAAGAAAGCAAAAGAGTTGGAACATATGTTGAAAGCAGAAAAGGGGTGACCAAGAAACTTCAGTCTGAGCTAGATCAACACCACAATAAAATGGAGTGGGGGAGCAGAAGAATCAGACTCATCAAGAAATGGCCCGAGCTATGATACATGGAGATGATGTACCAGTAAGATTTTGGGCTGAGGCTATGAATACAACCTGCTACATCATAAATCATGTATATGTGAGGAAAGGGACAACCAAAACACCATACAGATTGTGGAAATGGAAGGCTCCAAACCTGAGGTACTTTCATGTCTTTGGAGGAAAGTGCTACATACTAAATGACAAAGATCACTTGGGAAGTTTGATTCACGAATTGATGAAGGTATTTTCCTAGGTTACTCAGGGACCAGTACAGCCTTCAGAGTGTGCAACACGAGACCTCGGTTAACTGTTGAATCTGTGAATGTTGTATTTGATCATCATTTTCCTATGAAGTGGGCTGGTACAACATCTGACAGTGACTCGGAACAAGCTGATCAATAAGAATTCACAGAGTCAAGTCTACCATATAAACCAGAACCACAAGAAAAGGGAAAACTCAATAGGACAACATAATCATCCTCTCTCTGTGTCCTAGGGGATGTGAATAATGGATGATTAACAAAGAAGGTACACCTAAACTTCAGAGAAATGTTTCGCTTTTCGTGTTTTCTCCCAGTCATTGAGCCAAAAACATATGTTCAGGCCTTGGTTGATGAGTTTTGGATTGGAGCAATGGAACAAGAGTTGGAGCAGTTTGTCCGAAATGATGTATGAGAATTTGTGCCACGCCCTGAAGGAGTGAACATTGTGGGAACTAAGTGAATCTTCAAAAAAAGATTGATGAGAATGCGGTGATAGTTTGAAATAAGGCTCGTCTTGTTGTTCAAGGGTACTCTCATATTGAAAGGGTTGAATTTGAAGATACTTTTGCCCTTGTATCACGTCTTGAGTCAATCAAGAAGTTTCTTGGAATGGCATGCATAATGAACTTTACAGTTTATCAGATGAATGTGAAAAGTGCATTCTTGAATGGGTTTTCACAAGAAGAAGTGCATATAGAATAGCCTAAAGGATTCGAAGATTCAATCAATCCAGAGTATGTGTACAACCTTAAGAAAGCGTTATATTGCATGAAGCAGGCGCCTAGAGCATGGTATGAAAGGCTCACAAGCTTTCTTCTAGAAAAAGGTTATGTGAGGGGGAGTGTGGACAAGACCCTCTTTGTGCTGAAACACTCGAATCAGATCATCATCGTGCAGATATATGTTGATGATATCATTTTTGGGGGAACCTCTCAAACTATAGTTGATGACTTCGTACAGAACATGCTCAAGAATTTGAAATGAGTATGGTAGGAGAATTTAAGTACTTTCTGGGGCTGCAGATCATTCAGACTGATGATAGAGTGTTCATATCTCAGAGCACACATGCTAAAAAACTCTGATGAGCCGTTTCAAGCTGGATCAATGCAAAGATGCTAAGATGGAACTAATGTGGATGTCAAACTATATCGTGATTTGTGCTTAAGTGTGGAAATATGTGCAAGGTACCAATAAAATCCAAAACAATCTCATCTGGAGGCAATTAAGAGGATCTTCAAGTATGTCAAGGGAACTGTCAACTTGGAAATTTGGTATTCAAAAGGTTCAAACAAACACTTGGTTGGTTACTGTGATGCAGATTAGGCAGAGAGTATGGACGACAGGAAGAGTACGAGTGGAGGATGCTTCTTTCTTGGAAATAATTTGATCTCATGGATGAGTAAGAAGCAGAACTATGTGTCACTCTCTATGGCTGAAGCCGAATACATTGCGATGGGAAGCTATTGTGCTCAATTACTCTGGATGAAACAAATGTCAGCCGACTATGGAATTGACTCAGGACCACTTCTCGTTCATTGTGATAACAAGAGTACTATAAGCATCTCAAAGAATCCAGTTCAACACTCTCGGACAAGGCACATTGACATAAGACACCATTTCATTCGGGAGTTAGTGGAGGAAAAGCATGCAGTGGTTGAATACAATGTTACTGACTTGCAACTGGCTGATTTCTTTACAAAACCTCTGGATTTTAATCGTTTTATCAGTCTAAGAAACTCGATTGGTGTATGTGGAATGTAATGTGCTGTCGAGTATACGAGACTGACCTACGCGCTGATTCAAGAAGTACATCATGTTTTGATTTAAGTTGGAGTCATGATAACTAATGGAAAAGAGCTGCAAGTTGTGTCGTCTTGTCTCATGAACAGTGCATGTTTCTCGAGTGAGGCACAAAGCCAGAAAATCAAAAGCACTGAGTTCAATACTGAGTCAGAAGAAAAAAACACTGAGTTCACATGATGGAATCAGCTCATATAGTAGCTCATCTACTGAGTCAGAAGAAAAAAACAAAAAAGGACAGTCTCACTCGAAGGATAAAGTTTGAAAATTGTTCGAAACAGGATAAAAGCGAGCCACTGGGGGAATTAAGACCATATAAAAAAAATCAACTGAGCAAGGTGTATGGGCTGAGTCATGTGAAGTGTCAGTTCCTGACATAGACATCACTAATTTGAGGACTAAAAGGAGAAAGGTATGTTTTTATCTAAAAATCCAGTGCTTCAGTAACATGTAGGCAACTCACTATAGTTATAATTCCCATTACTTCTGATATGAATGTGGATGTGTTCACTTGTCAATAGTTTTGTGTGCTTCTGATGGTCTTTTTGAATGATGCAATGAATAAATATTGGTTCAATTGGTTATGTCCATTTTAAATTGGGTTGACAAGAAACATAAATCCGTGGATTTTGGGCACAAGATAGGAAAGTTGTTTTGAATTTTCCCTGACAATCAATCGGTATCCCAATCATATCGCCTGCAAAAAGGCAATAAAACCTCTGACACATATTCTGTATCAGCTCAATAAAGAGGAATGAAGGTAAAGAAAAAAATCAAAATCTATTTTTTCCGAAGGCTTTGATGAAACTCTGCTCAAATCGTAGCTCTGTCTGCAATTATGGTGCATGCAACTGGAAGAGGAAAATTTGGAACCATCTCTGCACAACGTCCATCTCAGTTCGTGACAGATCAGCCGCCACCTTAGTTAATTGATTACTCAAGCTCCGAGGAACAATTTCCACCAACCAGCAATCCGAATCTTGGTTCCGATCAGATTCTTGGTGATAATCCAGTAGATAGCACAAGCTCATATGAAACAGTGCATGATGACAGAGCAACAGATCTTGAATATGATGGTGACTTAAAAGAAAAGGAAGATGACGAAGTTCTGTTGGGTCATCCTTCATAGTCAGGCTTGTGACTCGATGGTGAACAGTCCAAGTCGGCTTCTGACCCTGAGACAGAGGAAATCTAACACCATGAATCACCCAAGGATGGGGTGAAGGAGGATGATTCAATCCAGGAAGATGCTTAAGCTGCCAAGACAGGATCTAATGAAATAAATGATGTGGAGAAGCAAGCTGGCGATGTATTAGCCTTTCCGACCTCCGACCAAAACACTCTGGCCATTGTTCCTGGGTTTGTGGAAAAGGAAAATTAAGAGCCAAAGGATGATGTTTCAGCTACTGAGGTTGATGCTGGTGAGCCGTCTGAGCCAGTTCACGCTTCCAAAAATAGAAAATCCATGAAACAAGTGAGACCTCTTCCTGAACAGAAAAAGGTTCACACTGTAAAGTCGGATGTGGTCAAACCGGCTAAGAAAAAGAGGAATACTTCCAAGTCACTTGCTACGTCTAGATGTTATACCATGGATTTTAGGGTTTTTAACCATGGTATATGTCTTATTTATTGAGTCTTTTGTTATGTTTTGGAGTCTTTTAGGTGTGTTTACAGGTCTAGGCACGTTTGGAGCGGAATTGGAGATTATGGAGCATTTTGGAGCATTTTGGAGATTTAACCCGAGAGATAGAGTTCACTGTCCAAAACAGAGGATTGCATCGATCGACACAACATGTGCATCAATCGACACACGAGCGAGATGGGCCTTCCTCGGCGAGTTTAATGAAGAATGCTGAAATTGCAGATTTGCCCAGATGTTCCAGTATTTACAAAGAAGCCCCAAGACGTGATTAGGCTTATATAATTAGGTTTTTACATAACACTTTTCATACGCTTTCATACTTTGAGCTGAGAGTTTTTAGAGCTTTTTGGGGCTGATCTGAACCTGTATTGCTTCCTCCTTTTGGAGAAGATTTCGAACCTCTTTGTTTCTTACTCTTTATTTATGCAATTTATTTATTCTATGATTATGTTTTCATTAATCATGCCAGAGTAGATTCATAGTTAGGTTTCTCGTTACGGATTTCATGACTTGCTAGATTTGTTTATTCAGTTGAGGATTCATATCATATTTGTTCTTCAACCTGAATTGTGCTTAACACTAGTTTCTAACCTGATCACTTAGAATCTAGACTCTAGGTTATTAAATTGACACGAAAGTGTGATTTAGAATCTGAACTATTTAGGTTGAGCAATTGAATTACTCGCAAAGAAATTTGGTTTTATTGAATTGTGAACATATCGAACTTGCACTTAAGGCTAGTTTAATTTGTTAGGAATTGCAAAAAAATTTGGATTTCTGCTATTAGACTTAGAGAATTCTCGCAACGAAAGTTGGTTAGTTCTATATCCGTGTTTGAGTTCTAGAACCGAACTTAATTTGATCCTGACTGATTATCGGATCTGCTTGTCTGGTTTCCTGAGAACTCCCTAGACTTAGCGTTTTTAGTTGATTGCTTACAAACCACTCCTGCTACCTGATTTACTTTTCTGTTTGCTATTTAGTTTCTCATTACTTTCTCCTGGCTTAACTTGACGTTCTATAATCTATCGTGTGACCGAGAGTCTCTGTGGGATTCGATACCTTTTATACGATAATTGCATTAACTGTGCACTTGTAGTAGAATAGGATTAAAACTTAGACCCTATCAAGTTTTTGGCGCCGTTGCCGGGGACTCTTTTGAGTCTTCGATAGATTTGAACTTAGGGTTTAGACTAGGATTTTTGTTTTTATTTTTGGTTACTAATTTCTCTGTTTTTCTCCGTCGCATGTCTGATATTCGCTTAGCATCGATCGTTGCATTCTTTTGAATCGATCGTTGCAAGACGAATCTGAGTTGAATCGATCGATGCAACATCTGTGATGATCGATGAATGTGATGAGGATGCAACGATCGATGCTACCCTGTGCGACGATCGTTGCAGTGCAGATATGAGTCCAGAACCTTTTACGGTTCGAATCGGACAATACGACTTCGAAGTTGATGCTGTCGTGACAACTACTCGACCCTGGTATGCAGATATAGCTAATTACATGGCTGTAGAGACTGAACCGGATGAGTTGAAGGGATATGCAAAGAAGAAGTTCTTCAGATAGCTCAGACGATACTATTGGGATGAGCCTTATCTCTACAAGCACTGTTCGGATGGTCTTTACAGGAGATGCATTTGAATCAGAGGTACCAGATATCCTATTCCACTGTCATGGATCAGATTATGCTGGACATTTCGCTATCTTCAAGACTGTGTCTTAGGTTCTGCAAGTAGGTTTCTGGTGGCCTACGATGTTTAGAGACGCTCATTCTTTTGTCTCTCAGTGTGATGCCTGTCAGAGGAGAGGGAAAATCAGTAAGAAGCATGAGATGCCTCAGAATTTCATTCTTGAGGTTGAGGTTTTCGATTGCTGGGGCATAGTGAAGGAATTTCTAGCAGTTCTAATCAGGATTAGCAACCCTAGTCTGAATTCCGAGCCTAGGATCTAAGGTTCATATAATTGAATCTATGGGATCTCAGATTTACCTGGTGATTTGCAGCGGAAGTTTTAGAAGATAATCGAGATCACGAAGCACCTCAAACGCTGTGCCTCTACTGGTATCCACACGCACACAAACTGGACAGGAGGGATGCTAGTGCCTATAGAGATCCAATCTCTTCAGAGGTTTCTATTCAAGTTCTGGTGGCTGTGAATTAGGTTAGAAATCAGTTTAGGTCGACCATATATCTTATATATGTCGACTTAAACCATAACAGAATTAACCAACGATTAAACCGAATTAATCTGATTAATCCGTGAGTTGCATCGATCGATGCACTATCTGCATCGATCGACACTTCCCCAGAATATTGATATCGAATGCATATCAAATATGCATTCACTAGATCATTACATTAATGATCAACCTCGTCTTTAACGTCCAGTTTTCTTAGGTGTGTGACCCTGTAGGATCATATAACACTAGCAATGAGTTCTCAACTCATTGATCATAAGTGGCTTCTAGCAAAGCGTTATGACTACCTAGTGTTATGTGATTGTCTCATCTCGACTATTCGACTTTCACTTAGAGCAAGTACAATAGATTTTAGGACATTCCCAACAATCTCCCACTTGTACTGGAATCATCTATTCCTTTAATCCCTTTGTAGCTATATCTCAATCTAGTATAAGGCAAGAACTGTGTCATCCTTATTGAGCTAGATCACGTTTATCGAATCCCGATTTGTACTGATAAAACAAACGACTGACAATCACCTCGTTTGAGCGCGGCCACGCATTTCCAGTATCAAATCTTCGATAGGCCCATAGATATTTATCTCCTGTTATATAGGAGGTACAAATCCCATCTTGTTCCATCCATGTCTCTTTTATATCTCATGATACGCCTAATCAATGTCTTTATGATCACCAGTTACGGCTGACGTTTGATGAAGTCAAGACGAACCAATCCATATAAGAGAGGACATGATGAACTCAGGTTTAAGAACTACACTCTTTAGTCGTAATGAGAAACTCTTATGACACTCATATAACATCTTGTAGAGTTCTCATTAACGGGTCATGTCCGATCATGTGTTCTCTAACACATATCTATGTGATTGACTTTAATACTCTTATTAATGACTCCATGAAACATAGTCATCAGTCACCTCACATACTAATCTCACGTGGTTGTTAATGTCCTATTTCAACAACCTCGACCAGGGACTAACATAATTCATGACAATCTCTGTTTATAGGGTTTCATGATCAAGTCACATACTTGATGACCTATAAAAAAATGTCATAAATTATTTGGGACTATTATTTAATAACACAATTAAATAATGCTGTAACAAATTTCATTAAAATAACATAACCAAATTATGTTTTACGAACATCAAGTCATAACTAAAAACCAAATATAACTCCCACTGAAAACAAGATCATATCTTAAGAAATCTAATGCCTACAGCAGCAGTGTTAAACTCATGCTTAGGCCTTGGGAGGGGCTTGGTCAGTGGATCAGCTACATTCTCATCCGTCGGGACTCTGCTGATCTTCACATCTACTCTATTCACAATATCACGGATAAGGTGATATCTCCTTTCTATGTGTTTGGATTTCTGGTGTGATCTAGGTTCCTTTGCTTGCGAATGGCTCCATTGTTGTCACAATACAAAGCCACCGGCTCAGAAATGCTAGGAATCACACCAAGTTCAGTAATGAACTTCTTGATCCAAACAGCCTCCTTTGCCGCTTCAGAAGCAGCGAGGTACTCAGCTTCAGTTTTGGAATCTGCTACAGTGTCCTGCTTGGAACTCTTCCAGCTGACTGCACCGCCATTCAGGCAGAAGATGTAACCAGATTGCGATCGGAAATCATCTTTGTCTGTCTGAAAACTTGCGTCTGTGTAACCACTTACTACCAGCTCATCACTTCCTCCGTACACCAAGAATTTATCCTTAGTATTTCTCAAATACTTCAGAATATTCTTGACTTCTGTCCAGTGACATTCACCAGGGTCCGATTGGTATCTACTCGTCATGCTTAAAGCACAAGCAACATCTGGACGAGTACAGAGCATGGCATACATGATGGATCCCAACGCCGAGGCATAGGGAATCCGACTCATGCGTTCTCGCTCAGCAGGTGTTTCAGGACACTGCTTCTTGCTGAGACTTATGCCATAAGACATTGGTATGAATCCCTTCTTGGAATCTTGCATTCTGAACCTGTGTAAGACTTTATCGATATAAGTGTCTTGACACAGTCCAATCAACTTGTTTAATCTATCTCTATAGATTCTTATTCCAAGAATATACGCGGCTTCTCCCATGTCTTTCATTGAAAAACAACTTCCGAGCCAAGCCTTAACAGACTGTAACAACGGAACGTCATTTCCGAGAAGAAGTATGTCATCTACATACAACACGAGAAATGCAACTGCGCTCCCACTAGTCTTCTTGTAAACACATGGTTCTTCTTCGTTCCTGATGAAGTCAAACTTTTTGACTGCTTCATCAAAATGAAGATTCCAACTCCGAGATGCTTGCTTCAATCCATAAATGGATCGATGAAGCTTGCATACTTTCCTAGCAGCATTAGGATCAATGAAACCTTCGGGCTGTGTCATGTACACATCCTCTTCCAGAATTCCATTAAGGAAAGCTGTTTTCACGTCCATCTGCCAGATCTCATAATCATAATGAGCAGCTGTTGCTAGGAGAATCCGAATGGATTTAAGCATGGCCACAGGTGAATAGGTTTCTTCATAGTCAATACCATGAATTTGTTTGAAACCTTTTTCCACCAGCCTTGCTTTATATATCTGAATATTTCCATCCACATCAATTTTCTTCTTGAAAATCCATTTACACTCAATGGGTCTTGCACCATCGGGTAAATCAACCAAAGTCCATACTTGGTTCTGTGACATGGATCCCATTTCGGATTCAGCGGCTTTCAGCCACTTTTCGGAGTCAGGGCTCATCCTCGCTTCTTCGTAATTCGCGGGCTCGTCACTGTCAATGATCAATAAATCATGACAATTGGTTACGAGAAATCCATATCTCTCGGGTTCGTGACGGATCCTTTCGGATCTGCGAATTTCAGTCTCCACAGGCGTTGGCTCTACAACTCTTTGTAGATCCAACTGTTGCTCCTCCACAATGGGCTGGGCGGTTTCCTGTGGCTCTCGAACTTCTTCGAGTTGTACTTTACTCCCACTGTTTCTCTTGGAGAGAAATTCTCTCTCAAGAAAAACACAGTTCCGAGCAACAAACACTTTGTTCTCGAATTGGTTGTAAAAGTAGTATGCCTTGGTTTCCTTAGGATAACCAACGAAGTAGCACTTATCAGATTTGGTTTCGAGCTTATATGTGATTAATCGCTTAACATAAGCTTCACAACCCCAAATCTTCAGGAAAGACAAACTCGGAACATTTCCAGTCCACATCTCATGTGGTGTCTTTGCAACTGATTTTGACGGAACTGATAGGTTGTATAGTTTTCCCTATTCTACTGCAAGTGCACAGTTAATGCAATCGTAGTATATAAGGTATCGAATCCCACGAGGACTCTCAGTCACACAATAGATTAATAGCAGTTCAGATTAAATTAAGCGAAGCAGATTTGAAAACAGTAAACTAAATAGCAAAGTAAATCGAGTGAGTTTGTAAGCAAGAAGGCGAGGCGTTAGGTTTCAGGAGTTCTCAGGAAATCAGGAACGCAAGCAATCAATCTATCTAGATCCAATCAATAACTATTCTAGAACTCAAACACTGATATAGAATTAACCAAATTCCTTTGCGATAATTCTCTAAGTCTAAGTGCAGCAAATCAAACTTCCGTTTGCGAGAACTAACAGATTAAACTAGCATTAATTCCAAGTTTGATATGTTCACAATTAACCTGAACCAAACTTCCGCTTGCGAACAGTTTAATTGCTTATCTAAATTCTTTCTAGTTAAATTAACCAACTTCCGCTGCATTAATCAACCTAACATCATAATTCTGATTAGCTACTTCAGATTAGGCATTAAGAACAACTTAGATAAAGAACTAGCAGATATGGATCTCTACAGATCAATTGAACTATAATTCTCTGAAATCCTTAATGAGAATCCTTCAACCTAACAGGTGATCTACTCAGACATATTCATCGAGACAGAAGATATCATAAGTAGAAAACCAAATATCATATAATCAAATAAGAACTGGGGTTCAAAATCAAGTCTCTTTCGAGATCAGGATCAGCCCCTCAACACTCTCTGAGTAAAACTTAACGTAAGAAAAGCTTCTCCTAACAAGTGGCTGTAAAACCTAATTATAATCCTAAAACACGTTTTGGGGCTTCTTTGTATATATCAGGAACTTCTGGGCAGAATTGCAATGTCATCATTCTTCATCAAACCGTCGTTTGGCCCATCTCGCTGGTGCATCGATCGATGCTAGGAATGCAACGATCGACACCTTTCTCTGTTTCGGACAGTGAACTCTATCTCTCGGCCAAATACTCCAATTAGCTCCAGAAAGTGTCTAAATCACCAAATATGCTCCAAATGTGCTTGTACCTAATAAACACCTGAAAAGACTCTAAAACATAGTAAAAGACTCGATAAATAACACATATACCATGCTTAAAAGCCATAAAATCCATGGTATATCAACTCCCCCACACTTAGCTCTTGCTTGTCCTCAAGCAAGACAAAGAACTAAATGTAGATAAGAGGTTTGAAAACTCTTCAGAAACTCATTTCATCCTAGAAGCTACAATACTCAGATTCCCCTTAGTAAACCACTGCAAGAATCAATCATAGGATATCAAGACCACAATGTACTTCCCCCACACTTAGCAACTGTCCTAGGTAAACTCCACAATCACATTCAAGCATTCAAATTCTCCCTACTGACTTCTGCAAGTATTTAAGTGCGGTCTCACCTAAGGAGTATCGATCAAAGGGCACACGGATTCTTACCTTATCAGCTCTAGACCACCATACTATCTTTCTCTAGTCCCTTTCTTCTCTTTCCCTTCTTTAACAACTGATTTTTCCCCACTGGGTATCATTTTATTTTTTTTATCAGTGTTCTTCCCGTTATGGGGTGTACTTTGGACACATTCCATGGTACACAGGATATGAGAGTTTCAGCTACCATTCCCATGACCACTTCGGAGTTACTAACTCATCCTCAGTTTATTATATTTTTTTTTTTTTTACTTTACAGAAGGGGAGAAGGGAACTAAATGGGACAGGTTTACAGGCTGTGTCAGAACTAACAAGGGGATCCGACACAAAGTATACCAAGCCCTTAGGTGAGAAATCTAAGTCAGTATTAGGGGTGAAGTCAGTAAAGGATCCTCTGATACCTGAAGTGATGTGGGTGTTCCCAGTAGGTTGATCTGTGATGGGGTTTTCTAATAGTCATAGATAGATCCTGCAACTTCATCCCAATGGTTACTTAAGTTCCTGCAAGTCTTGTAAATCTTCTCAGAAAATCATAGTTTCTTACTTAAACAATTTTGACTCAATAAAACAAAATTTTTTTTTGAAAAACGGACTGACTCTTAAGAAAACAGAAAACAAAAGTTAGTAGCACCTCCCCCACACTTAAGACACACTGTCCCCAGTAGTGTCCAGCGAAGGATCGGTAAAAAGAAAGAAAAATTGTTAATGGATGTTTCAGTTCTGTCGGGTTTTACCTCTGTCGCACAAGCACCGATCGTTGCACTAAGTGCACCGACCGTTGCTGTGCGATTCTTTCGTATTGTAACGATCGACACAATGGTGTATCGATCGACGCACTGCACTTTCACGAACAGTTAGCAAGTTAGCAGGTAAATCCGTCTGTTTTTGTCAATTTTGATCCCTGCAAGCTGAGAACACTAGAAACAGAGTAAAACCGAAGCAAAAGATGTATCGAATAGAGTACACATCATCCAAACAAAGTAGAATCCTAAAAATCAAAAGAAGAAAAGTGCAAAAGATAAGAAAAAGTCAGAATACAGAACCGAAAGTATGGAGACTACTCTCACTCGCTCACATCGTCTATCCCACCATACAATGCATCGTCATCGGCTGCCTCGGGTGCGGGATCAGTATCAGTCGGAGATCGCTGTCGACGACGGTCAGGTACGGGCTGATGGATCTGTGGTGGCCTCCTGCAGCTGCAAGTACGCATGAAGTTCCAAAGAACTCGAAACATACCATCGGATCTCTCTCTCCACTCTGCCTCAGAATATGCACCGTAAGGCATCGCAGGCTCTGGAAAGGGACCCACAATGTCGACAGGGGCAGGCGCGGGCGCAGGAGCAGGGGCAGAGGATGTCGAAGCTCGTGAGGAAGGCTCTCCCAGCGGATGAGCCATGGTCGGAATCCCACGCTGCGCAGACTCAGGAGGCTGAAATCTCAGTGCCTCTAATGTGTCAATCTGTGTCCATCTGGCAGCGGGAAGCTCGATACCAGTCCTCCTAGTGGTCGGATCAGTGTAAACCCAAATGCGCCCCTCCTTGAGCCAAGTAGCGCTCTGCAGATGACTGAGATCCAGGAACTCGCGAGCCGTATCACGCTCTGTGCCATGCAGAGGAATCCCACAATACTCAAAAATGGGAGTAAGTAAACTCCCTACCGTCTCTGTACCAGCTCCATCAAACGGCTTCAGCTGCAAATCAACCAAATGCTGTGCGAAAATAGCTCCCAAGTTGAGACCCGCAGTCGGATCTCTCACGCCACTCTGCCTAAACTGATCTCTCAGCCCCATAAACAGCAACTCCATCTCAAGTTTGCGCATCTTGTTGGCCTCAAACTTGCAAAGCAAGCTCCAGCACAAGATACGCGAGACATATCGCAGCACCGGATGTCTCATCTGCACTACTGGTGTGGTCCTGGAGTTGTATCGACCGCTGCCAATACTCTCCCAGAATGTGCGAGCCTCCAGCGGATCCCACTCGAGTGGCATGGCTATGCGCCTCGGCGCAGTACTGAACCCGTAGATCCTGCAGAGATCAAGTAGAGGAATCCGATACCTGACTCCCCAACTCATGAAGGTGAAAGCACCCCCTGTAGCGCTCATGTGGTCGGGATCCGAGTAAACCACTCTGCAAGTGGCCAATAGCTGCCTGACCAGCTCAGGATAGAGGTCATAGTGTCGCATCGGCATTGTCCCTAGACCAATGCCTCTGCACACAGCCATCACCTGCTCATCGATCCCCAGAATCCTGCAGGTGGAGTAGTCCGCGAACTTGGTCGGCTTGATGATCATCCCACACCAACCACTGTAGAGAAGCGAGTCATACTCGTCCCATGAAGAGAGCAATGGCCGCTCTGTGAACTCAGCGGACCTTAAGAAACGTGTGAGGTCCTCCGGCCACTGTCTGGTCGTCTGAAATGGTGTGGCGTCCTCTCTGGGCCAAGGTAAAGCGATTGGTGGCCCGTATCTGTTGTATGGTGCGGGTGACTCTGATTCCCTGTTAAACCACTGAGGCGGTGGGGTGTAGTGTCTTGTTGCTGTGGACGATGTGGCTCGCTTCTTGCGGGGTTGCCTTTGAGACGCCATCTGCAAAAACAAAGTTCAAACATTTATAAGTCTCGGCAAAATTTCACTGTGAAATCGCGAAGCATCGACCGTTGCATCTAAGGCATCGATCGTTGCAAGGCGATTTCGCGTTATCGAACATTTCCCAAAATCGCAATGCAACGACCGTTGCTCGAGAGCAACGACCGTTGCAGGGCGATTTTGCCGCAAACAATTCCTCAAAATCAGTTCAAAATTGTGTTATCAACCACAAAATCAACAACAATCCATCACTAAACAACCTAAAGCATAATCATGTCAACATGCATTCATCAATTCCATCTAAAATCTCCAATTTCTAAAACCCTAAAAGTGAAATCCGAAAAATCAAAAATAGAAGTACATTACCTTGATTTCGTGAGAATTGGGTATGAGAAATAGATTGGGGATGTAAAAATAAGTGAAATAGTTCTTAGAATCAAAGAAATCGATGAAGAAATGGTGATTTTCGGTTTGGGTTCTCGGTGTGTCGACCGAAAGAAATGGGGAAGAAGAAGAGAAAATAGGGTTTAAGGTAACTTACCTTGGTCGTGGGTGCAACGATCGTTGCTTTAGGGGCAACGATCGATGCTGGTTGAACCAGATTGATTCCGGTTTAGCTCTACGTACCTTAATTTTGATTTAAACCAAATGCAACGATCGTTGCACATGTGAGTAACGATCGACACACATCTCCAGACTTGTGTTCTGTATCTAATAACTAACAAAAACAACTAAAAACGTGAAATCCTAAGAAAAACACCAAAAATGAGAAAGAAAAATAATCAAACCTAACAGTGGGTTGCCTCCCACTCAGCGCTTGTTTTAAGTCATTAGCTTGACTTTTGGAAAGGTCTCAGACTCATGGAGGTTGCAACAGAGACTTTGAGTGTCTCTGTGAATGCCTTATCATCCAGGGTGGTGTGTAAGCAGTAGCAGCATGATGTCGTCCAAGAAACGTCGGGATGAATGTAGGGTGAAATTGACACTTGGGTGTTTTAACCCTCTTTCCTGCATTCAAAACAGTGGAGTCAGGAGGTTTAAACTTAGAGGATTTATGCTTCACCTTTGGCAAAGTTTTGATGTTCGGGGCCTTTTGTTTATGAGTAGCTTTAGGCCTTGAAGATGCTAGAATAGGCTCTTGTGGAACCACCATCTTCTTGTCAACCACTACGGTGCACTGAACCATCTCTTTAGGCGTAACGGGAGCTTTCGGGAATGGCAGTGGAGGTTTATAGGTTCTTTCTTTAGCAGGTCCTTGAGACATGAGTGAAACTGGTTCCCTTCGGGGTGCAACGATCGGTGCGTGTGATGCATCGATCGATGCTATCGTCTCCTCTCGTGTTTCAACTATGGTCTCGGGTTTATCCGCCTCTTGATCCATTCTAGCCATCTCAGACTCAAATTTCTCTTCTTGGCTTGGTCCCACTTCGATCTGAACTATCCAAGTCAAGAGATCCATGTCAATCTCTGTTGAGTCGGGTGCATTGAAGCTTTCAAACTCAGGCAATTCAACATCAAATTCCCCACTGTCTTCCATAAATTCCACAGCCTTAGATGCTAGATATGATCCATGATCCATCTGTATGTCATCTGAATGGGAATGTTGCTGGCATGAGCTTCTTGAGAATCCTTCCTTGGAGTAGAACTTGAACCTTGATCCATCTGTGTGTCCAGCTGCTTCATGCGAATGCTCAAGGATTCAAATTTCTCATTCAGATTAGTGTACAGGTTCTCCAGCTTCGAGCTGAAAGAAGCTGTGTTCTGCTGTTGCTTTTCAATTGATTGCTCTATCATCATCTCTAGTCTGCTCCTTTGTGTAGGAGGTGCTAGATAGGAAGTGTAGTTATGGTCTCTTGATCCTTGAGCATGCCTAGAACCTTGTCTGTGTTGATGTTCCAATGTACGTCCATAAGAGTCGGTTCCAGCCATATAATGTACCTCTGCAATTTTATCAGTTTTTGCCTCTGCTCGGAACTGTCTCTCCCTAAGTAAGATGTCATGGATGTCATCTATCTTACTCTGCATCTCAGCTACTTGCCCAACCAATACATGGTAATCTGGTAAGATGGGATTTCCTTTCCCATCTATTTTCTGACCTTTTGCGTTGCATATGTGACCCTCTTGGTCTCGTAGAACGCCGTTTTCACCGCGAATTAAAATAACAGGTTCCATGGTGCGGAACCTATTGAACGTCTCAGATCTCAGCATCGCTGTTCTCGCCTTGCGTCGATCGATGCAAGGTGAGCAACGATCGATGCAGTGCGACTCCCTGCGAATCCAAAAATCAAAAAAAAAAAAAAAAAAAAAAAAAACGTGAGTAAACAAGAAAATTAAAAAGAATGCTTAGTCTAAGTCCTAGTACTAAATCTATAGGTGAACTCAAAGAGTCCCCGGCAACGGTGCCAAAAACTTGATAGGTTGTATAGTTTTCCCTATTCTACTGCAAGTGCACAGTTAATGCAATCGTAGTATATAAGGTATCGAATCCCACGAGGACTCTCAGTCACACAATAGATTAATAGCAGTTCAGATTAAATTAAGCGAAGCAGATTTGAAAACAGTAAACTAAATAGCAAAGTAAATCGAGTGAGTTTGTAAGCAAGAAGGCGAGGCGTTAGGTTTCAGGAGTTCTCAGGAAATCAGGAACGCAAGCAATCAATCTATCTAGATCCAATCAATAACTATTCTAGAACTCAAACACTGATATAGAATTAACCAAATTCCTTTGCGATAATTCTCTAAGTCTAAGTGCAGCAAACCAAACTTCCGTTTGCGAGAACTAACAGATTAAACTAGCATTAATTCCAAGTTTGATATGTTCACAATTAACCTGAACCAAACTTCCGTTTGCGAACAGTTTAATTGCTTATCTAAATTCTTTCTAGTTAAATTAACCAACTTCCGCTGCATTAATCAACCTAACATCATAATTCTGATTAGCTACTTCAAATTAGGCATTAAGAACAACTTAGATAAAGAACTAGCAGATATGGATCTCTACAGATCAATTGAACTATAATTCTCTGAAATCCTTAATGAGAATCCTTCAACCTAACAGGTGATCTACTCAGACATATTCATCGAGACAGAAGATATCATAAGTAGAAAACCAAATATCATATAATCAAATAAGAACTGGGGTTCAAAATCAAGTCTCTTTCGAGATCAGGATCAGCCCCTCAACTCTCTCTGAGTAAAACTTAACGTAAGAAAAGCTTCTCCTAACAAGTGGCTGTAAAACCTAATTATAATCCGAAAACACGTTTTGGGGCTTCTTTGTAAATATCAGGAACTTCTGGGCAGAATTGCAATGTCATCATTCTTCATCAAACCGTCGTTTGGCCCATCTCGCTGGTGCATCGATCGATGCTAGGAATGCAACGATCGACACCTTTCTCTGTTTCGGACAGTGAACTCTATCTCTCAGCCAAATACTCCAATTAGCTCCACAAAGTGTCTAAATCACCAAATATGCTCCAAATGTGCTTGTACCTAATAAACACCTGAAAAGACTCTAAAACATAGTAAAAGACTCGATAAATAACACATATACCATGCTTAAAAGCCATAAAATCCATGGTATATCAGGAACCCTATTAAGTGTAAACGCAGACGTTTCTAGAGCGTATCCCCAAAAGGATAATGGAAGAGTTGAGAGACTCATCATTGATCGAACCATATCTAATAAAGTTCGATTCCTCCTCTCGGACACCCCATTCCTTTGTGGTGTTCCAGGAGGAGTGAGTTGTGAAACAATTCCACAATCTCTCAAATGATCACTGAATTCTTGGCTTAAGTATTCTCCTCCACGATCTGATCGAAGAGCCTTTATACTTTTGTCAAGTTGATTATGTACTTCATTTTGGAATTCTTTGAACCTTTCAAAAGATTCCGACTTGTGTCTCATTAAATAGACATAGCCATACCTACTGAAATCATCAGTGAAGGTAATGAAGTATCGAAAATTTCCTCTGGCACTTGTGCTTATTGGACCGCACACATCTGTATGTATAAGGCCCAATAGGTCACTGGCCCTTTCATTTTGTTTGTTGAAAGGGGCCTTAGTCATTTTGCCCAGTAAACAAGATTCACATTTCTCACATGATTCATAATCAAATGAGCCCAGAAGCCCATCACTATGGAGCTTTTGGATCCGTTTCTCGTTTATGTGGCCCAAACGACAATGCCAAAGAAATGTCTGATTCGTATCATTTGATTTGAATCTCTTGGTGTTAATGTTATAGATTGGCGTGCTTTGGTTTAAAACATAAAGCCCATTCTCTAATGGGCTGCTACCATAAAATATATCATTGTAATCAAAAGAACAACATTTATTCTTAATTGAAAACTGATATCCTTCTACATCCAAAACATGAATAGAAATAATATTTCTGCTTATAGCAGGTACATAGTAGCAATTATTAAGTTTAAAAACCAAACCAGAAGGTAAAGACAAGTTATATGTTCCTACGGCTAATGCAGCAACTCTTGCTCCATTCCCCACGCGTAGGTCCACTTGCCCCTTTTCCAACTTCCTACTGTTGCTTAGGCCCTGCATATTTGTACAAATATGAGCACCACAACCGGTATCCAATACCCAAGAAGTAGAACCAGAAGTAATAACATTTACTTATATAACATAAATACCTGAAGATGAAGTCTCAAAAGTCTTCTTCTTCTTCTTCTCTTCCAAGAATTTGTTGCAGTTTCTCTTCCAATGTCCAGGCTCTTTACAGTAATGGCACTTATCAGTCACAGATGGGCCAGGCTTGGGCTTAGGGGGTGGCGCAGGCGCGTCCTGGTTCTCAACCTGGACGGCCTTGCTCTTTCCCTTACCTTTGCCAAGTTTCTTAAACTTCTTACCTCCTTGTACCATAAGTACATTTGGAGTGCCCTTCTTGATGTTAGGCTCAGCTGTCTTGAGCATGCCATGCAGTTCAGTCAACGTCTTCGTCAAGTTATTCATGTTATAGTTCATAACAAACTGATCATAACTTGACTGCAGTGACTGCAGAATGATGTCAGTAGCCAACTCTTGGCTAATGGGACAATCCAGCCTCCCCAGGTTATCAATATAACCCATCATCTTAATGACATGAGGACTGACTGGACCGTCCTTTGGTAGCTTGCATTCAATGAGAGATTTAACCGTCTGGTACCTCTCAGTTCGTGCTTGCTCCTGAAACATACTTTTCAGGCTAGTGATCATCTCCACTGGCGACTCCACGTTCTCGTATTGCTTTTGCAAATCCGAGTTCATGGTAGCCAACATGAGACAATTCACATCGACCACATCATTAGAGTGCTTATCCCAAGCACTCCTTTCTGCATGTGGAGCATTGGCTCTCGGTTTTTCAGGGAGAACAGTTTCCAGGACATAGTCCCTTTTCTCCTGCTTGAGAACAATTCTCAAGTTCTGATACCATTCGAGAAAATTCGATCCAGTTAACTTGTCCTTCTCAAGGACGGATCGCAGGAAGAAAGAGTTATTATGAGTGTTAGTCATAGCTGAGAACAAAGAAAAGGTAAGAGGTTTAGTTATGATGTTCAAGAAATGAGAAGTCTTAACTTTTAAGAAACTCGCATTATATTCAAACAATGTTTCCTCAGATGAATATAATGATCCAAGACCCATACTTCACTAAATTCAAGTGAGCCACTGGCTATCACTCAACTTTAGCTATCTAGGTAAGCAACAACTTTGCTAGTTATATCCAATATAACTCTTGGTTGTGGATTGACATCTTATGTCCAATCCACCTGATGTCTCTGAGCCCAAAACGATTTTGATGGCCCAGTCAAGTAAACCAATATCTTCAGTCATGTAATTGTCGATGTCTTGCACTGCAAGTCCATCAACACGATTACCTCTGTCTTACTCATGAAATTGTGGACATCTTGCACTGCAAGTCTATCGCACAATTAAATGGGTCTTGACAGTTGACAAGATTGGAAGGACATCAAGTATCACTTGATATTTGGTTGAGGAACGGAACCTTTTAAAACGTTCAGTTTTATTATGTTTTAATTCTTCTAATTAAATGATTTGTCTTGGTTTGGTTCTGTGGTTTCAGGTTCCATAACCTAAACCATCGAATCTTGTGTCGACCGACACTACTTTAGTGTCGATCGATGGAAATTAACCAAAAACAATCTGCGATAACCGATCAATCCAATTGATCCGGTTTTGAGTACCGGTCTGTGTCGATCGATGCCAACCCAATCGCAATCAACCATTCTTAGCGTTTAACCATCATTAACCAAGCTCGATAACCGGTCCAATCCAATTGAACCGATTCATCAATCTAGCGAGGTGTGTGTCGACCGACACAACTATTGTGTCGATCGACACTAGGCGAAACATAAGTTTTATTCGGGTTTTCGCCTTGTGTCGATCGATGCCGGATTGGCATCGATCGACACCATGCGAAAACCCCTAAATTTTATTCGGGTTTTCGCCCTGTGTCGATCGATTCCGGATTGGCATCGATCGACACCATGCGAAAAAAAACCCTAAAACGTTTTCGAACAGAACCCTAAACTAGGTTTTTCATGAAAACGAATTTTAGCAAGTTTGTATCAACCATACACAGATTCAGATTCAACTAATCTAATCAACATGCTACAGGTTCAATGGAACCCTAAAGCTCTGATACCACTGAAGGAATTTCTAGCAGTTCTAATCAGGATTAGCAACCCTAGTCTGAATTCCGAGCCTAGGATCTAAGGTTCATATAATTGAATCTATGGGATCTCAGATTTACCTGGTGATTTGCAGCGGAAGTTTTAGCAGATAATCGAGATCACGAAGCACCTCAAACGTTGTGCCTCTACTGGTATCCACACGCACACAAACTGGACAGGAGGGATGCTAGTGCCTTTAGAGATCCAATCTCTTCAGAGGTTTCTATTCAAGTTCTGGTGGCTGTTAATTAGGTTAGAAATCAGTTTAGGTCGACCATATATCTTATATATGTCGACTTAAACCATAACGGAATTAACCAACGATTAAACCGAATTAATCTGATTAATCCGCGAGTTGCATCGATCGATGCACTATCTGCATCGATCGACACTGCCCCATAATATTGATATCGAATGCATATCAAATATGCATTCACTAGATCATTACATTAATGATCAACCTCGTCTTTAACGTCCAGTTTGCTTAGGTGTGTGACCCTGTAGGATCATATAACACTAGCAATGAGTTCTCAACTCATTGATCATAAGTGGCTTCTAGCAAAGCGTATGACTACCTAGTGTTATGTGATTGTCTCATCTCGACTATTCGACTTTCACTTAGAGCAAGTACAATAGATTTCAGGACATTCCCAACACATAGATTTCATGGGTCCTTTTCCCTCATCATATGGGAATAAGTTCATTCTGGTTGTTGTGGACTATGTGTCTAAGTGGGTGGAAGCAATAGCTAGTCGAACCAATGAATCTTCGGTGGTTATTAAGCTGTTTAAGACCATCATATTCCCTAGATTTGGAGTACCTCGGATAGTGATTAGTGATGGAGGATCTCATTTCATTAATAAGGTCTTCGAGAAGCTGCTACAGAAGCATGGAGTTCATCACCGAGTTGCTACTCCTTATCACCCTCAGACTAGTGGACAAGTCGAGGTCTCTAACAGACAGATCAAGGAGATCTTAGAGAAGACATTTGGGAAGACAAGGAAGGATTGGGCAGCAAAGCTGGATGATGCACTATGGGCTTACCGTACTGCATTCAAAACACCACTTGGGACTACTCCATTCCATTTGTTGTATGGAAAAGCATGTCATCTGCCAGTAGAGCTTGAGCACAAAGCAGCATGGGCTGTGAAGCAGATGAACTTCGATAAGTCTGCTGCAGAGAGAAGATTGGTGTAGCTTAATGAATTGGATGAGATTAGGCATTTTGCTTATGAGAACTCAAAGTTATACAATGAGAGGACCAAAGATTATCATGACAAGAAGATTGTCTCTAGACAATTTGAGCCTAATGATCAGGTACTCTTGTATAACTCTCGTTTGTAATTGTTTCCAGGTAAGCTGAGATCGAGGTGGTCTGGTCCTTTCACGATCAAGGAGGTACGTCCTTATGGAGCTGCCATCCTAACCAGCCAGGTAAGTAATGTACTGTCAATGGACAGAGGGTGAAACACTATTGGGTTAAGGCCGAGATTCCGAGAGGTCAGATTCTGCCTCTGGATAATGCACCTTATGCCTGATTCAGCTGAAAGGTCAAGCTAATGACCTTAAAAGAGCGTTGAGTGGGAGGCAACCCACTGCTAGGTTCGTTTTTGTTTTCATTTTTTGTTTTTGATTTGGTGTTTTTGATTTTTTGCTTTTGTGTGTTCAAAGCCGAGAGAAACAGGCAGAATCGCATTGCATCGATCGACACACATTGTGCATCTGTCGATGCATTTGCGATTTACGGTTTACCGGTTCAATTGCGGATCAGACACCGGTTATCTACTTAACCATGGGCATAATCGCCTTGCATCGATCGACACCTCTATGGCATCGATCGACGCAGGCCGACGACAGGTAAGTGTTATGATCCTTTTCGGTTTGTTTCATTCCGACTTATTTTCTCGCCGATCGTTAGCTTGACACTACTGGGGACAGTGTGTTTCAAGTGTGGGGGAAGTAGATACTGACGAACGCTTTTGTTTTCTTAGAGTCAGTCCTATTTTCAAAATTTTGTTTTATTGAGTCAAAACAGTTTACGTAAGAAACAGTGAATTTTTGAGAAGTTAACAACATTTGCAGGAACTTAAGTGACCATTGGGATGAAGTTGCAGGATCAATCTATGACTATTAGAAAACCCCAACAAAGAACAGCCTACTGAGAACACCCACATCACTTCAGGTATCAGAGGATCCTTTACTGACTTCACCCTTAATTTGACTTAATTTTCTCACCTAAGGGCTTGGTATACCTTGAGTCGGATTCCTTTGTTAGTTCTGACACAGCCTGTAAATATGTCCAAGTAAGGTTCCCTTCTCCCCTTCTCTTAAAGTAAAAAAAAAATAGAATAATAAACTGAGGATGAGCTACTAGCTCCGAAGTGGTCACAGAGTGGTAGCTACCACTATTACCTCCTGTGCATTCATGGAATGTGTCCAAAGTACACCCCATAACGGGAAGAGCACTGAATAAAAAAAATATAATGATACCCAATGGGGAAAAATCAGTTACTAAGGAAGGGAAAAGAGAAGAAAGGAACCAGAAAAAGATAGTATGGTGGTCTAGAGCTAACAGAGTAAGAATCCATGTGCCCTTTGATCGATAATCCTTAGGTGAGACCGCACTTAATAGCTTATAGAAGTCAGTAGGGTGAATTTGAATGCTTGAATGTGATTGTGGAGTTTACTCAGGACAGTTGCTAAGTGTGGGGGAAGTATATGTTGGTCTTGATGTCTTGCAGGTGATTCTTGCAGTGGCTTACTAAGGGGAATCTGAGTGTTGTTGCTTCTAAGATGAAAAGAGTTTCTGAAAGTTTTCAAACCTCTTTGCTACATTTTAGTTCTCTGTTTTGCTTGAGGGCAAGCAAAGGCTAAGTGTGGGGGAGTTGATATACCATAGATTTTAGGGCTTTTAACCATGGTATATGTCTTATTTATCGAGTCTTTTGTTATGTTTTTGAGTCTTTTAGGTGTGTTTACAGGTCTAGGCACGTTTGGAGCGGAGTTGGAGATTATGGAGCATTTTGGAGCATTTTGGAGATTTAACCCGAGAGATAGATTTCACTGTCCAAAACAGAGGATTGCATCGATCGACACAACATGTGCATCAATTGACACACGAGCGAGATGGGCCTTCCTCGGCGAGTTTAATGAAGAATCCTGAAATTGCAGATTTGCCCAGATGTTCCAGTATTTACAAAGAAGCCCCAAGACGTGATTAGGCTTATATAATTAGGTTTTTACATAACACTTTTCATACGCTTTCATACTTTGAGCTGAGAGTTTTTAGAGCTTTTTGGGGCTGATCTGAACCTGTATTGCTTCCTGCTTTTGGAGAAGATTTCGAACCCCTTTGTTTCTTACTCTTTATTTATGCAATTTATTTATTCTATGATTATGTTTTCATTAATCATGTCTGAGTAGATTCATAGTTAGGTTTAGGGATTCTCGTTAGGGATTTCATGACTTGCTAGATTTGTTTATTCAGTTAAGGATTTATATCATATTTGTTCTTCAACCTGAATTGTACTTAACACTAGTTTCTAACCTGATCACTTAGAATCTAGACTCTAGGTTATTAAATTGACACGAAAGTGTGATTTAGAATCTGAACTATTTAGGTTGAGCAATTGAATTACTCGCAAAGAAATTTGGTTTAATTGAATTGTGAACATATCGAACTTGCACTTAAGGCTAGTTTAATCTGTTAGGAATTGCAAAAAAAATTGGATTTCTGCTATTTGACTTAGAGAATTCTCGCAACGAAAGTTGGTTAGTTCTATATCCGTGTTTGAGTTCTAGAACCGAACTTAATTTGATCCTGACTGATTATCGGATCTGCTTGTCTGATTTACTGAGAACTCCCTAGACTTAGCGCTTTTAGTTGATTGCTTACAAACCACTCCTGCTACCTGATTTACTTTTCTGTTTGCTATTTAGTTTCTCATTACTTTCTCCTAGCTTAACTTGACGTTCTATAATCTATCGTGTGACCGAGAGTCTCTGTGGGATTCGATACCTTTTATACTATAATTCCATTAACTGTGCACTTGCAGTAGAATAGGATTAAAACTTAGACCCTATCACTAGCTCAACCAGTGCCTTAGTTCCTGCCAAAAATGGATCAGTGTTTAAGGATATAGAATTCTTGATGAATGTATTGTAAACTTTGATGAATAAGATAAGTGGAGTCATCTAGGTCTAATCAATGTGGGAATGTTACGGGTAGTGTCATTGGATTGATGAGCTACATTCCTGAGATTGTGAAGAAATTCTACACTAATCTTCATGAGAATCGCCCAACTAACTCAAACAAAGGAGTACACATCTTTTTGCGTAATGATAGGTCAAGAATTATCCCTATTCTAACTGCAAGTGCATAGTGATGCGAATGTAGTACTTAGGGTATCGAATCCACAGAGACTCTAGACTCTTGCGATAGATTATAGAATTTCAGGTTAAGCTAGGTGAATGATGAAGAAAGCAGTAAATCAAACAGCAAAAAAGTAAATAGATCGGTTTGTAAGCAAGAAGGCAAAGCATTAGGTCAAGGGAGTTCTCAGGAAATCAGGAACATAGGCAATCAATCAATCGGGATCTAAATAAGAACTGTTCTAGAACTGGAATCACGGAAGTATAAGAAACCAACTTTCGTTGTGAATCCTATCTATGTCTAACAACCTAGCAAGCCAACTTTCGTTGCGAATTCTAGAGTTCTAAACAAGCATTAATCTCAAGTTCTTTCGTTCACAATTCTCCTAAACCAAATTTCTTTGCGAGTAGATCGAATTGCTCATCTAGGTTCTTTCTAGCTAATTAACCAACTGTCGTTGTGGAAATCAACCTAACATCAATAATCTAAGTGGCCAATTCAGATTAAGCATTAAGAACAACCCTAGATGAAGAACTAACAGATATGAATCCCTACAGATTTATCAACCTATAATTCTATGAAATCCCTAATGAGAATCCCTAAACCTAACTGGTAAACTACTCAGACATGATCATCGAAACAGAAGACATCATGAATAGAAAACCAAATATCATAAAACAGATAAAGAATCTGGAGTTCAAAATCCTCTCTCTTTCAAGAACAAGATCAGTCCCTCTCTCTCTGAAATAAAATAAAGCGTAGTAAAGCGTAGCCTAAACAATAGCTTAAAAACCCTAATATAATGATCTAAACTCGGTTGGGGCTTCTTTGTAATTATAGAAACTTCTGGGCTTGAGTTTCAAATTTCCAAACTCTTCATAAACTCGCCAAGAATAAGTCTGTGTCGACCTTGTGTCGATCGATGCACATTTTGTGTCGATCGACACAGGTCTGTGAAATCGCCAGTGAACTCTATCTCTCGGGTAAATACTCCAAAATGCTCCAAAATACTCCATAATGTCCAAATCCACTTCAAACGTGTCTAGACCTGAAAACATAGATAAAAGGACTCCAAAAGACTCTAAAAGACTCGATAAGGAGACATATACCATGGTTAAAAACCCTAAAATCTATGGTATATCAACTCCCCCACACTTAGATCTTGCTTGCCCTCAAGCAAGTAAAGAACGAAAATATAAGAGAAGAAGTTTGAAAACACAGAAACTCATTTCGTCCTAGGAACTTTCGCATTCGCATTCACTTAGTAAGCCACTGAAAACATTCCTACAGAACTCAAGACCACAATGTACTTCCCCCACACTTAGCAACTGTCCCAAGTAAACTCCACAATCAAGTTAGGACATTCAAGTTCACCACAACAGTCTCTGTATACAATTAGGTGCAGTCTCACAGAGGGATTATCGAATCAAAGGACACATGGACTCAACCTATTAAGTATCTGACCACCAAACTGTCGGTTTCTGGTTTTTTTCTTTTCCCTTTCTCCCTTAGCACTGATTTTTCCCCACTGGGTATCATTTTATTTTTTCTATCAGTGCTCTTCCCTTTTTATTGGGGTTTAACTTTGGATCTTTCCATGGATACACATGAGGTAATAGGGGTTTCTACCACTCCCGTGACCACTTCGAAGCTACTAGTTTATCCTCGGTTTTTATCTTCTTTTTTTTTTTTTACTTTCAAAGGAGGGGAAAATCAGAAACCGTACTTAAGAACAGGATCACAGGCTGTGCCAAACACATCAAAGGAATCCGACCCAAAGATTACCAAGCCCCTAAGCGAGAAATTTAAGTCAAGATTAAAGTGAGACTAGTAATGGATCCTCTGAATACCTGGTTAGATATGGGTGTCCTTGATAAGTAGATCTATTTGGGGTTTTCTAATAGTCATAGAGGTCCTGCAAGTCTGTCCAATGGTCACTTAGTTCCTGTTCCAGCGAAACATTTCCTCGAAAAATCATAGTTTCATACAACTTTTGGCTCAATAAAACAATTTTGGACTGACTTTAAGAAAACAAAAGCGTGCGTCAGTAGCTACCTCCCCCACACTTGAACTACACTGTCCCCAGTGTAATAAAAGCATGAGCTCGGTGAAAGAATAATCAAATTGAAAAACAATCCGAAAAGTTGCAGAATGCTTACCTGTTGTCGCCCTGCGTCGATCGATTCCACAAGGGTGTCGCTCGATGCAAGGCAAATATGCTCGCGGTTATCTAAATAACCGGTGTCTGAACCGCAATCAAATCGGCTAACCAGAAATCGCAACTCTGTCGACCGATGCACTCAGTGTGTCGATCGATGCAGTGCGATTTTGTTGTTTCTCTCGGCTTTGAACACACAAAAGCAGAAAATCAAAAACACCAAATCAAAAGCGAAAAATGAAAACAAAAATAAACCTAACAGTGGGTTGCCTCCCACTCAGCGCTTGTTTAAAGTCAATAGCTTGACTATGGGATATGAGATCGGACTTTATGGGGGATTCAACAGAGACTTTGAGTGTCTCTGCGAATATCTCTTCATCCAAGGTGGCGTATAAGCATTCGGATCATGAGATCTCCCAAGGAACGAAGGAGTAGAACCAGGGCGGGAGCGAAGCTTGGGTGGGATTCTGTGTTTTCATGCATTCAAAGCAATGCGATTAGGAGGTTTAAGCTTAGATGATTTGGGCCTTATCTTTGGTGGAAATGAGATGTCTGGAGCTTTCTGCTTATGAGCAGTTGCAGGCACTGCAGATGTTAGAGCAAGTTCAGAATGAACTGCCATCTTCTCCTCTCCAATTGGAACCTCTGGTTCCACCTCAACACTGAAGCTATGTCCATCAATGGTGGCTCTCTGCTTCCTGTCCATCTCGAACTGCAATGGCTTATCTCCCAGTTGGAGATCAATCAGACCACGTCTCACATCATCACAGCTCCCGCAGTAGCTAAAAATGATCTTCCAAGCAGCAAAGGATCATCTAGCTCAACATTGTACTTCAGTACAAAGTCTGTTGGAATTAACTAGTTTCCAATTCTGATAGGTACATCCTCAAGAACACCTTCGGGTACCTCTTTGATAGATCAGCTAGGATGAGAGAGATCCTAGTAGGCTGAAATTCCATAAGTCCCAATCTCTTAGCCACAGAGTATGGCATGAGATTCAGACCAGATCCTAAATCACACATAGAATGCTTGAATCTGCCCTTAGAGATGGAACAGTCAAGAACAAAGACCCCTGGGTCTGGAAGCTTCTCTGAAATCTGAATCAGCTGCTTTTCCATCACTTTCATGCAATTAGCTTCGTATAGCTCCTGTTTGGACAATTTAGGAGGCTTAGAATGTGGTAATTGAGGCTCAAAGACTCGTTCTGAGACTGTTGCAGAGTTCTGGTCCCGTCTGCGATCTGTGTTGATCGATGCACGTTGTGTGTCGATCGACACAAGGCGATTTCGAGCAATTTCATCAGACGTATCGGGACTGTGTCGATCGATGCATGAGGTGTGTCGATCGATGCTTGTCTCAGACAGACAGAATTCATCCAGAAAATCCGAGATTATGCTCTCTTCTTCTTCCAGCAAGTCAATCTCATCTCCCGTGATCACAGCATTGACAGATCTGTTATGTTCAGCTCTCTTAGCTTCATTTTGCTTCTGTATTGCTCCAGTTGTTTGTTGAATCTGGATATTTAGCTCCTTCGCATATGTGCTCAAAGATTCAAACTTCCCGTTCAAATTTTCATATAATGCATCTATCTTTGAGTTAAAGGTCACAACGATCTGTTGTTGTCCCTCAAGAAACTGCTCCATCATGGTTTCTAATCTGCTCTTATATGTAGGTGCAGGCGGTGCTTGGTAAGAAGAAACACCATAGTTCCTCGAGAAGGAGTTACTCTGTTGCTGGAAGGGTTTCTGAAAAGCAGATTCCTGATTTTAGAATCCAGTCCCTCCAACGTAGTTGATAGCTTGTTGCGCATACTTTCCCAATAGAAGACTATGCAGAGAGTCAACTTTGTTCTTCAGCCCAGCTATCTGTGTGTTGTCAATCCCTGAGCCGAAAATATCATTCCGACACATCGTCCTTACGATCTCTTCTTGGTGCTTCCGCGAAACTGTGTCGATCGGTGCAAGCAGAGCGTCGATCGATGCAATGTGAAAACTATGACGATCGACACACAGGACCGTGTCGATCGATGCAAGGCGAACAGGCGTACCTGAATTGCAAGAAAAAGAAAAAAGAAAAAAAAATTAGAAATCAAAAACAAAAACGAAAAACCTAGTCTAAACCCTAAGTTCATGTTGGGATAGTGTCCTGAAATCACACTTGTACTCACTCCTGTGATAGTTGTGTGTCGATATCAGACATTCGTATAATACTGGGTTTTGCAATGCTTTGCTAGAAGCCTCTTGCAATCTGTAGGTCGTGGATTTACTACCAGTATTATATGATCCTATAGGGTCACACACCTAAGCGAACTGGAAGCTACGACATGGGAATGATCATTGTGGCAATGATCATATTATGTGTATTGAAATACACATAAGATTCGAGATAATGGTGTTGTGTCGATCGACACAGCTTGTGTGTCGGTCGACACAGTTCGGTTTTTCCGAACAGGCTTTTCGGGTTATGGCTTAATTGAGTCTGGCCCGTTAAGCAAGTTGAGGTCGAATAAACTCGTTTTAGTTCGACCTAAACGAATGAGCCGTCAAGTTTTCAAGTGAGAAACACTAGACACACCAGAGAGAATCGATCCCGTTGATCCGGCACTAGCATCCCGTTTCCAGTGAAGCGTGCGTGTGTATCTGGTAGAGGCAAGGCGTTTGTGTTGCTCCACTGATCTCGTTCACCATCTCAATTCCGCTGCCAGAAAGGTAAGAACGAGGTTGGTTTTCATTCAATATATCAAACCCTAGATCCATAGGGATCCAACAGTGGTATCAGAGCGTGTTAGGGTTTAGCTATTGAATATGATGCAAATTAATTCGAATCCTGATGTTGTTGAATTGATTTTTGCATGTTCAAATCGTGTTTTCAAGTTATATTCTCGGTTTTGTTCTGTTTGAAAAGACGAAGAATTGATGAAAACGCATTGTGTCGATCGACACAAAGCGTGTGTCGGTCGACACGCCGCGGCTGAACGCGTTAAAATTTTAGGGTTATCGCAGGGTGTCGATCGACACAAAGCGTGTGTCGGTCGACACAGAGCGAAAATCCGTAAATAATTTTAGGGTTTCGATCTGAGATCGAATACCCGTATTCCTGCTGCGTCGATCGATACACTGGGTGTGTCGGTCGACACAGGCAAAGAAGGTTGATAGACCGGTTCAATTGGATTGAACAGGTTGGATCGCTCGGTTAATTTTGATTAACCAAATTGGTTCTGGTTTGGTCATATCGATCGACACACAGTGTGTGACGATCGACATGGACTATTAAACCGAACTGGTTCAATTGGATTGAATCGGTTATGTAAATTCGATTCGGTTAGACCGGTTATCGAAGAGCGGTTTAAATTTGATTGCATCGATCGATACCAATGGCTGGAGTCGATCGATACAATGCTCGCAGACATGCTAGTTGGACTACATATTTGCATATACCAGAACAATTTAATCCTAAAAGTTGTAGATGAATCTAAACTAAATAAACTGAATGTTTTAAATAAATAAATAAATCCTTGAATGTATATTGGATATGCATCAAGATAAATCGGTTCTTTTCCTCAACTAAATATCAAGTGATCTTGATGTCTTGCCCGATCTTGTCTACTGTCAAGACTCGTGTCGCTGATTGGATAGTCTTGGAGTCCTTGGTATCCACAGCTACATGAGTAAGGCAGGTGATCATTGATAGACTTGCAGTGCGACTGTCAATGATCACAAGACCGAAGAGATTGGTTTACTTGACTGGGCCATCAGAAGTTCTGGGCCCAGAGACATCGGAGTGGATATGACATGGATTGTCTTACCTGCGACCAAGAGTTGTACTGGGTACAATTAGCAATGATTTGCTTACCTGGATGACTAAATTTTGGGTGATGGCGAGTCGTCCACTCGAATTTTGGTGATCTGAGGATCTTGGTTCATTGTATTCATATGAGGAAACATAGTTATGAATACAATGCGAGTTTTCTTATTAGATAAGATTTCTCATTTCCTTGAGCATTATAACTAAAACCTTTACCTCTTTTAATTGCAGCTATGTCTGTCACAAATCACATCAACACTTTCTCACTAAGATCCGTCCTTGAGAAGGACAAGTTAAATGGATCTAATTTCTTGGAATGGTATCGGAACCTGAGAATAGTTCTCAGGCAAGAGAACAAGGAATATGTCCTTGAAAGAATTCTCACCGAGAGGCCACGTTCCAATGCTCCGCAGACAGAAAAGAATGCTTGGGATAAGCATTCAGCGGATGTCAAAGATGTTACTTGTCTAATGCTGGTGACCATGAACTCTGAGCTGCAGAAGCAATATGAGAACGTGTTGTCACCCATTGAGATGATTAACAGCCTGAAAGCTTTGTTTCAGGAGCAAGCTCGCACAGAGAGATACCAGACGGTTAAATCTCTCATGGATTGCAAGCTGGCTAAGGACAGTCCAGTAAGTCCTCATGTCCTTAAAATGATGGGTTACATTGATAACCTGGGGAAACTGGACTGTGCCATTAGCCAGGAGCTGGCCACTGACATGATTCTGCAGTCATTGCCGTCGTGTTTTGATCAGTTCATTATGAACTACAACATGCAAAACATGACTAAGACATTGACTGAGTTGCACGGTATGCTGAAGACAGCAGAACCGAATCTCAAGAAGGCTACTCCCAGTGTCCTGATGGTACAAGGGGGTAAAAGGTTTAAGAAACCTAAGAAGGATAAGGGAAAGACCCAGGTTGTCGAGACTGAAAGTCAAGACAAGCCCAAGCCCAAGCCCAAATCCGGGCCTTCTGTTGAGGATAAGTGCAACTACTGCAAGCAGTTGGGGCATTGGAAAAGAGACTGCAAGAAGTTCAAGGAAGATTACAAGAAGCTGAAGAAGACGTATGATGCGTCTGACTCAGGTATTTATGTTATCGAACTTAATGTTATATCTTCTAGTTCTACTTCGTGGGTATTGGATACCGGCTGCGGTGCTCACATTTGTACTGATGTGCAGGCACTAAGAAACAGTAGAACGCTGAAGAAAGGACAAGTGGAGCTACGAGTCGGGAATGGAGCTAAGGTTGCTGCACTGGCCGTAGGCACCTATGAATTGTCTTTACCTTCGGGCATGATTTTAGCTTTGAATAATTGCTACTTTGTACCTGCGACAAGCAGAAACATAATTTCAGTTTCCGTTTTGGATTTGGAAGGTTTTGATTTTGCTGTTAAGAATAAAGTTTGTTCTTTTAATCGTGATGGTACATTTTATGGTAGCGCCCCATTAGAAAATGGGTTATATGTTTTAAATCAAGAAATGCCTGTCTTTAACATAAATACAAAGCGGTTTAAGTCAAATGACGAAAACCCGACTTTCTTATGGCATTGTCGTTTGGGCCATATCAATGAGAAACGCATCCAAAGGCTCCATCGAAATGGGCTTCTGGGCTCATTTGATTTTGAATCATGTGAGAAATGCGAATCTTGCTTGGTGGGCAAAATGGCTAGAGCCCCTTTCAACAAACCAAATGAAAGGGCCAGTGACTTGTTGGGCCTTGTTCATACTGATGTATGTGGGCCGATGAGTACTGTTGCCAGAGGAAATTACAAGTACTTCATTACCTTCACTGATGATTTCAGTAGGTATGGCTATGTCTACTTGATGAGACACAAGTCAGAATCCTTTGATAGATTCAAGGAATTCAAGAATGAAGTACAGAACCAACTTGGCAACTTGTACTCACTCCTGTGATAGTTGTGTGTCGAGATCAGACATTCGTATAATACTGGGTTTTGCAATGCTTTGCTAGAAGCCTCTTGCAATCTGTAGGTCGTGGATTTACTACCAGTATTATATGATCCTATAGGGTCACACACCTAAGCGAACTGGAAGCTACGACATGGGAATGATCATTGTGGCAATGATCATATTATGTGTATTGAAATACACATAAGATTCGAGATAATGGTGTTGTGTCGATCGACACAGCTTGTGTGTCGGTCGACACAGTTCGGTTTTTCCGAACAGGCTTTTCGGGTTATGGCTTAATTGAGTCTGGCCCGTTAAGCAAGTTGAGGTCGAATAAACTCGTTTTAGTTCGACCTAAACGAATGAGCCGTCAAGTTTTCAAGTGAGAAACACTAGACACACCAGAGAGAATCGATCCCGTTGATCCGGCACTAGCATCCCGTTTCCAGTGAAGCGTGCGTGTGTATCTGGTAGAGGCAAGGCGTTTGTGTTGCTCCACTGATCTCGTTCACCATCTCAATTCCGCTGCCAGAAAGGTAAGAACGAGGTTGGTTTTCATTCAATATATCAAACCCTAGATCCATAGGGATCCAACAGTGGTATCAGAGCGTGTTAGGGTTTAGCTATTGAATATGATGCAAATTAATTCGAATCCTGATGTTGTTGAATTGATTTTTGCATGTTCAAATCGTGTTTTCAAGTTATATTCTCGGTTTTGTTCTGTTTGAAAAGACGAAGAATTGATGAAAACGCACTGTGTCGATCGACACAAAGCGTGTGTCGGTCGACACGCCGCGGCTGAACGCGTTAAAATTTTAGGGTTATCGCAGGGTGTCGATCGACACAAAGCGTGTGTCGGTCGACACAGAGCGAAAATCCATAAATAATTTTAGGGTTTCGATCTGAGATCGAATACCCGTATTCCTGCTGCGTCGATCGATACACTGGGTGTGTCGGTCGACACAGGCAAAGAAGGTTGATAGACCGGTTCAATTGGATTGAACAGGTTGGATCGCTCGGTTAATTTTAATTAACCAAATTGGTTCTGGTTTGGTCATATCGATCGACACACAGTGTGTGACGATCGACATGGACTATTAAACCGAACTTGTTCAATTGGATTGAATCGGTTATGTAAATTCGATTCGGTTAGACCGGTTATCGAAGAGCGGTTTAAATTTGATTGCATCGATCGATACCAATGGCTGGAGTCGATCGATACAATGCTCGCAGACATGCTAGTTGGACTACATATTTGCATATACCAGAACAATTTAATCCTAAAAGTTGTAGATGAATCTAAACTAAATAAACTGAATGTTTTAAATAAATAAATAAATCCTTGAATGTATATTGGATATGCATCAAGATAAATCGGTTCTTTTCCTCAACTAAATATCAAGTGATCTTGATGTCTTGCCCGATCTTGTCTACTGTCAAGACTCGTGTCGCTGATTGGATAGTCTTGGAATCCTTGGTATCCACAGCTACATGAGTAAGGCAGGTGATCATTGATAGACTTGCAGTGCGACTGTCAATGATCACAAGACCGAAGAGATTGGTTTACTTGACTGGGCCATCAGAAGTTCTGGGCCCAGAGACATCGGAGTGGATATGACATGGATTGTCTTACCTGCGACCAAGAGTTGTACTGGGTACAATTAGCAATGATTTGCTTACCTGGATGACTAAATTTTGGGTGATGGCGAGTCGTCCACTCGAATTTTGGTGATCTGAGGATCTTGGTTCATTGTATTCATATGAGGAAACATAGTTATGAATACAATGCGAGTTTTCTTATTAGATAAGATTTCTCATTTCCTTGAGCATTATAACTAAAACCTTTACCTCTTTTAATTGCAGCTATGTCTGTCACAAATCACATCAACACTTTCTCACTAAGATCCGTCCTTGAGAAGGACAAGTTAAATGGATCTAATTTCTTGGAATGGTATCGGAACCTGAGAATAGTTCTCAGGCAAGAGAACAAGGAATATGTCCTTGAAAGAATTCTCACCGAGAGGCCACGTTCCAATGCTCCGCAGACAGAAAAGAATGCTTGGGATAAGCATTCAGCGGATGTCAAAGATGTTACTTGTCTAATGCTGGTGACCATGAACTCTGAGCTGCAGAAGCAATATGAGAACGTGTTGTCACCCATTGAGATGATTAACAGCCTGAAAGCTTTGTTTCAGGAGCAAGCTCGCACAGAGAGATACCAGACGGTTAAATCTCTCATGGATTGCAAGCTGGCTAAGGACAGTCCAGTAAGTCCTCATGTCCTTAAAATGATGGGTTACATTGATAACCTGGGGAAACTGGACTGTGCCATTAGCCAGGAGCTGGCCACTGACATGATTCTGCAGTCATTGCCGTCGTGTTTTGATCAGTTCATTATGAACTACAACATGCAAAACATGACTAAGACATTGACTGAGTTGCACGGTATGCTGAAGACAGCAGAACCGAATCTCAAGAAGGCTACTCCCAGTGTCCTGATGGTACAAGGGGGTAAAAGGTTTAAGAAACCTAAGAAGGATAAGGGAAAGGCCCAGGTTGTCGAGACTGAAAGTCAAGACAAGCCCAAGCCCAAGCCCAAATCCGGGCCTTCTGCTGAGGATAAGTGCAACTACTGCAAGCAGTTGGGGCATTGGAAAAGAGACTGCAAGAAGTTCAAGGAAGATTACAAGAAGCTGAAGAAGACGTATGATGCGTCTGACTCAGGTATTTATGTTATCGAACTTAATGTTATATCTTCTAGTTCTACTTCGTGGGTATTGGATACCGGCTGCGGTGCTCACATTTGTACTGATGTGCAGGCACTAAGAAACAGTAGAACGCTGAAGAAAGGACAAGTGGAGCTACGAGTCGGGAATGGAGCTAAGGTTGCTGCACTGGCCGTAGGCACCTATGAATTGTCTTTACCTTCGGGCATGATTTTAGCTTTGAATAATTGCTACTTTGTACCTGCGACAAGCAGAAACATAATTTCAGTTTCCGTTTTGGATTTGGAAGGTTTTGATTTTGCTGTTAAGAATAAAGTTTGTTCTTTTAATCGTGATGGTACATTTTATGGTAGCGCCCCATTAGAAAATGGGTTATATGTTTTAAATCAAGAAATGCCTGTCTTTAACATAAATACAAAGCGGTTTAAGTCAAATGACGAAAACCCGACTTTCTTATGGCATTGTCGTTTGGGCCATATCAATGAGAAACGCATCCAAAGGCTCCATCGAAATGGGCTTCTGGGCTCATTTGATTTTGAATCATGTGAGAAATGCGAATCGTGCTTGGTGGGCAAAATGGCTAGAGCCCCTTTCAACAAACCAAATGAAAGGGCCAGTGACTTGTTGGGCCTTGTTCATACTGATGTATGTGGGCCGATGAGTACTGTTGCCAGAGGAAATTACAAGTACTTCATTACCTTCACTGATGATTTCAGTAGGTATGGCTATGTCTACTTGATGAGACACAAGTCAGAATCCTTTGATAGATTCAAGGAATTCAAGAATGAAGTACAGAACCAACTTGGCAAAAGTATCAAAATTCTGCGATCGGATCGCGGAGGAGAATACTTAAGCCAAGAGTTCAGCGACTATCTGAGCGAGTGTGGAATTGTTTCACAACTCACTCCTCCTGGAACACCTCAATGGAATGGAGTGTCAGAGAGGAGAAATCGAACCTTATTAGATATGGTTCGGTCTATGATGAGTCATACTAATCTTCCATTATCCTTTTGGGGATACGCTCTAGAAACGTCTGCGTTTACACTAAATAGGGTGCCATCTAAATCGGTGGATAAGACACCACATGAATTGTGGACTGGGAAAATTCCTAATCTGTCTTTCCTGAGGATTTGGGGTTGTGAAGCTTATGTCAAACGTTTAATCTCTGACAAGCTTGCACCCAAATCAGATAAATGCTACTTCGTTGGTTATCCTAAGGAAACCAAGGCATACTACTTTTACAACCAATCTGAGAACAAAGTATTTGTTGCTCGGGACTGTTCTTTTCTTGAGAGGGAGTTTCTCTCTAAGAAAAACAGTGGGAGTAAAGTACATCTTGAAGAAATTCAAGATGCACAGGAAACTGCTCAACCTGTTGAGGAAGAGCAGCAGTTGGATCCACAAAGTTCTGTGGAACCGGCGCCTGTGGAGCCTGAAGTTCGCAGATCCGGAAGGATCCGTCACGAACCCGAGAGATACTATGGATTTCTCGTAACCAATTCAAATGATCTGATGATCATTGAAGGTGACGAACCAGCGACCTTTGCGGAAGCAATGATGGGCTCGGACTCCGAAAAGTGGCTTGGAGCCTCTAAATCCGAAATGACATCCATGTTAGAAAACCAAGTATGGTCCTTGGTCGATTTAACTAGTGGTGTAAAAGCCATTGAGTGTAAATGGATCTTCAAGAAGAAGATTGACGTGGATGGAAATGTACAGATTTACAAAGCGAGATTGGTGGCTAAAGGTTTCAAACAAATTCATGGTATTGACTATGATGAAACCTATTCCCCAGTAGCTATGCTTAAATCCATTCGGATTCTTCTAGCGATTGCTGCTCATTATGATTATGAGATTTGGCAGATGGATGTTAAAACCGCATTGCTGAATGGTATTCTGGAAGAGGATGTGTACATGACACAGCCTGAAGGTTTTGTCGATCCTAAAAACGCTGGAAAGGTATGCAAACTTCATAAATCCATTTATGGATTGAAGCAAGCATCACGGAGTTGGAATCTTCGTTTTGATGAAGCAGTAAAACAATTCGGTTTCATCAAGAACGAAGAGGAAGCATGTGTATACAAGAAGACTAGTGGGAGCAAAATTGCGTTTCTTGTACTGTATGTCGATGACATACTCCTCCTCGGTAATGACGTTCCGTTGCTTCAGTCTATCAAGACTTGGCTTGGAAGTTGTTTTTCCATGAAAGACATGGGAGAAGCCGCGTACATTCTTGGAATCAGAATCTACAGAGATAGAACTAACAAGCTGATTGGATTGTGCCAGGACACTTATATTGATAAGGTGTTGCACAGATTCAAGATGCAAGATTCCAAGAAGGGCTTCATTCCAATGTCTCATGGCATGAGTCTCAGCAAGAAGCAGTGTCCGGCGACATCTGCTGAGCGAGAACGCATGAATAGGATTCCTTATGCTTCTGCAATAGGATCTATCATGTATGCCATGCTCTGCACTCGTCCAGATGTAGCTTACGCGTTAAGCATGACGAGCAGATACCAATCTGATCCAGGTGAGGAACACTGGACAGCTGTCAAGAATATTCTCAAGTATTTGAGACATACTAAGGATAAATTCCTTGTGTATGGAAGAAGTGATGAACTTGTGGTGAATGGATTCACTGATGCGAGTTTTCAGACAGACAGAGACGATTTCCGATCACAATCTGGATTTGTCTTCTGTCTAAATGGCGGTGCGGTGAGCTGGAAGAGCTCTAAGCAGAATACGTAGCTGATTCCACAACGGAAGCTGAATATGTTGCTGCTTCAGAAGCGGCAAAGGAAGCTGTTTGGATCAAGAAGTTCATGACTGAACTTGGGGTGGTTCCTAGTATCTTGGAGCCAGTGGCTTTATTCTGCGATAACAATGGAGCCATTGCTCAGGCGAAAGAACCCAGGTCACACCAGAAGTCCAAACACGTTGAGAGGAAATATCATTTGATTCGTGATATTGTCAATAGAGATGATGTAAAGATCAGCCGAGTTCCGACAGATGAGAACGTCGCTGATCCTCTGACCAAGTCACTCCCAAGGCCTAAGCATGAGAGTCATACGACTGCTGTAGGCATTAGAGATCTTATGATGTAATCTTGATTCTAGTGGGAGTTTTTGGTTATATTTTAAGTTATAATAAGACGCTCTTGTAAACATTCTTTGGAAGTGTTTCAATGAAATTTGATTTCAGCATTATTTATATTGTGATCTAAATAATGGTCCCAAATAAGTTTATGACATATTATAGGTCATCAAGTTGAGGACTTGATCATGAAACCCTATAAGTCAATGAATTATTTTGTCCCTAGTCGAGGTTGTAGAATTGGGACACTAACAACCGGTAGAGACTAGATTGTGAGGTGACAGTTGGCTAAGTTTCATGGAGCCAATGATATGATTATCGCAGTCAGTCACATAGATATATGTTAGTGAACATATGATCGGACATGACCCGCTAATGAGAAGTCTACAAGATAGTTATATCTGTGTCATAAGAGATTCTCATTACGACTATAGAGTATAGTCCTTAGACCTGAGTTCATCATGCTTTCTTGCATATGAATTGGTACACTTTGACCTTGTCAAACGTCGACCTGTAACTGGCGACTATAACGGCACTGTTCAGGTGTATCATGAAATACGCGTTGAAACAGGGATGGAACAAGATGGAATTTGTCCCTCCTGTATAACGGGAGATAAATATCTCAGGGCCTATCGAAGATTGAATACTGAGAAAATGTGTGGCCGCACTCAAACGAACTGCAGTTCAGTTGTTTGTAATGTTCAGTATGAGATCAGGAGTTCGATAAACACGATGTTGGCTAAATAAGGATGACACTAATCTTGCCTTATGCCAAATCGAGATATAGAGACAAAAGGATTATAGGAATTGGTGATTCCAGTACAAGTGGGAGATTGTTGGGATAGTGTCCTGAAATCACACTTGTACTCACTCCTGTGATAGTTGTGTGTCGAGATCAGACATTCGTATAATACTGGGTTTTGCAATGCTTTGCTAGAAGCCTCTTGCAATCTGTAGGTCGTGGATTTACTACCAGTATTATATGATCCTATAGGGTCACACACCTAAGCGAACTGGAAGCTACGACATGGGAATGATCATTGTGGCAATGATCATATTAAGTGTATTGAAATACACATAAGATTCGAGATAATGGTGTTGTGTCGATCGACACAGCTTGTGTGTCGGTCGACACAGTTCGGTTTTTCCGAACAGGCTTTTCGGGTTATGGCTTAATTGAGTCTGGCCCGTTAAGCAAGTTGAGGTCGAATAAACTCGTTTTAGTTCGACCTAAACGAATGAGCCGTCAAGTTTTCAAGTGAGAAACACTAGACACACCAGAGAGAATCGATCCCGTTGATCTGGCACTAGCATCCCGTTTCCAGTGAAGCGTGCGTGTGTATCTGGTAGAGGCAAGGCGTTTGTGTTGCTCCACTGATCTCGTTCACCATCTCAATTCCGCTGCCAGAAAGGTAAGAACGAGGTTGGTTTTCATTCAATATATCAAACCCTAGATCCATAGGGATCCAACAGTTCAAATCTATCGAAGACTCAAAAGAGTCCCCGGCAACGGCGCCAAAAACTTGATAGGTCTAGAATTATCCCTATTTTAACTGCAAGTGCACAGTGATGCGAATGTAGTACTTAGGGTATCAAATCCACAAAGACTCTAGACTCTTACGATAGATTATAGAATTTCAGGTTAAGCTAGGTGAATGATGAAGAAAGCAGTAAATCAAACAGCAAAAAAGTAAATAGATCGGTTTGTAAGCAAGAAGGCAAAGCGTTAGGTCAAGGGAGTTCTCAGGAATCAGGAACATAGGCAATCAATCAATCGGGATCTAAATAAGAACTGTTCTAGAACTGGAATCACAGAAGTATAAGAAACCAACTTTCGTTGTGAATCCTATCTATGTCTAACAACCTAGCAAGCCAACTTTCGTTGCGAATCTAGAGTTCTAAACAAGCATTAATCTCAAGTTCTTTCGTTCACAATTCCCATAAACCAAATTTCTTTGCGAGTAGATCGAATTACTCATCTAGGTTCTTTCTAGCTAATTAACCAACTGTCGTTGTGGAAATCAACCTAACATCAATAATCTAAGTGGCCAATTCAGATTAAGCATTAAGAACAACCCTAGATGAAGAACTAACAGATATAAATCCCTACAGATTTATCAACCTATAATTCTATGAAATCCCTAATGAGAATCCCTAAACCTAACTGGTAAACTACTCAGACATGATCATCGAAACAGAAGACATCATGAATAGAAAACCAAATATCATAAAACAGATAAAGAAACTGGGGTTCAAAATCCTCTCTCTTTCAAGAACAAGATCAGCCCCTTTCTCTATGAAATAAAATAAAGCGTAGTAAAGCGTAGCCTAAACAATGGCTTAAAAACCCTAATATAATGATCTAAACTCGGCTGGGGCTTCTTTGTAATTATAGAAACTTCTGGGCTTGAGTTGCAAATTTCCAAACTCTTCATAAACTCGGCGAGAATAAGTCTGTATCGACCTTGTGTCGATCAATGCACATTCTATGTCGATCGACACAGGTCTGTGAAATCGCCAGTGAACTCTATCTCTCGGGTAAATATTCCAAAATGCTCCAAAATACTCCATAATGTCCAAATCCGCTCCTAACGTGTCTAGACCTGAAAACATAGATAAAGGACTCCAAAAGACTTTAAAAGACTCGATAAGGAGACATATACCATGGTTAAAAACCCTAAAATCAATGGTATATCACGTAAGCGAATGTATGATTTTTCTCCTGAACTGATCAACTCATGTCTAGAACTCGATCTTTTAAATAAGTCTGAAGCAAAGGCTGAAGTAAGTGATGATGCAGTCACCACTGACACTCTGGCCATTTACCTGACTGAAGGACAAAATAAGAAATGGTCGGGTCTGACTTTTGTGGATCTTCCACCAAAGTTTTCCTTATTTATTTTATTGGCTGCATTCAACTGGTATCCCTCTACTCAAAAGAAACACATCTCCACTAACAGAGCGAGGTTAATCTACAAACTGGCTCATTGGATTCGAAAAGACTTTGGAAAACTTGTGTATCGCCAAGTGCTGAGCCTAGATATTGTTCAGAAAAATGATAGTTGGTGGTTAATCTTCCCTCAGATAACCTCTGCTGTTCTAGAAATGCAACATCCTTCTTGCAACGTTTCTGGTGAAGAACTGATCAGCTTGATATAATAAAAAAATAATCCAAGAAGTAGTGAGGCCATTGTCAAGAAAGAAGCTGAACGAAAGAAGAAGGAAGTTGCTTAAGGGAAACACAAAGTCTCCTCAGCCTCTGAATCAGTTGCTCGTAATGTATCATCTGGTTCCACACCTACTGATCATGTGGAAGTGATGCAGCTTGGCACAAATCAGAGGCCAACTCGCTCTGGTGTAACTCTAGTGTCCATTCATAATGCACTTCAAGACATTGTTGCAGGTATTTAGAGCCTGACTGACATGGTGTTCCATCTCTGAGACATGACTCAAGGTAAGTCTTCAAAATATTTTCCTGACTGTTCTACTAATGTTGTGTGGTTTTAATTTTTGTGCTCTCAACCAGGGGGAGAAAATGGTAAGTCGGTTGTGTACGAAGACTTTGATGAATAATCAGAACAAGAGGAAGAGTCTCCCGAAGGAGATGATGATACTAACGATGTGACCTCGTGTGATGCATAGGTTATGGAGGAGTGACTGAGTGTGGGTTTGTTTTGTTTGTTTTTGGAACTTAGTCACAAATTCTAGAATTCTAGGGGAGTAAGATCAATTTTTAAATTTGCTTTCTGAACATTTTTAACATCCTTCTCTTTGTGTTGAACTTATGGCATGTTTTTAATGAATCAGTTTTTCACATTGATCCTTAATAGATGCTATAGGTTTTTAATCACAATTCTTTTTTCGGCTATGTGCTTGTTTGTGAGTTTTGAAATGCATATACTTGAGAGGCACACAAAGCTAAAAAGGGGGAGATTAAAGATGTAGCGAACTAGATAAGGACATTTGGCTCAATCAACGCTTAGAACACCATGTGGATCAACGGTAAGATCGTCTTGGAGATGACTTGGAGCTGGAGCGAACAAAGGCTTAGGATGCTTGTAGCTGACTAGGACAAGGAAAAAGGAGAGTACCTGAGCTGGAGAAGTATCTTAGAAAAGTATACACACAGAGATATTAATTGGAGAAGATTTAGGAAAATATATATATTTCTAAAATGAGCAAAATGGAAATATTCCTTGGATAGTTAGAAAAGCTGTAAAATTCCTATAATGTATAAATACGTTTTCTGGGGCTTCTGTGAGGGTTACACTTTTTGAGAGATATGTTGCAATTAACAAGGGTTTGAATGTTCTTATAAGGGGAATCAAACACGGATGCTAAGGGTGAATCTAAGGGGCTTTGAGATCAAGTGTAGATCGAAAAGCAAGAGAGACAAGGTTTTTAAGGTGAAAAGTGTAAGTTTGGTTTGCAATAAAGTTTTGAAAAATAATACCATGTGTTACATCTTGTATCAAGTAGATCTCCCTTTTTCATCCCAAACCTTTGACCCTGAAAACCAGTCCACCCAATGTAGTTGACATCCTCTTCTTCGTAGTATTCTTCAGGCTCAAACGTTTCAACTTCTGCAGCAAATTGGACTTGCTTCTTGCTCACAAGAATGTTGTGAACTGAATCAAAATTTGATTCCACCTCAGAAATTTGTTTCCCATCAACATTTCCAGCTTGTCTTTGCCTCTTAAAATCTGTGTTCTTGGTGTTATTACTAAACACCAAGTTCTCAATCAGTACACAAGCTTCTTATGGGGATATAATGTTGAATTCTAATTGCTTTCAGCGTCAAGAAATATTTGATACCTCCTATCCACACCTCTAAAAAATCTACCCAGCAACTGAACCTCAGAGAAACCATGATGTGGACAAACTCTCTAGTACGACCTGAATCGCACCCAAGAAGCCTTGAATGCCTCTGTAGGTCACTGAGTGAACTAAGAATGTTGTTTCTCAAGTCCTTTCATCTCGCATCATCGTAGATGTTCCGCATCAAAGCCTTCTTGGTTTCATCCCAATTGGTAAGAGACCTTGTTGGCAACTGCTTCAACCAATAAGCTTCTTCACCACCAAGAGATTTGTGGGAAGAGCTTGCAAAAGAGGAAATCCTAGATGACTCCATTGTGCTTCATTCTAGTTACCAAGTCCTCGAACCTCTCAATGTGGTCCATAGGATGCTCATGAGACAGTCCATGGAAAGGATGTTGACCAACCAGAGTGTAGTAGGATGGTTTCAGCTAAAAATTGTTCCTCTGAATCGCTGGAAGTCTGATCGCAGACTAGTTCGCATAGAACTCATCAGGCCTGTTGTAATCTCCAAGCGTCCTTCCTCTCGTGACCTGCGTAGCAGCATGCGCGTTAACTTGTGCATGCTCTGCGCCCACTGCAGCAATTGACACGATGGGATTTCCTTCCCCATCTACTTTTTGACCTTGCGCGTTGCCCGCATGACCCTCTTGGTCTCTTAAAACACCAGCCTTGTCCTGTTCCAGTATCACGGTGCAAGTGTTCAACATCTCATATGATTTCTTTGCTTTTTTGTTCGTTCGTTCCAATCTTGCAAGCTCCTGATTCGAAAGAAATAAAAGCACAATGTCTTTGTTGCTCATTGTATCACGATTAGGCATACACCTGAAACACACAAGATAAAAATATACTTAAATATCGGAGACTCAAAGAGTCCCCAGCAACGGCGCCAAAAACTTGATATGCTCAAAGTTTCATTTCCCTATAGCTACACTGTAAGTGCACAGAATGAAGTCGTAGTATATAGGGTTCGAATCCAAAGAGACTCAAGACTCTCATGATATACTTTTAGTTTTGAACTAATCTAGGCAGGAACGGTTGTAATAAATAAATAAATAGTGCATAAAGTAATGAAAATCGGTTTTGTTATCAAGATGGGAAAGAGTCAGGTCCAAAGAAATTCTCGGAAAATCAAGAAATGCATATTAATTAGTAGTAAATATCGAACTAAGAACATGTTCTAGAACTCAAATCACAGAGATAAAATAAACTAACTTTCGTTGCGAGAATTTTCTAAGTCTTAAACCTAAAAATCCAAATTCCTTTGTGATTTCTAAAGATTAAACTAACATTAAGTGCATGTTCGAGTTATTCACAAATCATCTAATCCAAATTCATTTGCAATTATCTAATTTGATCACCCTAAATTATGTCAAATTATAAATTACACTTTTGTGTCAGCTTAACAACCTAAGATCTAGATTCTATGTAATCAATCTAGAATTAACTTTAAGAACAACTTAGGTGAAAAACTAATCAGATTATGAATCCTAACAAATCAACCAATCTATCATTCCATGAAATCCCTAACGAGAATCCCTAAACCTAACTACAAATCTACTCAAACATATAGACTGAAACACAATACATGATCAAAATAGATATCATATAAAATAAAAGAGAAATAAAACAGGTCAAAATCTTCTCTCAAAAGCAGTACAAAGTATCGGATCAGCCCCAAGCTCTAATCTCTCTCAAAAAGTTAAAGTATGAAAGTATGATTGAGATAAAACTCTAAAAACTTAATTAATAGTCTAAAACATTTTAGGGTCACTTCTATAAATATGAAGACTTTTTGGCCAAATTGTGATTCTTCGAAGTCTTTAAAACTCGGCAGACTTTTGCATCTATCGACGCTTGATGTAGTGGTCGATTATGACTTGATCAAATCGGTTTTAATCTCCAAAATATCCCAAAATGCTCCGAAATATTCAGTTGATCTCCAAACGTGTGCAAACCTGTAAAAAGCTCGAACAGACTCTAAAAACGCTTAAAACGACTCGATTATATACATATATCATGGCTTAAACCCCATAAAAACATGATATATTAGTCAAATACATAAGTAATTTGGGAAAAACAAAGACAAAAGGAGAAAAATATCATGAACACAATTTGTTTTCATTTTATTCATAACTTTACAAAAATAGACTAGAGCAAACTACAAGCAAAGAAAGAAAACCAAGAAGAAAACTGAGCTGAGCTAATTTCTTGAAAGATGAGTTAGTTCGTTTCTTGAAGCCAAGTTCAACATGCAAAGGCTGGCTTCATCCTGCAAAGCGCTCCGTTCTTGAAAGACGACTTCATGACGATATTCCTATCCCTTAATATTAGCAGCATAGGTAGAAAATCGTGATGAAATCAAGACCGCGACTGCTTCCTCATAAACATAAAGAAGCCAGAAGAGTTGATTTCAACAATTCAAATGGCCACCTCGCCACTAATTGGACTACGCTGCACAATTTTGGCTGCAAACTGTTTCATGTCTTCCATAATAAGCCTGCTCCGATGTCCCAAAAATTTCCCTACAAAATCAACCAAAAAAGAAGTCAGAAGACGAGCTATGAACTACAAAATAAAAAAAAACAATGAAGATACTTACTCGGGAGGCGATTGATCTTGGAAGGGGCAGACCATAACCCATTACTATAAGTAGCAATGCATCAGTTCGATCCAAGTGAAAGATCTTTGTGTCGCCCTTAAGTTTGTAAAGGCGACAAATGAAGGTAATCATCGATATATTATTATTTATCGATGAGCTACCCTTTAGAAAGGAAAAATCATATGATCATTGGAAAACTTCTTCAACCAACATGAGAATTCGGGTGGTCGACAAAGACCCATGTTTAAAAGAAACAAGAAGTATGTTGGCATCAGAACCAAAAGGATAAGAAGAAGAAAATGAGAAAGAAGGAAACCATACAAAACTATCCAAGAAAAGAAATAAGAAGATCGAGATCAAGAAAGCCAAGAGCAAGGAATCGTATTTATAGTAGACGATGCAACAATTTTAGAGTAAACACGACGGTTAACAAAGCAGCATTAATGCGATGCAGAGGTTCACCGCCCGATACACGCTCAAGGCATTCATTGGAGGAGAGATAAGCACCTTGAATGAATCTTTGAAACCCGCAAAACAGGTTAAAGAAGAAGGGGTCAAAGCATTAAAATGTGTTGACCGACTTTCTTAACACGACGATCTAGCCATAGCTCGAGCAACGAACAACTCCAAATTCGCTGACTTAGTCTCTGAGTCAATTCACCGAACTTGAAGGAAGGCCTTACTGTTCGAGGTGGGTTTAACATCCCTTCTTTAGTACGTCCCAACAGTAGATCGGCCTAACAAGCTCAAGCACAATATGAAGAATCAAAGCCCACCACAGAAAAGCCCGCTTGAAGGAGTCCACGTCGACCTGCTAAAAAGAGGAAAATATGATTAAGTAAATTAATCATTTTACGAAAAGACAAAACATACAGATGAATCTCCAAAGATGAAGGAAAATTCAAGATTATTTGGATTTAACATTATCGTATCAGAGAAAATTTAGGAAATTAACCTAATTCTTCTGATATAAATATTAGCCATGGGAATTCAGATATTTGGTTCGGTTCCAGGTGGGAACCGTTCGTTTCAGGTATTTCGGATCAGTTCGGGTATATAATTTGAAGAACCGTAAAATACCAAAAAAACAGTTCTTAAACAGTTCTGGTTCTTTCAGACCCGAAATAGCTAAAACGTACCAAAACTGAAAATTAGACATGAAATAACCATACATCATTCCTTACAAGTTGATAGAGATAATAAAAGGGTCTTTGACACAATCACCGAATACTAATTAGATGTTCAATAAACCAACATAAATGCAAGCCATTATCCTCTCATACTTAGCAAAAAAAATCTGCATAAACAAAAGAGGAAGACATTAGAAGCTGTAAACTTAACGCATACCATCAACAAAAGCAAGTACATACCATATACACTTACCAAAAGTGTGCATTCCTCTCCTGACTCGTAATCGTAGCCATAACCTCACTCTCCCAATCCTAAATCTCCAAACTATGCATTCAAAAGATAAGAAGACATTAGAAGGCTAGAAGCTGTAAAGTGTAAACACATAAAAAGACATAAAAATACAAGATACCTCTCTCAAGCTCATCCTGGTCGTCAATGTCATCGAGAAACTGTTCAATGGTAATAGTCCCTCTATTACTCATGAGAATCTCTATTTACAACCACTGCTCTAGGCACATCAAAACTTCTATGGTGTAATGTGTTAGACAACTTCAGAAAGGATCCAAGATGCGACCACTTGTGTTAAATGCAAATTCAGATGCAACACTTGACACTTGCATTGCAAGTTGATCTTTAGAAACTTCTGACAGAATTAGAAACTTCAAGCTATTAACCTTCCACCACGAGAGAACATCGTATTCAGAACCTGCAAAGACATGTGGGTTCTCCACATTCTCTGCCAAGTAGAGCTCCAACTCAGTAGTTGATTCTTGAAAACCTTATTAATGGACCATCTCTTTGTAAACTGCAGACAACTTATGAAAACTACTATGAGGTCCACGACTAAACAATTGTTCTCTTCCTAAGTGTTGAGAAGTAGATCTTGGCTGAGGAGAAGATGAAGATCCAGAGCAGTGAGACTGAGATGTAGTTGATGCAGCATATGCAACAGATCTATAGTAATTGTACTCCTTAAACAACCTCTTTAGAATATCCATAGTTGCATCATAAAGCATTGTCGCCTTCAAGTTATCTTTTCCATACAACTCATCAAAACATAACTGTTCAAATTTCATCTTGTTCCTCGGAATCAAACACAATAGCAACCATCAGCAACCTATTCATCTCAGTATCTTCGTTGAATGGATCCAAGTACTTACTCAATTTGGTGATCATGACTTTGGCTTTCTTCTTCAATGCCTCATCTCAATCCATTCTTAATTCAGTGAGATGCTTCTCAATGATGAATATCCCATTGTAGCACTTGTAAGAACACACCAAGTTAGTAGCTGACAATTCAAGTGTGATTCATAGTTGATAGCAAGAAAGCTTAACAACATGTCTGTTACATCCCAATCGTTTTTGACAGGTGGTCCAACCCTCTTCCTCCCATCAACTCCCTCATCAAAGTATTCATTATATGGCTTGTCTTCAGCTTCCATCTTCTCAAATGCCAGACGGAAATCCATACCTCCACTGAGCATAAGGTAGGTCGAATTCACCTAGTTTTGCAATCCAAAGGCAGACTTCCCCCATGTCATATTTCATGTGTATACACGCGCTGAAATGACACCACTCTTGGCGTTTTGGACCTAACATAATGAATTCCATTTCGAATGGCAGCTAGACTGTGGTCAAGTTCTTGCAGTCTGTCATTCACTATTAGATTGAGAATGTGCGTTGCACATCTCATATGCAAAAATTCACCACCGAGTACCAGAGCTCCATCTCCAACTAAATTGAAAGTCTCCTTAGAGTAACTTAATGCGTTACTTTTAAATGTTGCATTGTTCACTGTAATGCACAACACTTTCTTGATATCCCACTCCTCTAGGCACTCTTTTAGAATCCTAGATATAGTAGCTCCCTTGTGATCAGTGATGTTTCTGAACCCGATGATAAGCTTGTTTATTTGCCAATCATTATCAATGAAATGCGTTGTCACTACCATGTAACTAGCTCCAGTGTTCGGAGCTACTCATATGTCAGTCGTCACTGACACCCTCTGTTGTTTCCCACCAAGCATGTTCTTCATAAGTGTCTTCCTCTTCACAAACATCTCTACTATGTCCCTAGTTGATGTTCTGTGAGAGACATGCTTGTAAAGTTTCATCTTGTTGCATAAATGCCTCCATGCCAAGCTCTCTATGAATGATAGTGGAATCTCACCTACTACTAGCATCTCATTGGTAGCTTCTCTGAATACATCTTCACTGACCTTGGGAACCTAGAGAGAGCCATCAATATTAGAATGGATAAACTGTTGACCCTCTTGCTGAGTAGATCTCAATGATTTATGCTCTTTGCAATTGAGAATATGCTTCCTCATGTTTGATGCTCCTAACGATGAAACACATCCCAATACCTTTCCGCAATAATGACACTTTTCCTTTTCAGAGTTAGCCTTCGTTTTTGTGAAGTGTTTCCGTTCGAAAAATCTTTGCCTCTGAGGCCCCTCCTTACTACTTTTCTCAGGCGCTTTCCTCTCCCTTTTACCCTTAGCTGTAGCAAGACTTGGAGTCTAAACTTCTTCATCTGTCTCAACAAGCATATCTTCCACTTCAATATCTTCTTCTACATCCATGTTAGCTGGATCTTGAGTAGAATCCATTTGCATACACATCACACAACTAAATCAGAACACATCGTTGATAACACAACAATCTAAATCAGAAGTCAGAAGAACACATCTGACATTGAGAGCCTAAGAACAACTACATTAAACACTCAACACTTAACAGTTAACCCCAAATCGATATGAACAAGAAAATCCTAAACAAACTTCTCAGTCAAATACAATGTATAAAAATATGGATTCATAAGGTTTTGGAAATGCTTAAACACCGTTTCATATGAAATCATAAACCCTAAATAGATTAAAAGAAAAAAATCCCTAGACTGAAATCTGAAAATCTCAGAAAAATCTACATTGATTATAAGAAAATGCCACAAATCAATTTCTATTGAAAACCCTAAATTGAGCATTGAGTACCTGAACACGATCAATCAAATAGAAATGGATAAGGATACAAGTGGCATACCTTTAATCGGTTTCTATAAGCAGCAAACGAAGCAGACGGCGAAGATATGCAACATTGGCTAGGTTGAGACTGATATTCCAGATTGTTCGCAACTTGTGAGAGGAGAGAAGAAGAATTGAAGAACTTAAAATTGCTATGGTTGGATTTTCGATTCGAGGTTCGCATGCGAGGAGAATTTGGGAGTGCAATCGTCCCGACCAAAAATTATGGCTAATAGATCCCTAAGTCCTCCTAACCATTAGTAATAGTCTTAATTAGTTTCGGTCATTCAGTTCTTATTTCGGTTCTCGGTTAAAAACCGGATCCGAACCGGGAACCACGGTTCCACACAATCAACACCCATCATGTATTTAACCTATAACTGAAACCGAACAAAACCAGTTATTTCGGGTCAGTTCGATTCGGTTGTTCGGTTCTGGTTAATTATGTTCAAGACTAATAAATATACTTCATCTCCGCGGAAAAAGATCATTCATTCATTGTTGTACTCACCCTAACTCAAAAGCAGAGAAATTGAGCAATCAGTTATCGAACTTTAAGTTAATAAAACGATTACGTTTTTATGTCTTTCTGTATTGATTTACTTCATTTGATCTTAAAATACTTAGTCTCCAAATTTTGATTAATTATCTAATTAATTTTTGTAAAAGTTTACCTTCAATACTTTTTTATAACGACGGTTAGATAAACCGTCCACCAATGAAGAAGATTAGAGGCGGTGACGGACATAACAAAGAGAACAAAATTTGAGTGGGCGGAGCGATTGTCTGGGAAAGAAACGTTCTTTTTAAGTTTACCTTTTTCTGCTCGTTTATTTCTTCTTACTACATTTTTCTAATGTGAATAATCAGAAATGCTTTAAACGAAAAAAAAAACTACAAATGCACGTGTGCATGAGCATGAACCAACCCATTACTCACGGACCAGATATATATATCGGAAAAGTTTCCCCAATTATTTGTGCAAAAACGGCACAAACATCTTACGTCACACCGGAAAGGCACTTCTTATTCATCAAAACAGATGAAATAAATTACAATACAAACTCATTCCTTAGATGGTGAGATCACTCATCCTCATGCAACAATTCAAATAAGAGATGAAAAACAAAAACAAATACACAAGGAACACAAATTAAAGTTTGAGCACAATTCACGCATAGCCATAAGTTCAGGATTTAGCCATAATTATATGTGACATTTAAGAAATTAAGGGCATTGGAAACCACGTGGAGCCTTTCTGCTGCAAACATTGAGGAGCAAGCTGAGATTGATTGGAAGGTTAATGTTGATGCCGAGAATGCTAGCTTTAAGCGCGGTGCAAAGACAAACTGCAGCTTCAAGATCGACTAAACCGTCAATGAGGCTGCAACACGGCTCAACCGGAGGAGCACCTAATGTCACATTCAACAAGTTAAGCGCGTTAACACAAACACCAAGCTTTACGGTGTCTTTTGGGCATGTCTCGAGGGCAGGAACAGTTGGGGTAGGCTTTGGTTTGTAAGATACTGGTGGACAACCAGAGCGGGCAGCTTCAGTTACGGCAAAGAAGAGGATGCTGAGGGCAAGGAAGATGGCAAGAGAGTTTCTAAGATCCATTCTGCTTAGCCTTGAAAGAAGATTGGAGTGTTGTTTATGTTTGAGATGGTGAAGATATCGAGAGTATGTAAGTGGGTATTTATAGGGTTAGTGGGGAATGGTTTGAGTAAAGAATGACATGAGTTACAAGATTGAATTACTATTTAAACACAACTTAGGGTTATAATAATGATATGTATGTAAAACCAAAATGATCAAGAATATGTTTGCGTACCGACCATGTGGTTAGCCCTAGCCCCTAGGGTATATTTAGCTGGCGATCTGCAGGAAGAGTTTGGGACGAAGTGTGTCAAGTGTACATTTTTAAATGGGTTTTCAAATTTCTTATAATCTGATTTATAACAAGACGTAGAGTAATCTATGATAAATCATGTATTTACTCTTAACTTAAAATTCGTATTAGACCTAGGATATTGGATATTTTGTTCCGTCCCGTGTATTTCCGATATAGAAATTAATATCCACTAGGTATATTATTTTTTTGGTTTGTTTTTTGGTTCGGTTTCTGCCGATTCCGAGTCGATTCAGGATATAGGTTGAGGAACCGTAAAATACCCATAAATTTTTGTGTCTCACCGGTTCTGGATATTTCGTACCCAATATGTCAAAAAATTACCCAAAAATATAATAAATTACCCGATAGAGTAATAAATACCCAAAATTTAAATTGTTAATACATCAAATCTTTAGCAACAAACACCACAAAAATCCATAATATCCATTAAGACAAGCAGTTAGGAGAATAAGACACATATATTAAAGGTTTAAATCGGGTAAAGGCTAAACCATATAAGTTATATGCCTAACAAGTTTCAGATTTTTGGTTTTTACTAACGGTTCCAGAATAATATCCGAAACCGAATCGGTATCCGCGATTCCACAATCTCAATATCTAATAGGTATTTTGGTCATAACAAGAACCGAACCGAAATTTTTAATAGGTTCCGATTCGGTTTTTCGGTTCCGATTATTTTGCCCACACCTAATTCGTATTATAAACTTTGGAAGTTTCTTAATTAGATTATGCATTAATTATATATGTGATATTATTAGTAACACAAAATTGTAAATATTTTTAGCAGTAAAAATGATATTTGTACTAACATTCGATGTTACAATTAAAACTGCTTAAAGATGACGATTATTAAATTTCTCACATTTAATTTATTATTTAACTTATGTTTACAGAAATTCATTAAAGCTTTTAAATCATCGTATATTATTAATTATACAAATGCATATTTACCAGTAAACTTTTTTAGAATAAAACAATCTCGACAACTTTTGGCATCTTTTCTTTCCTATACATATGTCGAGCCCGACGAGCCGATAACCCATACATATTATTGGGCTCTATTGCCAACGATAACCCATACTAAATTCTGGCCCACTAAATTGCTGATTATCAGTTTTATATTTTTCTGGAAATTGAATAGTGAAGAAAAGAGACGAACAAAGTTTGATATTTCTCTCTTTACATTGTCGTCATCTTCTTCGAATTCGAAAATTCAAAACCCCGCCTTCGCATTCTTCTAGAAACCCTAACGACGGCGCGTCCAGCAATATCTTCGTCCAGGAAAGTTCGGCTCGCTTTCTCTATCTTCAAATTTCAATTTCGAAGGTCGTGTAACTATCTTCATCAGTGTCGTTTCTCAAATCGTCCCTCTCAGCAGGTGCTTTCTCTATCCTTTTCCTTGTCGTCTGACTTGGAGAAGCATCTCTCTATCATCAAATTTCAATTTCCAAGGTCGTGTAACTATCTTCCTCAGTGTCGTTTATCATTTGAAGAAGAGCGTGATATTTGAGATCCTAATTGGTTCTACTGTTTGTGATTTCTCCATATCCAGATTATTGCAAATCTAAGCTCCTTTCATAGCCCAGTCGGATTCAGGGAAATGGAACGTTATATGACCAGAAGAGATACTGTTGTTAGAGAAACAGGTATCTATCTATAAACCAATTAGCCTTGGAATTGGATTCGTTCTCTGAGTGATTAATTTACAGTTAAAGAAGTGAAACATACAAAAGAAGAAGACGGTGGTAGTGATTTTGAACTGGATCTACTCTACCTTGTACATTCTGATATATCATCTCTTCTTCACCAGGTGCTTGCTTGCTGACATATAATTTATCTGACAAGTTTATACTGAAATTCTTGTCTCTTTGTCTGTTTGGTATGGGTTAAAGGAACATGTAAGACTAATTATTTTTTTGGAATTTCAGATTGATGGGCTCGTTGTGAAAGCCACAAAACTTAAGACTATGACCAAACAAGGGACAGAAGAAGTTGAATCATTCACATCTGTCTTGTCGGATATGCATTCCTCGCTCAAGGTTTCATCATTTCCTTCACCCATTGTGCTCTTGTTCCCTTCTAGTGTCAGATCATTTGCTTTGGGATTGTAATCTGAGGTTTCAATTTTACAGCCATGGTTTCCTCGATTGCAAGAAGCCATATCCAGTTTACAATTGCTTTCCAAGGATCAGGAAGAATTGTGTGATGTTGACAGTCCTGAGCCTACACGATTTGAGCCCTTCGTCTCTCCTTCTCCTCTTGTTGCATGGCGTGGTGATCATAACGCCGACAAGGGTAGACAACTCTTTATGTTGACACCACTACCTTTTGGCAAATCTGAATTCCTTAAACATCAGAACGCGTCTAAGCTGAAATCTAAGAGGATTTTCGCAAATGATGCATCAAATCAACCGGCCAAAGCTTCCAAAGAAACAAATGATTGTGGTTTAGTAAGTGAGTCGATGAAGACTGCAGTACTTGATAACTCTTTAGGCCGTGTCATGGATTTCTCTGAAAGTTTGGTAAAGTGTGACCCACTGCCTTCACCATATCTCAGGAGAAAAATTGAGTCTGAGCTTCTAATGACCCCTTGCTTGAAGATGTCTCCTCCAAAATCTCGTACACTGTTTCCTGAATCTTCTCAACAAGGAAAGCAAGAGGCCTGTAAGTCCACCTGCTCCGAATTGGGAGCTAGCACTTTCCATGGTTCACAGAGCACCGAGTCGTCTAGTATTGATGAAACAGATGATCTTTATTCGAAGTATCCAGAGCTTATGGGATTACAACATGCTCCAATAACTAGAAAAACGGATCTTGAATCCTCCCCGGTTTGGTGGTTTTCTCCTCCTAAAACGTCTATTTTATTGGAGCCTGTGAATGAGAAGAAACCATTTGATGAAAATGGTGGATCAAGAATGATATCCTCATTTGCATTTACAAACGTTAAACCAGAAGCAGCACAGACTAAAGGTACTAGAAAAAGAAAAACTTTCAGTAACTTTGATGTGTTTTGCTAATTTCATTGGGTCTCTTATGATCTCTTTCTGTGATCTTTAATTTGCCATCTGTTTTGTTAGAGGGAAGCATGTCAATGGTGGTTGAGAGTACTCCATTGTTGAAAGAAGCAGAGAGTGTAATGACGAAAAACAGAACAAGAGCAGGTGAAAGTACTCTGAAGAAAGAGTTATGGACAAGATTTGAAGAAGCATCGATGCATGGTAATCGTTTCAGCTCGATGACGACAACAACGATGAGAGGAAATAAGAAGAAAGGGTTCATGGAGATGTTAGAGGAAGTGTGTGGCAATGAGGAAAGTCATGAGTCAAATTGATTGTCAAAAAACCCTACAGTCTATGTATAACTTTACACTAGCTTAAGTAATGTGATTATTTTTGGTGGAATGCAACGAAAAATATTTGGGATTTTTGAGATAAGTATGCGTGTCCACAGCCAATGGGTAGGATTAGGTTTTTAATACATTTGAAACCTACAAATCTCACTCTTCCTCTTGCAAAACAAATTTATATGAATCTAGCAATAACTATATGAAGGTAAGCAAAGTATTTATACCGTCTCATGATTAGTGGTAATTCAATTGTCTAACATTTCCTACAAACATGGTTTATAAAGGCAATCGATCCGATCGAGATATAATATCTCTAATTGACATGAACCTCCATAATCTAAATTTTTGGCATATATGAAGGTTTAATTGCACCCAATGTATCTTTTTGAAACATTAATAGAAAAGTTGTATTTTCTAAAAAAGTTTGTGCATTTATATATATTTTTTGTTTTCTAGCTACTGGAAATGACAAATGTAGCCTTTCCTTTTCATTCATTTAGCTTTTTAGTTAGTTAGCCCACTTAACTATTTCATCTTATTAGTTATAAACTTTTAACTAAATTTATCTACTTAGTTGGGTATGAACTACTTGTATCTAAACTAGATTGATAAATACAAATTGTAATACATAAATATATATTCTATATATATTTCGTGATGTACAACTAGAACTCTCATGGATACCGAAGGTCATCCACCTACAAATATGAATTGTGATGTGAGATGAGGAGGCGTGGTGATTGATGGCCGAGAGAGAGGTGGACGGATGGGACGAAGCTGCTGGCCGAAGGCACTCTCAGCTTGGTCAGTGGATGATCGGTGATGGTCTAGGAACTAGAGAGCAGTAAGAACACTAAAAGCAATCTGAGCAGCAAGCAAAACAATAGATGTCGATCCTCCAAGGGGACAGCCACGCTGAGGAGAGAAGGAAAGCGCCTATGCTTAGGGTTTTCTTAGTTTAATCTTGCGTGATTCTCATTAAACCAAAAGAAAGGAGTGTTTTAAACAACTTACAACTGAAACAAATGGGCCAGCAACTTGGGCCACGAAAATATCAAAAAAAAGACAAAAGAAATAAACTCAGAATGGAAAAGGAAACTCCTTGGTCGAAATAGAAGAAGGGTCGGCCTGTCTCTCTAATGAACGAGCTTCGGATCACCTCGTTAAAAACCTTGTGAAGAAAACCCATTTGGGACAAAACTTCACAAGGAAAAAAGAGTATGACCTTTATCCCAGAGGCAGACCGGTCAAGGGATCGTCTGACTCGATGCAGAAGATCACGGTCGGTCTGTTCGTCCGGAGTATGGGCTAGGGCGCGGTCTGATCAAATGGGCTGCCAGCTTCAGTATGGATCATCCTATGGGCCAACTGGTTCAGGACAAGTTGTCCTTGATCGAGCTGGCCTAGCTGGGTCGTGATGTCTTCTAGGCTTGTCCTCGAGATCAGCTGCTTTATGGCATTGTTGAACTCAACCTGTATCTGTCGTTGTCCCGAACGTGTCCTCGGTACGTCTTGCATGGTTGGAAACATGTCTGCTAGCCTCTTGGTCGAGCCTGGTCCGTCTTGCTCGTCTAGCTCAGTGTCGGTCAAGCTGATGTCCTCATCATTCCCACCCTCTTGAAGAGGTTCTGGCCTCAGAACGGTATCACCTGCACAATAAGGAGACAAATCAGAAACATTAAAACTCGACGATATGATCATGCCACATGGGAGTTCCAATTGGTAGGCGTTGTCATTGATCTTCTTCAGGACTCGGAATGGTCCATCTCCACGTGGGGCAAGCTTGGATTTCCTCTTGTTTCGGAACCGCTCAGGCCGCATGTGAACCCATACCCAGTTGCCTGGCCTAATGTCGACCTCCTTCCTGTGCTTGTCGGCTTGATTCTTGTACTTCTTCGTCCTCTTCTCGATGTTATCCTTGACCGCCTGGTGCAGCTTGGCGACGGCCTCGGCCTTGCGCTCTCCATCAAGGTTGATGAACTCCAGTGCCGGCAGTGGCTTCAGATCAAGTGGCGTATCTGGCTTAAATCCATAAACAACCTCAAAAGGAGACATCTTAGTAGCAGAGTGTTTGACACCATTATAAGCAAATTCAACAAAAGGAATGCAATCCAACCAATTTGACAAATTTTTACCAACCGTGGCCCTTAAAAGGGCTGAGAGAGTCCGGTTCACGACCTCGGTCTGTCCATCTGTCAGTGGGTGACAAGTGGTTGAGAACATCAGCTTGGTCCCAAGCTTCCTCCACAACGTCCTCCAGAAGTGACCTAGGAAGGTCGGATCACGGTCGGAGACGATAGTCCGGGGCAGTCCGTGCAATCTGACCACTTCTTTGAAGAAGAGGTCGGCTGTCTGGGTCGCATCATTCGTCTTAGAACACGGTATGAAATGAGCCATCTTTGAAAACCGGTCGACCATGGCGAAGATTGCATCCTTTTTCCTGATCTTAGGCAAACCAAGCACGAAATCCATAGAAATATCGACCCATGGTCGGTTAGATATATGCAGAGGTAAGTAAAGACCGTGAGGATGTGACCTGGGTTTAGACTTAAGGCACGTGATACACTTGGAGCAGAAACGCTCCGTGTCTCGTTTCTGATGTGGCCAATAAAAGTGCTCGACTAAGACACTCAGTGTCTTGTCCACGCCAAAGTGTCCCATCAATCCTCCTCTATGGGATTCTCGGATTAGATGCTCCCTCATCGATCCTTTAGGAATGCACAGCCACTTCCCTTTGAACAGGAATCTGTTATGCAAGCAGAAAGCTCCCTTCGGTCCATTGCTACATTCTTGAAAAATTTCACCAAAATCAGGATCAGTATCATAATCTTCCTTAATAAGTTCAAACCCCAAGACTTTGGCCTCCATGGTGCTGATCAGTGTGTATCTCCTCGACAGTGCATCAGCGACTATGATCTCCTTTCCCTTCTTGTACTTGATGATGTACGGAAAGGTCTCCACGAACTCAAGCCACTTGGCGTGACTCCTCTTCAGATTCGTCTGTCCTCTTAGGTGCTTGAGCGTCTTGTGGTCGGTGTGAATAACAAACTCCTTGGCCAGAAAGTAATGCTGCCAAGTCTCCAAGGATCTAACCAACGCGTACAGCTCCTTGTCATAGGTAGGATAGTTGAGCGTGGCTCCACTCAACTTCTCGCTGAAATAGGCGACTGGCCGTCCTCCTTGTGTCAGGACAGCTCCAATTCCTAAATCTGAAGCATCACACTCAATCTCAAACGTCTTATCAAAATTAGGCAAAATCAAAATAGGAGCATGGGTTAGCAAATCCTTGAGCTTCTGGAATGCGGTCTCCTGCGACTGGCCCCATTTGAACGGGAGTCTTTCTTGATCACGGCTGTAAGTGGAGCTGCCACAGTGATAAAGTCCTTCACAAATCGCCGGTAGAAACTCGCTAGGCCATGAAAACTCCTGACATGGCCGATCGTGGTCGGGGTTGGCCAATCCTAAATGGCATTGACTTCTTCTTGATCAACCTGTAATCCTTGCGAGCTTACAACAAAACCTAGAAAGACAAGCTTATCAGTGCAGAAGGTGCACTTCTTGAGGTTCGCATAAAGACCCTCCTGTCAAAGAGTATCTATTACTTGCTCAAGGTGCACCAGATGATCATCAAAACATCGACTATAGATTAATATATCATCGAAATAAACAAGTACGAAATTACTGATGTAGGCCCTTAAGACCTGGTTCATGAGGCGCATGAACGTACTGGGCGCATTGGTAAGGCCGAATGGCATGACCAGCCACTCATAAAGGCATTGCTTAGTCTTGAAAGCCGTCTTCCACTCGTCGCCTTCCTTCATTCGAACCTGATGGTACCCGCTGCGTAGATCGATCTTAGAGAACACGGACGCTCCGTGTAGTTCGTCCAACATGTCGTCCAGCCGTGGTATGGGATGTCGGGGGTACTTGATGGTGATGTTGCTGATGGCCCGGCAGTCGACCCACATCCTCCAAGTCTCGTCTTTCTTGGGAACCAACAAAACTGGAATGGCGCACGAGCTGAGGCTATCTCGGATATAGCCTTTGGACATGAGATCCTGCACCTGCTTCTCCAACTCCTTGGATTTGGTCGGATTCATTTGGCACGCTGGTCGGTTGGGTAGGGCTGCTCCAGGTACGAGATCGATGTGATTCTCAATGCCTCTGATAGGAGGTAGGCCGGCTGGAATCTCGTCCGGAAACACATCCCTGAACCTGTCCAAAAAAGAAACAATTTCTCAGGGCAACTCTACTTCGTCTGAACACGAGTGTAAAGTCTCCCTAAAGATCATCAGTAGTACATGCGTGTTCTGAACAATAGCTCTGGAAACTGAATGCGAAGAAATAATAAGATGGGTCTTACGGTTCTTTTATCCTTGGCGAGATGCAGTTGTATCTCATGCACTTGCATCTCATGCACTTCTTGCGGTGTAAGAGGCGGGAGCTGGTACTTTCACTTATCATGCATGAACAAGTAATGATTGATCCGTCCATTTTGCAAGGACTCCTTATCGAACTGCCATGGTCAACCGAGCAATAGGTGTCCAACCTGCATAGGAACCACGTCGCATACTACCTGATCGTGATATCGCCCAATGCTGAAAGGTACAGTTACTTGATCTGCGATGACAAGGCCTATCCCGGCCATAGGGCCGGAACGGATTGCCACTACTTAACCGTATTCACCTTGAGGTTTCATAAGAACCTCAAGTTCATTTTATTCAAACTTACAATGATTTCCAATACATTCATTCAACAAGATTCGATTCATATAAAGACTAAGGCAAAATAGACATTTTATTAATAATCAAAAGGTACCAAATACATGTAGTTCAGTTTGCATTATGCTAGAGTACTTGGTCCTAAACAATGTCTACCCAAAAAAACAACACCACTGGTCCCCAAGTCTTGTCCGCGCCTAGGTCCGATCATTATCATGATCACCTGAAATCAAAACAAGTTCATGAGATTTCCATAATAGTTTTATGTTCATTTCATGCATCCTAGCAATACTATATGATCCCATGAACTATATATTATACACGCAATTTCATATAATTCCTAAGTCTTAAACATAAGCCGTTTTCATTCTCGTTACGTCAACCGTGAACCGCATGCATACTCGGCTCATAATGGCGAGCGTATGCACCGGCGCATTCTCGGCGTACGGTCATGGTCGGATGCGTGGGCTTACGGCCGATAGCGCATTGTCCACGGTCGTCCAAACATGCGCGCGCGGACGGTCTCACGGTCATGCGCGTAACGGGACAGACATGCCGATCAATCGCGCGCTAGACCTTACGGTCGCGCGGACTGATCAGCGCATGCGTTCTATCCGGCTCGACGTACAACCGTGCGACTATGCGTGTCGTCGACATGGGACATACCGCGGTACTTCCGCGCGGTTGGTCTTGCGGTACAGGCGCATACCGCGAACGGTTGCGACCCGTCGTGCGAACGGACGCGATTATACCCACGGATGGATACAACCGTTCCTTCGGTCCGCACGGTTTACCGCGGCCAACGATCGCTCGCGACAATCCGAGGGACCATCCGCGATCGGGCACATCGTGTACCGACGAGTTTGACGAGCGGTTATGTCTTGCGTTCCACGGCCATTTTCCTTGGTCCGTTTCTCACGCTTAGGCCGATCATACTTTGGCTTCTCGGTTCTCGACTACCCGTCTCCTTGACGTGCCGTTAAACCGTTCGAAGCAGTATTGATCCTTGGGCCGTCCAACGCTTGGAATCGTGACCAACCGCTTAGCCAAACCGTCACGACCAAGGCCTTATGGCCGGTCGTGTAACGAGTATAATGGCGCGTTTTGAATAAGAAGGACAGAAGAGTTTTCCGGCCATGAAACAACCGGCCGTGACCACTAGGGTTTGGGCTAAGGCCGAGAAGAGATGGTCCGGACTCTAACCTTAGATACGGTTGCGGTTTTGCCATGAGTAGCCGATGCCTCTCCAGCCATCTTGCTCCTCTTCTTGCGCCTTAACCACCACCACAAACTCCTTAAAACCGCCGGCCTTCTCTTGGAGATTCCGGCCTCTCTCTCTCTCTCTAAACTCTCACGCTTTTGGCCTTGTGCCTTTGGGAGAATTCTTATGAATTTTGTGCCTTGTGGGCGTGCGCAAAAATGGCCTAGGCATGGCCTATTTATAGGCTTTTGTTGGCGCCATCTCCCCTTGGAGAAGGGGTGTGTGTTGTGATCCGAATGGGTGCAACACTTGGTGGTGCCCCTTCGGTTGGTAACCGCTAGTCAGCTAGTGTCACTAGCTGACCTAGCTGGCCCAAGAGCTTAACACTCCGGCCAGCTGAGTTGAGCTGGTTGCCAGCTGACCTAGCTGACCAGCTGGACTGTTCAGCTCAGCTGAGCTGACTTCCTCACTCCTACACTTAGCTGAGCTCCTTCCTGCTGAGTCTCAGCTCTAAAACGCCTATGAAACACTTGGTTTAGTCTCTTCGGACTTCCCGTTCACATTTTCTGGTCCCATGGCCGTCCCATCTTCCTTAGGCCGGTTGGGGGATACTACAAGTCTCCCCCCCTTGAAATGGATTCGTCCCCGAATCCGCGTCAAGGTTTTTGTACCACTCTGGATAGTCGGCCTTCATCTTATTCTCGGTTTCCCAAGTAATCTCCTTGATCCCATTATGGATCCATTCCACTTTGACCATTTGCACCACTCTCTTTCGGGTTGCTTTTTCCATCCTATCTAGGATTCGGAGTGGTCGGATTTCGATGGTCAAGTTTGGCCTAAGTTCTCTTGGAATCTCAGGTTCAATCTTGTCTTGATCCCCCAGACATTTGCGCAACTGTGAGACATGGAACACATTGTGAAATGCGTCCATCTCACTTGGCAAGTCTAACTTGTAGGCGACCGCTCCAACCCGTTCAATGATTCGGAACGGTCCCAAATATCTGGGATCAAGCTTACCACGCTTGGAAACCCTGGCCCGACCCTTGAAAGTGATCATCTTCAAGTAGACTTGGTCGCCTACTTCAAACTCAATGTCCTTCCTTCTCCTGTCTGCATAGCTCTTTTGACGGTCTTGAGCCTCTTTCATTTTGGCCTTGAGGAATCGGATTCGTTCCGTGGTTTCCTCTATTATGTCTGGTCCAACTATGCTTGACTCTCCAACCTCGGTCCAGCATAGTGGAGTTCGACAAGGCCGTCCATACAAAGCCTCATAAGGCGACATTCCGATGCTTGTGTGATAACTGTTATTATACGCAAACTCGGTCAAGGGTAGAAACTTCTCCCATGAGTCGCCCCATTCAAGAACACACGCCCTGAGCATGTCTTCTAGGGTTTGTATGGTCCTTTCGGATTGACCGTCCGTCTGGGGATGGTAAGCCGTACTCATGTTCACTCTCGTTCCCAGGGCCTTCTGGAAGGCTTGCCAGAAATAAGAAGTAAACCGGCCGTCCCGATCTGAAACTATACTTGACGGGATCCCATGAAGTCTCACGATCTCGTCAATGTATGTCTCAGCCAACTTCCCCACTCCGTCCGTCTTCTTGATGGCCAAGAAGTGGGCGGATTTCGTGAGCCTATCTACCACGACCCAAATGGCATCTCGCCTGTTCCGGGTCGTAGGCAAACCGGTCACAAAGTCCATAGCTATGTTATCCCATTTCCATTCCGGAATGGGAAGACTTTGGAGCAGACCACTCGGGACTTGGCGTTCAGCCTTGATTAGCTGACAGGTCGGGCACTTGGCCACCCAATCAGCTACATCACGCTTCATCCCAACCCAATGATAGTACCGTTTGAGGTCATGGTACATCTTGGTTTGGCCAGGATGAATTGAGAACTTAGACTGATGAGCCTCTCGTAAGATGACTTCCTTCAGTTCCCACACGTTTGGCACACAGACCCGGCCATTTACCACAATCGTCCCATTGTTGGAGATTTGGTATTCCGTATGGTTGTTCTCTGCGGCTTTCACCAACTCCTCATCATCTTTCTGAGCAAGCCGGACCTTAGTCAGAATATCTGCTTGGTCCGCTGCCCCTAAGCCAATTGGCTCCTCCCCCACGGTCAATGCATTGAGACGCAAGGAACGGACCATTCCGACCAAGGTCTCTGCATCCCGTTCACTGGCCACCTCGGTCCTTTTCCTACTTAAGGCGTCGGCCACGAGGTTGGCCTTCCCCGGATGGTAAGTAATGTCCAGATCGTAATCGGCCACTAGTTCCATCCATCTCCTTTGGCGAAGGTTGAGCTCAGGTTGGGTGAACACATACTTCAGGCTCTTATGGTCTGTAAATAGTTGCACTTTCGCTCCGTAGAGATAAGATCTCCAGATCTTAAGTGCAAAGACTACAGCGGCCATCTCAAGGTCATGAGTGGGATAGTTCCCTTCATGTTTCCTTAATTGCCTTGAAGCATATGCAATCACTTTCCCTTCTTGCATCAACACACATCCCAACCCATTGATTGACGCATCCGTGTAGACCACGTAGGGCACATCATCTTGGGGTTGAGTCAGAACTGGTGCCTTAGTCAACATCTCCTTGAGTTCTTTAAAACTCTTCTCCGCGGCATCAGTCCACTCAAACTTCACGTTTTTCCCGGTCAGCCTTGTCATGGCCTTGGCCATACTTGCAAACCCTTGGACAAAACGTCTGTAATAGCCGGCCAGACCTAGAAAGCTTCGGACCTCAGTCGCGTTTCTCGGTCTTGGCCAATCCTCAATTGACCGGATCTTCTCCGGGTCAACTGCCACTCCTTCCGCCGACACTATGTGTCCTAGGAAGCCAATCCGCTCTTGCCAGAAGCTACATTTACTTAGCTTGGCGTAGAGCTTCTGTTCCCGCAGCTTCTCCAACACGATCCTAAGATGTTCCCGATGTTCTCTAGGGTTCTTGGAGTAAACAAGTATGTCATCAATGAATATGATGACAAAACTGTCTAACCATTCCCGAAAGACACCGTTCATCATCTTCATGAACGCGGCTGGTGCATTTGTTAGACCAAACGGCATGACTACAAACTCGTAGTGTCCATACCGAGTTCGGAACGCGGTCTTCCTCACGTCCTCTGGTGCTATCGGGATCTGATGGTATCCCGAAGCGAGGTCGATCTTGGAGAATACGGTCGAACCCTTGAGTTGGTCTAACAACTCGTCTATCCGAGGCAATGGGTACTTGTTCTTGACAGTAACCCTGTTGATGCCTCGGTAGTCTATGCACAAGCGGAGGCTCCCGTCCTTCTTCTTGACGAATAGGACAGGCGCTCCCCAAGGAGAACTGCTCGGCCTAATAAAGCCTTTGTCTAGCAGTTCTTCTAACTGCTTCTTCAACTCGGCCATCTCGGCTGGGGCCATTCTATATGGCGCCTTGGATAAGGGTTTCGTTCCGGGTTCAAGTTCAATGACGAACGGATCAGACCGGTCAGGCGGTAAGCCTTCTAATGGTCTAAAAACGTCCTCAAAGTCCTTGACCACTGGGATTTCCCCAACCTTAGCCTCCGGCCCTACTTCCTTGATCGTGATAGTGGCTAAGTATGCTTCACATCCCTTAGCCAACATCTTCTCTGCTTGGATAGCAGAGACGACCAAGCTTCCCGAGGTTGGCCGTATTCCTTGGAACACAACCTTACCCTCAGGTTTCTCGAACTTCACCCTTCCTCGGTGACATTCAATGGTGGATCGGTTTTGACCGAGCCAGTCCATTCCCAAGATCACTTCGTGATGGTTGGGTTGGACCACCACTAGGTCAGCCGGCATGCTCACGCCCCCAATGGAAACGGGCACATCTCTGACTAATCCTAGCATGGGCATTACTTGCCCACCGGCGGCATTCACAATGCCTTGGCCGGCCACTTGTTCACTTTGGAACAAGCCTTTCCCAATCATCCCGGGACTCACAAAACTGTGTGTAGCCCCGGAATCAAACAAGGTCAATGTTTCTACACCGCCTATCAAAACGGTCCCTACACATCGCCCTCAAATGTGTAAGCGCATCCCGCTTTTTCCCCAATATGATGCAATGCATTATTCAAATATTGAAGAAGGTTAGGGTTCCAGTAACGTACCAGTAATCGCGTCATATGAGCCGGCCTCCTCTGAGTCCTTTACCAGTGCGTAAACCCGAGGTTTCACAGCTTGACCCTTGGCCGTAGCCGCGCGGTCTCCCTGACCCCGGTTCACTTCTGGCGCCCTTTGCTTTCCATCTTGGCGCTTGGGACACTCACGGATGTAGTGCCCAGCTTGGCCGCAGAAATAGCATGTCACTGGTCTCTCGGTCACCTCTTCACGCCCCTTGTTCCGTGGACAGCTCCGTGACTCGTGGTCCTTGCCGCCACACTTCGCGCATGCAACATCGGCTTTCCAACACTTCCCTAAGTGTCGTTTGCCACATGTGGCACATCTGGCGCGGTCAGAGGAGGGAGCATCAGCCGTCTGATCTCTCTTCCTCTTTAGGTCCTTCCCGGGTTGACTGGACACCTTGTCCTTTGAGCCAACGCGGTTCTCCTCAGCCAAATTGGCTTCCACCGTAGCTGCCCTCTCGACTAGCTCGGAAACACTGTTGTAGGTACAAACCGAGCAGTGGGTACGTAGTTCCACTCGCAGGCCGCGAAGGAAACGACGCACCTGTGCCGGCTCGTCCTCAACATCCCGTCCCACGTAACGTCTGAGACGGTCGAACTCGGCCTCATACTCACGGACCGACCTGCGGCCCTGGACCAAGCCCAAGTATCTACCTTCCATACGATCCCAGGCCTCTGCCGGGAAGTACTTCCGGTTGAACTCTACCTCAAACTCCGCAAAGGAATTGATGAGGCCCTTGGTGCGCCTGTCAACTGACAGCCACCAGTTGTGAGCGTCCCCTTCCAGGAAGTGGGTTGCTATGTCCTTACGGTAATCCTCAGGGCAACGGGTAGAACGGAAGTTCCGGACAAGCCGTGACTTCCATTCATCAGCCTCAAGTGGGTCAGCACTTCCCTTGAAGTGTTTTGTGCCCAACTTGGTGATGTGACCTAGAACGTTGAGGTAGTCCACCTTTCGAACCTTTTTAGGGTTCGGTGACTCTACCACTACTACGTCCGAGTCATCATCACTCAGACTCGCGGTCTCAGGAACCGCGGTCCGCGGCTCACCCTCAGCCGGTTTCTGACCAGAAAGGCTCTGGTTCAGTACCGTGAGCTGGCCCATCACTTCCTTTAACATAGTCCACATCTGAACGACGTTCGGGACTGCTGTCAAAGGTTCACCGTCACCACCACCTGTGGCGCCATCCATCTCATGGTCGGTCTCATCTCGAGCCGCATGAGATGAAGACTCACCCATATGCTCATCGTTCCCGGTTTGGACGTGCGGTTGTTCAACCCTAGTCCCTTCGGGAATCAGTGTAGCATTGGGCCCAGTGGCCGTCGGGACAACCTCAGGACCGGTTGCCCCTGGTGCGACAGGAGTGGTCTGGACTCTCGGGCCGTGGCCGGTCGCAGACGTCTCCTTGTCCTTATCTTTAGTCCTCTTGGACTTGCTTTTCCCAACCTGAAATTCAACAAGACAATTCCATATATATCCAATCAAACTTCAAGTCCTAAGCAAGTCTAACTTTCTATGCGGACAATTCGGACTTGGACGAGTGGTGTAGCCCCTAACCCCAGCCTAGGAAATAACCTGGCTCTGATACCAACTTGACAAGGCCTATCCCGGCCATAGGGCCGGAACGGATTGCCACTACTTAACCGTATTCACCTTGAGGTTTCATAAGAACCTCAAGTTCATTTTATTCAAACTTACAATGATTTCCAATACATTCATTCAACAAGATTCGATTCATATAAAGACTAAGGCAAAATAGACATTTTATTAATAATCAAAAGGTACCAAATACATGTAGTTCAGTTTGCATTATGCTAGAGTACTTGGTCCTAAACAATGTCTACCCAAAAAAACAACACCACTCGTCCCCAAGTCTTGTCCGCGCCTAGGTCCGATCATTATCATGATCACCTGAAATCAAAACAAGTTCATGAGATTTCCATAATAGTTTTATGTTCATTTCATGCATCCTAGCAATACTATATGATCCCATGAACTATATATTATACACGCAATTTCATATAATTCCTAAGTCTTAAACATAAGCCGTTTTCATTCTCGTTACGTCAACCGTGAACCGCATGCATACTCGGCTCATAATGGCGAGCGTATGCACCGGCGCATTCTCGGCGTACGGTCATGGTCGGATGCGTGGGCTTACGGCCGATAGCGCATTGTCCACGGTCGTCCAAACATGCGCGCGCGGACGGTCTCACGGTCATGCGCGTAACGGGACAGACATGCCGATCAATCGCGCGCTAGACCTTACGGTCGCGCGGACTGATCAGCGCATGCGTTCTATCCGGCTCGACGTACAACCGTGCGACTATGCGTGTCGTCGACATGGGACATACCGCGGTACTTCCGCGCGGTTGGTCTTGCGGTACAGGCGCATACCGCGAACGGTTGCGACCCGTCGTGCGAACGGACGCGATTATACCCACGGATGGATACAACCGTTCCTTCGGTCCGCACGGTTTACCGCGGCCAACGATCGCTCGCGACAATCCGATGGACCATCCGCGATCGGGCACATCGTGTACCGACGAGTTTGACGAGCGGTTATGTCTTGCGTTCCACGGCCATTTTCCTTGGTCCGTTTCTCACGCTTAGGCCGATCATACTTTGGCTTCTCGGTTCTCGACTACCCGTCTCCTTGACGTGCCGTTAAACCGTTCGAAGCAGTATTGATCCTTGGGCCGTCCAACGCTTGGAATCGTGACCAACCGCTTAGCCAAACCGTCACGACCAAGGCCTTATGGCCGGTCGTGTAACGAGTATAATGGCGCGTTTTGAATAAGAAGGACAGAAGAGTTTTCCGGCCATGAAACAACCGGCCGTGACCACTAGGGTTTGGGCCAAGGCCGAGAAGAGATGGTCCAGACTCTAACCTTAGATACGGTTGCGGTTTTGCTATGAGTAGCCGATGCCTCTCCAGCCATCTTGCTCCTCTTCTTGCGCCTTAACCACCACCACAAACTCCTTAAAACCGCCGGCCTTCTCTTGGAGATTCCGGCCTCTCTCTCTCTCTCTAAACTCTCACGCTTTTGGCCTTGTGCCTTTGGGAGAATTCTTATGTGTTTTGTGCCTTGTGGGCGTGCGCAAAAATGGCCTAGGCATGGCCTATTTATAGGCTTTTGTTGGCGCCATCTCCCCTTGGAGAAGGGGTGTGTGTTGTGATCCGAATGGGTGCAACACTTGGTGGTGCCCCTTCGGTTGGTAACCGCTAGTCAGCTAGTGTCACTAGCTGACCTAGCTGGCCCAAGAGCTTAACACTCCGGCCAGCTGAGTTGAGCTGGTTGCCAGCTGACCTAGCTGACCAGCTGGACTGTTCAGCTCAGCTGAGCTGACTTCCTCACTCCTACACTTAGCTGAGCTCCTTCCTGCTGAGTCTCAGCTCTAAAACGCCTATGGAACACTTGGTTTAGTCTCTTCGGACTTCCCGTTCACATTTTCTGGTCCCATGGCCGTCCCATCTTCCTTAGGCCGGTTGGGGGATACTACATGCGATCCGGATCTCCGTGTCATCGTTCAGCCACCGAAGTCGGTACGGTCGCGGGTGCTTAGCCACTTGCAGACAGAGTTTATCGACCATGTTCATGCTGGCCACGTTAGTACAAGATCCACCATCAATAATAAGACTACATACCTTGCTGTTCACAGTACAACGAGTGTGGAAGATGTTCTCGCGTTGAACTGTCTCGGGATCCACAAGCGCACTGAGAGCTCTCCTGATAACCAATAGCTACCCGGAGTCGGGATACTCTATGGGCGTCCCTGTGTCAAGTTCCTCGATGTCTTCATCTTCCTGTTCATCCTGAGACTCGTACTCACCGGCTTCGTTCAAGATCATGATCCTCCGGTCCGGACAGTCTCGAGCCATATGTCCTTTACCTTGACACTTAAAACAGGTGATATCTCTAGAACGGGACGTGCTAGGGAGCTTACCTGGGTCTGGTCGGTTGGTCTTAGACGTCTCAATGGTCGACTTCTTGAACCTGGACTCAACCTCAAACGGCTTACCTTTGTCAATGGGCCGTGGAGCTGGCGCAGTCCAAGGCGTGTTGGTCCTAGGCCGGGTTGTGGTCGCGGACTTCCGCTTGTTGTGATGCTCAACCTGTATACACAAGTGCAACAATTCGGGCATATCATGATAAGGTTGAATCTCTACCTTCTAGCGATCCTCTCGTTCAATCCGTCCACGAACTGGGCCATCAGAGTCTCTTCTGAATCGTCCAACTCAAGCCTATTCCGCAATTTCTCGAACTCTTCGAAATACTCTTCGACCGTCTTAGTTTCCTGCATCAACTTACGAAAACGTTTATGCAAATCTCTATGGAAATGGACAGGAACATACCTGCGCCTTAACTGGAACTTCATGTCACTCCACCTAGTGATCGGTTCATACCGATGGCGCATTCGTTCTGCAGCGTCCGGTCCCACCATGATAGTGCATGTCCTGTGAACTGGGCCACTGCTAGAGATATTTTCCTGGCTTCGGGATATCCGTAATGGTCGAATATATGCTCCATCCTCCGCTCCCAGTCTAGATATGCCTCCGGGTCAACTTTTCCTGCAAAAGTAGGAGGCTTTAGCTTGATATCATTAGGATAGGGACGTTGTACCTCTTGTTGCGTCCTCGGTGGATATGGTCACGCTGGTATGGTGGTCAAGGCCAGTGGCATCCGTCCTCAAACTCGTCCGTATCATCGTCCATGTCGTCCAGTCGGACGTCCTGGAAGCGTCCGGTTCGCTCAACTTGTCCATGGTGCTGGTCTGGTCGACGTTTCTGGTCGTTCCATGGACGTGGGGCCTCTGGTCCGTGTGGATTCTCTCCTGGCCGAGGCTGAAAAGCGCCTGGCCGAGGTTGCTGATCTTCCGGCCGAGGTTGATGCTCGTCGGGATGCTCCAAATGGTCCAGTCGCTCTCCGATCGTCTGGATAGCAGCCAGGATCTGAGTGAGGTCAGTTGGGCCGCCTTGATGGACTTGCTCATTGGCCATTATGCCTGCACACTCAACAAACAAATCAAACGCATCACGGAAAAGAAACAAAAATAACTAAAGAAAAGGAAACAAATGCAACCAACTCGGAAAAAAAGGAAATAAGGCAATGTCGAATTTTTTTTTTTTTGACTAATGAACCGAGAGTAACACTAAACCAATACAGGAGTGGAAAATTCACTTAAATCAGGTCAGTAACAAAGCAACAAAACCGAAATTCAAATCGCAAAAGGGAAAGCCCTAAAAGCTAAATTCGGCCGGCTCCAAACCGATAACAACCTAGCAGCCGGCTTCTATTCTTCTTCCTCTTGCTAATAGAATGTAATGCAACAGAGTCAAGGTAAGAAATAGCAACATAAACTATAGGAAGCAGAGAGCAAGAAGTCGGAACAAAGGAGAACAAATCGCTAGAGAGAGATAACCCTAGCGGCCGGTTTCGTTCCAACAACCTAAAAATCGTTTCTAAGCAAATTTTTTTTTTTGATTTTCAGTTTATAAAGCAACACAACAGAAGAAAGAACAACTCAACAGTAATCAAACAGCAACTACAAGCAATTCAAATTCAGTTTAGTTGGTCGGTTGAGAACAAAACACTAGCAACCTAACTTTTTTTTTTCTTCTGATTTTCAGTTTTAAGACGAACAAAAAGCAAACGAGTCTGAAACTAAGCAAAGGAAAGAAATAACCAGACTGGTCAGGAGCTTTAAAGGTCTGATACCAGATGATGTGAGATGGGGAGGCGTGGTGATTGATGGCCGAGAGAGAGGTGGATGGATGGGACGAAGCTGCTGGCCGAAGGCACTCTCAGCTTGGTCAGTGGATGATCGGTGATGGTCTAGGAACTAGAGAGCAGTAAGAACACTAAAAGCAATCTGAGCAGCAAGCAAAACCAAGAGATGTCGATCCTCCAATGGGGCAGCCACTCTGAGGAGAGAAGTAAATCGCCTATGCTTAGGGTTTTCTTAGTTTAATCTTGCGTGATTCTCATTAAACCAAAGAAAGGAGTTTTTTAAACAACTTACAACTTTAAAAAATGGGCCAGCAACTTGGGCCACGGAAATATCAAAACAAAGACAAAAGAAATAAACTCAGAACGGAAAAAGAAACTCCTTGATCGAAATAGAAGAAGGGCCGGCCTGTCTCTCTAATGAACGGGCTTCGGATCACCTCGTTAAAAACTTGTGAAGAAAACCCATTTGGGACAAAACTTCACAAGGGAAAAAGAGTATGATCTTTATCCCAGAGGCAGACCGGTCAAGGATCGTCTGACTCGATGCAGAAGATCACGGTCGGTCCGTTCGTCCGGAGTATGGGCCTGGGCATGGTCTGATCAAATGGGCCGCCAGCTTCAGTATGGATCATCCTATGGGCCAACTGGTTCAGGACAGGTTGTCCTTGATCGAGCTGGCCCAGCTGGTTCGTGATGTCTTCTAGGTTTGTCCTCGAAATCAGCTGCTCCATGGCATTGTTGAACTCAGCCTGTATCTGTTGTTGTCCCGAACGTGTCCTCGGTACGTCTCGCATGGTTGGAAACAGGCCTGCTAGCCTCTTGGTCGAGCCTGGTCCGTCTTGCTCGTCCAGCTCAGTGTCAGTCAAGCTGATGTCTTCACCAAAGTGTGTAGTAATTTGCGGCTCATGGCTGCTCACTGGCGACAGCTCCTGGAGATTCATTGTAGACATATAGAGATTATCTCGGACTGTCCCAATGAACCTGGGCATGAAGATTGAAAACTTGGTCGCCCTTTTTATGATAGAGTTTGACTTGGAACGTACTTCGAAACCAAAGCTCAGCTACTCGCCGGTTCTCACCTCGTCATCAGCCTGCAACGACAGCTCGCCCCCGGTTATTGTAACAACAGATTTCGGGCTATCCTGTTTCCTTTATATTTTGTCATCTAACAGCTCAATGAGGCTATTCCTGTCCCTTGGAAAGATAGTTAGGAATGAAGGCGATTCTGCAAAGAAAAAGGCGTCTAAGGTAGCTCACCGAGGGAGGTTTATGACCCCTGTTAGACTATTTGATGATACACCTGTGTCTGGTAGCAGAGCATCTCCGGTCATGCTCGACGAAGACACTGTTGAAATGCTAGACTTGATGTTTCGTTCTTATTCACCTTCAATCTTCAAACAAGAACTTGTTGAGGCAGTTGCAGACCAGCGCTCACCGTCAATCACTTATGCCAACTTCCCGAAAAACCATTCACCGGTCAACCATGGGATGTTACTCAATCTCAGTTTTCATTTCCCAAACTTTTTAGATTTCTTTAACTTCTTTCCCCAAAAAAAACGCCAGATAACAATCATTACTGTCTCTGTTTCAGACTATCCTTCCAACGCATATTTAACAGAAAGAACCGCCGGACGTTTTCCAAACAACAAGCAACAATTCAATTTCGAATTATTAGATCAAGATAGCCAAGATGATGACCATACCAACGATGGTATCATAATGAAAGCTATTCCAAACAATCCACCAAGCGAAGATTTAGTGGATATAGATGTTAATTACATCGCCTTTGACATGCCTCAAGCCACCTCCGAGCTACAAGAAAAATCTGGCCGTGAAAGTGCCCCAGTAACTCCGGGAGAAAAAAACATACGTTTCCCAACAGCCCCTCTCGTACCGTATTAGTGGATAGTTCTATTGAACCCATTATATGCAAGAGGGCTCCATTCAGTTTCGATTTGCTAGATAGCCCTGAAGATGTATCCACGGACACTACCATTGTTAGTAACGCGTTGCCTAGCCATCCATCTAGCGATGCTGATATGTCAGGAGGAGGAGAAGAATAGTGCACACCAGATGATGATGAGAATGGAACGTCAGACGAAGTACCCGTGGATGTGGGCAATGTGGATCGTGAGTTTTGGTCCAACATCATCGATTATGAATATGGAGGCTCCAACGCACTGGATGTGATGACCGAAACCCCCGTAGGATCAGGTAATAGATCCAAACGGAAGTCTGGTGAACCTTATCCAGTACAGGAATACTATGTGTACAGGTGGAGCGCTACTGAATCTGTTGGCAACTCCTACCCTACTGAAGGCGTACAAGACGATATACCGCCAATGGTGGATGACACCAATTATCAACGAGATCCTGTCCCTGATTTAGATTTAGACTCAATGTGCGATGATCTGTACAAGGGTAAACTTTTCAAGGACAAAGAAGATTGCATGGTATGGTTAGCGATCCATGCTATAAAGAACAAGTTTCATTATCTAAAACCTGTGTCCACTCTTCACAAAACTATTATTCATTGTCCGGATAAGACTTGCAACTGGCGTGTTATGGTTCATGAGACGAAGGACACTGGGTATTGGGAGGTACGCAAGGCAGATTTAGACCACTCTTGTTGTACTGATACTAGGAACAAGTACATGAAACTTGGGACTTCCAAGGTCATTGACTCGGTTTTCAAAGATAGATATACAGACCCCGGATCTGGTCCCAAACCATCTGGACTCCAAGCATTATTGATGAAGGAACTACGTATCCATACTCCATATAACAAGTGTTGGCGTGCACGGGCAAAGGCACTCACAATGCTACGAGGTACATATGATGGATCTTATAGGAAGCTACCAGAGTTTTTTTATATGCTTAAACTCGCTAATACTGGTATGACTACTGATCTCGAGTCTGAGGTAGACACATTAGGCTGCAAGAGATTTCTATATCTGTTTATGGCATTCGGCGCATCCATAAAAGGTTTTGCAAAACTGCGTAGAATGATTATCGTGGATGGTACACATTTAAGTGGTAGATATGGGGGAGTTCTGCTAACTGCAAGTGGACAAGATGCTAATTTCCAAGTCTTTCCACTGGCGTTCTGTGTAGTGGACAAAGAGAATGAGGATTTGATATACCATGGATTTTATGGCTTTTAAGCATGGTATATGTGTTATTTACCGAGTCTTTTACTATGTTTTAGAGTCTTTTCAGGTGTTTATTAGGTACAAGCACATTTGGAGCATATTTGGTGATTTAGACACTTTCTGGAGCCAATTGGAGTATTTGGCCGAGAGATGAAGTTCATTGTTGATATTTCCGAGTTGCATCGACCGTCACACTTGTGGCAACGATCGATGCACCAGCGAGATGGGCCAAAAGACGGTTTAATAAAGAATGATGAAACTGCAGTCCTGCCCAAAAGTTCCTAATATTTACAAAGAAGCCCCAAAACGTGTTTTAGGTTATAAATAGAGTTTTTAAGCCAATGTTTAGGAGGGGCTTGACACGCTTTACTCTAGTTTTATCTTATTTCAGAGAGCCTGAGGGACTGATCCTGATCTCGGAAGAGACTTGATTTTGAACCCCAGTTCTTATTTGATTTTATAATATTTGGTTTTCTATTCAAGATGTTTTCTGTTTCGATGAACATGTCTGAGTAGTTTACCTGTTAGGTTGAAGGATTCTCATTAGGGAATTCAGAGAATTATAGTTTAATTAATCTGTAGAGATCCATATCTGCTAGTTCTTTATCTAAGTTGTTCTTAATGCCTAATCTGAAGTAGCTAATCAGAATTATGATGTTAGGTTGATTAATGCAGCGGAAGTTGGTTAATTTAACTAGAAAGAATTTAGATAAGCAATTAAACTTTTCGCAAACGAAAGTTTGGTTCAGGATAATTGTGAACATATCAAACTTGGAGTTAATGCTAGTTTAATCTGTTAGTTCTCGCAAACGGAAGTTTGGTTTGCTGCACTTAGACTTAGAGAATTATCGCAAAGGAATTTGGTTAATTCTATATCAGTGTTTGAGTTCTAGAATAGTTATTGATTGGATTTAGATAGATTGATTGCTTGCGTTCCGGATTTCCTGAGAACTCCTGAAACCTAACGCCTCGCCTTCTTGCTTACAAACTCACTTGATTTACTTTGCTATTTCGTTTACTGTTTTCACATCTGCTTCGCTTAATTTAATCTGAACTGCTATTAATCTATTGTGTGACTGAGAATCCTCGTGGGATTCGATACCTTATATACTACGATTGCATTAACTGTGCACTTGCAGTAGAATAGGGAAAACTATACAACCTATCAAGTTTTTGGCGCCGTTGCCGGGGACTCTTTGAGTTCACCTATAGATTTAGTACTAGGATTTAGACTAAGCATTCTTTTTAATTTTCTTGTTTACTCACGTTTTTGATTTTTGGATTCGCAGGGATTCGCACTGCATCGATCGTTGCTCACCTTGCATCGATCGACACAAGGCGAGAACAGCGATGCTGAGATCTGAGACGTTTAATAGGTCCCGCGCCATGGAACCTGTGATTCTGATTCGCGGTGAAAACGGCGTTCTACGAGACCAAGAGGGTCACATATGCAACGCAAAAGGTCAGAAAATAGATGGGGAAGGAAATCCCATCTTACCAGATTACCATGTATTGGTTGGGCAAGTAGCTGAGATGCAGAGTAAGATAGATGACATCCACGACATCTTACTTAAGGAGAGACAGTTCCGAGCAGAGGCAAAAACTGATAAATTTGCAGAGGTACATTATATGGCTGGAACCGACTCTTATGGACATACATTGGGACATCAACACAGACAAGGTTCTAGGCATGCTCAAGGATCAAGAGACCATAACTACACTTCCTATCTAGCACCTCCTACACAAAGGAGCAGACTAGAGATGATGATAGAGCAATCAATTGAAAAGCAACAGCAGAACCCAGCTTCCTTCAGCTCGAAGCTGGAGAACCTGTACACTAATCTGAATGAGAAATTTGAATCCCTGAGCACTCGCATGAAGCAGCTGGACACACAGATGGATCAAGTTCCAAGTTCTGCTCCAAGGAAGGATTCTCAAGAAGCTCATGCCAGCAACATTCCCATTCAGGATGACATACAGATGGATCATGGATTATATCTAGCAGTTAAGGCTGTGGAATTTATGGAAGACGGTGGGGAATTTGATGTTGAATTGCCTGAGTTTGAAAGCTTCAATGCACCCGACTCAACAGAGATTGACATGGATCTCTTGACTTGGATAGTTCAGATCGAAGTGGGACCAAGCCAAGAAGAGAAATTTGAGTCTGAGATGGCTGGAATGGACCAAGAAGCGGATAAACCCGAGACCATAGTTGAAACACGAGCTGAGATGACAGCATCGATCGATGCTCCACACGCACCGATCGTTGCACCCCGAAAGGAACCAGTTTCACTCACATCTCAAGGACCTGCTAAAGAAAGAACCTATAAACCTCCATTACCATTCCCGAAAGCTCCCGTTACGCCTAAAGAGATAGTTCAGTGCACAGTAGTGGTTGACAAGAAGATGGTGGTTCCACAAGAGCCTATTCTAGCATCTTCAAGGCCTAAAGCTACTCATAAACAAAAGGCCCCGAACATCAAAACTTTGCCAAAGGTGAAGCATAAATCCTCTAAGTTTAAACCTCCTGACTCCACTGTTTTGAATGCAGGAAAGAGGGTTAAAACACCCAAGTGTCAATTTCACCCTACATTCATCCCGACGTTTCTTGGACGACATCATGCTGCTACTGCTTACACACCACCATGGATGATAAGGCATTCACAGAGACACTCAAAGTCTCTGTTGAAACCTCCATGAGTCTGACCCCTTTCCAAAAGTCAAGCTAATGACTTAAAACAAGCGCTGAGTGGGAGGCAACCCACTGTTAGGTTTGATTATTTTTCTTTCTCATTTTTGGTGTTTTTCTTAGGATTTCACGTTTTTAGTTGTTTTTGTTAATTATTAGATACAGAACACAAGTCTGGAGATGTGTGTCGATCGTTTCTCACATGTGCAACGGTCGTTGCACTTGGTTTAAATCGAAATTAAGGTACGTTGAGCCAAACCGGAATCAATCTGGTTCAACCAGCATCGATCGTTGCCCCTAAAGCAACGATCGTTGCACCCACGACCAGGTAAGTCACCTTAAACCCTATTTTCTCTTCTTCTTCCCCATTTCTTTCGGTCGACACACCGAGAACCCAAACCGAAAATCACCATTTCTTCATCGATTTCTTTGATTCTAAGCACTATTTCACTTATTTTTACATCCCCAATCTGTTTCTCCTACCCAATTCTCACGAAATCAAGGTAATGTACTTCAATTTTTGATTTTTCGGATTGCACTTTTAGGGTTTTAGAAATTGGAGATTTTAGATGGAATTGATGAATGCATGTTGACATGATTATGCTTTAGGTTGTTTAGTGATGGATTGTTGTTGATTTTGTGGTTGATAACACAATTTTGAACTGATTTTGATGAATTGTTTGTGGCAAAATCGCCCTGCAACGGTCGTTGCTCTCGAGCAACGGTTGTTGCATTGCGATTTTGGGAAATGTTCGATAACACGAAATCGCCTTGCAACGATCGATGCCTTAGATGCAACGGTCGATGCTTCGCGATTTCACAGTGAAATTTTGCCGAGACTTATAAATGTTTGAACTTTGTTTTTGCAGATGGCGTCTCAAAGGCAACCCCGCAAGAAGCGAGCCACAGCGTCCACAGCAACAAGACACTACACCCCACCGCCTCAGTGGTTTAACAGGGAATCAGAGTCACCCGCACCATACAACAGATATGGGCCACCAATCGCTTTACCTTGGCCCAGAGAGGACGCCACACCATTTCAAACGACCAGACAGTGGCCGGAGGACCTCACACGTTTCTTAAGGTCCGCTGAGTTCACAGAGCGGCCATTGCTCTCTTCATGGGACGAGTATGACTCGCTACTCTACAGTGGTTGGTGTGGGATGATCATCAAGCCGACCAAGTTCGCGGACTACTCCACCTGCAGGATTCTGGGGATCGATGAGCAGGTGATGGCTGTGTGCAGAGGCATTGGTCTAGGGACAATGCCGATGCGACACTATGACCTCTATCCTGAGCTGGTCAGGCAGCTATTGGCCACTTGCAGAGTGGTTTACTCGAATCCCGACCACAGGAGCGCTACAGGGGGTGCTTTCACCTTCATGAGTTGGGGAGTCAGGTATCGGATTCCTCTACTTGATCTCTGCAGGATCTACGGGTTCAGTACTGCGCCGAGGCGCATAGCCATGCCACTCGAGTGAGATCCGGTGGAGGCTCGCACATTCTGGGAGAGTATTGGCAGCGGTCGATACAACTCCAGGACCACACCAGTAGTGCAGATGAGACATCCAGTGCTGCGATATGTCTCGCGTATCTTGTGCTGGAGCTTGCTTTGCAAGTTTGAGGCCAACAAGATGCGCAAACTTGAGATGGAGTTGCTGTTTATGGGGCTGAGAGATCAGTTTAGGCAGAGTGGCGTGAGAGATCCGACTACGGGTCTCAACTTGGGAGCTATTTTTGCACAGCATTTGGTTGATTTGCAGTTGAAGCCGTTTGATGGAGCTGGTACGGAGACGGTAGGGAGTTTACTTACTCCCATTTTTGAGTATTGTGGGATTCCTCTTCATGGCACAGAGCGTGATACGGCTCGCGAGTTCCTGGATCTCAGTCATCTGCAGAGCGCTACCTGGCTCAAGGAGGGGCGCATTTGGGACTGATCCGACCACTGGGAGGACTGGTATCGAGCTTCCCGCTGCCAGATGGACACAGATTGACACATTAGAGGCACTGAGATTTCAGCCTCCTGAGTCTGCGCAGCGCGGGATTCCGACCATGGCTCATCCGCTGGGAGAGCCTTCCTCACGAGCTTCGACATCTTCTGCCCCTGCTCCTGCGCCCGCGCCTGCCCCAGTCGACATTGTGGGTCCCTTTCCTGAGCCTGCGATGGCTTACGGTGCATATTCTGAGGCAGAGTGGAGAGAGAGATCCGATGGTATGTTTCGAGTTCTTTGGAACTTCATGCGTACTTGCAGCTGCAGGAGGCCACCACAGATCCATCAGCCCGTACCTGACCGTCGTCGACAGCGATCTCCGACTGATACTGATCCCGCACCCGAGGCAGCCGATGATGATGCACTGTATGGTGGGATAGATGATGTTAGCGAGTGAGATCAGTATCCATGTTCAGTCTTTCGGTTCTGTATTCTGACTTTTTCTTTTCTTTTGCACTTTTCTTATTTTGATTTTTAGGATTCTACTTTGTTTGGATGATGTGTACTTTATTCGATACATCTTTTGCTTCGGTTTTACTCTGTCTCTAGTGTTTTCAGCCTGCAGGGATCAAAATTGACAAAAACAGACGGATTAACCTGCTAACTTGCTGACTGTTCGTGAAAGCGCAGTGCGTCGATCGATACACCATTGTGTCGATCGTTACAATACGAAAGAATCGCACAGCAACGGTCGGTGCACTTAGTGCAACGATCGATGCTTGAGCGACAGAGGTAAAACCCGACAGAACTAACACATCCATTAACAATCTTTCTTTCTTTTTACTGATCCTTCGCTGGACACTACTGGGGACAGTGTGTCTTAAGTGTGGGGGAGGTGTTACTGACTTTTGTTTTCTGTTTTCTTAAGAGTCAGTCCGTTTTTCAAAATTTTTTGTTTTATTGAGTCAAAATTGTTTAAGTAAGAAACTATGATTTTCTGAGAAGATTTACAAGACTTGCAGGAACTTAAGTAACCATTGGGATGAAGTTGCAGGATCTATCTATGACTATTAGAAAACCCCATCACAGATCAACCTACTAGGAACACCCACATCACTTCAGGTATCAGAGGATCCTTTACTGACTTCACCCTAATACTGACTTAGATTTCTCACCTAAGGGCTTGGTATACTTTGTGTCGGATTCCCTTGTTAGTTCTGACACAGCCTGTCAACCTATCCTATTTAGTTCCCTTCTCCCCTTCTTCTAAAAGTAAAAAAAAAAAAATATAATAAACTGAGGATGAGTTAGTAACTCCGAAGTGGTCATGGGAATGGTAGCTGAAACTCTCATATCCTGTGTACCATGGAATGTGTCCAAAGTACACCCCATAACGGGAAGAACACTGACAAAAAAAATAAAATGATACCCAGTGGGGAAAAATCAGTTGTTAAAGAAGGGAAAGAGAAGAAAGGGACTAGAGAAAGATAGTATGGTGGTCTAGAGCTGATAAGGTAAGAATCCATGTGCCCTTTGATCGATACTCCTTAGGTGAGACCGCACTTAAATACTTGCAGAAGTCAGTAGGGAGAATTTGAATGCTTGAATGTGATTGTGGAGTTTACCTAGGATAGTTGCTAAGTGTGGGGGAAGTACATTGTGGTCTTGATATCCTGTGATTGATTCTTGCAGTGGTTTACTAAGGGGAATCTGAGTATTGTAGCTTCTAGGATGAAATGAGTTTCTGAAGAGTTTTCAAACCTCTTCACCATGTTTTAGTTCTATGTTTTGCTTGAGGGCAAGCAAAGGCTAAGTGTGGGGGAGTTGATATACCATGGATTTTATGGCTTTTAAGCATGGTATATGTGTTATTTATCGAGTCTTTTACTATGTTTTAGAGTCTTTTCAGGTGTTTATTAGGTACAAGCACATTTGGAGCATATTTGGTGATTTAGATACTTTCTGGAGCCAATTGGAGTATTTGGCCGAGAGATGAAGTTCATTGTTGATATTTCCGAGTTGCATCGACCGTCACACTTGTGGCAACGATCGATGCACCAGCGAGATGGGCCAAAAGACGGTTTAATAAAGAATGATGAAACTGCAGTCCTGCCCAGAAGTTCCTAATATTTACAAAGAAGCCCCAAAACGTGTTTTAGGTTATAAATAGAGTTTTTAAGCCAATGTTTAGGAGGGGCTTGACACGCTTTACTCTAGTTTTATCTTATTTCAGAGAGCCTGAGGGGCTGATCCTGATCTCGGAAGAGACTTGATTTTGAACCCCAGTTCTTATTTGATTTTATAATATTTGGTTTTCTATTCAAGATGTTTTCTGTTTCGATGAACATGTCTGAGTAGTTTACCTGTTAGGTTGAAGGATTCTCATTAGGGAATTCAGAGAATTATAGTTTAATTAATCTGTAGAGATCCATATCTGCTAGTTCTTTATCTAAGTTGTTCTTAATGCCTAATCTGAAGTAGCTAATCAGAATTATGATGTTAGGTTGATTAATGCAGCGGAAGTTGGTTAATTTAACTAGAAAGAATTTAGATAAGCAATTAAACTTTTCGCAAACGAAAGTTTGGTTCAGGATAATTGTGAACATATCAAACTTGGAGTTAATGCTAGTTTAATCTGTTAGTTCTCGCAAACGGAAGTTTGGTTTGCTGCACTTAGACTTAGAGAATTATCGCAAAGGAATTTGGTTAATTCTATATCAGTGTTTGAGTTCTAGAATAGTTATTGATTGGATTTAGATAGATTGATTGCTTGCGTTCCTGATTTCCTGAGAACTCCTGAAACCTAACGCCTCGCCTTCTTGCTTACAAACTCACTTGATTTACTTTGCTATTTCGTTTACTGTTTTCACATCTGCTTCGCTTAATTTAATCTGAACTGCCATTAATCTATTGTGTGACTGAGAGTCCTCGTGGGATTCGATACCTTATATACTACGATTGCATTAACTGTGCACTTGCAGTAGAATAGGGAAAACTATACAACCTATCAAGTTTTTGCAAACTGAGGATGAGTTAGTAACTCCGAAGTGGTCATGGGAATGGTAGCTGAAACTCTCATATCCTGTGTACCATGGAATGTGTCCAAAGTACACCCCATAACGGGAAGAACACTGATAAAAAAAATAAAATGATACCCAGTGGGGAAAAATCAGTTGTTAAAGAAGGGAAAGAGAAGTAAGGGACTAGAGAAAGATAGTATGGTGGTCTAGAGCTGATAAGGTAAGAATCCATGTGCCCTTTGATCGATACTCCTTAGGTGAGACCGCACTTAAATACTTGCAGAAGTCAGTAGGGAGAATTTGAATGCTTGAATGTGATTGTGGAGTTTACCTAGGATAGTTGCTAAGTGTGGGGGAAGTACATTGTGGTCTTGATATCCTGTGATTGATTCTTGCAGTGGTTTACTAAGGGGAATCTGAGTATTGTAGCTTCTAGGATGAAATGAGTTTCTGAAGAGTTTTCAAACCTCTTCACCATGTTTTAGTTCTATGTTTTGCTTGAGGGCAAGCAAAGGCTAAGTGTGGGGGAGTTGATATACCATGGATTTTATGGCTTTTAAGCATGGTATATGTGTTATTTATCGAGTCTTTTACTATGTTTTAGAGTCTTTTCAGGTGTTTATTAGGTACAAGCACATTTGGAGCATATTTGGTGATTTAGATACTTTCTGGAGCCAATTGGAGTATTTGGCCGAGAGATGAAGTTCATTGTTGATATTTCCGAGTTGCATCGACCGTCACACTTGTGGCAACGATCGATGCACCAGCGAGATGGGCCAAAAGACGGTTTAATAAAGAATGATGAAACTGCAGTCCTGCCCAGAAGTTCCTAATATTTACAAAGAAGCCCCAAAACGTGTTTTAGGTTATAAATAGAGTTTTTAAGCCAATGTTTAGGAGGGGCTTGACACGCTTTACTCTAGTTTTATCTTATTTCAGAGAGCCTGAGGGGCTGATCCTGATCTCGGAAGAGACTTGATTTTGAACCCCAGTTCTTATTTGATTTTATAATATTTGGTTTTCTATTCAAGATGTTTTCTGTTTCGATGAACATGTCTGAGTAGTTTACCTGTTAGGTTGAAGGATTCTCATTAGGGAATTCAGAGAATTATAGTTTAATTAATCTGTAGAGATCCATATCTGCTAGTTCTTTATCTAAGTTGTTCTTAATGCCTAATCTGAAGTAGCTAATCAGAATTATGATGTTAGGTTGATTAATGCAGCGGAAGTTGGTTAATTTAACTAGAAAGAATTTAGATAAGCAATTAAACTTTTCGCAAACGAAAGTTTGGTTCAGGATAATTGTGAACATATCAAACTTGGAGTTAATGCTAGTTTAATCTGTTAGTTCTCGCAAACGGAAGTTTGGTTTGCTGCACTTAGACTTAGAGAATTATCGCAAAGGAATTTGGTTAATTCTATATCAGTGTTTGAGTTCTAGAATAGTTATTGATTGGATTTAGATAGATTGATTGCTTGCGTTCCTGATTTCCTGAGAACTCCTGAAACCTAACGCCTCGCCTTCTTGCTTACAAACTCACTTGATTTACTTTGCTATTTCGTTTACTGTTTTCACATCTGCTTCGCTTAATTTAATCTGAACTGCCATTAATCTATTGTGTGACTGAGAGTCCTCGTGGGATTCGATACCTTATATACTACGATTGCATTAACTGTGCACTTGCAGTAGAATAGGGAAAACTATACAACCTATCAAGTTTTTGCAAACTGAGGATGAGTTAGTAACTCCGAAGTGGTCATGGGAATGGTAGCTGAAACTCTCATATCCTGTGTACCATGGAATGTGTCCAAAGTACACCCCATAACGGGAAGAACACTGATAAAAAAAATAAAATGATACCCAGTGGGGAAAAATCAGTTGTTAAAGAAGGGAAAGAGAAGTAAGGGACTAGAGAAAGATAGTATGGTGGTCTAGAGCTGATAAGGTAAGAATCCATGTGCCCTTTGATCGATACTCCTTAGGTGAGACCGCACTTAAATACTTGCAGAAGTCAGTAGGGAGAATTTGAATGCTTGAATGTGATTGTGGAGTTTACCTAGGATAGTTGCTAAGTGTGGGGGAAGTACATTGTGGTCTTGATATCCTGTGATTGATTCTTGCAGTGGTTTACTAAGGGGAATCTGAGTATTGTAGCTTCTAGGATGAAATGAGTTTCTGAAGAGTTTTCAAACCTCTTCACCATGTTTTAGTTCTATGTTTTGCTTGAGGGCAAGCAAAGGCTAAGTGTGGGGGAGTTGATATACCATGGATTTTATGGCTTTTAAGCATGGTATATGTGTTATTTATCGAGTCTTTTACTATGTTTTAGAGTCTTTTCAGGTGTTTATTAGGTACAAGCACATTTGGAGCATATTTGGTGATTTAGACACTTTCTGGAGCCAATTGGAGTATTTGGCCGAGAGATGAAGTTCATTGTTGATATTTCCGAGTTGCATCGACCGTCACACTTGTGGCAACGATCGATGCACCAGCGAGATGGGCCAAAAGACGGTTTAATAAAGAATGATGAAACTGCAGTCCTGCCCAGAAGTTCCTAATATTTACAAAGAAGCCCCAAAACGTGTTTTAGGTTATAAATAGAGTTTTTAAGCCAATGTTTAGGAGGGGCTTGACACGCTTTACTCTAGTTTTATCTTATTTCAGAGAGCCTGAGGGGCTGATCCTGATCTCGGAAGAGACTTGATTTTGAACCCCAGTTCTTATTTGATTTTATAATATTTGGTTTTCTATTCAAGATGTTTTCTGTTTCGATGAACATGTCTGAGTAGTTTACCTGTTAGGTTGAAGGATTCTCATTAGGGAATTCAGAGAATTATAGTTTAATTAATCTGTAGAGATCCATATCTGCTAGTTCTTTATCTAAGTTGTTCTTAATGCCTAATCTGAAGTAGCTAATCAGAATTATGATGTTAGGTTGATTAATGCAGCGGAAGTTGGTTAATTTAACTAGAAAGAATTTAGATAAGCAATTAAACTTTTCGCAAACGAAAGTTTGGTTCAGGATAATTGTGAACATATCAAACTTGGAGTTAATGCTAGTTTAATCTGTTAGTTCTCGCAAACGGAAGTTTGGTTTGCTGCACTTAGACTTAGAGAATTATCGCAAAGGAATTTGGTTAATTCTATATCAGTGTTTGAGTTCTAGAATAGTTATTGATTGGATTTAGATAGATTGATTGCTTGCGTTCCTGATTTCCTGAGAACTCCTGAAACCTAACGCCTCGCCTTCTTGCTTACAAACTCACTTGATTTACTTTGCTATTTCGTTTACTGTTTTCACATCTGCTTCGCTTAATTTAATCTGAACTGCCATTAATCTATTGTGTGACTGAGAGTCCTCGTGGGATTCGATACCTTATATACTACGATTGCATTAACTGTGCACTTGCAGTAGAATAGGGAAAACTATACAACCTATCAGGATTCCTGGACATATTTCTTTTACAAGCTTGAAAAGATTATTGCTGACAGCCCCACATTGACATTCATATCGGACAGATGTCAGTCATAATACAAGCAAAGGGAAGGATTTTCCCCCGAGCTCACCATGGAGCATGTCTTGAGCACGTTCAGAGAAATGTCAAAGCCAGGTTCAAATCCGAAGGACTTGCGCAACTAGTCAAGTCGGCGGGGAATGCTTACAGGATTGGTGGCTACCGCAAAGTATACAATCATATACGTAATAACAATGCAGCCTGCGCTAAGTATCTTGACAATATAGGCGTTGGACACTGGACTAGAGCATATTTCAAAGGAGAATGTTACAATCTTATGACAAGCAACGTTTCCGAGAAATTGAATAAAGCGTTACTTGATGGGAGGAGCCAACCCATTGTCGATCCTGTCTCTTGTATATGGTCTATGTTGACCAGGTGGTTCAATGATCGACGTAAGAAATCCGCGGCACACCAGAATGCTGTTTCTATCGAGGTTGATAAGCTCATGGATGAACATATGAATTCAGTTCACGGATCTAAGATAGCGAGTGTTTCGAACTGGAATTTCGAGATTGTTGGACGATTTGGCGGGGAATCGATTCATGTTCTTCTGGATGACAAGCGATGCACATGAAAGATATTTGACAAGCTTAAAATCCCATGGAGGCACGCGTTAATTGCTGCGGACAGTCTTGACCAGCGCTACGCGACCCTATGTGATTGTCATTATAAGACATCTACGTGGAGGGTAACTTACGAAGGAGTGGTAAACCCAGTGGGAAATCCTAACGACTTCGATATACCGGATGATGTTAGAAACCATTACCTGTGTCCACCAGACGTCAACATACCATCTGGTAGACCTAAGGAAGGAAGGTATCCATCCATCGGTGAATACCAGGCAATATCCTTCACCTTAGCTATCTGTTTATATGTACGCCTCTAATTGTTCTAAATTTTATCTTTGGAATACTGTTTTCAGAAGGAGAAGACTCCTCGATCAACACCATACAAATGTTCCAAATGCGGAGGAGTCAATCACAACCGTACTACTTGCAAAACCTAATAACAATGAGTTTGAAATTCGTTTTTTGTAAAACTATCCATCAATTTTTGTATTTAGAGTGGATATCTGTTAGACTCCTCCTTTTGGATGGCCCTTAATGTTGCTACTAATCATCATCCTTAATGGATTCTTGTTCAATTACTTCGTTTTGGATATTGTTTTTATTTTGTTATTGATCTCCCTTAAAAACATTATCTTCTCAACTGTCTTCTCCGTACTTTCTATCTAATGTGGACAGAATTAGCTGTTTATTTCCACCATTTGAATTAACCTCGTTTATTAATTTACTTATGTATCTTCCTTCATACTGAACATGTTATAAATTCGTTGCTATCACACGATTCCTACTTCACAAACCCCAAATCAGCGTTTCACAAAAATGAGTTTCACGTCTGTCTCAGCTGTTCCTGATGCTGTTGAACCATTATCCTATAGTTCGATAGGCACTGCAGCCCCAACTCTGTATTGGTGTGGGGAACGCATTGAAGTAGGATATGACAAGACTCACGCTAATCTTCACCGGAGGTGGTTCAAGTGTCCCAAAGCTAGCCGGGTTAGATCAAAATAAGATTCCTTGTTTGTTTAATTTTTGTTTTTGTTTCAAACCTTCGTTTTCAAAAGTACCTCCTTCCTTAACAACAGTTCCCAAGTGAAGGCCACGTACGCGAGTGGGTTGACGACGCAATTATGAAAGAAGTTGACAGGGTTTTCAAGAATGTCAAGGAAATGGAGCAAAACGTAAAGGTTTTACAGAAGTGGTCGAATTCTGTTGGAGAAGAATTAGCTATCAAAATGACTAGAAAGATATCCGTTGAGGTTGCAAAGAACAACAACGCTCTTTGTTCTCAGAGCCACGATAATGAAAAGATGAACAAGCTGCACATTATCTGGTTTGCAGCCGTGTCTTTTTGTGCAACCGCTTGGACGTTTAGCCAACTAAAGGCACACATATATTATTAAATATCAAAGTTTCTAGTATTTTAATTCAGAATTAGACATGGTCCATGGATACTCCGATTCAATTAATATGGATACTCAAGTAATATTGAACGTTGTTTGTATAAGTCCATGGATACTCAATTACCTGAATTACCAACTATAACTCAGTCTTTTCTATCATCCTTTAATTTAACTTCTCGATTTTTTATTTTTCAATCTACTATAATCGTTACTTTCTTGGGAGTTATGTGCGCTCCTACATTGTTAGCATTTTTCCAAATGGTGGAAATCAAATATATAATAAAATATTAATCTTAAATCAATATATAAATATATTATGTCACCCCCTAACCCTATGTCCACCCTTACCCTGCGTATTCCCCAAGATGAGTTCAGTCAATCCCCACCCTCCCATCGTTCTCTCTCTCAATCTACTCAATTTGCCGGCTTCATTAAGGAGGTCAATTCTTGCCAAAAATGCAAGCGAAAACATACGTGAGCACTTCAAAATCAGGGTTGTCTGCAAGACACTTCGTGACGATGCTGATCACATGGATACCTTATTCCAGGTCGACCTCATAAAGACTCACCACGATTATCAAGGGATACTCCATCTGGAACGTGCATGTCTAGATGCCCAAAATCCAACTGCTATTTTCTTGAAAGCAATATCGGATTTCATGTACACAGATGGAAGAGTTGATGACTTTGCCCACCTCAAACACTCTGCCGTCCTCGGAATCAAACCGGCCTTATATTGCTACGAAGTTATACGCCATTCCATCTTTCCTGACCTGGATCCAGGTTCAACGATTCGTATTCTCTCTCGTTTTGTTATCCGTGTGCTTAGAAAGCATGTCAGATAATTTCAGAGAATTACTTGGCCCATGAACATTTTCGCCGCTCTTTCCACGATATCGGCCTCTGTCAACCTTGAAAGGATTGCATCGTGCCCTTGCTCTGTCCATCGCTATTGGCTTGACTTCCTAAACGAAAACGTTAAAGGTCATGGTATGTGCGAGCTCTGTTTTTGGTCTATTGAGACCTCTGTTTTCTTCTGTGTAATCCCGGGGACTTTTTTCAAATGGATTGAGCTCATTGACTGGGAAGAACATGTCCGACTACATGAAGAACATTACGAAAAATGAGGCTGTAGTTTGGGCCACCATGGACGATGTGGTTGTTGATCCCGAGCAAGGCGCCGCCGTGTGGGTCGGCGGTGATGGGCAAAACACCATTCCTGCGGTTTGGGGCGCTTGAAGATTACACTTTTAGCCCCTTATAATTATATTAAACAATATTGTTGTTTTTTGTCGTTCTATCCACTGCTATAATACTATGTGGATATAAAAGTCATATGTAATGTATTTTGAACTTCTACTTCATGTTCTATCCAATTTCGTATTAGTTAACTATCCAGTATACGAAACTCGTTCTTAATTACAACAGACAATCCACAACCTCACCACTTATCTATTAATACCCCCTAGTCAACGTCCCATCTTGTCTAACGTTTATTTATTGTTCACGTTTTCCCAGTTACCCCAGAGGCTTAATCCTATCAAATGTTGCAGATACTAAATTTGAACTACCAATGCTTTTTCTGTTAATTACTAGAAAATAATTATCATTATACGGTTCTCTGCTCTATGTGTCAGAATGCATGCTTAAACACCTTTTTCAGGCACTTCACTAGTCAAATCGCAGTTTTTGTACTATTCCAAACTGTCTTTATCCTACCTTTTTAACCTATTATTAATAATTACTAACCATTTTTTCGTACTCTCCACTTTCTAACGGTGGATTTAAAACCAACTCCTATCCATCATCTGTTACATTCTCTCTCGAATATTCGGTTTACTTAAAAAAATATGTCCATCTAGAATTGTGCTCTTAAAGTCAATTCATAACTATACATACCTTCAATTCATACTCTTAACTACCAGGCCCGGCCCAATGTAATTCAACGCCTAAAGCGAACAGAAAAAAATTTGCCCCTAGGAAGAATCGAACACGCTACCAGACCATTAGAATAGGTGCTTTCACCACTGACCTACGAGATACTTTTGAAAAATTGCTGCCCCTAATTATATATGATATTTTGGCGCCTAAAGCCCTTGATTGTTGGGCTTTAGGTCAGGGCCGGCCCTGTTGACTACCAACGAACATGGTGGATACCATTTTATTACTTATTCCCCAGTCACCTCCCTATCAACGCCCCAGTGTAACCCTGAAACTATCCATACTATCCATTAATAAACCTTGCATTTTGACATACTCGACCAACGTCGTTTACTTTTTACTATCAAATCGTTTGTTTTTTTTGTTCAATAAACTCTTTTCCAAATCCCCGGTGTGGGTAGGCGAGGGAGGGCAAAATGCCATTACTGCGGTTTGGGGCGCTTGAAGATCACGTTTTATCTCTCTAATGATCATATTAAACAGTATTGTTTTTTTGTCGTTCTATCCACTGCTATAATACAAAGTGGATATAAATGTCTTTTCTCATGTATTTTGAACTTCTATTTCATGTCATATCCAATATCGTATTCATTATGCAAAAGACTATCTACAACCTCATCACCTTATCTATTAATATCCACTACCAAACGTCCATTCTATTAATATCTTGTATAACGTTTATTTATTTTTCACGTTTTCCAAGTTACCCCGGAGGCTTAGTCCTTTTAAATGTTGCCACCACTAATTTTGAATTACCATTGCTTTTTCTGTTAATTACTAGAAAATACTTATCATTATACCTTTCTCTTCTCTATGTGTCAGAATGCATGCTTAAACTCTTTTCAGGCACACTTGTCAAATCGCAGTTACTGTGACTATTGCTAACTGTGTTTCTCCTCCCATTTTACCTACTACTAATAATTACAAACATTATTTCGTACTCTCCACTTTCTAACGGTGGATTCAAAACTCACTCCTATCCATCATCTGTTACCATCTTGAAATGTGCTCTTAAACTCAATTCTTAACTATACAAGCCTTCAATTCATACTTTAAACTACCAACGAACAAGGTGGATACCGTTTATTACTTATTTCCCAGTAACCTCTCTATCATCGCTTCAGTGTAACCCCGAAACTATCCTTACTATCCATTAATAAACCTTGCATATTGACATACTCCACCAACGTTGTCTAATTTTTACTATCAGATCGTTCATTTTCCTTGTTCAATAAACTCTTTTCTAAATCCCCGGTTACCCAATCATCCAACAAATTTAAGATTTGGTTATGTTTGTTAAATTATTAATTGAAATACATAAATTTAAATACCTATCCCCCATTTAATGCCTACTCCTCTACTCTATATGGAGTACCCTCTATATGTCAGTCAGGATACTTCAGTAATTAAATCACTTTTATCTTTATCAACACGATACCAGTTGCTTGTACATCTTTCTTGTTACACCCCCACCAATCTCTCTATATTATTTACTTTTCCTACATTATCTTAATTTGAATGAGTGACTATATTGGACCTCGTTTGACGTATCCATTTAACAAAAATGTACGAAAACACCATCCCATCCACTTTTACTTAAATGTTTCACTAACTTAAACACTTCATACCTTGAACACAAATCAATTTCCACTGCCCCTAAAACATTTTTCACTATATATTATGCCCTTTTCTATATTCAAATTCTGGATACATTGAACGTATCCATTAAATGAACTTGAAGGCACTGTTTGTCATTCGGGTTCTAACCACACTTGTACTACATATTTTATCCAACTAATTCCAACTTTTTTACACCGTACTAATTATATCATTGTGGGTGTGATTCCTCCATTAACTAACCATCAGCTTTTAAACACGCAATGTCATTGGTATATTTATATTTAAAGTCATGGATACACACCAGCTACATGAAAATATATTACATGGATACTAGCTACGACATCTTCCTAATTGTAGGAAATAGAAGTAGTAGTCCTCGCATTTATCTCCACTATTCTCACCCATTATCGTGTGTACCCACCAACAGTCATCTAAATCGCTGCAGCTCCAAGAATCACGCCAACTGTCAACTTGTTTTGGCCTGACCGCACGCACCTAGTACCCAAGCATCTCCCCGATAGCCATTGCCTCATCATACGATCGTCTAGATCTGAAAACCTTATACTCGGCCTTGAATTCTCTCCCTGTGCACCAGTTAAGAATAATATACATGAGCTCTGATGCGGATACACACCTCTCACTTCATGTAATATAACGATAGCTGTCTCAGGATCGCCCAAATTGAATGCAATTCGCAGGCTTTCGGTGTACATTTGATATACCATGGATTTTAGGGATTTTAGCCATGGTATATGTTTTATTTATCAAGTCTTTCATTATGTTTTGGAGTCTTTTCAGGTGTTTTATAGGTTTAATGACATCTGGAGCTTAATTGGACGTTTTGGGAGCATTTGGAGCAATTCTGCACTATTTAGATACATCACAGAGTTCACAGGCTGCGTTTTCGCCTTGCAACGGTCGTTGTAGTTCTGCGCCCAAAAATCTGCATTTTGGAAAAATTACAGTTTTTGCCCAGAAACTTTCCAGACTTGCAAAAAGGCCCCCAGACGTGTTTTAGACTATATATTAGGGTTTTTAGCCACTTGTTTAGGCTACGCTTTTACTACGCTTTATTTTATTCAGAGAGAGTTTTAGGGGCTGATCTTGTTCTCGAAAGAGACTTGATTTCGAACCCCAGTTCTTTATTCTGTTTTATGATATTTGGTTTTCTATTCATGATGTCTTCTGTTTCGATGAACATGTCTGAGTAGTTTACCTGTTAGGTTTAGGGATTCTCATTAGGGATTTCATGGAATTATAGTTTAACCAATCTGTAGAGATTCATATCTGCTAGTTCTTCGTCTAGGGTTGTTTTAATGCTTAATCTGAAGTAGCTATCCAGATTTATGATGTTAGGTTGATTGATACAACGACAGTTGGTTAATTAGCTAGAAAGAACCTAGATGAGCAATTTGATCTACTCGCAAAGGAATTTGGTTTAGGGGAATTGTGAACATATCGAACTTGATCTTAAAGCTAGTTTAATCTGTTAGTAATTGCAAAGGAATTTGGATTGCTGCACTTAGACTTAGAGAATTCTCGCAACGACAGTTGGTTAATTCTATATTTGTGTTCGAGTTCTAGAACAGTTTCTGATTAGATCCCGATTGATTGATTGCTTGTGTTCCTGATTTCCTGAGAACTCCCTAGACTTAACGCCTTCGCCTTCTTGCTTACAAACTCGCTTCATTTGTTCACTTGCTATTTCGTTTACTGCTTTCAAATCTGTTTCGCTTAGTTTAATCTGAATTACTTATAATCTATCGTGTGACCGGAGTCCTTGTGGATTCGATACCCTAAGTACTACAATCACATCACTGTGCACTTGCAGTTAGTATAGGGATTAATTCTTGACCTATCAAGTTTTTGGCGCCGTTGCCGGGGAATCTTTGAGTTCGCCGATAGATTTAGTATTAGGATTTAGATTAAGCATTTCTTTTATTTTTCTTGTTTACTCACGTTCTTGTTTCTTTGGTGTTGCAGGAATCGTACTGCATCGATCGACACGGTCCTGTGTGTCGATCGTTACGGTCCTGTGTGTCGATCGTTACTGATTCGCAACTGCATTGATCGACACTCTGCTTGCATCGATCGACACAAGGCGAAAACCATAGATACCGAGAGCTTGAGCACTTAACAGGTTTCGCTCTATGGAACCTGTGATTTTGATTCGCGGCGAGAACGGTATTTTACGAGACCAAGAGGGTCATATATGCAATGCGAAGGGTCTGAAACTGGATGGGGAAGGAAACCATATCATACCATACGCATTGGTTGAGCAGATAGCTGAGATGAGAGACAAGATTGACTCTATCCACAACATCCTACTTTGGAAGAGACAAATCCGAGCTGATGCAGAAGCTGAAGAGTTTGCAGGGGTGGATTATATAGCTGGAGCTGATTATTATGGACAGACATATGGAAATCAGCAGAGACGAGGTTCCAGTTATGCTCCGAGATCGAGAATTATGGTTATTCGTCTCACCAAGCACCTCCTGCACCTACATATAAGAGCATATTTGAAGTCATGATGGAGCAGTGTCTTGAGGAACAACAGCAGATCGCTGCGTCTTCCAACTCGAAGCTTGATGCCTTGTACACTGATTTGAATGGGAAGTTTGAGTCCTTGAACACTCATATAAGGCTGCTGGACACACAAGTGAATCAGATTTCAAGTTCTGTCAAAAGGAAGAATGCTCAGAATGCTTATGTCAAAGCCATCTCAGTTCAGGGTGAACACAGGCTGGATCAGGGATCATATCTTGAAGTTAAGGCAATGGAAATAGTGGAAAACACAGAAGAATCCGAGATTGAAATCCCTGAGTTTGAGAGTTTCGACGGACCAGACTCAACCGAGATTGACATTGATCTTTTGGCTTGGACAGTTCAGATTGGTAATGGACCATGCCAAGAAGAGAAATTTGAGTTTAAGACTGCTGAACTCGTGGAAAGAGCTGAGAAACCCGAGACTGAAGCTGGAACTCGAGATGAATTACTTGCATCGATCGTTGCACCTAGTGCGTCGATCGTTGCCAACCGTGAAGAATCAGCCTCACTTATTTCTCGTAGAATTGTTAAGGAACGGGTCTACAAACCTCTTATACCATTCCCAAGAGTTCCTAATAGGTCTAAACATGAGCAGAATGTGGTCAAGTGCATGGTAGTGGTGGATAAGGAGATGAATGAAACTCCACCAGCTGAAGCTTCACAAGTTCATCCTAGTGTGTTGAGATATGCAAAGAAGATGATCTCCACTAATGGTCATTTGAAAGATGAAGTTCATATTGGTGGAACTACATCATCTAATAGTGGAGAAAAGAAGATGGTGATTCTTCAGGAATTTACTCTAACATCTTCAGAACCTACAATTGCTCATAAGCAGAAAGCTCTGAACATCAGATCTCCACCAAAGCACATGTATAAAACTTCTAAACTTAAACCTCCTAATCAATCAGTTTTGAATGCAGGGAAACGATCTACACCACCCCAAGCTTCGCTCCCGCCCTGGATCTCTTCCTACGTTCCTTGGACGATCTCATGCTGATACTGCTTACACACCACCATGGATGAATAGATATTCAAGGAGGCACTCAAAGTCTCTATTGAAACCCCCATGAGTCTGATCTCTTCCAAAAGGCAAGCTACTGACTTTAAACAAGCGCTGAGTGGGAGGCAACCCACTGTTAGGTTCGTTTTTGTTTTCATTTTTTGTTTTGCTTTTAGTGTTTTAATTTTTTTCTGTTTAAGTGCGTTCAGAGCCGAGAGAAACATGCAGAATCGCACTGCATCGATCGACACACATAGTGCATCGGTCGACACAGTCGCGATTTATGGTTAGCCGAATTAATTGCGGTTCATGTTGGGAATCCGAGCCAATTCTACAGTTTCAGAATTCTCGCGAGTTCCCGATAGCCTAGGATCTAGGGTCTAGTTAATTGAATCATGATCTCACCTCGTGATTACCTGGTGTTTGGCAGCGGAAGATGGATCAGGTAATACGAGATCTACTGCGCCTCAGATGCTGCGCCTCTATCGTAGTCCACACGCACACAAGCTGGAATCCGCCGGGTTGCTAGCGCCGGTGCTCGGATCTCTTTGGGACCTTAGTTTCTAGAGGAAGAGCTTCTGTTTTCTGTCTCAGAAAACTGTCTGGGCGGCTCCTCTCTTCTGTTAGGTCGAGAATAATAAGATCACTTATATATCGACTCTCTCTCATAAACCGAAACATCAGTTTCGGTTTCGCCACTGTGTCGACCGACATATCCATTGGTGTCGATCGACACAAGTCTTGTATCGACCGACGTACCTAATGGTGTCGATCGATACACCTCTTTGAAACTCAATTCGATGCGTATCCAATACACATCGATTAGACCATACGCCAATGATCTATCCCATGCAGAGTATATCCAACTTGCTTAGGTGTGTGACCCTGTAGGTTCACACGATACTGGAAATGAGTTACAACTCATTTGTCATAATTGGTTTCTAGCAAAACGTTATGATTACCCAGTATCACATGAATTGTCCGATCTCGACAATACAACTATCTCTAGAGTTCGTACAATGTGATTTCAGGACATAATCCCAACAATCTCCCACTTGTACTGGAATCATCTATTCCTATAATCCCTTCGTCTCTATATCTCGATATGGCTTAAGGCAAGAGATTGTGTCATCCTTATTATAGCCAACATCATGTTCATCGAATTTCTGATCTATACTGATAAAACAAACGACTGACAATCACCTCGTTTGAGCACGGCCATGCATTTTCTCAGTATCAAATCTTCGATGGGAACTGAGATATTTATCTCCCGTTATACAGGAGGGACAAATCCCATTTTGTTCCATCCCTGTTTCTACACATACTTCATGATACGTCGAAACAATGCCGTTATAGCCGCCAGTTACGGAACGACGTTTGACAAGGTCAAAGCGCACCAATTCATATGCTAGAAAGCATGACGAACTCAGGTCTAAGGACTATACTCTATAGTCGTAATGAGAACCTCCCATGACACTTATATATAACTATCCTGTGGAGTTCTCATTAAGCGGGTCATGTCCGATCATATGTTCACCAACATATATCTATGTGACTGACTGTGATAATCATATCATTGACTCCATGAAACTTAGTCCAACAGTCACCTCACATACTAGTCTGCGCGGTTGTTAGTGTCCCATTTTAACAACCTTGACTAGGGACAATCATAATTTATGTCATCTTTTACTTATAGGGTTTCATGATCAAGTCTTCAACTTGATGACCTATAAGATGACCATAAAGTACTTTGGGACCATTATTTAATTATCCAATAATTAAATAATACTGATGTCAGTTTTAACTTACACAAACACTGCCAAAGCATGTATATGTAAAGTTTACAACATAACTAAAATAACTCCCACTAGAATCAAGATCATCTCTTCAGATATCTTATACCTAGAGCACTTAGAATAAATTCCGTGCTTAGGTTGTGGGAGAGACTGCGGTGTTATTGCTTTAAACGATTTCAACAAACCACACCGCCTTTCAGATAAAAGCATTATTCTACGGTCTACTGCTTGGAACCTTTCCAATAGTTAGCACCGCTATTCAGACAAAGAGACATAACCAGGTGGGAACCGGGAATCGTCTTTGTCCGACTAACTACTTTCAACTGGTTCGTCACTTTATCAGTTCACCACGAACCTATCATTAGTGTTTCTCAACACTTGGGATATTTCTGGTAACTATTCAGTGACTATTACCGGAGTACATTGGTATTTTCTCGTCATGCTTTTTGCTTCATCTAGACAAGCGCAAAATATGGCATTTATGATGGATTCTATTGCAGCAGCATTAGAACTCACACTCATTAATATTAGTTCAGACAGTGTTCAGAAACACTTCTTCTTACTAATATTGTTACTAGCTCAGCCAGTGTCCAAGACACTGCATCTTGCTCAGACTATTGCCATAAGACCTTTGGTATGAAGCCATTCTTGGAATCAAGCGTATTAGATCTGTCCAATACCTTATCAACATAAGGATTTTGACACGATCCAATTAGCTACTCTGATCCATTCCAATGGATCCTTATTCCAAGAATTCACGCGGCTACTCCTATGTCTATCGTGTAAATTTGACTTCCTACCTAAATCTTGACAAGACTTTAGCGTCGGAACGTCATTTATGAGATTCAAGTATGTTATCTACATACTGTGTGAGAATTGCCATTACGCTCCCACTAGTCTCCTTGTAAACGCATGGTTTCTTTTTCTTTCTGATCAAGTCAAAACCTTTGACCAATCTGTCAGAATGTTGATTCCAACTCCAAGATGTTTGTTTCAATCCAGAAATGGATCGGTGAAACTAACATGCATACCCAGCCAATTTTCGGAGTTGGGCCTCACCATCGCTTCTTCGAATTTCGCATGTTCGTCACTTTTCAATGATCTGCAGATCACGACAATAGGTTACGAGATATCACTCTCGAGTTAGTGACGGATCCTTTCGGATCTGCGAATTTCAGGCTCCACAGGTGCATATCCTACAGCACTTTGTAGATCTCACCGCTGCTCTTCCTAATCCGGTCGAGCAGCTTACTGTGTTTATCGAATTTCTTCGATGTGTACTTTTACTCCCACTGTTCCTTTTGAAAGTATCACCTTTCTTAAAAGACACAGTTCTGGGCAACAAAAGCACTAAGCCTTGGTTTCTCAGGACAACCAGCGAGGTAGAACTTATCAGATATAGATTCAAGTTCGTTTGTTGACTACTGTCTTACACAAACCTTGCAATCCCAATTAATCAGAAAAACAGATTTGGAAATCACCCAGTCCACATCCAATGTGGTGTTTTTCACTGATTCTGATAGAAACCCTTTTAGCGTGAACATAGACATTTCAGAACGTATTCTTAAATGGTTATGGAAGATTCATGTGATTCATCATTAATCGAATCATGTCTCATAAGATCTGATTCATTCTTTCAGATGATCACCCAATTCTTGACTAGTATTTTCCTCCGCAATTCAATCGAGGATTTCAATACTTCTGTCAAACTGGTTCTACACTTCATCTTGGAACTCCCTTAAGGGATTCCAGCTCGTGTCTCATCAAATGAACACAGCCATGCTTATTGATGCCATCAATAAGGTAATGAAGTACAGAAGATTTCCTTTGGCACTTATGCTTGTTGAACCGCATACATCAGTATGTGTAAGGCCCAATAAGCCTCTGGTCCGTTTCCTTTTAGCTCTGCTAAATGGGCCTTAGTCATTTTGGTCCAGTGAACAGAATTCATATCTCAAATGATTAAAATCAAATGAGTCCAAAACTATGGATTTACTGAATCCGCTTCGCTCTTCTGGTTAAACGACTATACCAAAGAAAAGTCGAGTTCGAGTCATCAGACTCAAACCGTTTGGTATTTATGTTATATTCATGTTGGTTTAAGATATAAAACCCATTCTAAACGGGGTGCTACCATAGAATATTTCATTAAGATCCAAAGAACAAAACTTGTCTTTTATCAAAATGAAAACATCCAAATTCTCAAAAGAAAATGAAAGACATTTCTGCACTAGGCAGATACATAGTAGCAATTACTTAATTTCTAAAACCAAGTATGAAAGGCTCCTACAAGTGAAGAATCTCTACGGCTTATGTAGCAACCATTGCTTCAACCAGACACGTAGTTCCACTTGTCCTTTCTTCAACGTTCTACTGTCGCTTAGGTCCTGCATATTTCAAAAAATATCAGTACCACAACAAGTATCCAATACTTATGTAGAACTTGAATTAATAACACAATACCTGAAGAAGAAGTACCATACATCTTCTCCATCTCTTGTGAATCTTCCAAGAATTTTATGCAATCTCTCTTCCAATGCCCCAACTCATTACAGTAGAAGCACTTTCTGACACCAGATGGGCTTGACTTGGGTTTAAAAGATGACACAGGCTTATCCTGATTCCAAATCCGGACGGCCTTGCCTTCACCCTTGTCTATAAAAGATTTCCCAAATCTTTTACCCTTTATGATGTTTTGCTCTGCTGTTTTGAGCATGCCATGCAGCTCAGTCAACGTCTTCGTCAAGCCTTTCTTGATATAGTTCTTAATGAACTTATCATAGCTTGACGGCAGTGACTGCAGAATGATGTATGTAGCCAACTCTAAGCTGACAGGACATCCCAGTCTCCCCAGGTTATAAACGTAACCCATCAGTTTAATGACATGAGGACTTACTGGAGCATCCTTTGGTAGCTTGCACTCAGTTAGAGACTTCACCGTCTGGAATCTCTCAACTCGTGCCAAATCCTGAAACTTCAGTTTCAGGCTGGTGATCATCTCTATTGGCGACTCCATGTTCTCGTATTGACCTTTCAAGTCCGAGTTCATGGTAGCCAACATCAGACCACGCACATCTACCACATCAGTATAATGCTTATTCCAAGCATTATATGCTGCATGCGAGCGATTGGTCCCAAGCCTTTCTGGAGGAGCCTTTTCAAGGACATAGTCCTTGCTCTCCTGCTTGAGAATGAATCTCAGATTCCGATACCAATCCAGGAAGTTGGATCCATTTAACTTGTCCATCTCAAGGACGGATCGCAACGAGAAAATAGTCATAGACATAAGCTGAAATCCAAGAAAAACAAAGATTTAGTTATGTATATGATGAGAAATCTTATTTTAATAAGAAAACTCGCATTATATTCAAATAATGTTTCCTCTATGAATATAATAATCCAAGATCCATACTTCACCAAAATTTGAGTGGGCGACTCGCCATTACCCAAACTTTAGTTATCTAGGTAAGCAAATCATTGCTAATTGTACTCTGTACAACTCTTGGTTGTGGATGAGACAAACTATGTCTAATCCACTCTGATGTCTCTGGGCTCAGAACTTCTGATAGCTCAGTCAAGTAAACCAATCTCTTTAGTCTTGTGATCATTGACAGTTGCACTGCAAGTCTGTCAATGACCACTTGCCTTACCCATGTAGCAGTGGATACCAAGGACTCCAAGACTATCCAACAAACGACACGAGTTTTGACAGTAGACAAGATTGGGCAAGACATCAATGTTACTTGATATTTAGTTGAGGAAACTAAAACCCAAAAGTTTAGCAAATCAATTTCTTAAGTCATGTAATTGTTGATGTTAATGCACTGCAAGTCCATCAATGTTATTACCTGCCTTACTCACGTAATTGTGGACACCAAGCTCTTGGCTAGACATCACACAACGAAATGAGTCTTGACAGTTGACCATATTGAAGCTAAGCTTTAATCAAGGTTTTGGTCGAGTTTGGTTTCTGCAAATTCAAGGTTCAATAACCAGAATTCCGAGCACTGTGTCGATCGACGCAAACTCTGTCTGTCGATCGACATAACCAAACAAAACCGGATATCAATGACCGGTTAATTCAATTAACCCGGTTCATCGAACCAGTTATGTCGATCGACGCAGCCCATGTGTGACGATCGACATAGACCTAAACCGCAGATAGTTCTTGATAACCGGTCCAATTCAATTGAACCGACTTATCTGATCAAACTGATCTTAACCAATCGGTTTATACTAATTGGGATGATCACTTCAATCCAATTGAACCAATTCATCCAATTTAAACCGTTTAAACCAGTTTCAACTGATTGCGATAACCAGTCCAATTCAATTGAACCGACTTATCTAATCAAACTGATTTTAACCAATCGGTTTATACTAATTGGGATGATCAGTTCAATCCAATTGAACTAATTCATCCAATTTAAACCGATCTATTCGGACTTAACCAAGCATGATAACCGGTCCAATCCAATTGAACCGATTAACCATTCGCTTGGTCTGTGTCGACCGACACTAACCTGTGTCGATCGATACTCGACCGAATTTGTTCTGTGTCGACCGATACACAACTTGTGTCGATCGACACAGAAGGCTTTCGGTTTTTCTTCGCGAAAAACCCTAGCCGCCGAATCTGTCGATTTCGCCACCTTGTGTCGACCGACATACCCAGTGTGTCGATCGACACTGTGCGAAAACACAGAATCGCAGCTTGATCGAAATCGATCTGACCTGTTCAATCTAAACAACTTGTTCTAGCGAATCTAAATCATCAAATTCAATAAACAGGTCTGATTGAATGATAAAACCCTAAGGCTCTGATACCACTGTTGGGAATCCGAGCCAATTCTACAGTTTCAGAATTCTCGCGAGTTCCCGATAGCCTAGGATCTAGGGTTTAGTTAATTGAATCATGATCTCACCTCGTGATTACCTGGTGTTTGGCAGCGGAAGATGGATCAGGTAATACGAGATCTACTGCGCCTCAGATGTTGCGCCTCTATCGTAGTCCACACGCACACAAGCTGGAATCCGCCGGGTTGCTAACGCCGGTGCTCGGATCTCTTTGGGACCTTAGTTTCTAGAGGAAGAGCTTCTGTTTTCTGTCTCAGAAAACTGTCTGGGCGGCTCCTCTCTTCTGTTAGGTCGAGAATAATAAGATCACTTATATATCGACTCTCTCTCATAAACCGAAACATCAGTTTCGGTTTCGCCACTGTGTCGACCGACACATCCATTGGTGTCGATCGACACAAGTCTTGTATCGACCGACGCACCTAATGGTGTCGATCGATACACCTCTTTGAAACTCAATTTGATGCGTATCCAATACACATCGATTAGACCATACGCCAATGATCTATCCCATGCAGAGTATATCCAACTTGCTTAGGTGTGTGACCCTGTAGGTTCACACGATACTGGAAATGAGTTACAACTCATTTGTCATAATTGGTTTCTAGCAAAACGTTATGATTACCCAGTATCACATGAATTGTCCGATCTCGACAATACAACTATCTCTAGAGTTCGTACAATGTGATTTCAGGACATAATCCCAACAGTTCAGACATCGGTTATCTACATAACCGCAAGCATATTCGCCGTGCATCGATCGACACCCTTGGGCATCGATCGACACATGGCGACAACATGTAAGTATTCTGCAACTTTTGGATGTTTCAAATTTGATTATCTTTCTCGCCGAACCTGAGCTTGATTACACTGGGGACAGTGTAGTTTAAGTGTGGGGGAGGAAGCTACTGACGCACGCTTTTGTTTTCTTAGAGTCAGTCCTTTTTCAAAATTTTGTTTTATTGAGTCAAATGGTTTAAGTAAGAAACAATGAATTTTTGAGAAGATTAACAACACTTTCAGGAACTTAAGTAACCATTGGGATGAAGTTGCAGATTATCTATGACTATTAGAAAACCCAGATACGGATCAGCCTACTGAGGACACCCACATCGCTTCAGGTATCAGAGGATCCTTTTACTGACTTCACATTAATACAGACTTAATTTTCTCACCTAAGGGCTTGGAATACCTTGAGTCGGATTCCTTTGTTAGTTCTGACACAGCTTGTAAACCTGTCCTATTTGGTTCCCTTCTCCCCTTCCATAAAGTAAAAAAAAAAAGAGAATAATAAACTGAGGATGAGCTAGTAGCTCCGAAGTGGTCACGGGAGTGGTTGCTACCACTATTACCTCCTGTGCGATCCATGGAATGTGTCCAAAGTACACCCCAAAACGGGAAGAACACTGATAAAAAAAATAAAATGATACCCAGTGGGGAAAAATCAGTTGTTAAGTAAGGGAAAAGAGAAGAAAGGGACCAAAGAAAGATTGTATGGTGGTCTAGAGCTGACAAGGTAAGAGTCCATGTGCCCTTTGATCGACAATCCTTGGGTGAGACCGCACTTAAATTTCTTATAGAAGTCAGTAGGGAGAATTTGAATGTGTAAATGTGATTGTGGAGTTTACTTAGGACAGTTGCTAAGTGTGGGGGAAGTATATGTTGGTCTTGATGTCTGCAGGTGAAATCTTTCATGTGGATTACTAAGGAGAATCTGTGTGTTGTTGCTTCAAAGATGAAATGAGTTTCTGAAAGTTTTCAAACCTCTTCACCATGTCTAGTTCTTTGTTTTGCTTGAGGACAAGCAAAGGCTAAGTATGGGAGAGTTGATATACCATGGGTTTTAGAGATTTTAGCCATGGTATATGTTTTATTTATCAAGTCTTTCATTATGTTTTGGAGTCTTTTCAGGTGTTTTATAGGTTTAATGACGTCTGGAGCTTAATTGGACGTTTTGGGAGCATTTGGAGCAATTTTGCACTATTTAGAGACTTCACAGAGTTCACTAGCTGCGTTTTCGCCTTGCAACGGTCGTTGCAGTTCTGCGCCCAAAAATCTGCATTTTGGAAAAATTACAGTTTTTGCCCAGAAACTTTCCAGACTTGCAAAAAGGCCCCCAGACGTATTTTAGACTATATATTAGGGTTTTTAGCCACTTGTTTAGGCTAAGCTTTTACTACGCTTTATTTTATTCAGAGAGAGTTTTAGGGGCTGATCTTGTTCTCGAAAGAGACTTGATTTCGAACCCCAGTTCTTTATTCTGTTTTATGATATTTAGTTTTCTATTGATGATGTCTTCTGTTTCGATGAACATGTCTGAGTAGTTTACCTGTTAGGTTTAGGGATTCTCATTAGGGATTTCATCGAATTATAGTTTAATCAATCTGTAGAGATTCATATCTGCTAGTTCTTCGTCTAGGGTTGTTTTTAATGCTTAATCTGAAGTAGCTATCCAGATTTATGATGTTAGGTTGATTGATACAACGACAGTTAGTTAATTAGCTAGAAAGAACCTAGATGAGCAATTTGATCTACTCTCAAAGGAATTTGGTTTAGGGGACATGTGAACATATCGAACTTGATCTTAAAGCTAGTTTAATCTGTTAGTAATTGCAAAGGAATTTGGATTGCTGCACTTAGACTTAGAGAATTCTCGCAACGACAGTTGGTTAATTCTATATCTGTGTTCGAGTTCTAGAACAGTTTCTGATTAGATCCCGATTGATTGATTGCTTGTGTTCCTGATTTCCTGAGAACTCCCTAGACTTAACGCCTTCGCCTTCTTGCTTACTAACTCGCTTCATTTGTTCACTTGCTATTTCGTTTACTGCTTTCACATCTGTTTCGCTTAGTTTAATCTGAATTACTTATAATCTATCGTGTGACCGGAGTCCTTGTGGATTCGATACCCAAAGTACTACAATCACATCACTGTGCACTTGCAGTTAGTATAGGGATTAATTCTTGACCTATCAACATTGCATACAAAATTTTGTTCTCTAAGCACTCTCTGTAGAACTTGTAATACCACGAATATTGTTCTTCTGAAAACCAAGTGAAATCATGCCGCCTGTCTAGACGAACTCTCGAGTACACCACTGGTGAACATACGACAGTGACACCCTCATGCCCCGCCTTAAGTAGGTTCGCACACGCATCCACCCCTTCTTCGGCGACCCTAGCTGCGATCTCTGCCAGTAGCGAATTTGGTAACCACATTATTGATTCATAATTATGGATCAGTTGTTTTTCTTACTTTGGCTCTAATTTATTTTCCTCACCCCCCCCCCTTTCAAATTTGTTTTGGATTTTTTGGTTAGGCGTGTGACGCCCAAACAAAAACATAGGACGTCACTTTAAACTTTACAACTTTTCCATTCAGATTACGATTTTTTCTCTTTAGTCAGACCCTATCTAGGACGCTTTGACTGGTTTTAGTAATAGGCTGGCAAAAACTAATTACCTTTACCTTCATAGATGATAATTCGCTTACTAACTTTAAGGTTTTACACATACCAGGTGGATGCCTCATCTTATGTTTTTACTATCCATAAAGTAGACAACTAAACCCCTATCTTTTATTATCTATCCATTACTATATTCTTCTATCTAAGGGAATAAAAAATGTCATTTCCCTCCACGTTTAATACCTCTTTTTATAAGTAGTCTTGCCGCATAACGAATCAACCAGCTCTCTTTCTCATTCTGTTTTTTCCCCTCCCCCCAGAATGAGTGATGCAGGTGACAAAATTTGCTACAGATGGGGACATCCTGTCTCTGGTATAAGGCCACTTGTTCAAACCACTCATGAATTAGGTATTCCTAAGACCTGCCATTGCAAGTCTTCCTTTTTCATAATCGCCTCGACATCAGGTCTCAGTAAAGGAAGACACATCTATTCTTGCCATTACAAGATTTCTCATGTACATTTCTTAATTTAATCCTATCCTACCCAGGAGATCCTATATCTTTATTTTAACAAATTTTTAACGTGCAGGGTCCGGGTCAAGGATGTGGATTTAAGAAGTGGTGGGATGACGCGATTACTGTGGAAACTGAGAAGCTCAAGCTTGAGGTTCGACTTAAAGAAGAAGACAACAAGTCCCAAATTTCAGGATTAATTGCTAGGGTCGACTTTCTGCTTTTGAAGATCAGAGACCTTGAAAAAATTTAGCAGATATGCGCCATTTACTGTATTAAGCTTGTTAAGTTAGCGAAACAGTCAACTATGCAGATACCTATCCATCTGAATACAAGTATATCCACGCTTTCCTCATTCGTATCCATCTACAAATATAACATATAGGATTATTATCTTTAACACTGAACTTATCAATTTCTTAAACACTACCGTGATTGCATAACTAAATTTTTTCTATGCACAATGATATATCATAGTTTTTATAGGTTTTCAACCATGATATATATATATATATGTATATATTGAGTCTTTAACCTTGTATTTGGAGTCTTTAGAGTCTTTTACATGTTTAGGTACGTTTGGAGCTTATCTGGAGATTCTGGGAGCTTTTGGAGTGATTTGGCAGCTTACATGGATGTCACGGAGTTTACTGGGTTCGTCTGCACTCTGTGTCGGTCGACACACATAGTGCATCGGTCGACACCACTACAAGACGAAATTCCTGCGCCCAAAAATCTGCATTTTGGAGAAATTATAGTTTTTGCCCAGAAACTTCCCAGATTTACAAAAAGGCCCCAGACGTGTTTTAGACTATATATTAGGGTTTTTAGCCACTTGTTTAGGCTACGCTTTACTTACTTTATTTTATTTTAAGAGAGAGTTAGGGGCTGATCCTGTTCTCGAAAGAGACTTGATTTCGAACCCCAGTTCCTTATTTGATTTTATGATAATTGGTTTCCTATTCATGATGTTTTATGTTTCGATGATTATGTCTGAGTAGATTACCTGTTAGGTTTAGGGATTCTCATTAGGGATTTCATGGAATTATAGGTTGATCAATCTGTAGGGATTCATACTTGCTAGTTCTTCATCTAGGATTGTTCTTAATGCTTAATCTGAAGTAGCTATCCAGATTTATGATGTTAGGTTAATTTTCACAACGACTGTTGGTTGATTAGCTAGAAAGAACCTAGATGAGCAATTGAATTACTCGCAAATAAATTTGGTTTAATTGTATTGTGAAGATATCGAACCTGAACTTAAGGCTAGTTTAATCTGTTAGGAATTATAAAGACATTTAGATTTCTGCAATTAGGCTTAGAGAATTCTCACAACGAAAGTTGGTTAATTCTATATCCGTGTTTGAGTTCTAGAATAGTTCTCAATTAGATCCCGGTTGATTGATTGCATATGTTCCTGATTTCCTGAGAACTCCCTGGACTTAACGCCTTCGCCTTCTTGCTTACACTCCGGCTACTTGATTTACTTTTCTGCTTTGCTTTTTAGTTTCTCACTACTTTCTCCTAGTTTAACTCGACCGTTCTTAATCTATCGTTGACCGGAGTCTCTGTGGATTTCGATACCCTATATACTATTATTGCATTAAATGTGCACTTGCAGTAGAATAGGATTAAAACCTGACCCCTATCAAGTTTTTGGCGCCGTTGCCGGGGACTCTTTGAGTCTTCGATAGATTTGAACTTAGGGTTTAGACTAGGTATTTCGTTTTTGCTTTTAGTTACTAATTTTTTTTTCTTTCTTTTTTCTTGCGTTTTAGGTACGCCTGTAATCGCACTGCATCGATCGACACAGTCCTTTGTGTCGATCGTCACATCTTCACACTTGCATCGATCGACACTACTTTGCATCGATCGACACAGCTACTAAGATGATGGGAATGATGGAACAGATGTTGGAAAATCAGCAGAATAACTCATTCTGCAGAGACTATGGTTATTATTCATTCGCCAGAGATTATGAATCTTCATCATATCAGCCTGCTCCTCCTCAAAATACGCGATCTGATAAGCTGATGAGTATGATGGAGCAGTTACTGGAAAAACATGAAGAGGATTTAAACTATATTAGTAACTCTGGATTTCAAGGGAACATGTTTGGAAATCAGCAAGGTAATGAGTTCTTTAATGGAGGACAGAAGAGTGCTTTCACAAGCAATCATAACTCTTCTGGATATGGACAGAATGCTGGTTATCAGAACCCTTTTCAGCAAAGTGATTCTTATCAGAGAACCTATGGATCATCTGCTGCTAATGCTTATAAGAGCAAGATGGAAGCAATGATGGAGCAGTTGCTAGAGGATCAGACTAAGACTGCTGTAAACTTCGACAGGAAGCTGGATGCTATGCATGAAAATTTGAATGGGAAGTTTGAATCCTAAATCACACATGTGAAGAAGCTAGATGTCAAAGCTCAACAGACAGTTGGAGCAATACAAAGGCAGAATGAAGCTGGGACAGCTGAACAGAAGCAATACATCAATGTTGTGATCACAGGAGATGAAATTGAGTTGCTGGGAGAAGAGGAAGTCATCATCTTGGATTTTTTGGAAAAATTCTGTCTGTCTGAGACAAGCATCGATTGACACAACTCGTGCATCGATCGACACAGTCCCGATACGTCTGATGAAATTGTGAAAAATCGCCTTGTGTCGATCGACACACCATATGCATCGATCGACACACACTGCAGACGAGACCAGAAACCTGCAACAGTCCTAGAACGAGTCTATAAGCCCTCTGTGCCATATCCTAAGGTTTCTAAACTGTCTAAACAGGAGCTAGAAGTGGCTGGCTGCATGAAAGTGATGGAAAAGAAGCTGATTCAGATTACAGAGAAGATACCAGAACCAGGAGCCTTTGTGCTAAACTGTTCCATCTCTAAGGACAGATTCAAGCATTCTCTGTGTGACTTAGGATCTTGTGTGAATCTAATGCCGTACTCAGTAGCTGTGAGATTGGGAAAGATGGAATTCCAGCCTACTAGGATCTCTCTTATCCTAGCTGATCGTTCAAAGCGATATCCGGAAGGAGTTCTTAAGGATATTCCTGTCAGAGTTGGAAAATACTTGATTCCAACGGACTTTGTGGTGCTGAAGTATGAGATTGAGCCTGACGATCCTATTCTGCTTGGAAGATCATTCTTAGCTACTGCTAGAGCTGTGATAGATGTGAGACATGGACTGATTGATCTCCACCTGGGAGACAAGCCTTTGCAGTTCAAGATGGATAAGCTGCAGAAATCCACCATTGATGGACAGAGCTTCAGTGTAGAGGTAGAACCAGATTTTCTGATTAGAGAAAAGAAGATGGCGGTTCCTCTTGAACCTCCTCTAACATCTTCAGTGCCTGCAACTGCTCATAAGCAGAAAGCTCCAGACATCTCATTTCCAAAGGTAAGGCACAAATCATCTAAGCTTAAACCTCCTAACCGCATTGCTTTGAATGCAGAAAAACGCAGTATCCCACCCAAGCTTCGCTCCCGCCCTGGTTCTACTCCTTCGTTCCTTGGAAAATCTCATGATCCGAAAGCATATACGCCACCTTGGATGAAGAGATATTCACAGAGACACTCAAAGTCTCTGTTGAAACCGCCATGAGTCAAATCTCTATCCCATAGTCAAGCTAATGACTAAAAACAAGCGCTGAGTGGGAGGCAACCCACGATAGAGTCAGTTTTCGTTTTTATTTTTCATTTTTAGGTGTTTGTTACTTTGATTTTTTTTCGTTTTGGTGTTTTCAGCCGAGAGAACAGGTCAAAAATCGCCTAGAATCGATCGACACAACATGTGTGTCGATCGACACAGTGCGATTAAATAATTGAAACGAGCAAATGCGCCTTGCGTCGATCGATGCAGTCCTGAGCATCGATCGACACAGTGCGACGAGAGGTACGTAACTCTGATTTTTCAGACTCTTTTCAGTTTGATTATCTGTTTTCACCGAGCTCATGCTTTGATTACACTGGGGACAATGTAGTTTAAGTGTGGTGGAGGAAGCTACTGACGCACGCTTTTGTTTTCTTAGAGTCAGTTCTTTATTTTTCAAAATTGTTTTATTGAGTCAAAATTTGTATGAAACTATGATTTTTCGAGGAAATCTTTCGCTTGAACCGGAACTAAGTGACCATTGGACAGACTTGCAGAGCCTCTATGACTGTTAGAAAACCCCAAACAGATCAACCTACCAAGGACACCCATATCTAACCAGGTATTCAGAGGATCCATCACTAGTCTCACTTTAATCTTGACTTTAATTTCTCACTTAGGGGCTTGGTAATCTTTGGGTCGGATTCCTTTGATGTGTTTGGCACAGCCTATGATCCTGTTCCAAAAGTATGGTTTCTGATTTTTCCCCTTCCTTGAGAATAAAAAAATAATAAAGAGTTATAAAAACTGAGGATAAGCTAGGAACTTCGAAGTAGTCGCGGGAGTGGTAGAGACCCCTATCACCTCCTGTGTATCTATGGAAAAGAACCAACTAATAGCTTCGAAGTGGTCGCGAGAGTGGTAGAGACCCCTATTACCTCCTGTGCATCCATGGAAAAGTCAAAAGTTAAACCCCAGTAACAAGGGAAGAGCACTGATAAAAATAATAAAATGATACCCAATGAGAAAAATCAGTTGCTAAGGAAGAAAGGGAAAAGAAAGAAACCAGAAACAGACAGTTTGGTGGTCAGACAATGAATAGGTTGAGTCCATGTGTCCTTTGATTCGATACTCCCTCTGTGAGACTGCACCTAATTGTATACAGATGCTAGTGTGGCGAATTTGGATGTCCTAACTTGATTGTGGAGTTTACTTGGGATAGTTCCTAAGTGTGGGAGAAGTACATTGTGGTCTTGAGTTCTGTAGGAAAGTTTTCAGTGGCTTACTAAGTGAATGTGAATGCGAAAGTTCCTAGGACTAAATGAGTTTCTGTGTTTTCAAACCTCTTTTCTTATACTTTGGTTCTTTACTTGCTTGAGGGCAAGCAAGAGCTAAGTGTGGGGGAGTTGATATATCATGGTTTTTATAGGTTTTCAACCATGATATATATATGTATATATTGAGTCTTTAACCTTGTATTTAGAGTCTTTAGAGTTTTTTACAGGTTTAGGTACGTTTGGAGCTTATCTGGAGATTCTGGGAGCTTTTAGAGTGATTTGGCAGCTTACATGGATGTCACAGAGTTTACTGGGTTCGTCTGCACTCTGTGTCGGTCGACACACATAGTGCATCGGTCGACACCACTACAGGACGAAGTTCCTGCGCCCAAAAATCTGCATTTTGGAGAAATTACAGTTTTTGCCCAGAAACTTCCCAGATTTACAAAAAGCCCCAGACGTGTTTTAGACTATATATTAGGGTTTTTAGCCACTTTTTTAGGCTACGCTTTACTTACTTTATTTTATTTTCAGAGATAGTTAGAGGCTGATCCTGTTCTCGAAAGAGACTTGATTTCGAACCCCAGTTCCTTATTTGATTTTATGATAATTGGTTTTCTATTCATGATGTTTTCTGTTTCGATGATTATGTCTGAGTAGATTACCTGTTAGGTTTAGGGATTCTCATTAGGGATTTCATGGAATTATAGGTTGATCAATCTGTAGGGATTCATACTTGCTAGTTCTTCATCTAGGATTGTTCTTAATGCTTAATCTGAAGTAGCTATCCAAATTTATGATGTTAGGTTGATTTTCACAACGACAATTGGTTGATTAGCTAGAAAGAACCTAGATGAGCAATTGAATTACTCGCAAAGAAATTTGGTTTAATTGAATTGTGAACATATCGAACCTGAACTTAAGGCTAGTTTAATCTGTTAGGAATTACAAAGACATTTGGATTTCTGCAATTAGGCTTAGAGAATTCTCACAACGAAAGTTGGTTAATTCTATATCCGTGTTTGAGTTCTAGAATAGTTCTTAATTAGATCCCGATTGATTGATTGCCTATGTTCCTGATTTCCTGAGAACTCCCTAGACTTAACGCCTTCGCCTTCTTGCTTACACTCCTGCTACTTGATTTAATTTTCTTCTTTGGTTTTTAGTTTCTCACTACTTTCTCCTAGTTTAACTAGACCGTTCTTAATCTATCGTTGACCGGAGTATCTGTGGATTTCGATACCCTATATACTATAATTGCATTAACTGTGCACTTGCAGTAGAATAGGATTAAAACCTGACCCCTATCACACAACTGTTTTAACAAATTTCCTAAATGAATATAGATAAACTCCTCTTTCACTGGCTTGTACCCTATAGCGCTATCCATAAGTCGCTATATCCGACAATCAACTATCCAATACGAGTGCGGCTTTCACTATAATACCTATACTTTATATAACACATATAATATAATTAATTTAACCTGCTAATGAACACCTGTTAGTTTTCGAAAAAATTAATACTAAAATAGATTTTTCGACTCACGAATCTTTCAATTATCCCACTTTACTTATAGCTCAAACGCTTGTTCATACTTATTACAGAGTCCAACCAAGTAGTACCATATACGGATACATGTTTATGTTGAGGAATGCTACAATTTATTTTTCTGCATTTAATTTCAGTCAGGAAACCAAAACGTTGCACATCTATAAATAATATATGTCTACGCATTCCATCTGTCCACACACACAATACATGTCAACAAGAAATGAGTAGCCATAACCTTCTAGACCTTCCGTCGGACGTAAGAAGAATTATCTTTGCGAAGAATATGAGTGATAATGTTCGAGAACATTTTAAAGTACGAGCTCTTTGCAGGACCCTTTGCGCAGACGCCGATCACGTGGTTACACACTCTCAAATAAACCTTATCCAGGAAGGCCGTTCAAAAGGATACCACAGACGCATTATCCTTCTGTACAATGCCTGCTTGGATGCCAACAACGTATCCGCTCGGTTGCTTAAGGACATCTCCGACTTCATGTACACATACGATGAAAGACTAGAAGCTTTTCACGAGATCAAATATTGTGCCATCGCTGGATGCAAACCAGCAGTATATTGCTACGAAGTAATCCGACGATCCATTTCTCCACACTTTGATTCAGGTTCGACTATCCCATTCCTTTCCCGTTCTGCTATTCGTGCTCTTAGGACCTATGTGAGGAAATTCGAACGCTACGCATGGCCTATCGGGATCGATGTGGATCTCGCGCATATATGGCATACGCTTGATGCTATCGTAAATTTAAGGTCATGCATTTGCTCCGTTTATAAATATTGGCTTAGCATCACCCACAAGAATGTCAAAGGCATCGGCATGTGCAATTCTTGTTTTGGACTATCGAGACAAGTGTCTTCTTCAAAATTATACCCCAGACTTTTCTCGAATGGCCTAAGGTAGAAGACATTCCACCAAACGGCGGTTGGGGTGAGATATAGAACAAAACAACGGCGGTTGGGGTCAGGTTGGCAACGCAGGCGGTTGGGATCATGTCGCAATTCATAACGTTGAAGAACAAAATGAAGACGGTTGGGGTCACGTTGCAGTGAAGACCGTTGGGGTTGAGGCAACGGCTCAGGGTAAAACGCTGCCGTTTATGTCGTTTTCGCTGCGTACATATTTGTCTTCCAAATTTTTGGCCTAAGTATGTTTAATTTTATTGGGACTCCCATTTTCTGTTTGCTTTATTGTCCATTAAAAACACCTCATGATATCAATCAAATATTATTTAAACCTATCCACTATTTATTCTATTTATTCGATTCCTTTTATCCTACATAATTAAACATTAATAAATATCCTTAATAAATAGCTAAAGTTTATTAAAACTTGGACTTTTCAATTCTTCCCACCCACACCCACTCCCACTTCTCAATACCCGGACTCCTCGAAAACCCTACTCCTAAGCGCTGTCTAATCATCCTTACAACTTTCAAGGCGTCATTATACACAATAACATATTTACATTAACCTATATATCTAATAAAAAACAATGGATTCTTAAATATTGGGTGTAGTGGTCTTGAGTTCAATTCCTTTCAGACGCGTCATTATTATAAACTATACACAAAACGTTTCGTGTCGCATTTTTAACTTTCAAAATTACTTTTTCCATCCATTTAACCTGGAATCAAACATATTCCACAGTAATTATTGCAACCCTTGAAGCGCCAACCCTTACCGTTTATATTTCTTACAAGTTCCAAGGGAAGTCAATTATTATGGACAATCCACTGACAAGGATAACAATTAAATAAAATTCATCATCTAATTAAAGAAAAACTCACATTTTGTCCATTTATAAAACAAAAAATGACCTTCATAATTAATCATTCAACGACCTGACCTCCCATTTGTGCATTTTAAACTGTTATTGTCTATCTCTTATACACATTTGTTCTTGCACTCCACCTGAAGCCGTCCATTTTGCTATCTATTTACCATTCTACCTAATTTTCCTATCCATTATTATTTACCATTTTAATATTAGTAACGATGCCTATTATGTACCCACAGTCCATTTGCATATTGCTTAAAACTTGACTGTCCCAGTGTATTTATAAGTTTACAAAAAAGATTTTCCAAAAAATTTCCACTTTACACCGAACTCGTATTATACTGTCAAATCCTATATAAAAGTTAACTTCTATATATTTAGGGACCCTATTTTTAGGACACTTTCATGAGGCACTTTGCCAGCTTCATCTTTGTAACAGACTAGACGGACTGACAGATCTTTATGTAACATATACCGACATAACCCCTCCCATCTAATCAATACCTCTAATGGATATTTAATAGTTCACTATATATCTTTTATTAATTCAGTATCCATTACTATTCGTTTGATTTATTATTAATAGTCGATCTTCAATTCATACATTGAACTATATGCTATCTTTCCTAAAGTACATCATTTATCCATAGCATAACTACAAGTTACCTATCCACAAGCCCTAATAGTGATATACACCTATTAAAAGAGAACTCCATATTAGGGAATCTACATGGATATACACCTATAACAATTCATCCCTAATATCTATATATTCTACGTTCCCGATACTACCAATCCTTAAATTTTCTACTATAACCCAAATAGTATGTCATAAAATGGAAGTTATCTCATGGATACCAACAGCATGTCTATCCACCTCCTAATAGACCAATCAAAGTAGTATGTCATATAATGGAAGTTACTCATGGATACCAAATAGTCATAGTTCGATAAGTCTAACTATAAAACACACAATCATACAGAATTGTTAGAGTTACATTTGAAAATTTCAAGGACTACCCAGTGCTAATAAATGTCCATCGCGTACTCCAGTCGAAACTGGTCCACGAACTCATCTGTCATGGTCTCCATTCCATTAGATCTGACTAAGGCACTCAGCTCAAGAAACTTCATTGTAACAAGTCCGCAATCGCCCACTCGATCATTCGTGTACGCCTTCTCAAATCGAGTCCATGAATAAGGGGGGTAAATTCTCCTTCAGCTCCTGTTTACTCGCCTTGCTTTGTTCCCTTGGCTTCAAACCCTTTTTCTCAGGGTCCGGCTTGAAGAAGGCTTCCACAATGTAGGGCAACATTTGTACAATTGGTCCAAGGTTTTCCTCAGCTTGGGCGTCACGGTTATGGATTGGCAGCGGGTCCAGTAGCTCGACAGTTCGAAATTCAATGTTAATAACAAGTCCAACCCATTGATCTGCGGGTCCAGTAGCTCGACAGTTTATGTCAACTGTTGACACATCTTCAAACCACTTCGCCTTAACACGACCATGCGTGCAGTCGCCGTATACATACTTCCTGATTTGTTCGTCCCAATGGTAGTCTCGCTTATCCTTGGACTTGGTGAAGCTTCTATGTCGCCCTTGCAAATGGTTTGAAAACCAAGGTGGGAGGAAGACCACCCTCTCCTTTGCGAAGTTCCTAGCATGTTTCATGTATATGTAAACTGCAAGTACCTGCATATGCTAAAGTACCCAGATACCATATTTGTTAACAACATATGCCAACATATACAACAAATTAACAACATACTTACCGTTGTGTTCAAACATTTCCTTGGCTCTGCCATTTCAAGCAAGAATTTGTTATCTATATCCACCTCCCCAAATAAAAAGTTGATACGATCAGGTTTTAATCCCTAGATCTACACTGCAAGTGCATAGACGTGAACCAGTAGTATATAGGGTATCGAATCCACAGAGACTCTAGACCTTACGATAGATTGTAGAATTTCAGGTTAAGCTAGGTGAAATAGTAGAAAGCAGTAAATCAGAACAGAAAGTAAATCAAGCGAGTTGTAAGCAATCAAATGAAGCGTCAGGTCAAGGGAGCTCTCAGGAAATCAGGAACACAAGCTAATCAATCAATCGGGATCTAATTAAGAACTGTTTTAAAACTAGAATCACAGAATTATAACAGGCCAACTTTCGTTGTGAATATTATCTATGTCTAACAACCTAGCAAGCCAACTTTCGTTGTGAATCCTAGAGTTCTAAACAAGCATTAATCTCAAGTTCTTTCGTTCACAATTCTCCTAAACCAAATTTCTTTGCGAATAGTTAAATTGCTCATCTAGGTTTTTTCTAGTTAATTAACCAACTGTCGTTGTGGAAATCAACCTAACATCATAAATCTGGGTAGCTACTTCAGATCAAGCATTAAGAACAACCCTAGATGAAGAACTAACAGATGTGAATCCCTACAGATTGATCAACCTATAATTCCATGAAATGCCCTGTGAGAATCCCTAAACCTAAATGGTAAACTACTCAGACATGATCATCGAAATAGAAAACATGTTGAATAGAAAACCAAATATCATAAAAGAGAAACAAAGAATATCAGTTTCAAATCTCTCTCTCTCTCTCTCTCTCTGAATAAAAATCAAACTTAATCTGAAAGCGTAGCCTAAACAATGGCTTAAAAACCCTAATATAATGATCTAAACTCGGCTGGGGGTTCTTTGTAATTATGAGAAACTTCGGGGTTTTGTTGCAATTTCCATACTCTTTCATTAAACCGCCGAGAATTGCTGTGTCGACCTTGTGTCGATCGATGCACAATGTGTGTCGCACATGTCTGATATCGGCAGTGACATCTTCCTCTCGGCCAAATGCTCTAAAATACTCCGGAATGCGCCATAATGTCCAATTCCGCTCCAAACATGTCTAGACCTGAAAACATACATAAAGACTCCAAAACATAATAAAAGACTCGATAAATAAGACATATACCATGGCTAAAAACCCTAAAATCGATGGTATATCAACTCCCCCACACTTAGATTTTGCTTGCCCTCAAGCAAACTGAAGACCAAGATCAGGAGAAGAAGTTTGAAAACTTCAGAAACTCGTTTCATCGTAGAAGCACCACACTCAGATTCGCCTTAGTAAGCCACATGAAAATGAACTTGCAGACAATCAAGACCAACATATACTTCCCTCACACTTAGCAACTATCCTGAGTAAACTCCACAATCACATTCAGAGCATCCAAATTCACCATACTGACTTCTATAAGCTATTTAAGTGCGGTCTCAACTATCAAAGAACACATGGAATCTTACTCTGTCAGCTCATGACCACTCAACTGTTGCTTTTGGTCCCTTTCTTCTCTTTTTCCCTTCCTTAGCACTGATTTTTCCCATTGGGTATCATTTTTTTTTATCAGTGCTTGTCCCGTTATGGGGTGTACTTTGGACATTTTTCCATGGATGCACATGAGGTAATAAGGGTCTCTACCACTCCCGCGACCACTTATAAGCTACTAGCGTATCCTCAGTTTATCACTTTTTTTTTACTTTTAAGGTTGGGGAGAAGGGAACCATAATCAGACAGGTTTACAAGTTGTGCCAGAACCAACAGAGGAATCCGATCCAAAGTATACCAAGCCCATATGTGAGAAAATTAAGCCAAAATTAGGGGTGAAGTCAGTAAAGGATCCTCTGATACCTGAATTGATATGGGTGTCCTCAGTAGGCTGGTCAGTGTTGGGTTTTCTAATAGTCATAGATCATCTGCAAATCATCCAATGGTCACTTAAGTTCATGTAAGTGTAGTAATCTCCTCAAAAAGTCTTTGTTTCCTACTCAATTTGACTAAATAAAACCAACTGTTGACTGACTCTAAGAAAACAAAAGCGTGCGTCAGTAGCTACCTCCCCCACACTTGAAACACACTGCCCCAGTGGTGTCAAGCTTAGGATTGGCGAGAAAAATCAGAATTAAGAGAATCTGAAAAGAGTCAAAACACTTACCTGTCATCGGCCTGCGTCGATCGATGCCGAGATGGTGTCGATCGATGCAAGGCGAATTTGCTCGCGGTTATGTAGATAACCGGTGTCTGAACCGCAATCAAATCGGCTAACCGTAAATCGCAACTGCGTTGACCGATGCACAATGTGTGTCGATCGATGCATTGCGATTATGTTGTTTCTCACGCCTTTGAACACACAAAAATAGAAAATCAAAAACACCAAATCAAAACGAAAAATGAAAACAAAAACGAACCTAACAGTGGGTTGCCTCCCACTCAGCGCTTGTTTAAAGTCAATAGCTTGACTATGCAAAGGAGATCGAACTTATGTGGGATTCAACAGAGACTTTGAATGTCTCTGTGAATGTCTCTTCAGCCAAGGGGGCGTATAAGCATTCGGATCATGAGATCTCCCAAGATAAGGGTGAAGAGAATCAGGGTGGGAGCGAAGCGAGGGTGGGATACTGTGTTTTCCTGCAGTCACAGAAAATGAGTTAGTAGTTTTAAGATTAGAGGATCGATACCTTTGCTTTGGTGGGAATGAGATATATGGAGCTTTCTGCTTAGTAACAGTTGCAGGCTTTGAAGATGTTAGAGCATGTTCAGAACGAACATCCATCTTCTCTTCTCCAATAGGAATCTTTGGTTCCACTTCAACACTAAAACTCTGTCCATCAATGGTGGATTTGTGCAGCTTATCCATCTTGAACCTCAATGGCTTATCTCCCAGATGGAGATTAATCAGTTCATGTCTCACATCAATCACTGCGCCAGCAGTAGCTAAGAATGATCTACCAAGTAGTAGAGGATCATCAGGCTCAACATCATACTTCAGCACCACAAAATCTGTTGGAATCAAGTAGTTTCCAACTCTGATATGAATGTCCTCAAGAACTCCTTCTGGGTACCTCTTTGATCGATCAGCCAGGATAAGAGAGATCCTAGTAGGCTGGAAATCCATCAGTCCTAATCTCACAGCCACAGAGTATGGCATGAGATTCACACAAGATCCTAAGTCACACAGAGAACGCTTGAATCTGTCCTTAGAGATGGAACAGTCTAGCACAAAGGCTCATGGGTCTGGTATCTTCTCTGTAATCTGAATCAGCTTCTTTTCCATAACTTTCATGCAGTTAGCCACTTCTACCTCCTATTTAGACAGTTTAGGAACCTTAGGATATGGCATAGAGGGCTTATAGACTCGTTCCAGGACCGTTACAGGTTTCTGGTCTCGTCTGCTATCGGTGTCGATCGATGCACGATGTGTGTCGATCGACACAAGGCGATTTCGAGCAGTTTCATCAGACGTATCGGGACTGTGTCGATCGATGCTTGTCTCAGACAGACAGAAATCATCCAGAAAATCAGAGATTATGCCCTCTTCTTCTTCCAGCAAGTCAATCTCATCCCTCATGGTCACATCATTGACGGATCTGTTCTGGTCAGCTCTTCCAGATCCATTTTGCCTCTGCATAGCTTGAGCTGTCTGTTGGATTTGAACATCTAGCTTCTTCACATGTGTTCTCAAGGATTCAAACTTCCCATTCAAGTCCAAGTACAAAGCATCAATCTTCCTGTTAAAGTCTGCGGCAGTCATAGTATGGCCTTCCAGCAACTGCTCAATCATGGCTTCTATCTTGCTCTCATGAGCACTAGCAGCAGGAGGTGTCTGATAAGAAGATGATCCATAAGTCCTCTGATAGGAATTACCTTGCTGAAAAGGCTTCTGATAACCAGCAGCCTGTCCATATCCAGAAGAGTTCTGGTTGCTTGTGAAAGCACTCTTCTGTCCACCATTAAAGAACTTATTACCTTGCTGATTACCAAACATGTTTCCTTGGAATCCAGAGCCACTAATGTAGTTCACATCCTCTTCCTGGTTGTCTTCTTCAGCTCCAAATACCTCAACATCCTGAGCAAAGTGGACAGCTTTCTTTCCAGTCAACAAACTAGGAACAATGTCCAACTTGTTCCTAATATCAGCAATCTCCAGATTATCAACCTTCCTACCAGACTCTTTCCTTCTCCTATCAGCAGACTTGGTGCTATTACTGCTCACCAAGTTGTCAATCAATGTCTTAGCCTGCTCAGGCGTCCTTGTATTGAAATTGTCATTGCTGGCATTATTCAACGCAGACTGGTAGTGGAGATCAATACCTCTTAAGAAAATACCTAGCAGTGTCACTTCAGAGAATCCATGATGAAGACAGTCACGTTGGTACTTCTTAAATCTCATCCAAGCAATCTTAAGAGGCTCTGTAGGACCTTGGGTGAAGGTGAGAATATCCTGTCTCGACTGATCAGAGCGAGCATCATCATAAAAGTGTCTCAAAAATTCTCTCTTCATAGCATCCCAAGTAGTAAACTTCCCAGGTGGAAGTTGTTTCAACCAAGCTGCAGCCTCTCCAGCGAGAGAATAGGGGAAACGCTTAAGGTACAAATAATCATAATGTACCCCATTGTACTTCATTCCAGTGATGAAGTCCTCAAAATCATCGATGTGGTCCATGGGTTGCTCATGTGGGAGACTATGGAAAGGATTCTGCCTCAGAAGAGAGTAGTAGACAGTCTTGATCTCAAAATCATTCCTCTCAAAGCTAGGAGGTACAATTGCTGACCGATTAGCATGAAACTCATGCGGACGGTTGTAGTCAGCAAGAGTCCTCTCAACAGCGACCATCTGCCCCTGTCCCTGAGGTTGTTCAGGCGCAGGTTCAGGGATCACGCGTCCCTCAGCATCAATCCTTTGCCCAGCATCATTATACGGGTTGTTCTGGTTGTCCCTCGGAACTCCCTCAGCATCAGGTCTCAAAATCAAAGGTACCTGATTAGCGTTCGCCATCTTAGCTGCCTTCTGAGCTTTTCTGTTCTCTCTTTCTAGCTTAGCAAGCTCCTCAAGTTCAAGTTTCACAAGCTCTTTGTCCGTATTACTCCTTAAGTCGCGATCAGTCATAAACTGTCTCAGTTACACAGGTGTGTCGACCGATGCAAGAGAAGCGTTGATCGATGCAATGCGCGAAGGTGTGTCGATCGATACTCAGGTCCGTATCGATCGATGCAAGCCGATTCTGTCGAACCTGACCTGCAAAACAGAGAAAGACAGAAAAATAAATCAGTAAAGTAAAAACGAAAAACCTAGTCTAAACCCTAAGTTCAAATCTTTCGAAGACTCAAAAGAGTCCCCGGCAACGGCGCCAAAAACTTGATACGATCAGGTTTTAATCCCTAGATCTACACTGCAAGTGCACAGACGTGAACCAGTAGTACATAGGGTATCGAATCCACAGAGACTCTAGACCTTATAATAGATTGTAGAATTTCAGGTTAAGCTAGGTGAAATAGTAGAAAACAGTAAATCAGAACAAAAAGTAAATCAAGCGAGTTATAAGCAATCAAACGAAGCATCAGGTCAAGGGAGCTCTCTGGAAATCAGGAACACATGCTAATCAATCAATCGGGATCTAATTAAGAACTGTTCTAGAACTAGAATCACATAATTATAACAGACCAACTTTCGTTGTGAATATTATTTATGTCTAACAACCTAGCAAGCCAACTTTCGTTGTGAATCCTAGAGTTCTAAACAAGCATTAATATCAAGTTCTTTCGTCACAATTCTCCTAAACCAAATTTCTTTGCGAATAGTTAAATTGCTCATCTAGGTTCTTTCTAGTTAATTAACCAACTATCGTTGTGGAAATCAACCTAACATCATAAATTTGGGTAGCTACTTCAGATCAAACATTAAGAACAATCCTAGATGAAGAACTAACAGATGTGAATCCCTACAGATTGATCAACCAATAATTCCATAAAATCCTCTGTGAGAATCCCTAAACCTAACTGGTAAACTACTCAGACATGATCATCAAAACAGAAAACATGTTGAATAGAAAACCAAATATCATAAAAGAGAAACAAAGATTATCAGTTCCAAATCTCTCTCTCTGAATAAAAATCAAACTTAAATCTGAAAGCGTAGCCTAAACAATGGCTTAAAAACCCTAATATAATGATCAAAACTCGGCTGGAGCTTCTTTGTAATTATGAGAAACTTCCGGGTTTTGTTGCAATTTCCAAACTCTTTCATTAAACCGCCGAGAATTGCTGTGTCGACCTTGTGTCGATCGATGCACAATGTGTGTCGATCGACACACATATCTGATATGGGCAGTGACATCTTCCTCTCGGCCAAATGCTCTAAAATGCTCCAGAATGCGCCATAATGTCCAATTCCGCTCCAAACGTGTCTAGACCTGAAAACATACATAAAGACTCCAAAACATAATAAAAGACTCGATAAATAAGACATATACCATGGCTAAAAACCCTAAAATCCATGGTATATCACAAGTTCTTAAGCTCGTATTGCCTACAAAATAAGCGAGACTTATACTACATGTCACATATTTTACCTTTCGTATAACCACAACTATATCTTACCTCGTGGGACAGAGTCGCAGCGTTTCCTGCCAGGCGCTTATGCTCAATAAACATATCTTCGCTTTCCTTTAATCCTGCAAATACGTGAGCAAGCGCAACCTCGTCATTTGATAGAGTATGCTTAACACGCTTTCGTGGAGGAGAAGAATCGCTTAGATCCACCGGTTCATCATTTCTATCAACCAATTCTTTCATTGAGCCACACTTCTTTTTACGTTCGTTGTTCCTCTTCTTACCTTTCTTCTTTATTTCCTGCCAAACATATAAATAGGTCATGTGAACTATCGATCACCTATTTTAAAAAATATTATTAAACTACCTTCAATTATTTCTTGTATGTTCCATCCTCCTGTCCATCACTCTCTTTATCATGACTTAAGAAGGTATCCAGTTTGCTTGTGAAAATGTGTATGTTATTGGTCTTTTAGTTCAAATGCAATATCGGCATCACTCTTGCCATTATTAATACAAAATATATAACTCGCTCATCACCATAATAATAGACAATACAAATTAATTTTTTATAATCAATTTACCGTAGATTGTTTTTCCTCAGTCACAGACAACTGTCCAGTTACCAATTCATCCTGCTCACACCTCCTATCCAGTTTGCTTTCCATGGATACATCATCCTCATTTCCTTCGGTTGGTCTCCCAACCCCCTCCGAGTTTTGTTTTTCAGCCGGAAAAGCCATCACTGCATCTTTTTGTCCTGCCTCGTCGGAGTTAGTATCCATTTGGATTCCAATGGATAAACCGCCAATCTTTGCTTCACAGGAATATCCGTCATACCATGCCCCAAATAAATTCAAATAATTAGTACTTATCTTTTAAACCGTCTATATACCAATTATAGCTAAGCCTTAAATAACCTGATGCTGTGGATCCACCTCACTTTCGGTGGATAGCACAGCCTCTTCCGTGCTTTGTTTATCAGGTGGCAAAACCGTCACCTCATCTATTTTCTCAGGATCGTCGGAGGCAGTATCCATATCGCTTGGCATGGATACCCCCTTAATCTTTGCTTCAAATGAGATCTCGGTGTTACCTTGGCACAAATGGATACAAAAAACATGTCTTATCATCTTAAGACGATAATAGAATGTTTCCAAAAAAGCATTCAAATGTGACCATAAATAACCTGATTCGGAGTATCCACTTCACTGACTTTGGTAGTACCTACTTGATTCTCTGTGGATTCTTCATCCGATTTTCCTTCGCTAGGACAGCCGCTTTTACTCTGGCCATGATACCCCAAGCAGAGAACAAACATTAATGATTCATACAGTCTATCCAACTTAAAAAAACTACCATATGTATCAGTGGATCACCTGATTTAGTGGATACAAAACCACACTATTCTCTCCTGCCCCCTTTCCAAGTGTTTATAGGCTTTTTGCTGCATTCAGAACATCCTTCGACTGGTCTTCATCCTCCCCTTCGGTAGTTAAACTCACAGCCTGCTTCTCCTTATTGACAATTGACTCATCACTTGTTTTACAAGTATCAGTCGGGTCAGCCAGCTGAGTACAAAAGTTTCCAATGTTAAATTCAGATCCCAGATTTTCTTGATCGAAAAAAGATTCATCAACATAGTTGTTAACTTGAGAAATAATAGAATTCACATTATTCCAAATTGGGTCGCTGTTGCTGGCGGGAGTTTCTAAGGTTTGATCCCCAACTCCACTATTAAGATTCTCAGGCCCTCCAGTATTAGATTTTTCCTTCTTTGCCGCTTTAGTTTGACCTAAGACTACTTTCTTCATTCCTGTTAAAGTTAGCTTCTGAGTGGGGCTGTTAAAACGTTTATTACCATGCAATCTACAATCGTCTTTTTCGCTGTAAAAACATCACATCCCTTTTCAAAGATTTAATTGAATCCACCACCCAACGATTGAACTGGTCATTACCAACAGAATCGGCCTCACTGCTGGTTCCATCTTCAATTGCTAGAAATGCCTTTCTCTTTTTCTTGTTCTCCCCAAAAGGCTTGCGGATGTGTTCAATAAGCGCATGAGAAGAATCACCACTAGGCCACTCTTCCTTCTTATACTTGTGATGACTATCCACGAGACTTTCAAGATAAACAACTTTCTTATCTTTTATCTCGTCTATCCATTACCCCCAACCCTCTCCTAATGCCCTCTCTTGGGGCTATAAACAAGGAACCACTTTTACATGTACATAGTAAAATAGCACATCTAAATTGATAAGAAATTCGTATACAAATGGAAGGTACTAATATACACATACCTCAGGTCCAAACTCGATGTCTAGTACAGTTTCACTGCTAATCCAGTTGTTTTTCGGGATCCTCTCGAAAGAACTATCCATGAAATTCATCTTTGATTCATGGTCTGGCATACTCTCCAAGAATCCTGGAATACAACGGAAAACTAGGAGCTGAAATGCAAGCGGGAATCCATAGACGACATTCGTTTGCTGCTGCAGCTGCGTTCGAAATGTTTTAATAGGATCCTCACCAACTTTCCCTGTCCTCGCCCAAGGTTTAATTGAATTTATTGTTTTAAGAAAAGACTCTCTACCCCATGGATAGCTCATAAAGTAATCCAAATCGCTAACCATCTCAACAAATTCTGGCGTTGCCTTTGCAATCTGGTTGCTACTAATAAGTACTCCATCAACAATACATATCAGAGCAAGTTTCAGCCTTTTATCACCATCGATGTATGGATCATCAAGCATTTCAATTATGTCTGTAATCTTAACCCCTTGGTCCCCCTTCTTCCTACCCTGATTCATATTGCCAAATAAATTTTCCCACTCAGAACTGCATCTCGCCACGTCCAACTTCTTCTCATCTACCTCTTCTGGTCCAGGGAACTCACAACAATTCAAGCCTGTTATCAATCCAAATTCTTCTAATGAGAACCGCAGAGGTTGCCCACCAAAAATTGAAGTCAACTTGTATTTCTTCTTCGTTATTAGTTGCCTCGCCAGTAGCCCATGAATCATTTTCCCCGAAATTGAACACTGTTTCACTGGAAGCCTAAACAAATCTCCAAACCTAGAATCTCTGATTTTCTCCCTCTCTGCCGTATCCATGATTTTACACCACACTCTGTTTAGTATCTCCGGCTTGGAGTATATATTCTGTCGACCATCTGGATAATGATCAGTCTTGTAGAATCTACGCGGTAGGTTTAAGTCTTCCATCGTCTGCAAATTAAACATCATTTTTCACAGTTTTAGATTGGAAATCACACCAACATAAATTTAGTTAACTTCAATCTTACCTTTTCACGATTTTGCTTCTGTTTGTCGACACTCTAAACGGAGAACAGAGAGACGATCCGGAAAAAAGAGACGACCGGGAGAGACGATGGGGGTTTATGTTTTTTTTTTCCTTTCTGACCTAAGATTAATTAATTCTTACTCATAAAAAACCCCCAAAATAAACCACCCAACCATTAAATTCCTAGCTAGAGTAATTCAAAATTGGTCAGTTCATTTAGTCTAAGGGCATTATTGACTTTTCCTTCCCTCTCTCATCACCAAAACATACATAATTGTACGAAGATTTCAAAAAATACAAAAGTGCAAGGAAAAAATAAAAAAGATACACTGGGTGCAATACACCCATGATATATGAAGATACTTAAAAGAATTAATTTGCTTATTTAATTATGAAATTGCACATATCTTTTCGGTTAGTTGTCCAAAGCGAACTTCAAAATTAAGTGTGATTTAAATATAGTAGTTGTAGAATAAATGACCTACAGGAAAGTGATTCGCGGTATCATACAAGTAAGGTAAAAGCACAAAAAAAACCATCTGGTGATTGTAGGATCAGTAGACAAGTTTTTCGATTGTCCCGAAGTAGCTCACCAGCTGCCAGACGAATGTGGGCTCACGGGCCACGAGTGGACGTAGGACCTACGGACGATGACAATCAGAGCATTATATATCCTTGGATCTCTTATGTCGCAGATGCAGCTCATATGGTTTGCATTATCGACTTTATTAGCAAATTTCTTCGGCTTCAACTCTTTTCTCTTTATCTAATTTTTCAGGGGAAAAAACGGACATTTGTGCTTCAACAATGGAAGCTGGTACCGTTTAGTACCTGGATAATTTTGTTGTGCTAAACAATACCTCAACTACTGAAAGTTTAGACACCAATGGTCCAGACCTGCATTGACCAAAGACTCGTTTGTCAACTCCGTTTATCCATTTCTGACTCGCCTGCCACGTTGGAACGGATTTTAATAACAACATCGTTTTTTATAAGTGAGTCCTATTAAAAAATGAATTATATTCCTAAGTTGAAGTAAAAACATTTGGGTAAAAAACTAGGGTTTGGTTGGCTTGTCAAGCGGTTCAAACCCATGACATGCGACCTGTCATACGGTGGGTTAAATTAATTTTTGACCAGTATAAAACCGCCTTTCTAAAACCGCACAGTTAAAAAAGTCAACCCACACCCAATCCGCTCGAGTTTGCGGGTAATCTACAAATTTTTAAATAACAATTCAAAAATAATTTTATATGATTTTAATAAAAATAATAATAATTAAATAAAATTTATTACTATAATTGTAACTTCATAAATTTAATAAAAATAAAATATTTTTGATAATTATACATATTTTATTTTATTTTATTTCTCAATTAAACTAGTAAAATAAATAAAATAACAATAAAATATTTTTTTTTTCAAAAAGATATTGCTGGTACCCGCTAACCCGTGGTCCAAACTACTTCGACCCGCAACCCGCTATTCCAAAAAATACTCCAACCCGCAACCCGCCTCGCGAAATTGAAAAACACAAATATTTACATGCACTTGCCCTGCGGCAGGTCAGGCGGGCCGGGATCCGCGGGTAATGAACCACATTGACAGGACTAGTTGCATCAAGAAGTAAATGGCGACATCATCGACGAAAAAAGCTTGCTCATGAAATTTAGATAAGTTTACCCTTGTTTTTTTTGTCTTACATTGAGTTATAAAAGATAAATTTGGAGATTTCAGATATTTCAGGTTGGATTTGAAATGAGAATCGGTTTGGGAAAAAAATTGCAGGATTAAGTGTATGATTGAATCGTGGTGCTCATGTAAGATACATATGCATGCCCAATACTTGCAGGTGTGTAGAAGCTCAATTGATAAAAACCTTAAGAACTGCTAAAAATCGTGGTCGGTTGTTCCATTGTTGTCTGAAAGGTTCAGAGAAGAACAATTTTCATTTGTTCAAATGGACAGATGAGTCAGTGGTAGAGGAGGTTGAAGACATGAAGGAGAAAATAGATAATTTAGATTTGGAGTCATGAACCTTGAAACCGTGTTTAATAGGTTTGAGAATGACGTTGAAGACTTGAAGAAGTGGTTTGTGGATATGAAAAGGAAATGGAAGCTATGAAAACCGTGTTACATGGTTGTGTGAAAGAAATTAAGGAAATTGTTGGTAAAATATTTATGTTGAAGTGCATGATCGTGTGGGGAGTTGTGGAAATTGGTTGTTTCTATTGGTTTTGGCCATATAAGGGTTTTTAAGATGGATTTTAGGTTTTTGATGCTATTCATGTCCTTATATTATGTATTTCTATGGATTTGAGGTTGGACTCGTTTAGCAGTTTAATGAAGTTTAATTGAAAATGTTAAATGATATTTTTTTCTTGATTCGAAGTCTAATTCACAATATGAACAAGATAAAAACCGGACAACGAAGAAACAACCAAAAAGGTTTGCATATAATAGATAATGGGAGCAACCAAATAAGGTTTGCATACAATAGATGACAAATATTTTTAAAAGACACTACTAACTGAAACTCCAAAAAAAGCGTAGACCATCTCCAATACCAAAAAACTCCAATACTTTAACATTCTAGTGAGTCTTGTTCTCAAGATGTATGCGATTGTTGAGTAGGAAATTGAGATGATTGAGTACTAGGACCTTCTTTATTATTAAGTATCACTGACTCAGTCACTTGGTCAGATGTCTTTTTTTTCTTGGACTGTCTTGGCTTGTCTTGGCTTGCGTGACTTCCTAGGTTTAATGAGAACACTAGCGTTTGGACATTTGGTTACATTATGGCCAATCATACTACAACGATAATAGTGCATTGTTCGTCCATGACTTGTAATTTTCTTCCCCTTACTCGGTGATTCATTAATAGCATTCATCCTCTTCTTGGGTTTTTATGGCGACCCTTATGAGACTCTCTTTCTAAGGGCTTCAATTGTTGGTTTACAACTCTTTTTCTAGAACTTCAATCTACTCACAGGCTTAATAGAATCATGATATTTCCTTAGAAGTCAAATACCATTATGAAACTAAATCTTCTATTTTGAATGTTTTCTTATTGTCAAAGACAACACACATCACATGACGACAAAAAATCCCATTTAAATCCCATCTCCTACACTTATATCTTTTATCTCCAATGTAGACCGAGTATGACTGACCTCTTTCATCCATCTCAAAGACACGATCACGACTAATGAATCAAAGACGGTAACTTGTCTTTTTTGGAATCATTTGAGCTTAGAAGATTCGACGAGTAAAGCATAATTGCATGTTATTGTTGGCTTTTAAGATCTCGAGCTACGTAAGAAGTCCTATCTCATTTGGTAGACTTGTCAACTTTGTTGTTGGCGATATGAATCTGTCTGAAAGACGTCTGTGAACCAACTTCTGATGGCAGAAGGCTGCAAAACAAAAAGTAACGTAATCACACAAAAACGTTTACCAATAGAAGATCATACGACGTTCAGAACTATAAATGTTATTGTCTAGAGTATAGAGTATAGTGATTTACGCAGCTTCCAAGCAATTTTGAGTTTTAATTGGCGAGTAGAACAAAAACACTATTTGCCCAAATGCTAGCATTGAAAGAATGTCCAATATCTACTAAGAACACCAGAAGAATTCTGAGTGTAAAAAACGAAAAGACTCACTTGTTATGGCTAATGGAGAGAAGCATCAGAGATGCTTTCCCTTCCCATTGAATGGATTCATCGGACATACCATTTCCTTGAAGGAACAATTTCTACATAGACACTCATATCATTCTCCATATAAAAGCTTGAATAAACATAAAGATTTGAAATATACATAGATGTCAAATACTCTAACAACATATTCACAGTCCCACACTTCTTCGAATAATTCCTTTTCCACGACAAATAACTTCAAACCAATTGAGTGGACAAATCCAAACCAAAATCACAATGATAAAGCATGTAAGGAACTTCTCTATATTACCTTTGAAATGGCTTGACCTAAATCAATAACTCTTGTGGCTTTCCATCGATCAGTGTTCTTGGCTATTAAAAAAAAAAAAAATTCAAGAATCACAAACTGATATTGAAAGGAGTTCATGGTTATGTCGAAGAAGATAGATTGGAGAAGAAGATGAAAGGGTAGGGAATAAGCTGGTAAATTGTTTTGGACTTTTATTTTTGTGGATATATTTTAAAGTCACCATTTACTTTATGCATTTGAGTTGGAAACTTTGATTTTGATTAGGCTCATCAAGAAAAGTGGACACGTACCATTCTCTATGGGAAATAAAAAGCCTAATTATATTTTAGATTATAAAATAATGTACGTCAGGATAATAAAATACGACTGTTATCTATTTGTGAAGTATATATAGGATGCTTAATCGTTTTATAAAGATAACTTTGATTTTAAATAAGCTTTGAGGTTTCATAGCTAACCAAACTTTTGTAACATGTGAAGAGTATTCCTATTAGTGTATATGGGAATGTCAAATATGGTTTGATTGTAAATTGGTTTAAGTGTTCATTCTGGTTAAGAATGTTAAACCAAAAGCTCTATATAAAGAGAACCATGTACATTGTTACGATTCATTTAATGAGAAATGTCAGTTTGTTGATCATGTAACAACCTCACTCTCTTTCCTCTTCTCTTCTTCTAATATGGTATCAGAGCGTTGAAATTAACATTCAACAACAACGATCCTCTTCCGATCTTCATCGTTTCCAGTTCTTTGACCTCTTTTGATCGGATCTTTCTTTCTCCGATCAAAATTCTTCTTCTCCGACGATAGGTGATTTGATTATTCCGTCAAATTCATCTTCGGAAAAATGGTGACAATCCGTAAAGCTACACGGAAATCAACTCGAGCTACTGGTTCAGATGGAAAATCAGCACCGAAGACCAGAGACGCCGGATCTCAGTCTATTCCGACTAATCCATTCTCCGATTCTGCTAATCCGCAGGACGATCTCATCTTTGATGGAATCCAATATTCTCTGTATTTCTTGACAAGCAGTGATCATCCAGGTATATCGATTATATCATAAATCTTTGATGGATCGAACTACAATACTTGGAATATAGCTATCACCATTGCCTTAGATGCTAAGAACAAGATTGTGTTTATTGATGGATCACTGCCTAGACCTCTAGAATCGCATCCGCATTATCAAATCTGGTCGCGATGCAATAGTATGGTCAAATCTTGGATACTGAACTCGGTTACTAAGCAAATCTATGGTAGCATCCTTCGATTTAATGATGCCTCTGAGATTTGGAAAGATCTCTTGACAAGATATCACATCACCAATTTGCCAAGATCATATCAGTTAACGCAGCAAATTTGGTCTCTGCAACAAGGTTCCACCGATTTATCAACCTATTATACTAAGCTGAAGACATTGTGGGATGATCTCGATGGAGCTGATTGCGTAAAGACTTGTCATAACTACAAATGTTGCAAAGCCACTGCAACTAAGGTTGAACATACTAAGATCATCAAGTTCTTTGCAAGATTAAACGATTCCTATGCAAATGCTCGCAGTCAGATCATCATGAAGAAATATATTCCTGATCTATCTGAAGTATACAACCTACTTGACCAAGATCATAGTCAGAGGGCCATTAATCCGGTTTCAAATGCCAATGTGTTTAATGTGGCATCTTCAGATATGGTTTCTCCTTCGATCAATGCTGCTTACACTGGTCCAAAACCATCTCATCCTGTATGTTCCCACTGTGGTTACAATGGACACACTGTGGATAAGTGTTACAAAATCCACGGTTATCCACCTGGTTTTAAACACAAAGGGAAAGCATCACAGGAAAAGAACTCCATTGGATCAGTGAAACCTGTTGTGGCTCAGTTAACCTGTGATGATTCTACACCAGAGTTCTTACACACTCTATCAAAGGATCAAATAGAAGGAGTGATTGCGTACTTTAACACTCACCTCAAGACCGACCAAAATATGCTTCCTTCTACTTCTGGTGGAACGATCACCACTCTTCCTGGTATGGCTTTCTCCACATCCTCTCTGTGTTTTGTTGGTGTTTTGAAAGCTACAGAAAGAGTCTTATCCTCTCACTCATGGATCATTGATAGTGGTGCTACACACCATGTATCTCATGATAGAAGATTGTTTGAAAATCTCAGTACTTAATTAAATAAGTCAGTTACTCTTCCTACTGGTATGGGAATACAGATTGCAGGGATTGGTACAATTCGCTTGAATGAGTTTCTGGTATTACAACATGTTCTGTTTATACCAGAATTCAGGATGAACCTTCTCAGCATCAGTCAACTAACCAAGGATTTGAAATGTCGTGTATCTTTTGACACAGAATCTTGTGTGATACAGGATCCTATCAAGGGATTGATGATTGGTCAGGGTGAACAAGTTTCCAACCTCTATGTGCTTGAAGCTTCTGCTATAGCGACTGCATCAAATAAGGATTTGGATTTCTCAGTAAATGTGGTAGTAGATACAACTCTGTGGCACAATAGATTAGGCCATCCGTCTGTATCAAAGATTGATTCTATTACAGATGTACATGGTATTACACAGAGAAATAAAACTCCTTTTCATTGTGCCATATGTCCACTTACAAAGCAGAAGCACTTGCCATATATTTCTCATAGTAACAGATGTGCAAAACCATTTGATATGTTGCACATAGATGTTTGGGGACCCTTCTCAATGGCTACACCTGAAGGATATAGATACTTCTTGACCATAGTATATGATCATACCAGAGTCACTTGGATTTATCTCATGCGTCTCAAATCAGATGTTCTCAAAATATTCCCTGAGTTCTTGACAATGATTGAAAATCAGTTTGGAACTACTGTCAAAGGTGTGCGAAGTGACAATGCTCCTGAGTTGAAGTTTACAGAACTGTACAAGGCTAAAGGGATATTAGCTTATCACTCTTGTCCATAAACTCCAGAGCAAAACTCAGTGGTTGAAAGGAAGCACCAGCATATATTGAATGTTGCAAGATCATTAATGTTCCAGGGAAGTATCCCACTGGAATATTGGGGAGATTGTGTTCTAACATCTGTTTTTCTTATCAACAGACTACCTACTCCTGTTCTTAACAACAAGTCTCCTTTCCAAGCTCTTATGCACAAGAAACCAGATTACAGTGGCCTCAGAGTATTTGGGTGTCTTTGCTACAGTTCAACTTCATCTCAGAATCAACACAAGTTTCAACCACGATCAAAAGCTTGTGTTCTACTGGGTTATCCATCAGGCTACAAGGGATATAAGTTACTGGATTTGGAAAGTAACATCATTGTCATCTCACGCAATGTTGCTTTTCATGAAACTATTTTCCCATTTTCTAGTGGTGATTCTGATAACAACTTGGACTTCTTCTCTTTGCTTGACCGAGAAGTTGACAAAGCCCCTGATACAACCAGACATACTGATTCTGTTGACTCTGAGGAACCACATGTATCAGAGAATCCTGTCACTGATTTATCTAAAAGAGAGACTAGACCTCCCTCCTATCTGCATGACTATTATTGCAATATCACCGAGACAACTATAACGTATCCTTTGGCTGCTTATATGTCCTATACCAAGCTGTCTGATGACTATAAAGCTTACATTTGTGCTGTAAATCTTCATCCGGAGCCATCTACATTCACTCAAGCCAAGAAATCTGATGACTGGCTGAGAGCAATGAATAAGGAGTTGACAGCTGCACAAATACTTGGACAGTAACCTCTTTACCTGCAGACAAGCATACCATTGGTTGTAAATGGGTATATAAAGTCAAATTGAATGTAGATGGAAGCTTAGAGAGATATAAAGCTAGGCTTGTTGCCAAAGGCTACACACAACAAGAAGGAGTTGATTTCATTGACACATTTTCTCCTGTTTCCAAAATGACAACTGTGAAAACTATCTTGGCAGTCTCAGCAGCAAAGAAGTGGAGCTTAAGTCAATTGGATATTTCCAATGCATTTCTTAATGGTGATCTTGTTGAGGAGATTTATATGACTCTTCCTCCTGGTTATACTCCAAAAATGGTACAAACTTACCACCTAATGCTGTTTGTAGACTTCAAAAGTCCCTTTATGGTCTCAAACAGGCATCACGACAGTGGTTTCCGAAATTTAGTACCACTCTCCTATCTCTTGGGTTTCAAAAGTCACATTCTGATCACACTTTGTTCCTCAGAAACGTTTCAGGCAGATATGTGGCAGTCTTAGTCTATGTCGATGATATAATCATTGCATCCAACAATGATGATGAGGTTACTCAGCTCAAGTCTGATCTCAAACAGTCCTTCAAACTACGAGATCTCGGTCCTTTGAAGTACTTCCTTGGCCTTGAGATAGCAAGATCTGATTCAGGTATCTCCGTTTCTCAAAGAAAATACACTTTGGAACTACTAGAGGACACTGGTTTGTTAGCCTGTAAACCTTCAAGTATACCTATGGACCCTAGTATCAAATTATGTCAAGATAGTAAGGAACCAGTTCTTGAAGATCCTTTGATATATATGCAACTGATTGGGAAAATGCTGTACCTCACCATCACCAGACCAGATATCACTTTTGCCGTCAACAAACTATGTCAGTTTGCCTTAGCTCCAAAGAATTCTCATCTCCAGGCAGCTTATAAAATCCTTCATTATCTCAAGGGAACTCTCGGATTGGGACTGTTCTATTCCTCTGCTTCAGACTTGATCTTGAAAACCTTTACTGATGCAGATTTTGGTTCATGTGAAGATACAAGAAGATCAACTACTGGATATTGTTTGTTCCTTGGTCCTTCTTTGATCTCTTGGAAATCAAGGAAACAAGAGACTGTTTCTCTTTCATCAGCTGAATCCGAATATAGAGCCATGAGTTTGGCAGTCCGAGAGGTTCAATGGATGGTCAATTTACTACTGGAGTTTGACATTCCTCAACACCATCCGGTTGCATTCTTTTGTGATTCAACAGCAGCCATTCACATCGCTAATAACCCTGTTTTTCACGAGAGAACAAAACACTTGGAAAGAGATTGTCATAAGGTCAGGGAATGCATTGAGTCTGGTTTGATCAAAACACTACATGTTCGAACAAACCATCAAGTGGCCGATGTGTTTACTAAACCACTCTTTTCGGGACAGTTCAACGTTCTTATTGGCAAGATGGCTCTGATTTCAATAGTGTTGCCATCTTGAGAGGGGCTATTAGTGTATATGGGAATGTCAAATATGATTTGATTGTAAATTGGTTTAAGTGTTCATTCTGGTTAAGAATGTTAAACCAAAAGCTCTATATAAAGAGAACCATGTACATTGTTACGATTCATTTAATGAGAAATGTCAGTTTGTTGATCATGTAACAACCTCACTCTCTCTCCTCTTCTCTTCTTCTAATAATTCCTAACTTTCATTGATTTTTTTTCATAGCATGGAGAATAACTTTTGCAACCTTTATTTAAACGTAGAGATTTATTTTTGTTTATTTCAAATTTGATCACACACAAATCCTTTAGATATATTCATATTATCTCATTCCCGCTTCATCTTTGAAAGAAAAAAATATCATTTCTGCTTCTCCATTGTGAACAAAAAGCTCTTAACTAGGATTTTGGACAAATATTGATACTCGGTTCGTATTCGTTATTTGTTTTATATTTATTCTTTAAAACAATTATTTTCCTTGATCAAAATAAGTAATAAATATTTAAATTAAAATTTACAAGTATAAGTCAAATACCAAATTTAAAATATTTTTAGTTTATTTGGTTTGGTTGGGTTTATTACTCGAAATTTCAAAATCTAACTAGATAATTATTAATATTTATCGATTGTTTGATAAAAAATATTATTTATGTAAAACATGTGTCCTCGGTCTCCAAGTGATATTATTTTTATCTTGCATTTTTGTCCTACATCGATTACAATATTAAGAATATCCAAAAGGAATTCCTTAGAAAGGGTTGTTAAATCGCTTCAGAAATATTCACATGAACTTTTATAATTTAAAGGCCTTAATCCACTTAATATTTAAAACCTTAAACCTAAATAACCAAGTAGTAAGTTTTACCAAGTAACATGTAAAAATTAAAATTATGAACACATACTTCGATCAACCAAGTACTTGAGAAAATCAAATACAAGTCCAACTCAAATTTTTAGTACTTGTGCAGGAAAAACCGAGTAGCTGGTAGAGAAAAACATCAAGTATTCGGTTAGACAAGTTTAATGGTTTGTATTAAAGATCAACCAAGTGAAGCTTGTATGCGACCATCCAAACCCATTCTAAGATTCTAAACAGCCCTAAGTACCTTGGGTCTAATTTCCCTCTTTTGGAAACTTTTACCCTTCCTTTAAATGTGATCATCTTGAGATACACTAGATCTCCCACAACGAACTTTATGTCCTTTCGACGTTTATCTGCATAACTCTTCTGTCTATCTTGTGCTTCCTTCATCTTGATGCTTAGGAACCGTATCATCTCTGTTGTTTATTTCACTATGTCCTGTCCAATCATGCTAGACTCGCCCACTTAAGTCCAATATAAGGGCGTCCGGCAAGGTCTCCCATACAACGCCTCATAAGGCAACATCCCGACACTTGCTTGGAAGCTGTTGTTGTAGGAGAACTTGGCCAAGGGTAAATAATTTTCCCATGATTCACCCAAGTCCAAGATGCACACTCACAACATATCTTCCAAAGTCTGTATAGTCTTTTCCGACTAGCCATCTGTCTGCGGATGGTAAGCTGTGCTCATGTTCACCCTAGTTCCTCAGGCTTTCTGAAAAGTCTTCAGAATTAGGACATGAACCATGAATCCCTATCCGAAACGATGCTAGCCAGAACTCCATGGCGTCTGACTATCTCTTCAATGTATTTTTCCGCAATCTTCCCAACTCCATCTGTTTTCCTTATCGCCAAAAAGTGTGCAGACTTTGTCAGTCTATCCACTACTACCCATACTGTTTCCTTCTTAGACCTATTAAATGGCTGTCTGATCTATCATGGTTTTTATAGGTTTTCAACCATGATATAAGTGTATATGTTGAGTCTTTAATCTTGTATTTGGAGTCTTTTGAGTCCTTTGCAGGTTTAGGTACATTTGGAGCTTATCTGGAGATTCTGGGAGCTTTTGGAGTGATTTTGCAGCATACATGGATTTCACAAAGTTCACTGGGTGCGTCTGCACTTGGTGTCTATCGACACCACTAAACGACAAAATTTATGCGCGTCAGAAATACATATTTTGGAGATTTTCAAGATTTACCCTGAAGTTTCCCATATTTACAGAAAGACCCAAATTGTGTTTTAAACTATTAATTAGGTTTTTGAGCCATTGTTTAGGCCAAGCTTTCTTTGATCAAAGATTAAGAGATTTGGGGCTGGTCCTGTTCTCGAGAGAGTGGAGATTTCGAAGCCCTGTTCTTAGTCTTTTGGTTTTATATATGATATCTATTTCGACTATGTCTTTTGTGATGATTGATATGTCTAAGTAGATCTCTTGTTAGGTTAGGGATTCTCGTTAAGGATTTCAAGGAATGTTAGAGTAATTGATTAATTTGGATTCATCATCTTGTTCTTCATCTAAATCGTTCTTAACGCTTAATCTGAACTGGCCATTTAGATTACTGATATTAGGTTGATTTTCAAAACGAGAGTTGGTTAATTAGCTAGTAAAGATTTAGGTGAGCAATTTGTCTATTCACAAAGAGATTTGGTCTAGAGAAATTGTGAACAAACGAACTTGGAATTAATGCATGTTTAGAACTCTAGGATTCGCAACGAGAGTTGGAATTATCGCAGCGAGAGCTGGTTAATTGTACTTCTGTGATTCTAGTTCAAGAACGCTATAGATTGAATCTTGATTGTTTGCTATCTGATTTCCTGATATCCTGAGAACTTCCTGAAACCTGACGCCTTCGTTAATTGCTTACATTCAGCTCACTTCATTCGTTTACTTGCTGTCTTGTTTACTACTTTACAATCTGTTCTGCTTAGCTTAATTCGACTACTCATAGTCTATCGCGTTAATCTTGAGTCCTTGTGGATACGATACCCTGAAATATCGCATAACTGTGCACTTGCAGTAGAATAGGGAATAACTTTGACCTATCACAGTCCAGTCACGGAATCCATTGTGATGTGATCCGATTTCAGCTCCGGAATCGGCAAGGTTTGCAATAACCCGCCTGGAACATGATGTTCAACCTTAAGCAAATAACAAGTAGGGCATTTGGCTACCCATTCTGCCACATCCCTTTTCATTGCGACTCAGTGATAATATCTTCTGAGATCCCGATACATCTTGTTCTGCTCGTGGTGAATGGAGAACTTGGATTTGTGAGCTCCCTTTAGAATCTCATCCTTCAAATCCTTATAGTTTGGTAACTAACCCGGCCATTGACCACAATCGTGCCGATGTTTGATATATGATATTTAGTCTTATCATTTCCTGCCACCTTGTTCATATTCTCATCCTTTTCATGAGCAATCTGAATCCTAGTGAGGAAATCCGCTTGGTCTGCCGCCCCTAAACCCAACAGTTCCTCTTCCTTAGATAATGCATTGAGATGCAATGTCCCATTAAGGTTAATCAACATTTCCGCATCATGTTCTGCTGCAACATCAGCCCGCCTTCTGCTTAAGGCGTCTGTGACCAGATTTGCCTTACCCGGATGATAGGCAATGTGTAGGTCATAGTCGGACACAAACTCCATCCATCTCCTTTCCCTTAAGTTTAGTTCAGGCTGAGTGAAGATATACTTCAAAATCTTATGATCGGTGAATATTTGCACCTTTTCCCCATAAAGGTGAGATCGCCAGATCTTTAATGCAAACACCACCGCAACCATTTATAAATCATGAGTCGGCTAATTCCCTTTATCTTCCGCAATTTTCTGGAAGCATATGCAATCACATTTCGTCCTTGCATCGGAACACACCCAAGTTCGGTTATGGATGCATCAGTATAGACAACATAGGGTGCATCCATTTCTGGTAAGGCCAATACTGGTGCACTCGTCAGCATATCCTTTAATTTTGAGAAACTCACCACACGCTCCTTCGTCCAGACAAACTTAGTGTCCTACCTGGTTAGTCGAGTCATAGCATGAACTTTGCTCGCAAACCTGTTCACGAATCTCAGGTAATAACCAGTCAATCCGAGAAAACTCCTTATCTAAGTGGCATTATTTGGCCTTGGCCACGCCATTATTGCCTCAATCTTCTCCGGATCTACTGAGACTCCTTGATCCGACACAATGTGCCCCAAAACCTCGATGCTACTTATCCATAAGCTACACTTTCTCAGCTTAACGTAAAGTTTATATTCCCTTAGGCGTTCCAGCACCGCCCTTAGATGACCTTGGTGAGTTTCCTGATCTTTTGAGTAAACGAGTATGTCATCTATGTAGATGATCACAAACTCGTCTAGACAATCACGGAAAATCCCATTCATCATCTTCATGAATGCCGCTGGGGAATTCGTTAGGCCAAATGGCATAACCACAAACTCATAGTGGTCATATCTTGTCTTAAAGGTCGTTTTCTGCACATTCGCCAGCTCTATCAGGATTTGATGATATCCTGAAGCCAAGTCTATCTTTCAGAACCATGACACTCCTTTAAGCTGATCCAGAAACTCATCTATCTGAGGTAAAGGGTACTTATTCTTTATTGTAACCCGATTAAATCCTCGATAGTCGATGTATAGTCTAAATCTTCCATCCTTCTTCCTAACGAATAAAACCGGTGCACCCTAAGACGAACTAATCGGTCTGATGAAGCTCTTTTCTAGCAACTCCTCCAATTGTTTCTTAAGCTCGACCATTTCTGCCGGAGCCATTCGATATTGAACTTTGGAGAGCGGAGCTATTCTCGATTCAAGCTCAATGGTGAATGGATCCGACCTATCATGGGGTAATCCTTTCAAGGGTTGGAACACATCTCCGAACTCGTTGACTACCAGAATTCCTCATATCTCAACTTCTTTCTGAACTTCATTTATTGTGATTGTAGCCAAATAGGCTTCACAACCCTTCTCCAACATCCTTCCTGCTTGGATTGCCGAGATCACTAAACTACCCGAATTTGGCATTATGCCTTGGAAATATATCTTTCCTTCTGATTTTTAGAACCACACTCTTCCCTGATGACAATCCAAGGTAGTTCGATTCCGTCCGGGCCAATCCATGCTCAAAATCACTTTGTGACTTTTAATCTGGATGATTATCAAGTCAGCCGGCATACTCACACCTTCAATGGTGACATGTATGTCTTAGAATAATCCTAGTGCATGCATGATTTGTTGAGGTCAAAAACCTCCTCAACAAAAACAATAGCCGAAGAGAGGATCAAGCAGTCGGGCATGAGCGAGTGTTTGAACTTTACGTTCAAAGATCACGTATAAATGACAAAGTTGTACGAAACACCGCCAATATCACCTAAACGATTTACCGGAGAAATGCTTTCGGCAAAATAAACGACATCATAATCGGACAAACATGTCTTCCGACAGGGACTACGGATCGATGGAGCATCCAAACGATGCAAAGAACGAGCTGAACCAGCTCGGAAATCCGACTCGAAATAACCCTGCAGCGATCGACACGACCTGAGTGTCGATCGACACACATATTTCCGAGCTAAACCATCTCGGATTTTCCGAGATGAACAAGCTCGGAAATCCGACTCGAAATCACCCTGCATCGATCGACACAGACCTGAGTGTCGATCGACACACATATTTCCGAGATGAACCATCTCGGATTTTCCGAGATAAACCAGCTCGGAAATCCGACTCGAATTCACCCTGCATCGATCGACACAGACCTGAGTGTCGATCGACACACATATTCCCGAGATGAACCATCTCGGATTTTACGAGATAAACCAGCTCGGATTTTCCGAGATGAACCAGCTCGGATTTTTCGAGATAAACCAGCTCGGATTTTCTGAGATGAACCAGCTCGGATCTAAACCCATCGCTTCTCGATCCTGATCATGAGTTGCCCGTCTGGAATCCTGAGTTGAACCTTTGAGCTAAACCATCTCGGATTTCCAACCTAAACCGTTTGTGGTTTTCCGAGCTGAACTTTCCGAATGGATAACCAAACATTTGCCGATACGCATAACTTGTCGCGACCCATCTTCGGAAACATCAACCCATACCTTTTTGAGACGACGATGTGGGCCGATGGGTCGAGACTGAGAGAAATAAGAACTTAGGCCCAAATATACGACGACTTTGGGCCGAATAAGTAAGTCTGTACATGAATGGACTCCGATCGTCTGTTCTCGGCCCATCGGCAAACAAGTCAAGCCGCGAAAATATGAAAGAAGATAAAGACAAAGAAGTAAATAAAGAGATTGGGACGAGCTGAAAAGGAAAATCCGAGATAGAAATGTACATCTTAACGGAAAAAGGAAGGAGATAACAATAGGAAGATTTCCGAAAATCTTGGGGAAATATTATCGAAAGCCGACTCGCCGCAGCTATATAAAGAGGTGGAAGCCATACGAGAAAGCCAGAGCGAAAAACCCTAGACCTAGACTTAAGAACTTAGCAATTTCTCTTAGCCGTTTGAGAGTTATTTTGTATTTTCTTTCTGATTCTTTTACTCTTGCTCTGATCTTTGTATTCTTTCCGACTTCTAATCAATAAAACATCCTCCGGGTTTGCTAGTTTCGTCGTTATCCTTGAAAGTTTCTGTTCCCTTAAAGTTTTGCTCTACAAGTTTTGACCGTGCGAGTTTCGATTCTCACAGTTTGGCGCCGTCTGAGGGGACTAAGAAACTTTCGACACTTAGAGTCCACCAATTAGCGGATCCGAAGAAAAAGGTACAAACAAAGATATGACCGATCCACCAGACGCTGCAGTTAACAATATGATCATTGGAGGTTCACGATACTGCCAAGACACGGTATCATCCATCAAGGCTTATCAGAGATGAGCTGAAACAAACATTCATCGACCCACCCCTAATCGATCTCCAAACGATGCGATAACATTCGAGGAGTGCGAAACCGCGGACATCGACAGGCCGCACAATGATCCGCTCTTCATCGAATTGATCATCGGGGATCTTGACGTCGCCATGATTCTTATCGATACCGGAAGCTCCGTGGACGTAATTTTCCGAGATACACTAAAAAGGATGAACATCGGTTTGTCCGAGATATCTCCAATCCCAAAACCCTTGACAGGATTCACTGGAGACACGACAATGACACTCGGGACGATCATGCTACCGGTACGGGCCGGAGAAATAACCAAAATCGTCGAATTTTCGGTAGCAGACTCTCCAGCAATCTACAACGTAATCATGGGAACTCCATGGATAAATTCCATGAGGGCTGTCCCATTGACATATTACCTTTGCCTGAAGTTTCCAACACCCGACGGGATTACTACAATATTGGGAAATCAAGCGCAATCCCGATCTTGTTTCATGACCGAGCACAGACTCAGGAAACCAACAATCGAGAGAGCTCGTAAGTCTAAGCGACCGCGGATCGAACCAGATCCAAAAGCTACGATAAAACCAAAAAGGCAGTCGAAAAACAGGAAGAAGAAGAAGATGACGAGCCATGCGAACCTGTGACGACGAGCATCCAGAACGGTGCATGGACATCGGAGCGAATCTGGATGACTCAATCAAAAAGGGGATAGTTTTATGTCTCCGAGAAAATGTCAACAGTTTTGCCTGGTCCGCGGAAGACATGCCGAGAATCAGTATGGATATCGCATGTCATGAGCTGAACGTAGACCCGAAAATCAAACCCGTCCGTCAAAAGAGAAGGAAGTTGGGATCTGAACGAACTAAAGCAGTCAACGAGGAGGTGGAAAGGCTACTTAAAATAGGTTCGATCATCGAAGTCAAATATCCGGACTGGCTCGCAAATCCTGTAGTCGTGAAGAAGAAAAACGTAAAATGGAGAGTTTGCGTTGACTTCACGGATCTGAACAAGGCGTGTCCCAAAGACAGCTTTCCGCTTCCGCACATAGATCGGCTAGTAGAGGCAACAGCCGGAAATAAACTACTCACGTTCATGGACGCTTTCTCAGGATACAACCAGATCATGATGAGCCCAGACGATAGAGATAAAACGGCCTTCATCACTGACAGAGGAATCTATTGCTACAAATTCATGCCCTTCGGCCTCAAAAACGCCGGAGCGACATACCAGCGTTTGGTAAACAAAATTTTTGCCGAACAACTCGGATGGAGTATGGAAGTATACATAGACGACATGCTGGTCAAGTCCCTCGAAGAAAAAAACCATGTCAAACACCTGCGCGAATGCTTCAGACGATTGAATCTTCACAACATGAAACTCAATCCGACCAAATGCAGATTCGGAGTGGCATCTGGAAAATTTCTCGGATATCTGGTGACCCACCGAGGTATCGAAGCAAATCCAAAGCAGATTAACGCGCTGATCCAGATGTCCTCGCCAACGACGAAATGCGAAGTCCAACGATTAACTGGGCGCGTAGCAGCTTTAAACAGGTTCATCTCACGGTCGACCGACAAATGTCCGCCTTTCTTTGACACCTTGAGGGGCAACAAGACTTTCGAATGGTCGGAAAAATGTGAAGAGGCTTTCCAGAAATTGAAGAGATACTTGGCAAATCCGCCGGTATTGGCAAAACCAATCGAAGGAGAACCCCTTTTCTTATACACGGCCATATCCGCCACTGCGGTGAGTGGAGTACTAATCCGAGAGGACCGGGGCGAACAAAAGCTAATCTTCTATGTCAGCCAGACTATGACGGATGCGGAAACTCGTTACCCGCAGATTGAAAAGCTAGCACTTGCACTAGTAATGTCCGCGCGGAAATTGAGGCCATATTTCCAGTCCCATTCAATCGTAGTCTTAAAAACCTTCCCGCTGCGGACGATTCTTCACAGTCCAAGCCAATCCGGAAGACTAGCCAAGTGGGCGATAGAACTTAGCGAGTTCGACATCGAGTACCGATCCAGGACATGCGCAAAATCGCAAGTGTTGGTTGATTTTCTCTTCGAACTACCGCAAGAAGGAACGGAGGGGGTAGAGGAGGATGCGGACTGGCTGCTCCATGTCGACGGCTCCTCATCAAAACAAGGCTCCGGAGTTGGCGTCCGACTGACCTCGCCGACCGGAGAGATTCTAGAACAGTCTTTCCGCTTAACTTTCCACGCTTCAAACAATGAAGCAGAGTACAAAGCCCTGATAGCTGGGCTTAGACTAGTCCACGCGTTGAAAATCCAGAACATACAAGCATTCTGCGATTCACATCTAGTTGCAAGTCAGTACAACGGAGAATACGAAACAAGGGACGAAAGAATGGAAGCATATCTGAAGATCGTCCAGGATCTACTAAAGAAACTCAAGAACTTCAAACTGAAACGGATCCCTCGAGGAGAAAATGCACATGCCGACGCGCTGGCAGCACTGGCTTCAACATCTGAGCCGAGATTGAAACGGATCATTCCGGTGGAGTTTATCGAGAACCCGAGCATCGAAAATTCCGCGACGGTCAATCTGGTTTATCCACCAGAAGAAGAAGACGAAAACTTGCCGCCAATGGAAGATGACGCCGAAGCAGGAATACTAGCCGACGGAGAATATGGATGCGATAAGAAGTGGATAGAAACGATCCGTTCATACATCGCGCACGGAGATCTCCCTGAGAATAAGTGGGCAGCACGAAAAACCAAAGTGCAGGCTGCCCGCTATGTCCTGATGGACGGGCAAGTATATAAGTGGAGATTGTCCGGCCCACTGATGTCATGCATCGAAGGCGATGAAGCAAGACGAGTTATGGAAGAAGTACACAGCGGTTCGTGTGGAAATCACTCTGGAGGAAGAGCGCTAGCAATAAAGATCAAGCGCCATGGTTATTTTTGGCCAACGATGGTAAAAGACTGCGAAAGATTTTCTCGAAAGTGTGAAAAATGCCAGAGACAAGCTCCAACCATCCGCCAACCGGCCGAGCTGTTGTCATCTATTTCAGCACCATACCCATTCATGCGATGGTCTATGGACATCGTAGGACCTCTTCATCAGTCTAAACAGAAACGATTTCTCCTCGTCCTGACAGACTATTTCTCGAAGTGGATCGAAGCCGAATCGTATTCCAGTATCAAAGACGCCCAAGTTGAGAACTTCGTCTGGAAGAATATCATATGCCGGCATGGGGTACCGTACGAGATCGTCACAGACAACGGTTCACAGTTTATCTCAACACGTTTTGAAGATTTCGGCGAAAAGTGGAAGATAAGATTGCAAAAATCAACGCCACGGTACCCCCAAGGGAACGGACAAGCCGAAGCCGCCAACAAGACAATTCTCGACGGTTTGAAAAAGTGACTCAACGAAAAGAAGGGACGATGGGCGGATGAATTAGATGGAGTCCTATGGTCACACCGAACAACTCCTAGGCGAGCAACGGGCGAATCACCATTCGCAATGGTTTACGTTTCGGAATGCGTAATCCAAGCCAAAGTTCAAATCCCAGGGATACGTCGCGAGCTACTTCCTGGACAGGAAGGTTTAAACCATTCGATGCTTCTCGACGAGCTAGACTTAATTGACGAGAGACGCGACCAAGCGTTAATCCGTATCCAAAATTATCATCAGGCAGCCGCAAGATACTACAACTCGAACGTGCTTAGTAGGAGATTCAGCGAAGGGGACCTGGTCCTGCGGAAGGTTTTCCAAAACACCGCCGAACGAAATGTAGGCAAACTAGGAGCCAACTGGGAGGGACCTTACAAAATCACGAAAGTTGTCCGACCAGGAGCGTACGAATTAACAAACATGGACGACATCAAGGTTCCCAGAAGCTGCAACGAGATGCATCTAAAGAAGTACTATCAGTAAACCAATACTTCACGCAATTTGAACTACGGGACGACTTGATCCCCACAAGGGGTACGTAGGCAGCCGATTTTCTTGATCGGTTCAGCTGTCCCCCTCTCAAAAAGGGGGGGAGTGGGTCCGTATATACCTATACTTCCATATCGGATCTCGCAAATTTTTAAAACAATTCCCGGAATTCGCCTTAAATCTTGAAGAAACCACTTCGGAAATCGGAGCTAAACCAGCTCGAGATTTCGAGCTGAAACAGCTCAAGACTGAGCTCATCCAGCTCAGAAATCCGAGCTGAAACATCTCGGACCAGGACTAGTCCCGCTCGGATCTGAGCACAACCAGCTCGGATCTGAGCACAACCAGCTCGGAAATCCGAGCTGAAACAGCTCGGACCTGAACCCAACCAGCTCGGAAATCCGAGCTGGAACATGTCGGACCAAATTCTTCCGCCACGGAAATCCGAGCTGACACTGATGAGACTGAGCAAGGACCAGTTCGAAAATAACTCCATTCGCTTTCATCAGGTAACAAAATAAACTCTTCCTTTCGTTTCCGTTTAATTTACTTTTGGATAGAAATTAGGATACGAACTTAGAACCAGCCTACAATTTTATCGCATGTATATTAGTTAGGAATAATTTATCTCGTCCGTTGACGGCCGCGATGGACGAACCCATACATCCTTCGCGGATATAAGCCAACACATCCGATGTGAATTGAGGCTCTATTACATCCAACACATCCGAATACGGATCGTTGACAGGTCTTTAAATCCGCCGCACCAGTACTAGAGACGATAATAAACCCCTCGAAAAATAAAATCCAGTAGCACGCTACTCAGCACGCTGGTAAAGTGACGTTTTAGCCAAGTATATCTTGGTTCGGTATCTTCGAAAGGTGGTCCTGCGGGTACCGACTTGTTTTCGAAAAACGAAAGACGCAAGACGAGAGCCTCGCGAACTATCGGAATCGAAAATCCAAACCCAGCAGAATACGCTACGCTGGTCTCGACAACGTCATTACTAAATGCACGACTGACTTGAGAACATAAGACGGCAGAACCTCGCATTAGTACTAAAGTCGAACCGTGAAAACTCCTCAAAACCCAGTAAGACGCTTCCAAGCACACTGGTCTAAGTTATTCGTTACGAACCCAAAGGGGAAAAACGTTTTAAACCCAGCAAAACATTTCCAAACACGCTGGTCTGATCATTGTAAATCCACGAGAAAAGGAAGCTTTCCTCGAACACAATTGCGTAACTCAGTAGGAATTCTCCGAACATGCTGGTCTGGTCATTATAAGTCTGCAAAGGGAAAACGATTGATCGTCTTTTCAGGTTCAAAACCCTACGAAAAACTTCCAGACTTACCAAACATGATAATGCAAAGAGCAAGTTTATTTCAAAGAGTCCGAAGGATCACAAGACGGAATGACCAACCATTCCGGAAACGACAATAAACTGAAGCAATAACACAAACAAAAACGATTTTTAAAGATGAGAGCCATAAGCGTTGAAGACACTAGTGGACTCGTCGTCATCAGCAAAAGAAGAATCCCACTGAAGAGGCTCTCCGGAATCCCCAGAAAAGGAGAAAGGTTAAAGCATTTCCCTGCCTCAGCCATCAATCGGTCATACTCAGGGACATCATCCGCAAGAAGAGCCGTTTTCGTAACCTCAAGTTGTTCCTCCTCGGCCTCGAACGCCGGAGGGTCTTGCGCCTTCAACGCGGCGATCATCTCGAGATTACTGCTCGTTTCCACGAAAAGACAGTGTTTCTTCTTGGCTGAAGGAAGCTTGGTGAAAATATCGCGAAGTTTCTTGAAACGGGATGAAAATTTGTCAAACACTCCTTTCCTCCCTTTTCTGGCTGCCTCCTTCAAAGCGGCATCGCGGGAAAAGCCTTCTTCCACAAGCTTTAACCTCAAAGCTTCAGCATCGGCAAGAGCCTTCGCTTTCTCCTCATCAATAGAACGCCGCGCCGCCTCAAACTCGGCCGCATGCAATTCGCGTGCAGTTTTCAGTTCCAACAGAGAAAGCTCCAGTTTCTGGTTATCGACCAGATGCTTGCGAAACAGCTCCTGAGCACCGCGGATTTCTCTTTCGGATTCAGCAGCCTGCTTGTTCACCGATGCCCAGGCCTAAAAATAATAAAATAATTAAAAAAAAATCAGAAAAGGTCGCGTCGGTCGGAAGAGAAAGATTTATACCTTCAAGAAGTCTTGGCCCGCATGGGCAAGCGAAGACCCACACGACATGTCCTTATATAGGATCGGAACGTCCCCCGCATGCCATACTCCCGAACAATACTCTGTGACTTCAGCAACGTTATCGTAAACAGGGCCCTTGAAATTCGAGCCGCTGGTAGCAGATTTTGAGAAAGTTTGAGGAGCTTCGGCCGCACCAGCTTTCCTAGCCCTTTTCTTCTTTTTTTCAGGAAGAGGTTCCTGCACCGCCAAACCCTCGACTACACGCCCAAAAGGACGATGAGCACCATGGTTTTGATTGGCTCCCAATCCGTCGGGAACCGTAGGGACCTCCTGATGGAGAGATGAACCGGGCACGAATTCCTGGCCTTCTCCAGCTACCTTAGGCGCTTTTCCTTCGCTCCGCTGCTTTTTCTCTTCCGCCTCTGCTCTCCTCCTAGCCTTCACAAGTACACGCTCAGACAGTGGAAGGGGAGCACTCTGGAACGACATCGTATCGAAATCTAGAGAGAGATTTGAGAGATAAAACTTGCAAACTCTAGAGAGAATGAGTGAATGAAGAAGTGAACGAAAGAAGAAGGATATTTATAGATATCACTCCAGAGGGAATTAAGGGTAGGATTGTAACCTCATAAGTTTTTCCGAGAGCAATTTCAGAACTTTTGGAACCACGGACGACAAGATCAGTTGCGATCGAACAAGTTGAACCCTCCGAGCAATTAAGAAGTGAAGAATGGAGGAATGAATATATAGAATTCACCAAGGCATGGAATTTCGAAATGATTACTTTTCATTCATATTGTCGCAAGCATGCCCAAGCAAATCATAATAAAACAGCCCATGAGTATGCGTGATACCAAATGTCTCGGCATAGAGGAAGTGTTTGTGACCGAAAGATAATGCTTCATATGACCTGCTATCACAAAGGCAATAGTAACGGATGAAACTCTCTCGGACAATCGTTTTCACCTCGAATAAATAAAACAACCTCGTCATCACCGAATTCGGACATAACGAGCTGGGGGCTAACTGTTGAGGTCAAAAACCTCCTCGACGAAAACAATATCCGAAGAGAGGATCAAGCAGTCGGGCATGAGCGAGTGTTTGAACTATACGTTCAAAGATCACATATAAATGACAAAGTTGTACTAAACGCCGCCAATATCACCTAAACGATTTACCGGAGAAATGGTTTCGGCAAAACAGACGACATCATAATCGGACAAACATGTCTTATGACAGGGACTACAGATCAATGGAGCATCCAAACGAAGCAAAGAACGAGCTGAACCAGCTCGGAATTCCGAGATAAACCAGCTCGGAAATCCGAGCTAAACCAGCTCGGAAATCCGACTCGAAATAACCCTGCATCGATCGACACGACCTGAGTGTCGATCGACACACATATTTCCGAGCTAAACCATCTCGGATTTTCCGAGATGAACCAGCTCGGAAATCCGACTCGAAATCACCCTGCATCGATCGACACAGACCTGAGTGTTGATCGACACACATATTTCCGAGATGAACCATCTCGGATTTTCCGAGATAAAGCAGCTCGGAAATCCGACTCGAATTCACCCTGCATCGATCGACACAGACCTGAGTGTCGATCGACACACATATTTCCGAGATGAACCATCTCGGATTTTCCGAGATAAACCAGCTCGGATTTTCCGAGATGAACCAGCTCAGATTTTCCGAGATGAACCAGCTCGGATTTTCCGAGATGAACCAACTCAGATTTTCCAAGATGAACCAGCTCGGATCTAAACCCATCGCTTCTCGATCCTGATCATGAGTTGCCCGTCTGGAATCCTGAGTTGAACCTTTGAGCCAAACCATCTCGGATTTCCGACCTAAACCATTTCTGGTTTTCCGAGCTGAACTTTCTGAACGGATAACCAAACATTTGCCGATACGAATAACTTGTCGCGACCCATCTTCGGAAACATCAACCCATACCTTTTTGAGCCGACGATGTGGGCCGATGGGTCGATACTAAGAGAAATAAGAACTTAGGCCCAAATATACGACGAATTTTCGCCGAATAAGTAAGTCTGTACATGAATGGACTCCTATCGTCCGTTCTCGGCCCATCGACCAACAAGTCAAGCCGCGGAAAGATGAAAGAAGATAAAGACAAAGAAGTAAAGAAGGAGATTGGGACGAGCTGAAAAGGAAAATCCGAGATAGAAATGTAAATCTTAACAGAAAAAGGAAGGAGATAACAACAGGAAGATTTCCGCAAATCTTGCGGAAATATTCTCGAAAGCTGACTCGCCGCAGATATATAAAGAGGTGGAAGCCATACGAGAAAGCCAGAGCGAAAAAACCTAGACCTAGACTTAAGAACTTAGCAATTTCTCTTAGCCGTTTGAGAGTTCTTTTGTACTTTCTTTCTGATTCTTTTACTCTTGTTCCGATCTTTGTATTCTTTCCGACTTCTAATCAATAAAACATCCTCCGGGTTTGCTAGTTTCGTGGTTATCCTTGAAAGTTTATGTTCCCTAAAAGTTTTGCTCTACAAGTTTTGACCGTGCGAGTTTCGACTCTCACAACTTTCCCTCCGGTTGTATTTACTATGCCAATGCCGTATCCTTGTTCTCTCTGGAACTATCCCTTTCCAATCATTTTCAGGCTTACAAAGCTCTATGTTACCCCGAAATCAACTAAGGTGTGTGTCGCAACACAACCAATGCTTAAGGTCCCTACACATTCATCCTAGAATGATAAGTACCTACCCATTCCGTATGCAATGCAATGCTCGTAATTGAATAGAACGAGCTTAGTGACGTACCTGTGATCGTGTCGAAGTTACCAGCCTCGCTAGTTTCCTTCGATAACTCATAAACTCGGGGTGCGAAAACCTTCCTTTTGGCCTGCTCCTGTTAGTCATTTCCTCCGCGGTTTCCTTTTTGCCCATCTGCTTTTCCACCTGCAGCTTTAGACATTCCCTCTTGTAATGCCCAGATTTCCTGCAGTGGTAGCATGATCTCGTCTCATCACTCGCCACTTAACTTTTCCCGTGATCCATTCGCGGACATTTTTGGATCGCATGGTACTTACTGCCGCATCTAGCACACGCCCTGACTGCTTTATAGCATTAACCACTGTGCCTTTTCCCACAAGTGGTGCAGTCAATGTGTTTTCCCGAGGATTTGTTTCCTATCACCGGATCGGCTGATGACAATTGATCGTGACTGAGTCTTAGTCCGGTTTTCCTCAGCAATATTTTCTTCCAGTGTGGCCGTCCTTTCAACCAAATCAGACACGGAAGTGAATGTGCAAATCGAGCAATGAGTACGAAGTTCCGCCCTTAGGCCGCAGATGAAACGTCGTACTTGTGCTGCTTCGTCCTCAAGTCCCTTCCCACAGAGCACATGATTCGGTTAAACTCTTCCTCATATTTCCGCACTGATCTGCGACCTTGGACCAGATCCATGAACTTACTTTTCAACATATCCCAAGCTTTGGATGGAAAGTATGAACGCGGCCTCAAAATATGAAAAGGTCAATGACCCTTGTACGCTTGTCGACAACAAGCCACCAGTTATGCGCATTACCTTCTAGGAAGTGAACTGCAGTATCCTTCTTTTATTCCTCTGGAAAACGAGTGGAGCAGAATTTCGAACCAAACGGCTCCTCCACATCTTCCTCGATCGGGTCTGCACTCATTTTAAAGTGCCTTGTTCCCAAACGAGTGATATGCTGTAAAAGGCTCAGATAATCCACTTTGCCACTAGCCTTCTTTGGCGGTGGCGCAATTTCCACCTAGTCTCCTTCCTGCTTGATATGCTCGGATTTTAATTCCCTAATGTAAACGGCAAGTACACAAGACAATTGTAGTATCTAGGGGTCGAACCACAAAGACTCAAGACTCTTACGATAGATTATAGAATGTCGAATTAAGCTAGGTGAAACAGAGAGTAAGAAAGCAGTAAATCAGAACAGAAAGTAAAGTAAACGGTTGTAAGCAAGAAGGCAAAGCGTCAGGTCAAGGGAGTTCTCAGGAAATCAGGAACATATGCTAATTAATCAATCATGATCAAATTAAGAACTGTTCTAGAACTAGAATCACATAATTATAACAGACCAACTTTCGTTGTGAATATTATCAATGTCTAACAACCTAGCAGACCAACTTTCGTTGCGAGTTCTAGAGATCCTAAACATGCATTAAACTCAAGTTCTTGCGTTCACAATTCTCCTAAGCCAAATTTCTTTTCGAATAGTCAAATTGATCATCTAAGTTCTTTCAAGTTAATTAATCAACTGTCGTTGCAGAAATCAACCTAATATCATAAATCTGGGTAGCTAATTCAGATCAAGCATTAAGAACAACCCTAGTACAGAGCATCAATCTTTCCATTGAAGTCCACTGTACTCTTCTGCTGTCCTTCCAGGAGTTGTTCCATCAAACTCATCATTTTATCATTCTGCTCATTTTGAGGAGGAACAGGCTGATATGATGAAGAACCATAGTCTCTTGAGAAAGAGCTATTCTGCTGAAAAGGTTTCTGAAATGCAGACTTTGGTGCGAAACCTGAAGTCTGTCCTTGCTGATTTCCATACCTCTGACCTTGATAACCAGCTCCAGCTATGTAATTAACGTCCTCAGTTTCCTGAACATCCACTTTCTTACCAAGCAGGATGCTATGGACAAAATCAATCTTCTTGTTCATCTTAGCTATTTGGGAATTGTCCGCTTTACCACCAGACTTCATCCTCTCAATATTAGCATTCTTGACACTATTACTAGTCACCAAGTTCTCAATAAGCTCCTTAGCTTCTTCTGGAGATGTAGTGTAGAAGGTTCCATTACTTGCAGCTCCTAAAGCCATCTGATACCACAAATCAACTCATCTGAAGAAGATACAAAAGAGCTGCACTTCAGCGAAACCATGATGAGGGAAATCTCTTTGGTATCTTTTGAATCTCACCCATGCTGTCTTAAAAGGCTCTGTAGATGCTTGCTTAAAGGTCAAGAGATCCTGTATAAGCTGATCGGACCGAGCATCATCATAGAAGTGTCGCAGAAACTTCTCCTTCACTGCATCCCAAGTAGTCAGAGTCCCAGTTGGAATCTGCTTCAGCCAGTTAGCAGCTTCTCTTCCAAGAGAGTGAGGAAAAATCTTGCAGTGTAAGTAGTCAAAGGTCACTCCATTATGCTTCATTGATAGGGTCAGGTTTTAATCCTATTCTACTGCAAGTGCACAATGATGCAGATGTAGTACTTAGGGTATTGAATCCACAGAGACTCCAGTCAACGATAGATTAAGAACAGTCAAGTTTGAACTAGGTGAAAGTAATGTGAAACTAAAAGCAAGCAGAAAAGTAAATCAGTAGCAAGAATGTCGGTTTTGAAAGCAATTAACTAAAAGCGCTAAGTCTATAGAGTTCTCAGGAAATCAGACAAGCAGATCAGATAATCAGTCAGGATCAAATTAAGCACAGTTCTAGAACTCAAACACAGATATAGAACTAACCAACTTTCGTTGTGAGAATTCTCTAAGTCTAATAGCAGAAATCCAAATGTCTTTGTAATTCCTAACAGATTAAACTAGCTTTAAGTTCATGTTCGATGTGTTCACAATTCAATTAAACCAAATTTCTTTGCGAGTAATTCAATTGTTCAACCTAAATAGTTCGGATTCTAAACCACACTTTCGTGTAAATTTAACAACCTAAGGTCTAGATTCTAAGTGATCAAGTTAGAACTAGCATTAAGCACAATTTAGATCAAAGAACAATTATGATATGAATCCTTAACTGAATTAATTAAATCTAGCAAGTCATGAAATCCCTAGTGAGAATCCCTAAACTTAACTATGAATCTACTCAGACATAGATAATGAAAACATGATCAATGAATTAATAGATTGCATAAAAGAGTAAAAGTAAAAGGGGTTCGAAATCTTCTCCAAAAGCAGGAAGCAATACAGGTTCAGATCAGCCCCAAATAGCTATAAAAACTCTCAGCTCAAAGTATGAAAGCGTATCTAAAACATAAGTCAAAAACCTAATTATAAAGGCCTAATCATGAATTGGGGCTTTTTTGTAAATATCAGGAACTTTTGGGCTTTAGTGAAATTTCCATATTCTTCATTAAGTCTCGCGAGAATTTTCTGGTCACGCTGTGCATCGATCGATGCCAATGTGTGTCGATCGACACAGTCGTCAAATATAGGCAGTGACTTCTCTCTCTCGGCTCAAACCACCAAAATGCTCCATAAAGCTCCATAATCTCCAATTTAGCTCCAAAAGTACTTAGACCTGTTAAACACATGAAATGACTCTAAAACATAGTAATAGACTCGATAAATAAGACATATACCATGGTTAAAAGCCCTAAAATCCATGGTATATCAACTCCCCCACACTTATCTCTTGCTTGCCCTCAAGCAAGTAAAGAACCAAAATATAAGAGAAGAAGTTTGAAAACACAGAAACTCATTTCGTCTTAGGAAATTTCGCATTCACATTCACTTAGTAAGCCACTGAAAACTTTCCTACAGAACTCAAGACCACAATGTACTTCCTCCACACTTAGCAACTATCCCAAGTAAACTCCACAATCAAGTTCGGACATCCACATTCACCACACTAGCCTCTGTATACAATTAGGTGCGGTCTCAGAGAGGGAGTATTGAATCAAAGGACACATGGACTCAACCTATTCAGTGTCTGACCACCAAACTGTCGGTTTCTGGTTTCTTTCTTTTCCCTTTCTCCCTTAGCAACTGATTTTTCCCCACTGGATATCATTTTTTTTTTATCAGTGCTCTTCCCTTGTTACTGGGGTTTAACTTTGGACTTTTCCATGGATGCACAGGAGGTAATAGGTCTCTACCACTCCCGCGACCACTTTGAAGCTATTAGTTGGTTCTTTTCCATAGATACACAGGAGGTAATAGGGGTCTCTGCCACTCCCGTGACTACTTCGAAGTTCCTAGCTTATCCTCAGTTTTTATAACTCTTTTATTATTATTTTTATTCTCAAGGAAGGGGAAAATCAGAAACCATACTTTGGAACAGGATCATAGGCTGTGCCAAACACATCAAAGGAATCCGACCCAAAGATTACCAAGCCCCAAAGCGAGAAATTAAAGTCAAGATTAAAGTGAGACTAGTGATTGATCCTTTGAATACCTGGTTAGATATGGGTGTCCTTGGTAGGTTGATCTGTTTGGAGTTTTCTAACAGTCATAGAGGCTCTGCAAGTCTGTCCAATGGTCACTTAGTTCCCGTTCAAGCGAAAAGTTTCCTCGGAAAATCATAGTTTCAAACAAATTTTTGACTCAATAAATATTTTTTGAAAAACAAAAGACTGACTCTAAGAAAACAAAGAAGATAGGAGTCAGTACCACCTCCCCCACACTTGAAACACACTGTCTCCAGTAGTGTCAAGCTAAGGTTCGGTATAAAGAAACGAAAAATGTTTGGATGAGTTAATGTCTGTCGGATTTTACCTGTGTCGCTCCTGCATCGACCGTTGCACTAGGTGCGTCGATCGTTGCAGGGCGATTGCGATATGGGTCGATCGTTGCTCAGGACCGCAACGATCGCTGCAATGCAATTTCCGTGTTGTGACGATCGACACACAGGTCCGTGTCGATCGTTGCATTGCGATTTCGTCGAAACCTGCAGACAAAACTTCACCAAAACCAAAAACAAACGTAAAATCCTAACAAAAACACCAAAAATGAATATGCGAACACGAAATAGTGGGTTGCTTCCCACTCAGCGCTTGTTTAGTGTCAATAGCTTGACGTTTTAGCTGAGGGTGCAACATCCAGAGGTAAAATCTGACCTCCTGGAATCTCGGCCTTAACCCAGTAATGTTTTACTCTCTGTCCATTTACAGTAAATTCTTACCTTCTTGGTTGATTAGAACGACATCTCCATAAGGACGTACCTCCTTGATCGTGAAAGGACCAGACCACCTTGATCTCAGCTTACCTGGAACAATTGCAAACGAGAGTTATACAAAAGTACCTGATCATTGGGCTCAAATTATCTAGAGACAATCTTCTTGTCATGATAAGCCTTAGTCCTCTCCTTGTACAGCTTCGAGTTCTCATAAGCATGATGCCTAATCTCATCCAACTCATTAAGCTGCACCAATCTCCTCTCTACAGCATACTTAAGATCGAAGTTCATCTGCTTCACAGCCCATGCTGCCTTGTGCTGAAGCTCTACTGGCAGATGACACGCTTTTCCATACAGCAAGTGAAAAGGAGTAGTCCCAAGTGGTGTCTTGAATGCAGTCCGGTAAGCCCATAGTGCATCATCCAGCTTTGCTGCCAAATCCTTCCTTGTCTTCCCAACTGTCTTCTCTAAGATCTCTTTGATCTGTCTGTTAGAGACCTCAACTTGTCCACTAGTCTGAGGGTGATAAGGAGTAGCAACTCGGTGATGAAATCCATGCTTCTGTAGCAGCTTCTCGAAGACCTTATTAATGAAATGAGATCCTCCATCTCTAATTACTATCCGAGGTACTCCAAATCTAGGGAATATGATGGTCTTAAACAGCTTAATCACCACCGAAGAATCATTCGTTGGACTAGCTATTGCTTCTACCCACTTAGATACATAGTCCACAACAACCAAGATAAATTTATTCCCATAGGATGAGGGAAAAGGACCCATGAAATCTATGCCCCAGCAATCGAAAACCTCAACCTCAAGAATGAAATTCTGAGGCATCTCATGCTTCTTACTGATTTTCCCTCTCCTCTGACAGGCATCAGACTGAGAAACAAAGGAATGAGCATCTGCAAACATCGTAGGCCACCAGAAACCTGCTTGCAAAACCTTAGACACAGTCTTGAAAGTAGCAAAATGTCCAGCATAATCTGATCCATGACAGTGGAATAGGATATCTGGAACCTCTGATTCAGCAACGCACCTCCTGTAAAGACCATATGAACAATGCTTGTAGAGATAAGGCTCATCCTAGTAGTATCGTCTGAGCTCCCTGAAGAACTTCTTCTTTGCATACCCCTCCAAATCATCTTGTTCAGTCTCTGCAGCTAGGTAATTAGCTATATCTGCGTACCAGGGTCGATCGGTGGTTGCGACAACATCAACTTCGAAGTCCCAATTTCCAATCTGAACCATGAAGGGTTCTGGGCTCGTATTCGTACTGCAACGATCGTCGCATAAGGTATCATCGATCGTTGCTTCCCCGATCATGCATCGATCGTCACAGATGTGGCATCGATCGACGCAATGCGATTAATCCGACAGTTCTGTAAATTTCCGCCCAAATCCGTCTGAAACACTGTCCCGATCATATTGACGTTCTCCTCAGGCAAGAAATCATTAATGGGCACGTTTTCCTCAACCAGCATCCTTGACAGATGGTCAGCAACTCCATTTTCAACCCCTTCTTGTCCCTTACTTCAATGTCAAACTCCTGAAGCAACAGAATCCACCTCAACAATCTTGGCTTAGCATCTTTTTTCTGCATTAGATACTTCAGTGCTGAATGATCAGTGTGTACAATCACCTTAGAGCCAACAAGATAAGGGCGAAACTTTCTCAAATGAAAATACAACAACCAACAACTCCTTCTCTGTAGTGGCATAGTTTCTTTGCGCATCATCTAATGTCCTGCTTTCATAGTAAATAGCATGAAGCTTTCTGTCCTTCTTATGCCCTAGAACAGCCCTGACAGCATAGTCACTCGCATCACACATAACCTCAAAAGGTAGATCCCAATCTGGTGGCTTAACTATAGGAGCACTCACTAACGCTTGCTTGATCTGTTCAAATGCAGTCTGGCAATCTGCATCGAATTCAAATTTAGTATCCTTACATAGAAAAGCAGTTAGTGGTCTAGCAATCTTACTGAAGTACTTGATGAACCGTCTATAGAAACCAGCATGTCCAAGAAATCTCCTCACAGACTTCACAGAATCAGGCGCCTGAAGGCTGGTCATTACCTCAATCTTAGAGCGGTCTACTTCGATCCCTGCTTCAGACACTTTATGTCCAAATACAATGCCATCTCTGACCATGAAATAGCACTTCTCCCAATTAAGAACCAAGTGCTTCTCCTCGCATCTAGCTAGTACCTTGCACAGATTATCCAAGCACTCATTATAAGATGACTCGTAGACTGAAAAGTCATCCATAAACACCTCCATAAAGTCCTCTATCATATCAGTGAATATGGACATCATGCATCTCTGGAAGGTAGCTGGCGCATTACAAAGACCAAAAGGCATCCTGCGGTATGCAAATGTGCCATATGGACAAGTATGGGAATCTGAAAGAAGCCTGAATATCCATCGAGGAAGCAATAATAAGGGTGATTTGCTAACCTCTCCAGCATCTGATCAATGAAAGGTAAAGGGAAATGATCCTTCCTTGTCGCAGCATTGAGCTTCCTGTCATCTCTGCACATCATGTGTCCAGTCACAGTCCTTGTAGGAATCAGCTCGTTCTTCTCATTCTTCACTACTGTAACTCCACCTTTCTTATGCACTACATAGACTGGACTAACCCAATCACTGTCTGAAATAGGATAGATGATCCCAGCATCCAAGAGCTTCATGATTTCCTTCTTTACCACATCCTTAAGGTTAGGATAAAGCCTCCTCTGATGCTCAACAGATGTCTTAGAATCATCCTCAAGATGTATCCGATTCATGCACAGCTCCGGAGAGATACCTGAAATGTCATCAAGAGAATAGCCAAGAGCTTTGCGATGCTTGCGCAGCTTGCTTAGCAGTAAAGTGAGCTCTACGTTGTTCAAACTAGCATACACAATCATTGGATATGTCGAATTAGGTCCAAGAAATGCGTACCTTAGCCCGGATGGAAGTTGTTTCAGCTCAATTTTCGGAGCTTTTTCATCTGACCAGTCTCTGTCGACTTGCAACGATCGATGCTGAGCATGTGTCGATCGATGCAAAGTCGCGTCAAACACATCTACCTGCATCACTTGTTCAGCAGAATCCATCGGCCTCGCATAGCAGATTGCAGGCTCGTCTTGCAGGTGTTCCAGCTCCATTATAGAGCTCAGTAAATCTCTCCACTGGATCCTCAGCATGTGACTTATGAAAGTATTCTGCAGCCAAATCACTGAGTGTGTCCACATAAAAGGTCTGCCCGTCGATGGTTGGTCTCTTCACCAGCTTGTCCATATCAAAGCTCATCTTCAGATCACCCACATTCAGAATTATCTTACCTCTCTGACAGTCAATCATCGCACCCGCAGTAGCCAAGAAAGGCCTACCCAAGATCAGTGGATCCTTTGGTTCCTCTCCATACTGCAGAACCATAAAATCAGTAGGAATCACACATTGGCCAATCATTATAGGTACATCCTCTAATATTCCCTCAGGAATTCTGATTGTTCTGTCTGCTAAAACCAGTGAAATCCTAGTGGGCAGGAAGTCAGTCATCCCAAGTCTTTTAGCAACAGAGAAGGGCATAAGGTTTACACTAGAACCAAGATCACATAGAGATCTTTCAAATCTTTCCCTGTAGATAGCACAATCCAACACAAAGCTTCCTGGATCTTTCAACTTCTTAGGAATCCTGCCCTGAATCACTGCACTACATACCTTTGTGTTCATCATTACACTCTCCTCATCAGTCCATTTACCAGCAAGTAGGTCCTTAAGACATCTCTTCATCACAGGAGTAGTCTCCATAGAGTCTATCAAAGGCACTTCAACTTTCACCTTTTTAATGAGCTCCTTGCATTTGGCATACTGCTTATCGTTCTTGGCCTTCCTGGGGTTCTTAGGAAAAGGTACCTTAAGCTTGTAGACCCTTTCATTCGACTTTGGCAGATTCTCTGCGTCTGAGCTCTCTGCAGTCGCCTGGCGTCGACCGTTGCTGGTGTTGCATCGATCGTTGCTGGGCTACTGTGTTACAACTTCCGCGTCGAGCTTGGGCTCGTTATCCTTATTTTCGCTTTGCATCGACCGTTGCTGAGGTGCGTCGATCGATGCATTGCGAATCCCACGGATCTCATCATCCAATTCTTCAATCTCCACGATTTCTTCGACACTTAACTGCTTTTTCTGGGCAGAAAACAGCTCATTACCACTTCTCAATGTCACTGCATTGCACTGATACTTAGGATTAGTATCAGTCCGTCCCGGAAGAGATCCATCTGGCCTCTGAACATATCCAGCTGTACTAGCAACCTTAGCATCAAGCTCCTTCATATGTGTGCTTAAGGATTCAAACTTCCCATTCAGATCTTCCTATACAGCACCTAACTTCTTGTCGAAGTCCACATCATTCCTAGTCTGACCTTTCAACAACTGCTCCATCATGGCTTCCATCTTGCTCTCATGAGCATTAGCAGCAGGAGGTGTCTGATATGAGGAAGATCCATAAGTCCTCTGACTACCTTGCTAAAAAGGTTCTGAAAACCAGCATTCTGTCCAAATCTAGAAGAGTTTTGATTGATTGTGAAAGCACTCTTCTGTCCACCATTGAAGAACCTATTACCTTGCTGATTACCAAACCTATTCCCTTGGAACCCAGAGCCACCAATGTAGTTCACATCCTCTTCCTGATTGTCTTCTTCAGCTCCAAATACCTCAACATCCTGAGCAAAGTGGACAGCTTTCTTTCCAGCCAACAAATTACAAATAGTATCCAACTTACTCCTGATATCAGCTATCTCCAGATTATCTATCTTCCCAGCAGACTCCTTCCTTCTCTTATCAGCAGTCTTGCAGCTATTACTGCTCACCAAGTTATCTATCAACTGCTTAGCTTGCTCAGGTGTCCTAGTGTTGAAATTTCCATTGTTGGAATTATCCAACGCAGTTTGATAAGGGAGATCTATACCTCTAAAGAAGATACCCACAATGTTACCTCAGTAAATCCATGATGCGGGCAGTCTCGTTGGTACTTCTTAAATCTCATCCAAGCAGCCTTAAGAGGCTCTATAGGGCCTTGGGGGAAAGTGAGAATGTCCTGTCTCGACTGATCAGAGCGAGCATCATCATAAAAGTGTCTCAGAAACTCACTCTTCACAGCATCCCATGTAGTAAACTTCCCAGGTGGAAGCTGTTTCAGCTAGGCAGCAGCATCTCCAGCGAGAGAGTAGGGGAAAAGCTTGAGATACAGATAGTCATAGTTCACTGCATCATACTTCATCCCAGTGACTATGTCCTCAAACTCATCAATATGATCCATTGGCTGCTCAGTCGGAAACCCATGGAAGGCATTCTGCCTCAGAATAGAGTAGTAGATGGTCTAGATCTCAAAATCATTCCTCTCAAAACCAGGAGGTACAAGTGCTGACCGGTTAGCAAGAAACTCATCCGGACGGTTATAGTCAGCAAGGGTCCTCTCATGAATAACCATCTGCCTCTGACCTTGTCCTTGTCCCTGTCCTTGTGGCGGTTCAGGCGCAGGTTCAGGGATCACATTCCCTTCAGCATCAATCTAGTGCCCAGCAGCATTGTACGGATTGTTTTGTCGGTCCCTTAAGGTACCTTGAGCATCAGGTATCAAAATCAAGTGTTCCTGTACCATCTTTGCTCGTTGACTCTTCCTGTTAGTTCTCTCTAGTCTAGCAAGCTCTTCAAGTCTGAGATTAACGATATTCGAGTTCGGATTACTTCTGGTATCACGCGTCTGCATAAACCGTCTGCAATCGTAGTGCAACGATCGATGCTAAGAGGCAACGATCGATTCAACTCCAGTCGCCTAGAAACGATCGATTCAAAGGTATGCAACGATCGATGTCAAGCGAATGTCAGACCTGCGACAGAGAAAAACAGAGAAGAAAATCAGTAACTAAAAACAAAAATAAAAATCCTAGTCTAAACCCTAAGTTCAAATCTATCGAGTACTCAAAAGAGTCCCCGACAACGGCGCCAAAAACTTGATAGGGTCAGGTTTTAATCATATTCTACTGCAAGTGCACAGTGATGCAGATGTAGTACTTAGGGTATCGAATCCACAGAGACTCCGGTCAGCGATAGATTAGGAACAGTCAAGTTTGAACTAGGTGAAAGTAATGTGAAACTAAAAGCAAGCAGAAAAGTACATCAGTAGCAAGAATGTCGGTTTTGAAAGCAATTAACTAAAAGCGCTAAGTCTAGGGAGTTCTCAGGAAATCAGACAAGCAGATCAGATAATCAGTCATGATCAAATTAAGCACAGTTCTAGATCTCAAACACAGATATAGAACTAACTAACTTTCGTTGTGAGAATTCTCTAAGTCTAATAGCAGAAATCCAAATGTCTTTGTAATTCCTAACAGATGGGAGAACGGCATATTCGTGCCCGTACTATTAGTTGCTGCGAAAATCCATGCCTACACTTTCTCATCGTGCTGAAACATTCCCACACAACCTACAAATTTGAATTACAGTCTCACACTATTGAATCGTATCCTAATCATGCATGGACGTTAACAGCGTTTATTTTATCGTTAACTATGGTGATTAGGATGATGACTCGGATTATGAGTCGGATTAGTGTGGGATGAAAACGACGTCGTTTTAGAGTGCAGACCTAAAAATGAGAAACGATTTCGTATTGCAATCAGAATGATTTGGGAGTTCAATCCTTCTTCTCCGACAAAATAAACGCTTGACCATATCGCCTCTGATTTTAGGGTTTCTGCAATCCGACAGAACCTGTTTTGAATCTTAAATAGGGCAATCGATTTGGCGTCTGATACTGGGTTTTACGTTCCTCGAATCCAAATGAGGTAAGAACTCGATTTATCTATAGATTTCACATATGGCTTCAATTTTTCTTTTGACATTTCTGTGGTAATTTCAGTGATTCAGACACTGTATTCCAAATACACTACAAAGGAAAATTCGAGACTCTAGAAGGTGGTGTTGTAGTCTACAATGGAGGTGAATGTCACAACCTTGAGACGCAGTGTACGTCCTTATTTAGTGGACTCAAGAATCTACCCATATCTCTTTTTGGTCAGAGAATGTGGTACAAGCTTCCTTATGAAGATCTTCAACAACTCAAAGTTTTAGGTGATGGGAGTGAGAGTTTCCAGAAAATGTGTCAAGCTGCTCTGTGGACTAAGTTTGTCGATATTTATATGGAGCATGAAGACGTCGATTCTGGTGAGCCTGTAGCTGAAGGTGACAATTATGTTGCTCCGGCAGAAGATGACAATGAGATTGGCGATGAGGAGAATGTATTTGAGGAAGATGCTCGGGTTGAAGCCGTAGTTGGGGAGATCCATGAGGATGAGGAGAACGAGAATTATCAAGATACTCCTCCTAATTCAGACTGTGATGAAGAAGAAAGAGGAATCTCCTATGAAAGATGGAAAAGAGGGAGCGGAGAGTTAAAAATAAGACAATTATTTGAAAGTGTCAAAGAGTTCCGAGAAGCTGTATTGGAGTATGCTTTAATAGGTGGATGGAATGTTAAATTCAATAGATGGGGAGGACACAAATCTGAAGCGATTTGGGCAGCAGCCGTTGCTGAAGACTCGGAACCGTGTACTTGGAGAATATATTGTTCTTTTGAAGAATCAGCGGGTCTATGGATGGTCAAGACATTTCAAGATGTCCATTGTTGTCATAAAGATGGTCGCTGCAGGATTTTGTCAGATTCTATAATCGCAAAGATGGTCTTAAATGATGTTAGGAATGATCCTGATATAAAGCCTAAAGCAATTCAGGACAAAATTCAGACTCTTTACGATCTTAGTGCGTCTAATGATCAATGTGAGTTTCCCTGTAACACACATAATCCAAAGAAATGTCTTAAACAAATACTCATGACTTCAATCCTCACATAAACACCAAACAAGGTACATACAACTTAAAACACATCAAGTACTTGACATCAAGCTCTAACACATGAGAATTAAGCAATAAAGTAGTAACAAATCACAACAAATCCAAGTCCACGCAACATCATTTTTTTGATGCTATGTACTTCAGTGATGCATTCCTTTCCTTCTCTCTCATATAATCTGTATCAGCGTTAAAAAAAAGAATATGTTTCTCATATCCAGCAACGAGAGCTTTCACATCCGACAAATCACCTTTAAGCTCACCAACCATGGATTGTAAATCTTCAATATCCTCAACCATACTTTCATCAGTCCATTTGAATAAATGATGCTTATCCTACATTAATTTCAAAACACTCACAAATCGTGCTCTGTATGAAACCGAAAATAGCAACAATAAAGTGTGATGTCAAAGAGAGCTTACTCCTTCAGATCCGTTTGGACAACAATGGAAAAGTCTTCCCGGATTCTTAGCCGTTCCAGAGGTTCTTATCATTGAGCTTTGTCCACATCTACAAGCTTTGGGCATTCCTCTTTCCCTTTCAATTCCTCGCCAATGACATATAATCCCAGAATCACGAAATCGAAAATCAAATCCAAAATGGTTAATCAATAAGAAGAATTGATATACCTGATACTGACGACGACGTTTCGTTTGAGATTGACGACATAGCTCGCCGGATTGCTGAAACCCTAAGTGTGTCGCGAAAGAGTCGAGATGAAGTAGAGGTGCGATTTTCGTCGGAGAAGATGGGTCTTATTTTTAGGTCTGCACTCTAAAACGACGTCGTTTTCATCCCACACTAATCCGACTCATAATCCGAGTCATTATCCTAATCACCATAGTTAACGATAAAATAAACGCTGTTAACGTCCAGGCATGATTAGGATACGTTTCAGTAGTGTGAGACTGTAATTCAAATTTGTAGGTTGTGTGGGAATGTTTCAGCACGATGAGAAAGTGTAGGCATGGATTTTCGCAGCAACTAAGAGTACGGGCACGAATATGCCGTTCTCCCTCCTAACAGATTAAACTAGCTTTAAGTTCAGGTTCAATGTGTTCACAATTCAATTAAACCAAATTTCTTTGCGAGTAATTCAATTGCTCAACCTAAATAGTTCAGATTCTAAACCACACTTTCGTGTAAATTTAACAACCTAAGGTCTAGATTCTAAGTGATCAAGTTAGAACTAGCATTAAGCACAATTGAGATCAAAGAACAATTATGATATGAATCTTTAACTGAATTAATTAAATCTAGCAAGTCATGAAATCCCTAGTGAGAATCCCTAAACTTAACTATGAATCTACTCAGACATAGATAATGAAAACATGATCAATGAATTAATAGATTGCATAAAAGAGTAAAAGTAAAAGGGGTTCGAAATCTTCTCCAAAAGCAGGAAGCAATACAAGTTCAGATCAGCCCCAAATAGCTATAAAAACTCTCAGCTCAAAGTATGAAAGCGTATCTAAAACATAAGTCAAAAACCTAATTATAAAGGCCTAATCATGGATTGGGGCTTCTTTGTAAATATCAGGAACTTCTGGGCTTTAGTGCAATTTCTATATTCTTCATTAAGTCTCGCGAGAATTGTCTAGTCACGCTGTGCATCGATCGATGCCAATGTGTGTCGATCGACATAGTCGTCAAATATGGGCAGTGACTTCTCTCTCTCTCTCGGCTCAAACCACCAAAATGCTCCATAAAGCTCCATAATCTCCAATTTAGCTCCAAAAGTACTTAGACCTGTTAAACACCTGAAATGACTCTAAAACATAGTAATAGACTCGATAAATAAGACATATACCATGGTTAAAAGCCCTAAAATCCATGGTATATCATTCATCCCAGTGACTAAAGACTCAAAATGCTTTATGTGATCCATAAGATGCTCATGTGGAAGTCCATTAAACAGATGCTGTCCCACAAGGGTGTAATAGGAAGTCTCAAGCTCGAAATAATTCCGCGGAAATGCAAGAGGTACAATCGCAGACCTATTGGCATAAAACTCATCGGGTCGATTGTAATCTGCTAGTGTCCTCCTAACACGAGGATTATGAGGTGGATTAGGTGATCCAGGAAGCTCTTCAGCTCGCGGATTTCCTTGTCCACCTTGAGCTTCTCCATAAGGTTGAACATTCAGCCTCTCAGGCTCAAGAATCACATTACCTTCACCATCCAGTCTCGGACCAAGCTCATTGCATACATGGTTCTCCGCATTTCTCAGAACATCTTCAGCATAGTTAATTAGGATTACACGATTGGTATTAGCCAGCTTAACTAGCTTCTGAGCTTTCATGTTCTCTCTCTAGATTTGCAAGCTCCTTAAGTTCAAGATTTACGAGTTCCTTGTCCGGATTACTCCTTAAGTCACGATCAGGCATAAAATGTCTTGTTCACGCAAGTGTGTCAATCGATGCAGTGAGAGCGTCGATCAATGCTAATCGCGAATGTGTGTCGATCGACACTCAGGACCGTGTCGATCGATGCAGTGCGATTCTAGGCGTACCTGAAACGCAAGAAAACGAAAAATCAGTAACAAAAAAACAAAAACGAAAAACCTAGTCTAAACCCTAAGTTCAAATCTATCGAAGACTCAAAAGAGTCCCCGGAAACGGCGCCAAAAACTTGATATGCTCAGAGTTTAATTCCCTAATGTAAACTGCAAGTGCACAAGACAATTGTAGTATCTAGGGGTCGAACCACTGAGACTGAAGACTCTTACGATAGATTATAGAACGTCGAATTAAGCTAGGTGAAACAGAGAGTAAGAAAGCAATAAATCAGAACAGAAAGTAAAGTAAACAGTTGTAAGCAAGAAGGCAAAGCGTTAGGTCAGGAAATCAGGAACTTAGGCTAATCAATCAATCATGATCAAATTAAGAAATGCTCTATAACAAGAATCACAGAATTATAACAGACCAACTTTCGTTGCGAATATTATCTATGTCTAACAACCTAGCAGACCAACTTTCGTTGCGAGTTCTAGAGATCCTAAACATGCATTAAACTCAAGTTCTTTCGTTCGGAATTCTCCTAAGCCAAATTTCTTTGCGAATAGTCAAATTGCTCATCTAAGTTCTTTCAAGTTAATTAATCAACTGTCATTGCAGAAATCAACCTAATATCATAAATCTGGGTAGCTAATTCAGATCAAGCATTAAGAACAACCCTAGATGAAGAACTAGAAAGATATGAATCCCTACAAATTGATCAACATATAGTTCCACGAATCCCCTGTGAGAATTCCTAAACCTAACAGGTAAACTACTCAGACATGGCAATTGAAGCAAAAGACATGATGAATAGAAAACTAAATATCATAAAGTAGAACAAGGAATATGAGTTCCAAATCTCTCTCTCTGAATAGAAGGCGTAAGTAAAAGCGTATGATAGTGTAGCCTAAACAATAGCTTAAAAACCCTAATATAATGATCTAAACTCGGCTGGAACTTGTTTATAATTATGAGAAACTTCTGGGCCAAAGTGCAATTTCCAAACTTTTCATTAAACACGCGAGAATTGCATGATATGCATATGTGTTGATTGATTTAACAAGTGTGTCGATCGACACAAGCGTCTGATATCGACGGTGACTTCTTCTTCTCGGGCAAATGCTCCAAATATCTCCAGAATGCGCCATAATGTCCAAATACGCTCCAAACGTACCTAGACCTGTAATCACACATAAAAGGACTCCAAAAGACTCTAAAAGACTCGATAACAAAGACATATACCATGGTTGAAAGTCTTAAAAACTATGATATATCACTGCTCGTCATCCAAAGGTATGGTGACACGGATCTCTTCCTGATCCTTAACCGGTTTCTCAGCTGGCTTGATGGCTTGCGCTAAAATGGCCAATTGGGTCATGACCGTCTTAAGCGCTTTCCACATTTCTCCAGCAGGAGGAATCACGATCTGGTTTCCTTCACCATCCGCAACATCGTTTCCTACATTCACCGAGTCTTGTCGAGCCGCATTTGAAGACTCGCCCTCATCTTCCCGATTCTCAAATGTGCGGACGATTGGATCATCGATCCTAGTCTCCACATGTGTGGAAAGAATGACAGGATTTCCGCCAGTCTGACCAACCACATGTCCAGTTATTCCAAGTTTGTTCAGGTTAGACTTATCCACCGCATCGTGCCGGTTTCTATCCCACCCTTCTCTTTCTTACTTTTCTTGGTTTTGTTTTTTCCCACTTGAAGATTCAACAAGTTAGTACAATCCTAAAAATTAAATCTCCAAGAGTCTAAGCATAAACCTAGCACGAGACACTATTCCTTAGACGAGTGGTGTTTCCCCCATAAAATGACTATCCTAGAACCAAGCATGCTCTGATACCAACTTGAAACACCTCATTTCGTCAAGTAAAACTAAGGATGTTATTTCCGTTCAGTCACTAACTGAAACTGAACTTCAGTCTATTTTATGGGTCTTATCCATTTACTTAAGTCATTTTTGATGCTTATATTCTGAGATTCATTTGTTAGAGTCGATATGCAATAATACTTAGGCAATAAAATTCGATTTCATTAATAACTCAGGGTATCGATACAATCATTAAGTTAGCTCTATAGGCTAGTACAATTCTTTGATTCGATTTCAACCAGACTATTCCACCATCCGTCTTTCTAAGTACTTGTCTCAAGATCAACTTCACGTCATGCAACAAAGAGGCGTAAGTAATCTATAAATTAACTTAGTGTGTTCATGCAGCCTCTAAGTTCTATATGATCCGGCTAACTTATATATAAATTCCCCCATCCTAAACCGTTCATCTAAGGCTTAGGAAAGCCATGAGTGTTGACTATCCGTACAACCCTTAATCTCTTAAAACTTAACCATATGTACTGATGCCTAAGAAAAACGCTCAGATCGTGGCCGAGACTTGGGCAAGATCAGTCCGATCCTTAGCCAAAACCCGCATGATCCCAAATTCCGTAGAACGCTAGTCGGATAAAATATCGGCCATCAATCCGTAAACCGTACAAGTAGATTATTGAATATAAAGGAAGAGTAAAGTTACACCCGATCACATAGCCAGTCCGACGATCCGCTCAGCTTAACCGAGAGTCGCATACTTAAGCCAGGATGGTCCATGTACTTACCTTGGGCGTTTCTGCCTTCTTGCTGCTATCCTTAAAACAGTAAGCCAAAATCTCCTTTCTTTCCTTTCTTTTCTCATGATCGCCTTTAAGCCTTTTATGAGAATTTTCCTGAGTTTTCTTTGTGTGCGGAAACGCTCCCAAGGCTTGATATTTATAAGAAATTTTCCCAACTGAGGTTGCCAGCGAACAAGTGTGAGTTGCGAGCTTTGGCTTATAACCACCCAACCGCCCAGCTGGATCACTACCTAACTTCAGCCGACTAGCTGCCTTAACTACTGAACACTCATCCCAGCTGAGTTGAGCTTCCTGTCTGTTATTGAGCTGATCCAGCTTGTCGAACTCGATGGTTCAACTGATTATCTTGACAACTTAACCTTTCTTCATTGATATTGGATAAGTCTGCTCTTGATCTTAATCAGATGGATCGATCCTTCGATTCCACCATGAAGTTATACATCCGGATTCCCTTCAAGCTTAATTTTTCTCTTGATTTGATCCTAATCCTTTCTTTGATCCCTCTAACCCTTGTTAGACTCAGTTTATTCGAGTTTGGGTGAGTGATATATCATGGTTTTTAGGACTTTCAACTATGGTATATGTCTTTGTTATCGAGTCTTTAAGAGTCTTTTGGAGTCCTTTTATATGTGTTTACAGGTCTAGGAACGTTTGGAGCAGAATTTGACATTATGACGCATTCTGGAGCATTTTGGAGCATTTAGCCGAGAAGAAGAAGTCACTGCCCATATCAGACATCTGTGTCGATCGACACAAGATAGTGACAGACTTATCTCGCGCGTTTAATGAAGAATTTGAAAATTGCACTTTGGCCCAGAAGTTTCTCATAATTATAAAGAAGCCCCGGCCGAGTTTAGATCATTATATTAGGGGTTTTAAGCCATTGTTTAGGCTACGCTTTTACTTACGCATTATTTTAATCAGAGAGAGAGATTTGGAACTCATATTCCTTGTTTCTACTTTATGATATTTGGTTTTCTATTCATTATGTATTTTGCCTCAATTGCCATGTCTGAGTAGTTTACATGTTAGGTTTAGGAATTCTCACAGGGGATTTCATGGAATTATAGGTTGATCAAACTGTAGGGATTCATATCTTTCTAGTTCTTCTTCTAGGACTGTTCTTAATGCTTAATCTGAATTAGCTACCCAGATTTATGATGTTAGGTTGATTTCTGCAATGACAGTTGATTAATTAACTAGAAAGAACTTAGATGAGCAATTTGACTATCCGCAAAGAAATTTGGCTTAGAAGAATTGTGAACAAAAGAACTTGATATTAATGCTTGTTTCGAACTCTAGGATTCGCAACGAAAGTTGGCTTGCTAGGTTGTTAGACATAGATAATATCTGCAACGAAAGTTGGTCTGTTATAATTCTGTGATTCTAGTTCTAGAACAATTCTTAATTTGATCATGATTGATTGATTAACTTATGTTCCTGATTTCCTGAGAACTCCCTTGACCTGACGCTTTGCCTTCTTGCTTACAAACCAATTTACTTTACTTTCAGTTCTGAATTACTGCTTTCTGATTTGCATCGCCTAGCTTAACCTGAATTTCTATAATCTATCGTAAGAGTCTTCAGTCTCTGTGGTTCGACCCCTAGATACTACAATTGTCATGTTCACTTGAAGTTTACATTAGGGAATTAAACTCTGAGCATATCAAGTTTTTGGCGCCGTTGCCGGGGACTCTTTTTGTTTTTGGTTATTGATTTTCGTTTTTCTTGCGTTTCAGGTACACCCAGATTCGCACTGCATCGATCGACACGGTCGTGAGTGTCGATCGACACACATTCGCGATTATCATTGATTGACGCTCTCTCTGCATTGGTCGACACACCTGCGTGAACGAGATTATGCCTGATCGCGACTTGAGGAGTAATCCGGACAAGGAACTCGTGAAACTTGAACTTAAGGAGCTTGCAAAGCTAGAGAGAGAGAACAGGAAAGCTCAGAAGCTGGTTAAGATGGCTAATACCAATCGTGTAATCCTAATTAAGGATTCTGAAAGGTGTTCTGAGAGATGCGGAGAACCATATATGCAATGAGCTTGGTCAGAGACTGGATGGTGAAGGTAATGTGATTTCTGAGCCTGAGAGGCAGGTTGTGCAACCTGATGGAGAAACTCAAGGTGGACAAGCAAATCCACGAGTTGAAGAGCCTGGTAGAGCACCTGATCCACCTCCTAATCCTCCTGCTAGAAGGACACTAGGTGATTACAATCGACCCGATGAGTTTTATGCCAATAGGTCTGCGATTGTACCTCCTGCGTTTCCGCGGATTGAGTTCGAGCTTAAGACTTCCTATTACACACTTGTGGGACAGCGTGTCATCAGCGGACTTCCACATGAGCATCCTATGGACCACATAGAGCACTTTGAGTCTATACTTACTGGAATGAATCACAATGGAGTAACCTACGACTACCTGCACTGCAAGCTTTTTCCTCAATCTCTTGGAGGAGAAGCTGCTGACTGGCTAAATCAGATTCCACCTGGGACTCTGGCTACTTGGAACGCAGTAAAGGAGAAGTTTCTGCGACACTTTTATGATGATGCTCGATCCGATCAGCTTAGACATGATCTCTTAACCTTCAAGCAAGGATATACAGAGCCTTTTAAGACATCATGGGTGAGATTCAAAAGATACCAGAGAGATTGCTCTCATCATGGTTTCTCTGAGGTGCAGCTGTTGTGTATCTTCTTCAGAGGAGTTGATTTGTGGTATCAAATGGCTTTAGATGCTGCAAGTAATGGCAACTTCTACAGTAAATCTCCAGAAGAAGCTAAGGAGCTTATTGAGAACATGGTGACTAGTAATAGTGTCAAGAATGCTGATATGGAGAGGATGAAGTCTGGTGGTAAGGGTGACAATTCCCAGATAGCTGAGATGAACAAGAAGATTGATTTTGTCCATTGCATCTTGCTTGGTAAGAAAATGGATGTTCAGCCTACTGAGGACGTTAATTACATAGCTAGAGCTGGTTATCAAGGTCAGAGGTATGGAAATCATCAAGGACAGACTTCAGGTTTCGCACAAAAGTCTGCATTTCATAAACCTTTTCAGCAGAATAGCTCTTTCTCAAGAGACTATGGTTCTTCATCATATCAGCCTATTCCTCCTCCAAATGAGCAGAATGATAAGATGATGAGTATGATGGAACAACTCCTGGAAGGACAGCAGAAGAGTACAATGGACTTCAATGGAAAGATAGATGCTATGTACCTTGATCTCAATGGGAATATTGAATCTCTGAGTGCTCATATGAAGAAGCTAGATGTTCAGGTTCAGCAGACTACTGGGGCAGTGCAAAGGAAAAATGGATCAGGAAGAGCTGAAAAGAACAAATTCGTCAACGCTGTGACCGCTAAGATCTCTCTCATCCTAGCTGATTGATCAAAAAGATATCCAGAAGGAGTTCTAGAGAACATCCCTCTCAGAGTTGGAAATTACTTTATTTCAACAGACTTTGTGGTGCTGAAGTATGAGATTGAGCCTGACGATCCTCTATTGATTGGTAGACCCTTTTTAGCCACTGTTGGAGCTGTAATTGATGTGAGACAGAGTTTTATTGCTCTCCACCTGAGAGATCAGTCTTTGGAGTTCAAGATGGATAGGTTGCAGAGATCCACCATTGAGGGACAGAGCTTCAGTGTTGAGATAGAACCAGAGACTGAGATTTGAAAGGAGAAGATGGCAATTCCTGCTGAACCTGTTCTAACATCTTCAAAGCATGTACCTGCTCTTAAGCAGAAAGCTCCAAACATCACATCTAAGCCACATCTGATCAAGAAAAGGTATGCATCTCTGACCTTAAGCATGCTAACTCTGATGCTGATTTTGCAGGGAATAGAGTCAGGAAACGAAATATTCCACCTAACCTTGCTGTTGTTCCCAAGTTCCTCGGTCAGTCTCATGCACACAATGCATATACGCCACCATGGATGAGAAAAATTTCGCAAAGGTACGCTCTGCATTTGGCGAAACCACCTGACATCTGACCACCTGCCACAGTCAAGCTATTGGCTTTAAACAAACGCTGAGTGGGAGGCAACCCACTAGTTGGTTCGTTTTTGTTTTTATTTTTCGTTTTTATTTGGTGTTTTTGATTTTCTATTTTTGTGTGTTCAAAGGCGTGAGAAACAGGCATAATAGCATTGCATCGATCGACACACATAGTGCATCGGTCGACACAGTCGCGATTTACGGTTAGCCGATTTAATTGATGTTCAGACACCGGTTATCTCGATAACCGCGAGCATAATTCGCCTTGCATCGATCGATACCCTTGTGGCATCGATCGACGAAGGTCGACGACAGGTAAGTGTTCTGCAACTTTTCGGGATGTTCTTCAAATTTGATTATTATTCTCACCTAGCCTAAGCTTGAGACCACTGGGGACAGTGTGTTTTAAGTGTGGGGGAGGTAGCTACTGACGCACGCTTTTGTTTTCTTAGAGTCAGTCCAAATTTGTTTTATTGAGTCAAATTGAGTAGGAAACAAGGACTTTTTGAGGAGATTACCACATTTGCACGAACTTAAGTGACCATTGGATGAGTTGCATATGATCTATGACTATTAGAAAACCCAACACAGACCAGCCTACTGAGGACACCCATATCACTTCAGGTATTCAGAGAATCCATTACATGACTTCACCTTTAACTTGACTTAATTTTCTCTCCTATGGGCTTGGTATACTTCGGGTCGTATTCCTCTGTTGGTTCTGGCATAGCTTGTAAACCTGTTTGATTAAGGATTCCTTCTCTCCTTCCAACAAAAAAAAAAGAGATAAACTGAGGATAAGCTAGTAGCTTCGAAGTGGTCGCAGGAGTGGTAGAGACCCCTATTACCTCCTGTGCATTCATGGAAACATACCCAAAGTATGCCCCAGTAAGGGAAGAGCACTGATAGAAAAAATAAAATGATACCCAGTGGGGAAAAATCAGTGCTAAGGAAGGGAAAAGAGAAGAAAGGGACCAGAAACAACAGTTGAGTGGTCAGATGCTAATAGAGTAAGAGTCCATGTGTTCTTTGATCGATACCCCATAGGTGAGACCGCACTTAATAGCTTATAGAAGTCAGTATGGTGAATTTGAATGATCTGGATGTGATTGTGGAGTTTACTCAGGATAGTTGATAAGTGTGGGGGAAGTATATGTTGGTCTTGATGTTTGCAGGTTTATTTTCATGTGGCTTACTAAGAGGAATCTGAGTGTAGTGCTTCTACGATTAAACGAGTTTCCGAAGTTTTCAAACTTCTTCTCCTGATCTTGGTTTTCTGTTTGCTTGAGAGCAAGCAAAATCTAAGTGTGGGGGAGTTGATATACCATGGATTTTAGGACTTTTAATCATGGTATATGTCTTATTTATCGAGTCTTTCTATGTGTTTTAGAGTCTTTTCAGGTGTTTTACAGGTTTAAGGACATTTAGAGCTTAATTGGACGTTTTGGGAGCATTTGGAGCAATTCTGCACTATTTAGAGATTTCACAAAGTTCACTGGCTGCGTTTTCGCACTGCATCGATCGATGCAGTTCTGCACATGGTCGACGCAGTTCTGCGCCCAAAAATCTGCATTTTGGAGAAATTGCAGTTTTGCCCAGAAACTTCCCAGATTTGCAAAAAGGCCCCAGACGTGTTTTAGACTATATATTAGGGTTTTTAGCCACTTGTTTAGGCAACGCTTTATTTTACATTCAGAGAGTTTTAGGGGCTGGTCTTGTACCCCTGTTTCTTATTCTGTTTTATGATATTTGGTTTTCTATTCATAATGATTTTTGTTTCATTGATCATGTTTGAGTAGTTTACATGTTAGGTTTAGGGTTTCTCATTAGGGATTTCATGGAATTATCGGTTAATCAATCTGTAGGGATTCATATCTTTCTAGTTCTTCATCTAGGGTTGTTCTTATTGCTTGATCTGAATTGGCCACTTAGATTATTGATGTTAGGTTGATTTCTGCAACGAAAGTTGATTAATTAACTAGAAAGAACCTAGATGAGCAATTTGACTATTCGCAAAGACATTTGGCTTAGGAGAATTGTGAACGAAAGAACCTGAGATTAATGCTTGTTTAGAACTCTAGGATTCACAACGAAAGTTGGCTTGCTAGGTTGTTAGACATAGATAATATTCGCAACGAAAGTTGGTCTGTTATAAATCTGTGATTCTAGTTCTAGAACTGTTCTTAATTTGATCCCGATTGATTGATTAGTTTATGTTCCTGATTTCTTGAGAACTCCCGAAACCTGACCTTCGTTAATTGCTTACTTTCACCTCACTTCACTTGTTTACTTGCTTTCTTGTTTACTGCTTACAATCTGATTCGCTTAGCTTAATTCGAATTACTTATAATCTATCGTGTAAAAGTAGAGTCTCTGTGGGTTTCGATACCTTTTATACTAAAATCACATAACTGTGAACTTGCAGTAGAATAGGGATAATTCTTGACCTATCAAGTTTTTGGCGCCGTTGCCGGGGACTCTTTGAGTTCGCCGATATATTCAGTATTAGGAATTAGACAAAGCATTTTTCTTATTTTTCTAGTTTACTTACGTTTTTGTTTCATTGGTGTTGCACGAATCGCCTTGCGTCGATCGACACATCTTACGCATCGATCGACACTTGCTCGCGATTAGCATCGATCGACACTACATTGGGCATCGATCGACACAAAGCGCGACCAGTGATACCAAGCACTTAAACGTTTAGCAGGTTCTTCTCTATGGAACCTGTAATTCTTATTCGCGGTGAGGACGACATTTTACGAGACCAAGAGGGTCACATACGCAACGCGAAGGGTCAGAAACTGGATGGGGAAGGAAACCCCATCATACCAGATGTTGCCGTGGGCACGGAACATCCACGACAGGAGAATGGTCGTGAGAAGACACTTACTGACTATAACAAACCAGATCTATACTATGCTAATCGGTCTGCGATTCGACCACCTCCGTTTTCCAGAGTTGAGTTTAGGCTGAAACCAGAGTACTACGCATTGGTTGGGAAGCATCAGTTCCATGGTCTTTCTAGCGAGCATCCTATGGATCATATAGACACATTTGAGGAATTGGCTAGCAGTATCAAGGCTGAGGGAGTCTCTTTAGATTATCTTTTCTGTAAGCTCTTCCCATTCTCTCTTAAAGGAGAACCAGCTCACTGATTGAAACAGCTACCACCAGGATTTTTGACCACTTGGGATGGAGTCAAGAGTGGGTTTCTTAGACACTTTTATGACGATGCTAGATCCGAACAGCTTAGACATGACCTCTTGACATTCGATCAGGGACCTAAAGAGGCCCTGAAAGCAGCTTGGGCGTGTTTCAAGATGTACCAGAGAGATTGTCCACATCATGGCTTCTCTGAGGTTCAGCTGCTGAGCGCAATTTTCAGAGGTTTGGACTTTTGGTATCAGAGGGCTATGGACACAGCAAGCAATGGGAACTTCTATACCAAGACTCCAGAGGAAGCTAAAGAGCTTATTGAGAACTTGATATCTAGCAATAGTGTCAAGAATGCTAATAAGGAGAGGCAGAGATCTGGTGGCAAAGATGATAGCTTGCAGATAGCTGAGATAAGGAACAAGGTTGATTCTCTCCACAGTACCCTACTTAGGAAGAGGCAAATTCGATCTGATGCAGTAGCTGAAGAGTTTGCAGAGGTGAATTATGTAGTTGGAGCTGATTATCATGGACAGAGATATAGAAATCAACAGAGACAAGCTCCGAGATCGAATGATTAAGGCTATTCACCTCACCAAGCCTCCCCATCCAATGAGCAAACAAAGATTGAGTCCGTGCTTGAGCAGCTACTTCTTGGACAGAATAAGATGACATAAGATCTGAATGGAAATATGGACTTCATGTATCAAGATCTGAGTGGGAAATTGGAGACTTTGACAAGCAGAGTTGATAATCTGGATGCTAGGATGACTCAAGTGGAAGCCGGTATACAGACAGAACATGTTAAGGCAGCTTTGGCAGCAGAAGAAGCTGAGCAGAATCATGATACTAAGGTTTTAGAGCTGAAAAATCCGAGAGATTCTCGAGCTGTAGACTCCGTGTCGATCGATGCTGTAGTCGATCGACACACAACAGCATCGATCGACACAGCTTTCGAGTTTTCAAGATTCAGATCATGTCAGCATCGATCGACACCACTTTAGCATCGATCGACACCATGGGCGTGAGCAGCCAGTTTGTACAGAGAAGCTGATTGCAGCTGAAGAAAGAGTCTACAAACCGAAGATTCCTTTCCCTAGGAAGTCCAAGCAAGAGATTCAGTTAGAAAAGTACATGAAGGTGATGAGAGATAAGCTAACTGAAGCCCAATTAATTGATGCTGTTAAGAACATTCCTATGGTGAGGAGATGTGTTACAGAAACAATTTCTAGTGACATGACTGAAAAGAAGGTGTCTTGATGGTCTCTGAAGTGTGCGATGCCGTTATTCATGGTAGGATTCCTGAGAAACTAAAAGATCCAGGGGGTTTTATGTTAGACTGTTCTATCTACAAAGACAGATTCAAGAGATCTTTGTGTGATCTTGGCTCAAGCGTGAATCTCATGCCATACACTGTAGCTGTGAAATTAGGACTGTTTGACTTCCAGCCCACTAAGATCTCTCTCATCCTAGCTGATCGATGATAGGTGTCAGGTTTTAATCCTATATCTAACTGCAAGTGCACAGTTCAGTAGTTGTAGTATATAGGTATCGAATCCACAGGGACTCCGGTATTCAATAGCTCAAGAACAGGAAATTAAACTAGGAAGAAAGCAATGTGATGGAATGAAAAGCAGTGCGAGAAAGTAAACAGAAAGCAAAGATTATTGGTTGTGAAAACAAGTTATTAAGAGCGCTAAGTCTAGGGCGTTCTCAGGAAATCAGACAAGCAGACAGTTCATTCAGCAAGGATCTAATTAAGCACAGTTCTAGAACTCAAAACACAGATATAGAATTAACCAAATTCCTTTGCGATAATTCTCTAAGTCTAAGTGCAGCAAACCAAACTTTCGTTTGCGAGAACTAACAAATTAAACTAGCATTAATCCCAAGTTTGATATGTTCACAATTATCCTAAACCAAACTTTCGTTTGCGAGAAGTTTAATTGCTCAACCTAATTAGTTCAGATTCCTAAACCCCACTTCCGTGACGTATTTAGCAACCTAAGATCTAGATTCTAATTGATCAGGTTATAACTAGCTTTAAGCACAATTAGATTGAAGAACATATATAGTTATGAATCCTTAACTGAATTAAACAAGTCTAGCAAGTCATGAAATCCTATGTGAGAAACCCTAAACCTAACAAGGAATCTACTCAGACATAGATAATGAAAACATAATCATATGATGAATAAATTGCATAGAAGATAAAGAATAAAAGGGGTTCGAAATTTTCTCCAAATACAGATGAAGTAAAGGTTCATATCAGCCCCAAAATCTCTAAAAATCCTCTGCTCTTAATTATGAAAGCGTAAGTAAATAAAACACCAAAAACTTAATTATATAGGTCTAATCTCGGCCAGGGGCTTCTTTGTAAATATCAGGAACTTCTGGATCAGAGTGCAATATCTTGACTCTTCATAAACCGCCGAGTTTCGGCCCATCTCGTTGGTGCAACGATCGATGCTAGAGTGCAACGATCGACGCATTTCTCTGTTTCGGACAGTGAACTCTATCTCTCGGCCAAATACTCCAAAAATCTCCAAAAAGTGTCATAATCACCAAATATGCTCCAAACCTGATTATACCTGTAAAAGACTCTAAAAGAACACAAAAAGACACTAAAACACACTTATATCATGGTCTAAAACTAGTAAAAACCATGATATATCAACTCCCCCACACTTAGCCTTTGCTTGCCCTCAAGCAAAACAGAGAACTAAAGCTTGGTGAAGAGGTTTGAAAAATCTTCAGAAACTCATTTCATCTTAGAAGCTACAATACTCAGATTCCCCTTAGTAAACCACTGAAAGAATCAATCACAGGATATTAAGACCAACATGTACTTCCCCCACACTTAGCAACTGTCTTAAGTAAACTCCACAATCACATTCAAGCATTCAAATTCTCCCTACTGACTTCTTCAAGTATTTAAGTGCGGTCTCACCTAAGGAGTATCGATCAAAGGGCACATGGATTCTTACCTTATCAGCTCTAGACCACCATACTATCTTTCTCTAGTCCCTTTCTTCTCTTTTCCCTTCTTTAACAACTGATTTTTCCCACATTGGGTATCATTTTATTTTATTTTATCAGTGTTCTTCCCGTTATGGGGTGTACTTTGGACACATTCCATGGATAGCACAGGAGATAATAGGGGTCTCTACCACTCCTGTGACCACTTCGGAGTTACTAACTCATCCTCAGTTTATTATCTTTTTTTTTTTTTTACTTTATAGAAGGGGAGAAGGGAACTAAATAGGATAGGTTGACAGGCTGTGTCAGAACTAACAGGGAATCCGACACAGAGTATACCAAGCCCTTAGGTGAGAAATCTAAGTCAGTATTAAATTGAAGTCAGTAAAAGGATCCTCTGATACCTGAAGTGATGTGGGTGTTCCCAGTAGGTTGATCTGTGTCTGGGTTTTCTAATAGTCAGAGATAGATCCTGCAACTTCATCCCAATGGTTACTTAAGTTCCTGCAAGTCTTGTAAATCTTCTCGGAAAATCATAGTTTCTTACTTAAACAATTTTGACTCAATAAAACAAAATTTTTTGAAAAATGGTCTGACTCTTAAGAAAACAGAAAGATAAACGTCAGTAGCACATCCCCCACACTTAAGACACACTGTCCCCAGTAGTGTCAAGCGAAGGATCGGTAAAAAGAAAATAAAAATTGTTAAAGTTCTGTTGAGTTCTGTCGGGTTTACCTCTGTCGCTCAAGCATTGATCGTTGCACTAAGTGCATCGACCATTACTTGGCGATTTTTGTGTATGGTAGATCGTTGCTCAGGACCGCAACGATCGATGCAATGCGATTCCGATCGTGTTGTGACGATCGACACAGAAGTGCGTTGATCGACGCACTGCGAATTCATCCGAGACCTACAATCATAAACTCACCAGAAACAAAAACAAACGTAAAATCCTAACAAAAACACCAAAAATTAAGTAGAAAAACACCAGTACCTAATGGTGGGTTGCCTCCCACCCAGCGCTTGTTTAAGGTGTATAGCTTGACCGGACGGACAAGAATTTTCAGGCATCTGGAGATCCTGACAGAGACTTTTTCTGTCTCTGTCCAAGTCTCCTCATCCAAGGTGGCGAGTAGGCTGTTGCAGAATGCTCATGTCCAAGAAAAGATGGAGTAAAATGTGCTCCAGGATCTATAATCACAGTGTCATCAGACTGCTTATCGTCTGCATTCCTTATGGTGAATGTCTGCCCATCTATCAGTGGTCTACGCAGCTTATCCATCTCATAACGCAGCGGCTCATCTCCCAGATGGAGGTCAATCAGGTTGTTCCTAACATCAATTATCTCTCCTGCTGTAGCCAAAAATGGTCTTCCAAGTAGCAACGCTTCATCCGGATCACAGTCATATCTCAGCACTAAGAAGTCTGTTGGAACTAAATAGTTTCCAACTCTCACCGGGATGTCCATCAGGAGTCCTTCAGGAACTCGTATGGACTGATCAGCTAGGACAAGAGAGGTCCTAGTAGGAGTAAAATCTAGCATACCCAGCTTCTCTGCCACAGAGTATGGCATCAAACTTCCAGCAGCTCCTAAGTCACACAGAGAACGCCTAAAACTATCCTCAAAGATAGAACAATCAAGCACAAAGACTCCAGGATCTGGCAGCTTCTTCGGGATCTTGGTTAACAGAACATCACCAATATTCTGAGGAACTATAACCACCCAGTGTCTCAGCTCTTCATCTAGAGGCAGCATCTTGTTCAAATACCTCTGCACACATGGATGATAAGGTGGATCATCAGAAGTTGGAATTTCTTCCAATTCTTCACCAATCTCCTCTAGCTTCTTAAGCTCTTCAATTTCCTGCCTAATCACTTCCGACACTGAGGAGTGTTGTCTAACAATCTGCGCATAAATCTTCTGTTGAGAGATCTCAGAGACTCCAGAGAATAAGCCATCAAGCTCTAAGTCTGCATCAATACCATCATCACTCAGCGAATCTGTATGTTCCCGCCGTGCATCGATCGACACTAAGTGTGTGTCGATCGTTGCAATGCTGCAATTTCCACCCGAGAGTTTTTCACCAAAATCCGGGATTTCTTCTTCCTTCACCAATTCAGCTGTACTTAGCTCAAATTTTTCACCTAGGTGAGATCCATCATTAACGTACACAGACCAGGCCTTAATATGAGTGTCTGCTAGCCCTTTTCCCTTTATTGAGCTGGAAATCTGGTTTACCTGAGTATCCAACTGCTTCATGTGAGTGTTCAGGGACTCAAACTTCCCATTGAGGTCTTCATAGACATCATCTAATTTCTTGTTGCAGTCCACAGAAATCTTGGTCTGACTCTCCATTAGTTGTTCCATCATAGCTTCCATTATACTCTCATGAGCTGTAGGTGCAGGAGGAATCTGATAAGATGAAGATCCATAGGTTCTCTGAGTACCTTGTCCAAAGGTCTTCTGAAAACCACCAGTCTGTCCAGAATTAGATGAGTTGCTGTTGAAAGCACTTTTCTGTCCTCCATTGAAGAATTTGTTTCCTTGTTGATTACCAAATCTATTACCTTGGAACCCAGAACCTCCTATGTAATTCACATCTTCCTCCTGAGTGTCCACCTCAGTTTGAATTACCTCTACATCTTGGGCAAAGTGGACAGCTTTCTTACCTGCTAGGAGATTGCAAACTGTGTCCAGCCTAGATCTAATATCAGCTATGTCAGAATTCTCTACACTTCCACCAGATTTCTTCCTCCTCTCATCCATAGTCTTGCAACTGTTGCTGCCTATTAGGTTCTCAATCAACTGCTTAGCCTGTGTAGGAGTCCTGGTATTGAAGTTAGCATTACTGGAATTATCCAGTGCAGACTGATATGGAAGATCTATGCCTCTGAAGAAAATGCCAATCAACTGAACCTCAGTGAATCCATGGTGTGGGCAGTCACGCTGATACTGCTTAAATCTCATCCAGGCAGTCTTTAAAGGCTCCACAGCTCCTTGTGAAAAGGTGAGTATGTCCTGTCTGGACTGGTCTGAGCGCGCATCATCGTAGAAGTGACGCATGAACTCACTCTCTAAAGCTGCCCAAGTAGTGTACTGAGCAGGTGCCAGCTGCTTTAGCCATGCACTAGCGTCACCAGCAAGACTGTGCGGAAAGAGCTTAAGGAACAGATAGTCCGGGCAGACTCCATCATACTTCATGCCAGTGACTACGTCCTCAAACGAATCAGTGTGATCCATAGGCTGCTCTGTTGGGTAACCGTGAAATGCATTCAGTCTTATCAGCGAGTAGTAGATGGTTTTGATCTCAAAATCATTCCTCTCAAAGGCAGGAAGCACTAAAGCTGACCGGTTTCTATGAAACTCATCCGGTCTGTTGTAGTCAGCTAAAGTCCTCTCACGTACAACCATCTCTCTACCTTGGTCCTGTCCTTGACCCTGGTTCTGCTCCTGTTGCTGTTGCTCAGGAGGATCAGGGATGACATTCCCTTCAGCATCAACCCTTTGCCAAGCAGCATTGTATGGGTTGTTATCTCGGTCCCTCAGGGTACCTTCAGCATCACGTACCAGAATCAAACGTTCACGTACTATCCTTTCTCTTCTCTCCCTTCTGTTGGTTCTCTCTAAACGTCCAAGTTCTTCAAGATCGAGATTAACTAAGTCCAAGTTCGGATTACTTCTAGTTTACTGCGTCTGCATAAACTGTCTGTAATCGTCCGGCAACGATCGATGCTATCAGTGCAACGATCGCTTCAATCTCTGAATCGCCTAGTGACGATCGATGCTAAGGGTGCAACGATCGACGCAGTGCGATATTGGTACCTGCGACAGAGAGAAAAACAGACAAAATCAGCAACTAAAAAAAACAAAAATAAAAACGAAAAGAAAACGAAAAATCCTAGTAAAACCCTAGGTTCTAAGCTATCGAAGACTCAAAGAGTCCCCGGCAACGGCGCCAAAAACTTGATAGGTGTCAGGTTTTAATCCTATATCTAACTGCAAGTGCACAGTTCAGTAGTTGTAGTATATAGGTATCGAATCCACAGGGACTCCGGTATTCAATAGCTCAAGAACAGGAAATTAAACTAGGAAGAAAGCAATGTGATGGAATGAAAAGCAGTGCGAGAAAGTAAACAGAAAGCAGAGATTATTGGTTGTGAAAACAAGTTATTAAGAGCGCTAAGTCTAGGGCGTTCTCAGGAAATCAGACAAGCAGACAGTTCATTCAGCAAGGATCTAATTAAGCACAGTTCTAGAACTCAAAACACAGATATAGAATTAACCAAATTCCTTTGCGATAATTCTCTAAGTCTAAGTGAAGCAAACCAAACTTTCGTTTGCGAGAACTAACAAATTAAACTAGCATTAATCCCAAGTTTGATATGTTCACAATTATCCTAAACCAAACTTTCGTTTGCGAGAAGTTTAATTGCTCAACCTAATTAGTTCAGATTCCTAAACCCCACTTCCGTGACGTATTTAGCAACCTAGGATCTAGATTCTAATTGATCAGGTTAGAACTAGCTTTAAGCACAATTAGATTGAAGAACATATATAGTTATGAATCCTTAACTGAATTAAACAAGTCTAGCAAGTCATGAAATCCTATGTGAGAAACCCTAAACCTAACAAGGAATCTACTCAGACATAGATAATGAAAACATAATCATATGATGAATAAATTGCATAGAAGATAAAGAATAAAAGGGGTTCGAAATTTTCTCAAAATACAGATGAAGTAAAGGTTCAGATCAGCCTTAAAAGCTCTAAAAATCCTCTGCTCTTAATTATGAAAGCGTAAGTAAATAAAACACCAAAAACTTAATTATATAGGTCTAATCTCTGCCAGGGGCTACTTTGTAAATATTAGGAACTTCTGGATCAGAGTGCAATATCTTGACTCTTCATAAACCGCCGAGTTTCGGCCCATCTCGCTGGTGCAACGATCGATGCTAGAGTGCAACGATCGACGCATTTCTCTGTTTCGGACAGTGAACTCTATCTCTCGGCCAAATACTCCAAAAATCTCCAAAAAGTGCCATAATCACCAAATATGCTCCAAACCTGATTATACCTGTAAAAGACTCTAAAAGAACACAAAAAGACACTAAAACACACTTATATCATGGTCTAAAACTAGTAAAAACCATGATATATCAATCGATCAAAAAGATATTCAGAAGGAGTTCTAGAGAACATCCCTCTCAGAGTTGGAAATTACTTTATTCCAACAGACTTTGTGGTGCTGAAGTATGAGATTGAGCCTGACGATCCTCTACTGATTGGTAGACCCTTTTTAGCCACTGCTGGAGCTGTAATTGATGTGAGACAGAGTTTGATTGCTCTCCACCTGGGAGATCAGCCTTTGGAATTCAGGATGGATAGGTTGTAGAGATCCACCATTGAGGGACAGAGCTTCAGTGTTGAGATAGAACCAGAGACTGAGATTGGAGAGGAGAAGATGGCAGTTCCTGCTGAACCTGTTCTAACATCTTCAAAGCTTGTACCTGCTCTTAAGCAGAAAGCTCCAAACATCACATCTAAGCCACATCTGATCAAGCAAAGGTATGCATTCTCTGACCTTAAGCATGCTAACTCTGATGCTGATTTTGCAGGGAATAGAGTCAGGAAACGAAATATTCCACCTGACCTTGCTGTTGTTCCAAAGTTCCTCGGTCAGTCTCATGCACACAATGCATATAAGCCACCATGGATGAGAAGAATTTCGCAAAGTTACGCTATGCCTTTGGCGAAACCACCTGACATCTGACCACCTGCCACAGTCAAGCTATTGACTTTAAACAAGCGCTGAGTGGGAGGCAACCCACTAGTAGGTTCGTTTTTGTTTTCATTTTTCGTTTTGATTTGGTGTTTTTGATTTTCTATTTTTGTGTGTTCAAAGGCGTGAGAAACAGGCAGAATCGCACTGCATCGATCGACACACATAGTACATCGGTCGACACAGTCGCGATTTACGGTTAGCCGATATAATTGCGGTTCAGACACCGGTTATCTCGATAACCGCGAGCATAATTCGCCTTGCATCGATCGACACCCTTGTGGCATCGATCGACGCAGGTCGACGACAGGTAAGTGTTTTGCAACTTTTGATTATTATTCTCACCGAGCCTAAGCTTGAGACCACTGGGGACAGTGTGTTTTAAGTGTGGGGGAGGTAGCTACTGACGCACGCTTTTTTTTTCTTAGAGTCAGTCCAAATTTGTTTTATTGAGTCAAATTGAGTAGGAAACAAGGACTTTTTGAGGATATTACCACATTTGCACGAACTTAAGTGACCATTGGATGAGTTGCATATGATCTATGACTATTAGAAAACCCAACACAGACCAGCCTACTGAGGACACCCATATCACTTCAGGTATTCAGAGAATCCATTACATGACTTCACCTTTAACTTGACTTAATTTTCTCTCCTATGGGCTTGGTATACTTCGAGTCGGATTCCTCTGTTGGTTCTGGCACAGCTTGTAAACCTGTTTGATTAAGGATTCCATCTCTCCTTCCAACAAAAAAAAAGAGATAAACTGAGGATAAGCTAGTAGCTTCGAAGTGATCGCTGGAGTGGTAGAGACCCCTATTACCTCCTGTGCATTCATGGAAACATGCCCAAAGTATGCCCCAGTAAGGGAAGAGCACTGATAGAAAAAATAAAATGATACCCAGTGGGGAAAAATCAGTGCTAAGGAAGGGAAAAGAGAAGAAAGGGACCAGAAACAACAGTTGAGTGGTCAGATGCTAATAGAGTAAGAGTCCATGTGTTCTTTGATTGATACCCCATAGGTGAGACCGCACTTAATTGCTTATAGAAGTCAGTATGGTGAATTTGAATGCTCTGGATGTGATTGTCGAGTTTACTCAAGATAGTTGATAAGTGTGGGGGAAGTATATGTTGGTCTTGATGTTTGCAGGTTTATTTTCATGTGGCTTACTAAGGGGAATCTGAGTGTAGTGCTTCTACGATGAAACGAGTTTCCGAAGTTTTCAAACTTCTTCTCCTGATCTTGGTTTTCTGTTTGCTTGAGGCCAAGCAAAAGCTAAGTGTGGGGGAGTTGATATACCATGGATTTTAGGAATTTTAACCATGGTATATGTCTTATTTATCGAGTCTTTCTATGTGTTTTGGAGTCTTTTCAGGTGTTTTACAGGTTTAAGGACATTTAGAGCTTAATTGGACGTTTTGGGAGCATTTGGAGCAATTCTGCACTATTTAGAGATTTCACAGAGTTCACTGGCTGCGTTTTCACACTGCATCGATCGATGCAGTTCTGCACATGGTCGACGCAGTTCTGCGCCCAAAAATCGGCATTTTCGAGAAATTACAGTTTTTGCCGAGAAACTTTCCAGATTTGCAAAAAGGCCCCAGACGTGTTTTTGACTATATATTATGGTTGTTAGCCACTTGTTTAGGCTACGCTTTAATTTACATTCAGAGAGTTTTAGGGGCTGGTCTTGTACTCGAGAGAGAAGAGATTTCAAACCCCTGTTTCTTATTCTGTTTTATGATATTTGGTTTTCTATTCATAATGATTTATGTTTCATTGATCATGTCTGAGTAGTTTACATATTAGGTTTAGGGATTCTCATTAGGGATTTCATGGAATTATAGGTTGATCAATCTTTAGGGATTCATATCTTTCTAGTTCTTTATCTAGGGTTGTTCTTATTGCTTGATCTGAATTGGCCACTTAGATTATTGATGTTAGGTTGATTTCTGCAACGAAAGTTGATTAATTAACTAGAAAGAACCTAGATGAGCAATTTGACTATCCGCAAAGACATTTGGCTTAAGAGAATTGTGAACAAAAGAACCTGAGATTAATGCTTGTTTAGAACTCTAGGATTCGCACCGAAAGTTGGCTTACTAGGTTGTTAGACATAGATCATATTCGCAACGAAAGTTGGTCTGTTATAAATCTGTGATTCTAGTTCTAGAACTGTTCTTAATTTGATTGATTAGTTTATGTTCCTGATTTCCTGAGAACTCCCGAAACCTGACGCCTTCGTTAATTTCTTACTTTCACCTCACTTCACTTGTTTACTTGCTTTCTTGTTTACTGCTTACAATCTGATTCGCTTAGCTTAATTCGAATTACTTATAATTTATTGTGTGAAACTAGAGTCTCTGTGGGATTCAATACCTTTTATACTACAATCACATAACTGTGAACTTGCAGTAGAATAGGGATAATTCTTGACCTATCAAGTTTTTGGCGCCGTTGCCGGGGACTCTTTGAGTTCGCCGATAGATTCAGTATTAGGATTTAGACTAAGCATTTTTCTTATTTTTCTAGTTGACATACATTTTTGTTTCTTTGGTGTTGCACGAATCGCCTTGCGTCGATCGACACATCTTACGCATCGATCGAAACTTGCTCCCGATTAGCATCGATCGACACTACATTGGGCATCGATCGACACAAAGCGCGACCAGTGATACCAAGCACTTGAACGTTTAGCAGGTTCTTCTCTATGGAACATGTAATTCTGATTCGCGGTGAGGACGATATTTTACGAGACCAAGAGGGTCACATACGCAACACGAAGTGTCAGAAACTGGATGGGGAAGGAAACCCCATCATACCAGATGTAGCCGTGGGCGCGGAACATCCACGATAGGAGAATGGTCGCGAGAAGACACTTACTGACTATAACAGACCGGATCTATTCTATGCTAATCGGTCTGCGATTCGACCATCTCCGTTTTCCAGAACTAAGTTTAGGCTGAAACCAGAGTACTACGCATTGGTTGGGAAGCATCAGTTCCATGGTCTTTCTAGCGAGGATCCTATGGATCATATAGACACATTTGAGGAATTGGCTAGCAGTATCAAGGCTGAGGGAGTCTCTTCAGATTATCTTTTATGTAAGCTCTTCCCATTCTCTCTTAAAGGAGAAGCAGCTCACTGGTTGAAACAGCTACCACCAGGATCTTTGACCACTTGGGATGCAGTCAAGAGTGGGTTCCTTAGACACTTTTATGACGATGCTAGATCCGAACAGCTTAGACATGACCTCTTGACATTCGAGCAGGGACCTAAAGAGGCCCTGAAAGAAGCTTGGGCGCGTTTCAAGATGTACCAGAGAGATTGTCCACATCATGGCTTCTCTGAGGTTCAGCTGCTGAGTGCATTTTTCAGAGGTTTGGACTTTCGGTATCAAAGGGCTATGGACACAGCAAGCAATGGGAACTTCTATGCCAAGACTCCAGAGGAAGCTAAAGAGCTTATTGAAAACTTGATATCTAACAATAGTGTCAAGAATGCTGATAAGGAGAGGCAGAGATCTGGTGGCAAAGATGATAGCTTGCAGATAGCTGAGATAAGGAACAAGGTTGATTCTCTCCACAGTACCCTACTTAGGAAGAGGCAAATTCGATCTGATGCAGTAGCTGAAGAGTTTGCAGAGGTGAATTATATAGATGGAGCTGATTATCATGGACAGAGATATAGAAATCAACATAGACAAGCTCCGAGATCGAATTATTAAGGCTATTCACCTCACCAAGCCTCCCCATATCCAATGAGCAAACAAAGATTGAGTCCGTGCTTGAGCAGCTACTTCTTGGACATAATAAGATAACATAAGATCTGAATGGAAAGATGGACTTCATGTATCAAGATTTGAGTGGGAAATTGGATACTTTGACAAGCAGAGTTGATAATCTGGATGCTAGGATGACGCAAGTGGAAGCCGGTATACAGACAGAACATGTTAATGTAGGATTATGTTGATTCATAGGTTTAATTATCAGATTACAACCTATCACATAATCATCTAGGATCTAGGTGATTTGCAGTTGAATCATAAACCAGATCAGAATCATTACCTTGTTATTAGCGCAGCGGATTGGTGGTAATGAAGAGATCACTGAGAGCTGATGATTACCGGCTCCTCCTAGGTATCCACACGCTTACAAGCTACTGGATCAGGCTGCTAGACCAAGCTGGAACAACAGAGAGAGAGGAGGACGGCTAGACCTAAAATCGCAGAAGCCTTAGGCTTACTGGCGCCATCTTCCTCCCTTATATGTGTTGGAATTGTGTCCAGCAATCTCTGTACTGTCTCTATAACGTAAGAGTATGTCAGTGATCAGACATAAGTCATACAATACTGGGGGTCATGATGGCTTGCTAGAGTCCGCTCATGATCTATAAGTCTTGGACTTATTGCCTTTATTGTATGATCCCATATGGGTCACACGCTTAAGCTAGCAGGAAATAATGTTGGAACGGCTTAGCAGAAGTACGACAAAAGTGCTAGGCATTTGTCGTACTAAGAGAGAAAGATTAATGGGTCTGATTAAATGGGATTTAATCAGATTGGGCCCAAAAGCCCAAAAGGGAAAGAGAAGGCTTTTAATGACTAAAAGCCAACTCTCTTCCTTCTAACCCTAATACCCAGCCGATTTTCTCCTCTCTCTCTGCGCCAGCCTCCTTGTGGTCTAGCAGCCAATTTCCGGTGATTGCGTGTGTGAGCCTTTGGAGGATCCATCTCTCGGTGTATCTCCCTGATCATTGACCTGTTCATCAATTCCGCTGCAAACAAACAGGTAAAAGGTGAGATCATATGTTTCTAAATAAGAACACCTAGATCTAATGCATGTTTAGGTTGATATCAATATGAGAATTGAATCAGGATCAACCGAAACTTCCAACAGTGGTATCAGAACCAGGTTCTTAGGTTTCTTGTTTTAGATTCATTGTTTAGGTTGTTTAATCTGCTTAGAATTGTTTTTGAATCAATTACTGATAAGATAAAACAGTTAAGAATCAGAATTGAACTCTAAACACACAAGAACAGATCGCAAACTGAGCTATATGACTCAGGTTTGTGATCGGCCGAGTGAAATCCGATCGGCTTGGCCGGTTGGATCGAATGGCCGAGATGTTGGCCGGCCGGATGGATCGATCCCGATCGCTTGGCGATCGTTGGAAGTGATCGACCCGAGCATCCCGATCGTGAAGCTTGGCTTGGACGATCGCGGCTTGCTCGTCCCGGCTGTCCCGCGTGATCGAGGCCGAGTGCCGTCCCGACCGTCCCGCCCGAACGTCCCGAGCTCGTCCCGTCCAGCTGCATCCCGATCACGTGAGGCTCGGCCGTCCGTGGATCGTGGATTGAACGCGGCTGGTCGGCTGTGATCGTGTGGATTAGGTCACGGCCATGGATGGTTCGTGACCGGTTCGATTTCGGTTTGGTGGCTCGGTTCAAAAATTGATTAAAATCTTCGTTCTGGTTTAATAAACAGATTAATAATTTTATTAAATCTGGTTAAACCGGAATAAGAAATCCAATGTCGAAAGAAATATTGGATTTAGTGCCTAAACCAGGGATTTCTAATTTGATTTGGTTGGACCAAATAAATTGAGAAATTCCGGTTTAGTAAATAACCGGTTGACAATTGTGGTCATCGTAGTAATTGAAACTTGGTTAGACCAGTTTTAATGAACCAGACCGGTTATGTCAATTAATTGGACAATTGGGTCATGTCTTGGACATGGATCAATTCTTGGGCCTCGGGCCAAGAAGTTAAAACAATTGGGCCAGTTAATTGAGTCTTTCTTCAGATAAATTTAAAATTTATTTTATAATATTATAAAGTCGATTTTAAATTAAAGTTTCCGAAATTTTATAATTAGAAAGTTTCTTAAAACAGAAGTTTCTGAATTTGCGGGTTTTGGATTTTAAAGAAATTTCTAAAGTTAGAAAGTTTCCGGTTTTAGAAAGTTTCCAATTTTAGAAAGTTTCCAAAAATAGTAGGTTTCCATAAATAGAAAGTATCCCGAAATAGTAATCTTCTATTTTGGGAATGATTTTAATAAACCTACGAACCTCAAATAATATCAAGCGTTGGATGTCTTGTCCAGGCTATGTCAGCTGTCAAAGCCCATTCAATTGCATTCATGGCCTTACAGTGTGAGGATGTCTGCTTTTGCGTGGGTAAGACGGTTTGTGATTCATAAATGTCATTGGGAGTCCCAGACATTAATGATTACATGACTGTATAGTCCGGTTTTCTTGACTAGGCCATCGGGAGTCCCGGGCCTTGAGACATCAGAGTGGATTGGGCCTCGGGCCCAGATTCACAACCAAGAGTTATATCACGGATATAATTAGCCGATATAGGGCTTACCGATATAAGCTAAGGTTGGGTGACGGCCAGTGGCCCACTTTAATCTTAGTTATATGTGGATCTTGGAATCATTATATTCTATTGAGGGTAACTTATGTTATTGAATATAATGCGTGATTAATCATATTAAATTTAATACGAGATTAATCATATTGAACATATTAACTAATAACCTTTTATCTTATATATATTTCAGTTATGACTAGCACAAACAATCAAAACACTTTCTCGATCCGGTTTGTTCTTGAGAAGGACAAACTGAACGGATCAAATTTCTTGACTTGGTCGCGGAACCTGAGGCTAGTCCTCAGGCAGGAGAGAAAGGACTATGTTCTTGAGAGAGCTCTCCCCGTGAGGATCGGGTCCAATGCCACCCATGCAGTATATAATGCTTGGAATAAGCATTATAATGATGCGGTAGATGTGCGTGGTCTGATATTGGCTACCATGGACTCAGACTTGCAGAAGCAATATGAGAACATGGAATCGCCAATAGAGATGATCAGCAGCCTGAAATTAAAATTTCAGGAGCAGATAAGAGTGGAGAGATACCAGTTGGTTAAGTCTCTCACTAGCTGCAAGCTACCAAATGATCATCCAGTAAGTCCTCATGTCAGTAAAATGATAGGTTATATTGATAACCTGAGGAAACTGGATTATCCAGTTAGCCATGAATTGGCAACTGAGATCATTCTGCAGTCACTGCCGTCAAGCTATGATAAGTTCGTAAGGAACTATATCAAGAAAGACTTAACGAAGACGTTGACTGAACTGCATGATATGCTCAAAACGGTTGAGCCAAACGTGAAGGGTAGGTTTATTAAGCCTAGTATTGACAAGGGTGAAGACAAAGTTGTCCAGATTTTGAATCATGGCAAGCGTATGTCTTCCGAGCCCAAGTCAGATACTTCTTACGTTGGTAAGTGCTGCTACTGTAAAGAGACAGGGCATTGGAAGAGAGATTGCATAAAATTCATGGAAGACGATGAGGAGTTGAAGTTAATGTATGAGACTACTTCCTCAGGTATTCATGTTATTACTTCAAGTTCTACCTTGCAGGTATTGGATACTGGTTGTGGCACTGATATTTGTTATAATATGCAGAGCCTAAGCAACAGTAGAACGTTGAAGGAAGGGCAAGTGGAACTGCATGTCTGGAAGGAGCTATGCATGCTGCCTCAGTCATAGGGTTTTTCACTTGTAGATGCCTTCGAGGCTTGGTTTTGTATTAAGTAATTGCTACAATGTATCTGCTTTAAGCAGAGTTATCTTTCATTTTCTTGTAAGAATTTGAATGTTTTTCATTTTGATAAAAGACAAGTTTTTGTTCTTTTGATCCTAATGAAATATTAATTGTAGCACCCTATTCATGGAATGGGTTTTATATCTTAAACCAAAGAGTGCCTAAATGTAACATAAATACCGAATTGGTTTAAATCTGATGAATTAAACCTAATTTTTCTTGGCATAAATGTTTTGGTCAAATAGAGTAAGTCGGATTCAGAAACCCCATAGTTATGGACTTTTGGGCTCATTTGAATGGATATCTTATGAGACTTGAATTATGCTTACTGGACCAAAAGTAAAGGGCCCATCTTAGCCGAGCTAGAGAAAGGCCCAAAGGCTTATTGGAGATTGAACATACTCATGTATGTGGTCCGATGAGCAGTAATGCCAGAGAAAAATTTCCTGCACTTCATTATCTCTACTGATTATTTCAGTGAGTAAGACTGTGTTCATTTGATGAGACACAAGTCGGAATTCTTTGACATGGTCGAAAGAGTTCCAGAATGAGGTATAGAATCTGAGTGACGAAAGTATTAAGACTCTGAATTAAATCACGAGTGAAAATACTTGAGTCATCAGATGGTGTGATCATCTGAATGAGTGTGAAGTCGTTTCACAGCTCAATTCTCCTGAAAAACCTTGAGGTATTTCTAAGAGAAAGAATCAGATCTTATTAGAAATGATTAAAGATGAGTCACACGAATCTTCCATGATATTATTTAAGAATAACGCTCTAAATTATCTAAGTTTACGCTAAAATAGTTCCACCAATATCAGTTGAAAGACACCACGTTAATGTGGATTGGAATCGATCCAAATTTGTCTTTACTGAGTATTTGTAGTTGTGCTACTTCACTGGTTGTCCTAGAGAAACTAAGGCTTGTTACTTTTACGTCCAATCTGTTTTCTAAGAAGGGAAGTTATTTTCCAAGAAGAACAGTGGGAGTAAAAGCATAACTCGAAGTTTTCTTAAGGAAACCAAGGCTCGGTACTTTTACGACCATTCTGTTTTCTAAGAAGGGAAATTACTTTCCAAGAAGAACAGTGGGAGTAAAAAGTATTTTTACGACCATTCTGTTTTCTAAGAAGGGAAGTTACTTTCCAAGAAGAACAGTGGGAGTAAAAGTACAACTCGAAGAAATTCGAGAAATACAGGAGGATTTACAGATTTCTGTAGAATCTACACCTGTGGAGCCTGAAGTTCGCAGATATGAATGAATCAGTTACTAATCCGAGAGTGATTTCTCGTCATTAGTTGAACCTGATAATCATTGAAAGTTCGCATGATCTGATGATCATTAAAAAGCGACGAATCTGCGAAATTCAAAGAAGTGAGCCCGGACTCCGAAGAATTACATTTTGTGTAAGTTGGCTTCATCGATCCATTCATGGATGGGAGCAAACATATCGGAGTTGGAATCTTCGTTCTGTTGAAGTAGTCAAGGTTTTGACTTGAACAGGAACGAAATGGAACTGAGCGTTTACTAATAGATTAGTGGGAGCGATATTGCATTTCTCAAAATGTATGTCGATGACATACTGATTCTCGGAAACAACGTCCCAATGCTGTAGTCGGTAAAGGACTGGCTTGGGAGTTGGTTTAGTGATTGACATGGGTAAAGCCACGAAAGTCTTGGATTCTGGATCTAAAGATAGAGATCCAGAAGAGCTGGTAGGACAAAGTCAGGATTCTTAAATTGACAAAGTCCTACACGTTTTCAGCACTCCAAGAAGGGTTTTAAGCCAATGTCACATGGCAATACGTTAAGCAAGAAGCAGTGTCCCACGATAACTGCTGAGCTTGAATGCATGGATAGGATTCATATGCGACGGCAATTGGATCTATCATGTATGCCATGACACGTACTTGTTTTGATATTGCTTTAATGTTAAGCAAAACAAGTAAAGACCAGTCAAATCCAGCAAAGAATCAAGTTTCCTAAAGTATGTCCTAAAGTATTTAAGGAATACTAAGGATAAGTTCTTTAGGTAAAGAAGAAAGTGAGGTGCTACGAGTCGATAGAGTCTGAAAGGCAAGTTTCCAACAGACAAAGATGATTTCCAGTCACAGTCCGGATATGTCTTGTGTCTGTCTGGCGGTGCACGGCACTGTTGCTGACTCCATGACTTAAACTGAATGATTCGCAGCTTGGGAAGCGGCGAAAGAGGTTGTTTGGAAAGAATAGTTCATCACTGAACTTGATGTGATTCCCAGCTTAGATGAGACTAGCTGCACATCAAAGATCCAAACACTTAGTGGAATAACCTATTCCGTAAGATAAATGACAGAGATGTTAAGTAGATCAGCAAGTTTCAACGAATGAGAACGTTGCTAATCTATTAACGAAGCCACTCCTTGAGCCTAAGCACGAGTCGCGGACTGCTGCTGTAGGATAAGTGAAATTAAGATGTAGTCTTAATTTCAGTGGGAGTTAGTAAAGGGCTTTATTTAGTTATTGATATGTTCTTGTAAAACATATAATGATGTTTAATGAAATTATTATTTCCAAGATTATTTTAACTGTGATGAAATAATCGTTCCAAAATGAAATGAACCATTTTATAGGTCATCGAAGTAAATGACTTGATCTTGAGTCATCAAAGTCATTTAGCTTGATCATAAGACCCTATATTTGATAGATGGTTTATATCATCCTGTCCCTAGTCGAAGGTTGTTGAAATTGGAACACCAACAACCGTGTGAGACTGGATTGGTACGTGACTTATGACAAAGTCTTAGTGTGTCATGGATGCGCGGCATCAAAGTCAGTACATAGGTGTATGTTGGGGAACATACGACCGGACAAGACCCGCTTATAAGAACTCTTCAGGATATTTATATCTGTGTCATAAGAGATTCTTACTACGACTATAGAGTATAGTCCTTAGACCTGAGTTCGCATGCATGTGACTGCACATGGACTGATGTACTTTGATCATTGTCTAACGCTATCATTCTATGATAGCTATAAGGACCTTGTTTGGGTGCATTATGAAATGAGTAGTTTACAGTGATGGAACAAGATGGGATTTGTCCCTCCAATATAAATGGAGTGAATATCTCTAGGCCAATCGGAGATTTGAATACTGGAAAACGCATGGCCATGCTCAAACGGACTTTCCCGAGTCGTTTGTATTGTCAGTATCAAATCAGAGTCTGATGAACAAGATTAGGCTTTATAAGGATGACACTAATCTTGCCTTATGACTAATCGAGATATTGAGACGAAAGGGATTATGAATACAGAGATTCCAGTTCAAGTGGGAGATTGTTGGAATTGTGTCCAGCAATCTCTGTACTGTCTCTATAACGTAAGAGTATGTCAGTGATCAGACATAAGTCATACAATACTGGGGGTCATGATGGCTTGCTAGAGTCCGCTCATGATCTATAAGTCTTGGACTTATTGCCTTTATTGTATGATCCCATATGGGTCACACGCTTAAGCTAGCAGGAAATAATGTTGGAACGGCTTAGCAGAAGTACGACAAAAGTGCTAGGCATTTGTCGTACTAAGAGAGAAAGATTAATGGGTCTGATTAAATGGGATTTAATCAGATTGGGCCCAAAAGCCCAAAAGGGAAAGAGAAGGCTTTTAATGACTAAAAGCCAACTCTCTTCCTTCTAACCCTAATACCCAGCCGATTTTCTCCTCTCTCTCTGCGCCAGCCTCCTTGTGGTCTAGCAGCCAATTTCCGGTGATTGCGTGTGTGAGCCTTTGGAGGATCCATCTCTCGGTGTATCTCCCTGATCATTGACCTGTTCATCAATTCCGCTGCAAACAAACAGGTAAAAGGTGAGATCATATGTTTCTAAATAAGAACACCTAGATCTAATGCATGTTTAGGTTGATATCAATATGAGAATTGAATCAGGATCAACCGAAACTTCCAACAATATGGGCCCAAGTAATTAAACTAATGGCCTATTAGGCTTTTGGGCCCAAGACCCAAATCAGACAAAAGACTGTATTTTGTCTGGCCCAATTCTCTGTACAAATACAGTAAATGCCTTGCATCTTACTGTATTAATTCCTTTTAACTTTCCCGTTAGCTATGGTGTGTGACCCTTTGGGATCATACAATACTGGTAATAAGTCCTAAACTTATAGATCAAGAGCGGGCTCTAGCAAGTCATCATGATCACCCAGCATTTATGACTTATGTCTGATCTCGACACTTATCATACTTTCTAGAGATAGTACAGTAGATTTCAGGACATTCCCAACAATCTCCCACTTGTACTGGAATTCTACATTCCCTAATCCTTTTGTCTCAATATCTCGATCTGGCATAAGGCAAGATGTGTGTCATCCTTATATAGCTAAGATCATGTTCATCGGACCAGAATTGATACTGACAATGCAAACGACTTGGGCAAGTCCGTTTGGGTGTGGCCACACTCTTACCAGCTATCAAGTCTCCGATTGGCCTAGAGATATTACCTCCATTAACAGGAGGGACAAATCCCATCTTTTTCCATCACTATGAACTACACACTTTGTAATACACCCAACCAAGGTCCTTATAGCTCCCAGTTACGAAACAGCGTTAGACAATGATCAAAGTGCATCAATCCATGTGCAGCCACATGCATGCGAACTCAGGTCTAAGGACTATACTCTATAGTCGTAGATGAGAACCTCTTATGACACAGATATTAATATCTTGTAGAGTTCTCATCAGCGGGTCATGTCCGGTCATATGCTCCCCTACATATACCTATGTGTCGACTTTGATGCCGCGCATCTATGACCCATGAAACTTGGTCATAAGTCTCAACACACTCTAGTCTCAAGTGGTTGTTGGTGTTCCAATTTCAACAACCTTCGACTATGGACACTCTGATTTATGTCATTTTGTTAAATATAGGGTTTCATGATCAAGTCTTTCTCATGTACTTCGATGGCCTATATATAATGACATGAATCATTTTTGGAACGATTATTTATATCACAGTTAAAATAATCCAGAAATCATAAATTTCATAAACATAAAATATTATGTTTACATGAACCTTTCAAAACAACTAAATAAAGCCCTTTACAAACTCCCACTGAAATTAAGACTACATCTTAATTTCACTTATCTTACAGCTACAGTCCGCGACTCGTGCTTAGGCCTAAGGAGTGGCTTTGTTAATAGATTAGCAACGTTCTCATTCGTTGAAACTTGCTGATCTACTTAACACCTCTGTCATTTATCTCACGGAATAGGTTATACCTACCCTCAAGGTGTTTGGACCTCTGATGTGCAGCTAGCCTCAACTATGCTAGGAATCACATCAAGTTCAGTGATGAACTCTTCTTTCCAAACAACCTCTTTCGCCGCTAACCAAGCTGCGAAATGTTCAGCTTAAGTCATGGAGTCAGCAACAGTGCCTTGCACCGCCAGACAGACACAAGATATTACCGGATTGTGACCGGAAATCATCTTTGTCTGTTGGAAACTTGCCTTTCAGACTCTTCCGACTTGTAGCACCTCACTTTCTCCGTAAATCAAGAACTTATCCTAAGTATTTTCCAAATACTTGAGGATATTCATTACGTCTATCCAGTGATTCTTTGCTGGATTTGACTGGTCTTTACTTGTCTTGCTTAATATTAAAGCAACATCAAAACAAGTACGTGTCATGGCATACATGATAGATCCAATTGCCGATGCATATGGAATCTCATCCATGCATTCAAGCTCAACAGATATCGTAGGACACTGTTTCTTGCTTAACGTAATGCCATGTGACATTGGCATAAAACCCTTCTTGGAATGCTGAAAACGTGTAGGACTTTGTCAATATAAGAATCCTGACTTTGTCCTATCAGCTCTCTTGGATCTTCATCTTGAGATCGAAAATCCAAGAACATATGTGGCTTTACCCATGTCAATCATAAAAACAACTCCCAAGCCAGTCCTTTACCGACTGCAGCATTGGAACGTTATTTCCGAGAATCAGTATGTCATCGACATACACTATGAGAAATGCAACATCGCTCCCACTTATCTATTAGTAAACGCACAGTTCCACTTCGTTACTGTTCAAGTCAAAACCTTGACTACTTCAACATAACGAAGATTCCAACTCCGATATGCTTGCTTCTATCCATGAATGGATCGATGAAGCTAACTTACATACAGTATAATTTTTCGGAGTCCGGGCTCACTTTCAATGATCATCAGATCATGGCAATTAATCACGAGAAATCACTCTCGGATTAGTGACAGATTCATTCAGATCTGCGAACTTCAGGCTCTACAGGTGTAGATTCTACAGAAATCTGTAAATCCATCCGCTGCTCTCCCTCAACAGGTTGAGCAGCCTCCTGTATTTCTCGAATTTCTTTGAGTTATACTTTTACTCCCACTGTTCTTCTTGGAAAGAAACTTTCCTTTTAGAAAACAGAATTCCGAACAACCTACTTCGTTTTCGGAATGGACGTAAAAAGTAACAAGCCTTGGTTTCCCTAGGACAACCAGCGAAGCAGCACAAGTATAAATACTCAGTAAAGACGAATTTGGATCATTTCCAGTCCACATTTATGTGGTGTCTTTCAACTGATATTGGTGGAACTATTTCAGCGTAAACTTAGATATTTCTAGAGCGTTATTCTTAAAGAATATCATGGAAGATTCGTGTGACTCATCTTTAATCATTTCTAATAAGATCTGATTCTTTCTCACAGAAACACCTCCAGGTTTTTCAGGAGAAATGAGCTGTGAAACGACTTCACACTCATTCAGATGATCACACCATCAATGACTTAAGTATTTTCACTCGTGATCTAATCCAAAGTCTCAATACTTCTGGCACTCATTTTCTATACCTCATTCTGGAACTCTTTCGACCATTTCAAAGAATTCCGACTCGTGTCTCATCAAATGAACACAGTCATACTCACTGAAGTAATCAGTAAAGATAATGAAGTACAGGAAATTTTTCTCCGGCATTACTGCTCATCGGGCCACATATATGAGTATGTTCAAGGCCCAATAAGCCTTTGGGCCTTTCTTTAGCTCGGCTAAGATTGGCCCTTTGTCTTTTGGTCCAGTAAGCAAAATTCAAGTCTCATAAGATATCCGATCAAATGAGCCCAAAAGTCCATAACTATGGGATTTCTGAATCCGACTCACTCTATGTGACCAAAACATTTACGCCAAGAAAAATCAGGTTTAATTCATCAGATTTAAACCAATTCGGTATTTATGTTACATTTAGGCACTCTTTGGTTTAAGATATAAAACCCATTCCTTGAATAGGGTGCTACAATTAATATTTCATTAAGATTAAAAGAACAAAACTTGTCTTTTATCAAAATAAAAACATTCAAATTCTTACAAGAAAATGAAAGACAACTCTGCTTAAAGCAGGTACATTGTAGCAATTACTTAATACAAAACCAAGCCTCAAAGGCATCTACAAGTGAAAAGCCTATGGTTGAGGCAGCATCCATAGCTCCTTCCAGACAAGCAGTTCCACTTGTCCTTCCTTCAACGTTCTACTATTGCTTAGGCTCTGCATATTATAACAAATATCAGTGCCACAACCAGTATCCAATACCTATAAGGTAGAACTTGAAGTAATAACATGAATACCTGAGGAAGTGGTCTCATACATCGCCTTCAACTCCTCATAATCTTCCATGAATTTAATGCAATCTCTCTTCCAATGCCCAGTCTCTTTATAGTAGCAGCACTTACCAACGTAAGATGTATCTGACTCGGGCTCAGAAGACACAGGCTTGCCATGATTCAAAATCTGGACAACTTTGTCTTCACCCTTGTCAGCACTAGGTTTAGTAAACCTACCCTTCTCCATTATGAGATTATACAGGGTACTCTTCACGTTTGGCTCAACTGTCTTGAGCATATCATGCAGTTCAGTCAGCGTCTTCGTTAAGCCTTTCTTGATATAGTTCCTTTTGAACTTATCATAGCTTGACTGCAGTGACTGCAGAATGATCTCAGTTGCCAATTCTTGGCTAACTGGATAATCCAGTTTCCTCAGGTTATCAATGTAACCCATCATTTTACTGACATGAGGACTCACTGGATGATCATTTGGTAGCTTGCAGCTAGTGAGAGACTTAACCAACTGGTATCTCTCCACTCTTACCTGCTCCTGAAATTTCAATTTCAGGCTGCTGATCATCTCTATTGGCGACTCCATGTTCTCATATTGCTTCAGCAAATCTGAGTCCATGGTAGCCAATATCAGACCACGCACATCTACCGCATCATTATAATGCTTATTCCAAGCATCATATACTGCATGAGAGGCATTGGACCCGATCCTCTCGGGGAGAGCTCTCTCAAGTACATAATCCTTTCTCTCCTGCCTGAGGACTAGCCTCAGGTTCCGCGACCAAGTCAAGAAATTTGATCCGTTCAGTTTGTCCATTTCAAGGACAGACCGGATCGAGAAAGTGTTTTGATTGTTTGTGCTAGTCATAACTGAAATTTAGAGACAAATAGAGTTTTAGTTATTTAGTTCATAAAAGAGTAATCTTAATAACTTATAAGAAAACTCGCATTGCATTCAAAATTTCTTTGTTTAACCTCATAAGAATGCAATGATTCCGAGACCCATGTTCAACTAAAACCAAAGTGGACCACTGGCCGTCACCCGGAATTAGCTTTACTTGGTAAGCATACACACAGCTAGTTATATCCATATAACTCTCGGTTGTGGATTGGGCCCAAGGCCCAATTCACCAGATGTCTCAAGGCCCGGGACTCCCGATGGCCCAGTCAAGGAAACCAATCTCTTACAGCCAAATAATCACTAAAGTCTGGGACTCCCAATGAAATTAGTGACTATATACTACTTTACTTACGCAAAAACAGACACCTCACACTGTAAGCCATATCTGTAATTGAATAAGCGTTAAGTAGCTGACAAGATTGGGCAAGACATCCAAGCTTGATATTGTTTTTGAGGATTTTAGGTTTCAATAGATTTCCTCCCAAAATAGAAGATTACTATTTTGGGAAACTTTCCATTTCAGGTAACTTACTAAATATGGAAACTTTCCATTTTAGGAAACCTACTTATTTTCGAAACTTTCTAAATCGGGAAACATGCTAATTTTAGAAACTTTCTAAATTCAGAAACTTACTATATTTAGAAATTTCCTAACATGCCAAAATTAGAAACTTCTAATCAAAGAAACTTTCTAATTAAATGTTTTATTAAAGTTTTCGGTTGGGTCACAAATTATAGGCCCAATTCTTGGCCCAAGACCACAGAATTCCAATTGGCCCAATAATTTGACATAACCGAGTCGGTTCATTAATTCTGGTCCAAGACCAAATTAACTACTAAATCCAACTGGTTATTTACTAAACCAGACCAGCTCTAAATTATTTGGTCCAACCAAATCAAACTTAGACCAGCCTTCGATTTAGGTTAAAATTCAATTTTGAATTTAAATCCGGTTTAACCAGAAATTAAATAATACCAATTGCATTAAATAATTTCCAGCAAACCGCGATTTGGTTAACCGCTTGAACCACCAATTAAATTGGATCGGTTCGGTTAAGTCCAAAATCAGGAAGAAATAGATTGGTCTAACCAATCAATTTTAGCTGATTTTGACCTAACTTGCGGGTTAAGCTTAAGCTAACAATGAAACACAATCGGATTGATCGGTTCATTGTCGCGGGTTAGGGAAGAACGAACCGCGAAGCTCGGCTGAACCGATTGGCTACTCGCAGAACGTATGCCTTGCCAGCATATCGATCGATATGACGCTTACACGTCGATCGATACTCGCGTGCATCAGCTCGTTGCGATCGGGTCATCGGGACAGCGAGAAGCAATCGATCCGATCGATATCACGCTCCCTCGTCGATCGATACGGGCGACCACATCGCATACCGATGGGTTTCAATCGGATTGTGCGATTTGCAAAATAGGTTTTTCAAGTTTTCTAATCAAATTTTACTCATTAAAATCGATTCATCAAACTAATAAACAACCTTGTATGATCCAAAAAGCAAAAACCTAACGACCTGGCTCTGATACCACTGTAGGATTATGTTGATTCATAGGTTTAATTATCAGATTACAACCTATCACATAATCATCTAGGATCTAGGTGATTTGCAGTTGAATCATAAACCAGATCAGAATCATTACCTTGTTATTAGCGCAGCGGATTGGTGGTAATGAAGAGATCACTGAGAGCTGATGATTACCGGCTCCTCCTAGGTATCCACACGCTTACAAGCTACTGGATCAGGCTGCTAGACCAAGCTAGAACAACAGAGAGAGAGGAGGACGGCTAGACCTAAAATCGCAGAAGCCTTAGGCTTACTGGCGCCATCTTCCTCCCTTATATGGGCCCAAGTAATTAAACTAATGGCCTATTAGGCTTTTGGGCCCAAGACCCAAATCAGACAAAAGATTGTATTTTGTCTGGCCCAATTCTCTGTACAAATACAGTAAATGCCTTGCATCTTACTGTATTAATTCCTTTTAACTTTCCTGTTAGCTATGGTGTGTGACCCTTTGGGATCATACAATACTGGTAATAAGTCCTAAACTTATAGATCAAGAGCGGGCTCTAGCAAGTCATCATGATCACCCAGCATTTATGACTTATGTCTGATCTCGACACTTATCATACTTTCTAGAGATAGTACAGTAGATTTCAGGACATTCCCAACAGTTAAGGTAGCTTTGGCAGCAGAAGAAGCTGAGCAGAATCATGATACTAAGGTTTTAGAGCTGAAAAATCCGAGAGATTCTCGAGCTATAGACTCTGTGTCGATCGACACACAACAACATCGATCGACACAGCTTTCGAGTTTTCAAGATTTAGATCATGTCAGCATCGATCGACACCACTTTAGCATCGATCGACACCATGGGCGTGAGCAGCCAGTTTGTCCAGAGAAGCTGATTGCAGCTGAAGAAAGAGTCTACAAACCGAAGATTCCTTTCCCTAGGAAGTCCAAGCAAGAGATTCAGTTAGAAGAGTACATGAAGGTGATGAGAGATAAGCTAACTGAAGCCCAATTGATTGATGTTGTTAAGAACATTCCTATGGTCAGGAGATGTGTTGCAGACATAATTTCTAGTGACATGACTGAAAAGAAGGTGTCTTGATGGTCTCTGAAGTGTGCGATGCCGTTATTCATGGTAGGATTCCTGAGAAACTAAAAGATTCAGGGGGTTTATGTTAGACTGTTCTATCTACAAAGACAGATTCAAGAGATCTTTGTGTGATCTTGGCTCAAGCGTGAATCTCATGCCATACACTGTAGCTGTGAAATTAGGACTGTTGGACTTCCAGCCCACTAAGATCTCTCTCATCCTAGCTGATCGATCAAAAAGATATTCAGAAGGAGTTCTAGAGAACATCCCTCTCAGAGTTGGAAATTACTTTATTCCAATAGACTTTGTGGTGCTGAAGTATGAGATTGAGCCTGACGATCCTCTACTGATTGGTAGACCCTTTTTAGCCACTGCTGGAGCTGTAATTGATGTGAGACAGAGTTTGATTGCTCTCCACCTGGGAGATCAGCCTTTGGAGTTCAAGATGGATAGGTTGTAGAGATCCACCATTGAGGGACAGAGCTTCAGTGTTGAGATAGAACCAGAGACTGAGATTGGAGAGGAGAAGATGGCAGTTCCTGCTGAACCTGTTCTAACATCTTCAAAGCTTGTACCTGCTCTTAAGCTGAAAGCTCCAAACATCACATCTAAGCCACATCTGATCAAGCAAAGGTATGCATTCTCTGACCTTAAGCATGCTAACTCTGATGCTGATTTTGTAGCGAATAGAGTCAGGAAACGAAATATTCCACCTAACCTTGCTATTGTTCCCAAGTTCCTCGGTCAGTCTCATGCACACAATGCATATACGCCACCATGGATGAGAAGAATTTCGCAAAGGTACGCTCTACCTTTGGCGAAACCACCTGACATCTGACCACCTGCAACAGTCAAGCTATTGACTTTAAACAAGCGCTGACTGGGAGGCAGCCCACTAGTAGGTTCGTTTTTGTTTTCATTTTTCGTTTTGATTTGGTGTTTTTGATTTTCTATTTCTGTGTGTTCAAAGGCGTGAGAAACAGGCAGAATCGCACTGCATCGATCGACACACATAGTTCATCGGTCGACACAGTCGCGATTTACGGTTAGCCGATTTAATTGCTGTTCAGACACCGGTTATCTCGATAACCGTGAGCATAATTCGCCTTGCATCGATCGACACCCTTGTGGCATCGATCGACGCAGGTCGAAGACAGGTAAGTGTTCTGCAACTTTTCGGGATGTTCTTCAAATTTGATTATTATTCTCACCGAGCCTAAGCTTGAGACCACTGGGGACAGTGTGTTTTAAGTGTGGGGGAGGTAGCTACTGACGCACGCTTTTGTTTTCTTAGAGTCAGTCCAAATTTGTTTTATTGAGTCAAATTGAGTAGGAAACAAGGACTTTTTGAGGAGATTACCACATTTGCACGAACTTAAGTGACCATTGGATGAGTTGCATATGATCTATGACTATTAGAAAACCCAACACAGACCAGCCTTCTGAGGACACCCATATCACTTCAGGTATTCAGAGAATCCATTACATGACTTCACCTTTAACTTGACTTAATTTTCTCTCCTATGGGCTTGGTATACTTCGAGTCGGATTCCTCGGTTGGTTCTGGCACAGCTTGTAAACCTGTTTGATTAAGGATTCCTTCTCTCCTTCCAACAAAAAAAAAGAGATAAACTGAGGATAATCTAGTAGCTTCGAAGTGGTCTCGTGAGTGGTAGAGACCCCTATTACCTCATGTGCATTCATGGAAACATGTCCAAAGTATGCCCCAGTAAGGGAAGAGCACTGATAGAAAAAATAAAATGATACCCAGTGGGGAAAAATCAGTGCTAAGGAAGGAAAAAGAGAAGAAAGGGACCAGAAACAACAGTTGAGTGGTCAGATGCTAATAATGTAAGAGTCCTTGTGTTCTTTGATCGATACCCCATAGGTGAGACCGCACTTAATAGCTTATAGAAGTCAGTATGGTGAATTTGAATGCTCTGGATGTGATTGTGGAGTTTACTCATGATAGTTGATAAGTGTGGGGGAAGTATATGTTGGTCTTGATGTTTGCAGGTTTATTTTCATGTGGCTTACTAAGGGGAATCTGAGTGTAGTGCTTCTACGATGAAACGAGTTTTCGAAGTTTTCAAACTTCTTCTCATGATCTTGGTTTTCTGTTTGCTTGAGGGCAAGCAAAAGCTAAGTGTGGGGAAGTTAATATACCATGGATTTTAAGACTTTTAACCATGGTATATGTCTTATTTATCGAGTCTTTCTATGTGTTTTGGAGTCTTTTCAAGTGTTTTACAGGTTTAAGGACATTCAGAGCTTAATTGGACGTTTTGGGAGCATTTGGAGCAATTCTGCACTATTTAGAGATTTCACAGAGTTCACTGGCTGTGTTTTCGCACTGCATCGATCGATGCAGTTCTGCACATGGTCGACGCAGTTCTGCGCCCAAAAATCTGCATTTTCGAGAAATTACAGTTTTTGTCCAAAAACTTCCCAGATTTGCAAAAAGGTCCCAAACGTGTTTTAGACTATATATTAGGGTTTTTAGCCACTTGTTTAGGCTACACTTTATTTTACATTCAAGAGTTTTAGGGGCTGGTCTTGTACTCGAGAGAGACGAGATTTCGAACCCCTGTTTCTTATTCTGTTTTATGATATTTGGTTTTCTATTCATAATGATTTATGTTTCATTGATCATGTCTGAGTAGTTTACCAGTTATGTTTAGGGATTCTCATTAGGGATTTCATGGAATTATAGGTTGATCAATCTGTAGGGATTCATATCTTTCTAGTTCTTCATCTAGGGTTGTTCTTATTGCTTGATCTGAATTGGTCACTTAGATTATTGATGTTAGGTTGATTTCTGCAACGAAAGTTGATTAATTAACTAGAAAGAACCTAGATGAGCAATTTGACTATTCGCAAAGACATTTGGCTTAGGAGAATTGTGAACGAAAGAACCTGAGATTAATGCTTGTTTAGAACTCTAGGATTCGCAACGAAAGTTGGCGTGCTAGGTTGTTAGACATAGATAATATTCGCAACGAAAGTTGGTCTGTTATAAATCTGTGATTCTAGTTCTAGAACTGTTCTTAATTTGATCCCGATTGATTGATTAGTTTATGTTCCTGATTTCCTGAGAACTCCTGAAACCTGACGCCTTCGTTAATTGCTTACTTTCACCTCACTTCACTTGTTTACTTGCTTTCTTGTTTACTGCTTACATTCTGATTCACTTAGCTTAATTAGAATTACTTATAATATATCGTGTGAAACTAGAGTCTCTGTGGGATTCAATACCTTTTATACTACAACCACATAACTGTGAACTTGCAGTAGAATAGGGATAATTCTTGACCTATCATATGTTTGAGACATGCGTCGATCGACACACTCTTGATGTCGATCGATGCATGCTCGATACGTCTGATGGAGTTGCTCATAATTGCCTGGTGTCGATCGACACCTCTCGTGCATCGATCGACACAGATCGCAGACGCGGCCAGATACCTGCAACAGTCCTAGAACGAGTTCACAAGCCCTATGTGCCACATTCTAAGGCTCGTAAGTTGTAAAAACAGGAGCTAGACGAAGCTAAATGCAAGGCAGTGATGGAAAATAAGCTGATTCAGATTACAGATAAGCTTCCAGACCCAGGAGTCTTTGTGCTAGACTGTTCTATCTTTAAGGACATATTTAAGCCTTCTCTGTGTGACTTAGGATCTGGTGTGAATCTCATGCCATACTCTGTGGCTGTGAGATTAGGACTGATGGATTTACAGCCTACTAGGATCTCTCTTATCCTAGCTGATCGATCAAAGAGGTATCCAGAAGGTGTTCTTGAGGATGTTCCTATCAGAGTTGGAAACTACTTGATTCCAACGGACTTTGTGGTTCTGAAGTATAATGTTGAGCCTGATGATCCTCTGCTACTTGGTAGATCATTCTTAGCTACTGCTGGAGCAGTGATTGATGTGAGACGTGGTCTGATTGATCTCCACCTGGGAGACAAGCCTTTGCAATTCATGATGGATAAGCTGCAGAAATCCACCATTGATGGACATAGTTTCAATGTGGAAGTGGAACCGAAGATTCCTATTGAAGAAAAGAAGATGGATGTTCATTCTGAACATGCTCCAACATCTTCAGAGCCTACAACTGTTGTTAAGCAGAAAGCTCCAGATATCTCATTCCCACCAAAGCAAAGGTATCGATCCTTGAAGCTTAAAACTCCTAATCCATTTGCTATGAATGCAGGAAAACGCAGTATCCCACCCATGCTTCGCTCCCACCCTGGTTCCTCTCGCTCTTTCCTTGGGAGGTCTCATGATCCAAATGCTTATACGCCCCCTTGGTTGAAGAGACATTCAAAGTCTCTGTTGAATCCCCCATAAGTCCGTTCTCCTTCCCATAGTTAAGCTAATGACTAAAAACAAGTGCTGAGTGGAAGGCAACCCACTAGTAGGTTCGTTTTTCTTTTCATTTTTCGTTTTGATTTTGTGTCCTTTGATTTTTTTTTGGGTGTATTCATAGGCGTGAGAAACAGGCAGAATCGCATTGCGTCGATCGACACACCCTTGTGTCGGTCGACACAGATGCGATTTACGGTTTGCCGATTCAGTTGCCGTTCAGACACCGGTTATTCACATAACCGCAAGCATATTCGCCTTGCATCGATTGACACCACTTGTTGCATCGATCGACACAAGCCGACGACAGGTAAGTGTTCTGACCCTTTTTCGGATTTTCTTCATTCCGTTTATTATTCTCACCGAGCCTAAGCTTGACACCACTGGGGACAGTGTGTTTCAAGTGTGGGGGAAGTAGCTACTGACACACCGCTTTTTTCTCTTAGAGTCAGTCCAATCTGTTTTATTGAGTCAAAATTGAGTAGGAAACAAAGACTTTTTGAGGAGATTACTACACTTGCAGGAACTTAAGTAACCATTAGATGAGTTGCAGATGATCTATGACTATTAGAAAACCCAACACTGATCAGCTTATTTAGGACACCCATATCACTTCGGGCATTCAGAGAATCCATTACTGACTTCGCACTTAACTTGACTTAATTTTTCTCACCTTGGGGCTTGGTATACTTTGGATCGGATTCCTCTGATAGTTCTAACACAGCTTGTAAACCTGTCTAAGTATGGTTCCCTTTCCCCTTTCTTAAAGTAAAAAAAAAAAATATAGAGATATAGACTGAGGATGAGCTAGTAGCTCCGAAGTGGTCGCGGGAGTGGTAGAGACCCCTATTAACTCCTGTGCATCCATGGAATGTGTCCAAAGTACATCCCAACGCGGGAAGAGCACTGATAGAAAAATAAAATGATACCCATATGGGAAAAATCAGTTGCTAAGGAAGAAAAGAAAAGAAAGGAACCATAAAAACATAGTAGAGTGGTCAGATGCTAGTAAAGTAAGAGTCCATGTGTTCTTTGATCGATACTCCCTAGGTGAGACCGCACTTATTAAATTACAGAAGTCGGTATGGTGAATTTGGATGCTCTGAATGTGATTGTGGAGTTTACTCAGGATAGTTGCTAAGTATGGGGGAAGTATATGTTGGTCTTGATGTCTGCAGGTTCATTTTCATGTGGCTTACTAAAGGGAATCTAAGTGTAGTGCTTCTACGATGAAACGAGTTTCTGAAGTTTTCAAACTTCTTCTCCTGATCTTGGTATTCTATTTTCTTGAGGGCAAGCAAAGCTTAAGTGTGGGGGAGTTGATATATCATGGTTTTTATGACTTTCAACCATGGTATATGTCTTTGTTATCGAGTCTTTAAGAGTCTTTTGGAGTCCTTTTATATCTGTTTACAGGTCTAGGAACGTTTGGAGCAGAATTGGACATTATGGCGCATTCTGGAGCATTTAGCCGAGAGGAAGAAGTCACTGCCCATATCAGACATATGTGTCGATCGACACAACATGTGCATCGATCGACACAAGATCGTGACAGACTTATCTCGCACGTTTAATGAAGAATTTTGAAATTGCACTTTGGCCCAGAAGTTTCTCATAATTACAAAGAAGCCCCAGCCGAGTTTAGATCATTATATTAGGGGGTTTTAAGCCATTGTTTAGGCTACGCTTTTCCTTACGCATTATTTTATTCAGAGAGAGAGATTTGGAACTCATATTTCTTGTTTCTACTTTATGATATTTGGTTTTCTATTCATTATGTATTTTGCCTCAATTGTCATGTCTGAGTAGTTTACCTGTTAGGTTTAGAGATTCTCACAGGAGATTTCATGGAATTATAGGTTGATCAATCTGTAGGGATTCATATCTTTCTAGTTCTTCATCTAGGGTTGTTCTTAATGCTTAATCTGAATTAGCTACCCAGATTTATGATGTTAGGTTGATTTCTGCAACGACAGTTGATTAATTAACTAGAAAGAACTTAGATGAGCAATTTGACTATCCGCAAAGAAATTTGACTTAGAAGAATTGTGAACGAAAGAACCTGAGATTAATGCTTGTTTAGAACTCTAGGATTCGCAACGAAAGTTGGCTTGCTAGGTTGTTAGACATAGATAATATTCGCAACGAAAGTTGGTCTGTTATAATTATGTGATTCTAGTTCTAGAACAGTTCTTAATTTGATCCCGATTGATTGATTAGCTTATGTTCCTGATTTCCTGAGAACTCCCTTGACCTGACGCTTTTCCTTCTTGCTTACAAACCGATTTACTTTACTTTAAGTTCTGAATTACTACTTTCTGATTTGCATCGCCTAGCTTAACCTGAATTTCTATAATCTATCGTAAGAGTCTTGAGTCTCTGTGGTTCGACCCCTACTAGCTAAAATTGTCATGTGCACTTGCAGTTTACATTAGAGAATTAAACTATGAGCATATCAGTGAGTATAACCAGCCTTCAGTCAATCCGTGGTAAAGTTCCTAGGCTGTCCGGTCACACAAGGATACCCACCCCCTTATATAGCTAAAATATCATTTTTTGACTTGGCACCAACAGATAATGATATGTCTAAAAATAATGTTTTTCACCATGGACGAGTTTCTAAGCTTCTTCTTCACGATTTTTTCCTCCAACTCGGTCATGGTACATCCCAACTATCCTATTGAGGATCGGGGATGTTACACCGACTGACACCAAGTCTCGGAAACTTGACTGTGCACTAATCAACGAGGAATGGCATAAGTTTTTTTCCAGATTCTCATGCCTATTTTGATGCAACGGGAACCTCGGACTATTCTCCTTGTTAGGTCTCCTTGTCAACTACCACAACTCGAAGGAAAACTTTTTTTTTAACTTCTTCACCTTTATAACAAATCACCAGACTATGATCGCCTTTTGGATGCTTGTTGGAACTATCCAACTACTCTTTCTGGTCACTTGTTCACACTTCGTCAAAAGTTGAGGGCTGCCAAAGGTTGTTGTCAGGGGATTAATTAAAGGCACTTCAATAATATTCAGAAGAGAAAAAGAAGCTTTTAAGTTGTTATAGAGTATTCAGAGGCGGGTTTTAAATACTCCTACTCAGCTGCTCTTTGAACAAGAGAGAAATGCAAGGGATAGTTGGTTGGTTCTATCCTAGGCTGAGGAATGTTTTTATAAGCTGAAATCAAGAATCATAAGGCTCAAAGAGGGTGATTCAAATACTCCGGTGTTCTACAAATCGGTAGTGGCAAACTTAGAAAGGAACTTTATATACTTTTTAACTGATGATAATGGAAACCGTATCTCGGATATGAACCTGATTAAGAGTATGATCGGAGATTACTTTACTTCACTCCATGGAACTGAAAATTCAGAGGTCTTGCCACTTTCGGTCTAGGAAATTAAGTCCATTCATTCTGACAGATGCTCTGAATCATATGGCGACTATCCTTTCCTCCATCCCAACTCCAGCAGAAATCAAATTGGCACTCTTTTCTCTTCCGAAAAATAAAGTGACGGGCCGGACGGATTTACGGTTGAGTTCTTTACTCATTCATGGGATGTGGTGGGGACTAATGTCATTGATGCAGTTGCTGAGTTTTTTACTACTTGGTCACTTCTGAGGCAGATTAATGCGACCATTATTTCTCTTATACCAAAGATAGTTGGTGCATCTCGCTTATCAGATTTTTGGCCAATTTCCCTTTGAAACACAGTGTACAAGGTGATATCTCGTATTATATCAAAGCAGTTAAAACAGGTAAATTCAGATGCAGTGCAAGGCAATCAAGTGGGTGGCCAGAATGCTTTGTGAAAATTTCCTCCTCGCCTCCGAACTTGTTTCCGATTTTAACAAAGATGGTGATACCACTAGAGGGTGCTTGCAGATCGACATAACCAAAGCTTATGATAGCGTAGATTAGAGGTTTATCAACGATATCTTGAGTTCCTTTGAACTCCCCCTCAGTATTTGTTTCTTGGATCAAGGAGTGTATATCCTCTACTCACTATTCCATTGATTTAAATGGTGAGCTTTGTGGGTTTTTTGCTGGGAAGAAAGACCTTCGTCAAGGTGACCCTATCTCTTACTCTTTGTTTGTTCTTGCAATGGACATCTTAGCAAAGAATCTTTACAATGGCTTTCGGGTTAATCGTTTCTCGCCTCACCCCTTGTGTCTCAATCCTCTAATTACTCATCTAAGTTTTGCTGATGATGTGTTGGTTTTGTTTGATGGCTCAGAGAGATCTCTTTAGGGTATTCTTGGCATTTTGTGAGAGTTTTAAAAAGCTTCAGGTCTCGGTCTCAATCTCCGCAAGACTTTTTTATTTTTGGATGGAAATAACTTGGATCAGACTCGGGTTTTAGCGATGAGGCATGAATTATAACATAGTTCCTTGCCGGTGAGATATTTAGGTCTCCCGCTATCACCTAAAAAAATTACTCCTCATGACTACCAGCCCCTTTCTATCCAAGATCTCTTCATAGATGGTTAGGCTCATTTCCTTTGTCGGAATACTGTACTTAATCCAAACTTTGATCTTCAGAGTTATAAATTTTTGGTCGGCAATCTTTCCCTTGCCAAAAGTTTGTTTGAATCGGTTAGAAAAAATTTGCAATGCTTTTATATAGAGTGGTGAATCAACTTCGGCTAGAGGTGCAAAAATGTTTTGGGAATTTGTTTGCACACCGAAGAAAGCAGGAGGGTTAGGTCTTAGAAGACTCAAGGGCATCAATCAAGTTTTCAGACTCAAACTCATCTGGCTCCTCTTCTCAGCTGAAGGATCCTTATGGGTTGCTTGGGTTCAAGAGAAACTCATCAAAGATCGTCTTTTATGGACAGTAGATTTTAATGCCACATGCAGCTGGCTTTGGAAATGGCTGATGAAGTTACGGCCTCTGGCGAGACCGTATTTGTCGTGCAAGGTTCAATCGGGCCAAGATATATTCTTTTGGACCGACGATTGGACCAGGCTCAGTTCTTTGATTGACATCACTGGTTCAAATGGGCCAATGGTCTCTAGTATAGATTCTTTTTCTCGTATGGGGGATGCTACTTTTGACGGTACTTGGCGGTTACCAAGACGGCCTCATCCTTTGATCCAGTTTCTGCGTGAGTGTCTTCCATCCGTTGTTCCGGAAATGGATGCATCTGCAAAAGATTACTTTCTTTGGAGGAACAATATTTCTTCTTCTCCAGGTAAATTTTCGAATTCTCAGACTTGGAAATCACTTAATCCCTCAACTGCAGTTGTTTCTTGGCATAAGACTATTTGGTTTAATGGACGTATTCCGAAACATGCGTTTCACTCTTGGGTCTTGCTAGAGATATGCTCCAACAAGAGATCGTCTCCGAAGTTTGGGTTTGAATATCTTGGTTGTTTGCTTGTTATGCAATGCGTCACCAGAGACTAAGGATCATTTATTTTTATGTTGCCTCTTCTAATATAATGTCGGGTTCACTCTCTTTGCAAGCTCGGGACTTGCAACGCCGGCAAGTTTTGATGCTGCTCTAGGTTGGTTCTCACCCACTCTCCAAAATTTAAAGCTGCGCACAATCTGCAATCTTGTCTTTCAAGTAATCATCCGAGCAAAACTATTGGATATGGGTTTAGCACTCATCCATAAGCCCATTGGAAATCTTGCCACTTTGATAATTCATCTCGGCCCAAGAAGACAAGCCCGCTAAGGAGTCAACGGCCTAGCATGAGCTACTCTTATAAATCTCCGAGCTCAAGCAGCATTTAGGGAGCACGTCATTCGACGGACTCCGACCTCGTACCATCCTGTTCATTGTTCGGCTTCGGCCTTAAGATTAATAGAACAGTTTTCGACCTCACTTAAAGTTTATCTCTCACCTCGTAGTTCGTATTTCTCTGATCGTAACCCGACTCTTTTGGACTAGATCGAAATTCCGTAACAACAATTGGCACCGACTGTGGGGAATTCGAGAAATTTTTTACACTCTAAGTCGAAGCCGAGATGACATAACCTCTCTCAATGAGTAACAACTCAAAATTGTTCGTACATGTTCCAAGCCCGCTCCCTCCAAGCTCGATCTCTTCGAGCCCAACGGACAAGGCACATCCCCCGATCTTACCAACCGGTATCCAGGCCGACTACGCCGAGGTAGCCAATACCCACCAAGGTGTCGAGCTGACAAACGAAACTCCTGACATTCAAAATCCGGATGTCTCTTCCCTCATCAAGACCCTAACAACACTAGTCGACGAGCTGAATCAGAATGACAATATCGGCTCCGACCAGCTGACGAGCGATCTCACCCCGCGACCTCAAGAAGATACAACCGTAGAACCACTCACACCCTCGTCACCGACAGCAGGCGGACCAACTCAATACCAAGCGGCAGATAGAAAGGACAGCGGGCTCAAATCATCGGAGACACAACCGATTCCTGAAACATCGCACAAATACGGGACATCCAACTTGGGCAAGGAGGTCAACCAACCCTCCAAAGGGGAACAAGACACGCCATTCACAGTAAGAATAACGAGCACACCGGTCGGGCATCTCAAAAAAATCAAGTTGCCAATCTATGAAAGAACCTCAGACCCTCGCCAATACCTAACGTCTTTCAATACCGCATTAGCCCGAACACAACTCCCTCCGGAGGAGCGCGACGCTGGTTTTTGTCGACTCTTCGTCAAAAAACTGGGTGGCGCCACTCTCGACTAATTCTTATTCTTGACGGCACATTCCATCGCCAGCTATCGCCAGCTAACAACCGCCTTTCTCGAGCACCACTCTACGATCACCCAGCAGGAGGTTTTGAATGTTGACCTCTGGACCGTACACCAGGGACCAAAGGAGTCTCTCAGGTCGCACATTGGCATGTTCGAAGACATCGTTTCCAAGATCCTAGTAACCGACGAAGAGGGACTCTCGGCACTACGATACGGATTCTGGCACGAATCACCATTCCGTGACGAGCTGATGACAAATAAGACACAAACCCTCGAAGATGCCCTCTCCCGAGCGTCCGCCTTCGCAAAGATAGAAGAGAAGAGAGACTCGCTGGTAAAAAGATTCACCTCGATCAAAAAGACGAAGGAGTTCACACAAAGGCATCTCATCGAAAAAAGGAAAAGGGGGGGGGGGGGGGGGCATACCACATCGACAACAACCAAAACCAAGTATGGAGCAAGCATGCGCGAATCTATGACCAAGATAGGCTCTTATGTACCTTCCATCAATGATACGGGCATGACACCACTGAGTGTCTACATCTACAAAGCCTCCTACTCAGCGAATACCAGAAGGGAGTAACAAACATAGTTGATCAAAACACGCCAACGACTCCTCTTGGGAACCAAGAAATGAAGCAACAGCCCAAAAACGAGGAGGAGCGATTCGAGCAGCTCAATCAACAACGAGAAGAACAGGAAACTACCGACGTAGGGCCGCTTAATAGAATTCGTTACAAAGACGATGAATAAACTCTCACGCCGAGCAAACGAGTTAGCACGGTCACTGGCGGATTGTTAGCTCGCAGTGGCTCGGAGCGATCGACACAAGCACATGCCTAGGAAATCGACACACAACAGCAATGGAACAAGGCCGTCACCGAGGAACTGGCAAGCGGCAAGGAAATCACTCCCACCATGAAAAACCAGGCGAATCTCAGAACACCTCATAACGACTCACTTATCGTCGAGATTCGGTCAAGCAACCGAAATGCAATCAAAATCATGGTAAAGACAAACAGCTCAATTAACCTCACCCTCAAGAGGATCTCGCAGGGATCGGAACTACGAAAACAAGAGAAGAGGCATCCGAAAAAGCCTCATGCCGACCTCGTGAACGATGCGGCCGAAACAGTCGAGCTGTCAGGACATATTGAGCAGATAATCATAACCGACGAAGACGGACAAAGTCCGACAAAGGCGGACAAAGTCTGACGACTGGAAGATAAAGCGTGCCAATCAGTTCCGACCTCGTCCCAAAAAAAGAACGAATCAAACACTAGTTCCCGTGAAGATGCATTCAATGTACCAGTCGCAGAGTAATACACGGAGTAGTGCACGGCGTAGTACAAGGGGTAGTACAAGACGTAACTCAAGACGTGGATATGTTCGACTGATGAGATATGCACGAATCTTTATGATGTGATTCGGTTTATGAGTAGTTTGCTAAGCTGGATGAAGATATTGGAAAGAATGTAGCAGCTTTGAAGTGTTTACATATTCATATGTGAAGAAAAAAGGAAAAAGTGAATATTTCCTAAAAAGAGTTGGAATGTTCTAACAAAGAGGAAATCTTCTATTATGGTGATTGAAGAGGCTTAGAGGTCAAGATTCAAGCTGATATATATTGAGGGTGTGGCCTTAGGAGAAAGGTGTCCTTGTGACCACAAAAGACCCAAAAGAAAAAGTGGTTTATGTGGGTGATCGTTGTGCGACATAGTTTCGCGGTGTGTGTTTGTGTTATCACTGTGACAAAGGAATCTACAGTGTTGAAAGACATTGTTGTTGTGACGCCAGTGGTATCTGTTGCATGCGTGCTTGATACCGTTTCCTTAGTTATGTTGGTAAACATATGGGAGTGCTTTAGGGCGTCGGAAAAGAATGTGGTCCAAAGATCGTGAAGAAGATGCAAGAGCTGAGAGAATAAAAACTCAAGAGGGCTTTTGTATCTGTGAAAAAAGTCTAGGCTCTAGGGGGAGTTTAGCTCAGGTGTTTGATCCTGAATAATTCTTGTATTGAGTAGAGTGATAGATCAATAGGGTTTGTTCAATTTGTCTGTAATTGGTGGGATTACTATCTATTCAAGTGAATTCGGAATTGGGGGAGTAGAAAAAATCGAAACCCATAAAACTTTATGTGTCTTTCTTTCTGCACTTTTACACTTGCCTCACCTGCGTTTTCAATTGGTATCAGAGCGGGTGTTTGATAGAGATTTAGTCTTGTTTCGGGCAGATCTAAGGTGAGGAGGACCAGGAGATAACTCAGGAAGAAAGACAGAGTTTGAATGAGTTTTTGATCATGATGTGACTCAAGCTGGGGGAGATTGGTGTTACTGACGAAGCTCTTGAAGATGTGATTGTTGAGTTCACATACATAATCAAAAAGGGGAGATTGAAGATGCATTCAATATACATGTCGCAGAGTAATACACGGAGTAGTACACGGCATAGTACAAGGGGTAGTACAAGACGTAACTCAAGACGTGGATATGTTCGACTGATTAGATATGCACGAATATTTATGATGTGATTCGGTTTATCAGTAGTTTTCTGAGCTGGATGAAGATATTGGAAACAATATAGCAGCTTTGAAGTGTTTATATATTCATATGTGAAGAAAAAAGCAAAAAGATAATACTTCCTAAAAAGAGTTGGAATGTTCTAACAAAGAGGAAATCTTCTATTATGGTGATTGAAGAGGCTTAGAGGTCAAGATTCAAGCTGATATATATTGAGGGCGTGGCCTTAGGAGAAAGGTGTCCTTGTGACCATAAAAGACCCAAAAGAAAAAGTGGTTTATGTGGGTGATCGTTGTGCGACATAGTTTCACGGTGTGTGTTTGTGTTATCACTGTGACAAAGGAATCTACAGTGTTGAAAGACATTGTTGTTGTGACGCCAGTGGTATCTGTTGCATGCGTGCTTGATACCGTTTCCTTAGTTATGTTGGTAAACATATGGGAGTGCTTTAGGGCGTCGGAAAAGAATGTGGTCCAAAGATCGTGAAGAAGATGCAAGAGCTGAGAGAATAAAAACTCAAGAGGGCTTTTGTATCTGTGAAAAAGTCTAGGCTCTAGGGGGAGTTTATCTCAGGTGTTTGATCCTGAATAATTCTTGTATTGAGTAGAGCGATAGATCAATAGGGTTTGTTCAATTCGTCTGTAATTGGTGGGATTACTATCTATTCAAATGAATTCGGAATTGGGGAGTAGAAAAAATCGAAACCCATAAAACTTTATGTGTCTTTCTTTCTACACTTTTACACTTGCCTCACCTGCGTTTTCAATTGGTATCAGAGCGGGTGTTTGATAGAGATTTAGTCTTGTTTCGGGCAGATCTAAGGTGAGGAGGACCAGGAGATAACTCAGGAAGAAAGACAGAGTTTGAATGAGTTTTTGATCATGATGTGACTCAAGCTGGGGGAAATTGGTGTTACTGACGAAGCTCTTGAAGATGTGATTGTTGAGTTCACATACATAATCAAAAAGGGGAGATTGAAGATGCATTCAATATACATGTCGCAGAGTAATACACGGAGTAGTACACGGCATAGTACAAGGGGTAGTACAAGACGTAACTCAAGACGTGGATATGTTCGACTGATGAGATATGCACGAATATTTATGATGTGATTCGGTTTATCAGTAGTTTTCTGAGCTGGATGAAGATATTGGAAAGAATATAGCAGCTTTGAAGTGTTTATATATTCATATGTGAAGAAAAAAGCAAAAAGAGAATACTTCCTAAAAAGAGTTGGAATGTTCTAACAAAGAGGAAATCTTCTATTATGGTGATTGAAGAGGCTTAGAGGTCAAGATTCAAGCTGATATATATTGAGGGCGTGGCCTTAGGAGAAAGGTGTCCTTGTGACCACAAAAGACCCAAAAGAAAAAGTGGTTTATGTGGGTGATCGTTGTGCGACATAGTTTCACGGTGTGTGTTTGTGTTATCACTGTGACAAAGGAATCTACAGTGTTGAAAGACATTGTTGCTGTGACGCCAGTGGTATCTGTTGCATGCGTGCTTGATATCGTTTCCTTAGTTATGTTGGTAAACATATGGGAGTGCTTTGTGGCGTCGGAAAAGAACGTGGTCCAAAGATCGTGAAGAAGATGCAAGAGCTGAGAGAATAAAAACTCAAGAGGGCTTTTGTATCTGTGAAAAAGTCTAGGCTCTAGGGGGAGTTTAGCTCAGGTGTTTGATCCTGAAGAATTCTTGTATTGGGTAGAGCGATAGATCAATAGGGTTTGTTCTATTCGTCTGTAATTGGTGGGATTACTTTCTATTCAAGTGAATTCGGAATTGGGGAGTAGAAAAAATCGAAACCCATAAAACTTTATGTGTCTTTCTTTCTGCACTTTTATACTTGCCTCACCTGCGTTTTCATCCCGCACCCTCTAAAAGCGGGCTCACCTAGGCACAACTACCAAAGGTAAAAACAAGGCCAGGCTCAGTATTGTAAAAAGAAAGAACAACGCGCGGCTTGATCTTCCGCATTTGCCGGGCAATTAATGCATGAGGAACATGAAACCTTCCCGAACAAGCAGCCGGTAAGCACCAAGAATAGCAACCACCTGGTTCAACACGAGAAGCTTCCCAAAGTAGCGCTCCTCCCGCTCCCTTTTCGACCTCAGCTTCTTAAGATGATCGGAAATCACCTTATGTAGACCTCTCCGCTCAACGAGGAGGCGCTCATCGAAAGAAGCCTGTAACTCGCCGCACTGAGAATACAGGCGACTAGCTTCCGACCTCAGCTTTACACTGAAGGTCGCAATTCCCCACTTCTCGAGATACCCTAAATGTCACCTCTCCAACACCAAAGCAGCAGCGGACTCCTCAGCCCCCTTGAGCTGCTTACGAACAGCCTCCAACTCACAAGCAAAACCGTATAATGCGTCGATCTGCTCCTTGAGAGCACCCTCTGCCGATTTGGCCTGCTTCGTGCCAAGCTCATACGAGTCCCTAAGCTGGTTAAAAACGGTAATTGACTACAAAGGGGCGATCAGCCAGACACACACACACACACTAAATGACAAACAAGATCAACAAAACTTACCTTGACAAGACGATGACTGAGATCCTCCTGAAGTTCAGGTCTGTGCATCTCAGCAACGGGAACCAGCTTCCGAGGAGGCTTCACCGTGATTTTCTAGACGAGATCGGCACAAGACCGCTTATCATCCACCAAAGGATCCTTCCCTTTATGATAATACGACCAAGTAAAGTCCATCGAGTCAGGTTCCTGGCCAGCTCCCAGACCACCACCACGAGGAGAAGCAGGGATAAAACCCGCACGTTCGGAATGATTAACAACATTCCCATGCCCCTCGCCAACAACCTCGCAACACAGACTATCAGAGGCTTTGGAATCAATGTGTTTCCCCTTAAAAGCATAACTTCTGTAACCAAAGTACCAAAATCAGGGATAGACACCTGTTCGGATACGACCTCCCGGTCCCATTCAATGTTGCAGTCAACCTGCATCTCCTAGACAGCAGCCTCCCCGTCGTCACCCGCGCTACCAATATGTGACTGGGAAATAACCCGCTCAGCAGCAACAAGACTCATCTCAAGATCAACAACTGATGGACTCCTTGCAAACAAAGCAGACCCCCAGCATAGCAATCGGCCGAAGTCGCAACTAAACAACCAAGTCCACCACTCGAAGTCTTACGCCTCTTCCTACGCAGACGAGGAGATGACGACCCACTCACCGGATCTAATGAAGAGGACAACCCCAAAAATGCTGGCAGAACAACCAACAAGTAAGCTAAGGCCACGTTCCCACATAAAAGGGGGAGGGGGAGGAAGGAAGAAGAAGGGTACGCATAACAAAAACAACCCGTACCTGAATCGACCTTCTCAAAACATGCCCGGACCCTCAAGTAAAAAAGAGCTTTCCCATCTTCATCCTTCTTTGGAGACAAAGTATCGGACCATGAGCCCTCATCTTCTTCAGATCCTCAGAAAAGTCTGAATTCCAACGGCCAGAGGTATAACGAACTGCAAAGCAAAGGACAAACACGAGATGGATAATATAAACGAAAACAAGCAACGAAAGCAAAAAAAAAGAGAGGGAATGAGAAGGAGGAAGAAGCTACCAGGATCACTATTCCAGGCCAAAAAGAGGACCATGTCCATATCAAACGACTGCGGGCCATTAACCCGCGCAAATTAATAGCCATCCTGCCAGCGATCCATTTTATCTGGAGGATCGGACACGATTTTCATACATCGTTTGGGCCTAGGCTTCATATAGAAAGTCCCAGAAGTCCCTCGGTTGGTCGCTATCGACGTCAATTCCTCAAAGAAACTAAGGGATACGTCAAAGCCGTCGTCAACCGCCATAATCAAAGCATCGACCATACTTTGGATAACCCCGGGGCAAAGCTGAGATATAGCCAACCTCCTCGCTTCACAATACTCGATCAGGAGGCTCAGAAAGGGAAGCAACAAATGGCACTCAGAGAACATACTCTCGTACAGGCAAACCCACCCATAAGGAGCGTCCCAAGGTCTTTCATCTCGGGTCGGCAGACGAAACTCAAGACCAGGAACACGTGCACAGTCTTGCAGAAGGGCATCCAAAGAGGCCTGCTTACAAGTAGATGGAGGAATCGGCCTGGGAACAACCTTCCTGCTAGACTCCACCCCGTCGCCCATCACCTCTCCTCCTTGTTCCTTTTTCTTCTTCCCCTTAGGAATCATCGCCGGGAAGCGACTACTAGAAGCGGTCGCACTGTGCCTCGAACGACTGCCCTAGGGATCTGTCGAATAATCGCCGCCACTCCTGCGACCTAGCATACCCGCTTTAACGCCCGAATCAGGCTCATCTCCTTCACCCTGGTTTTCACCAACAGGTGAATCCAAGTTCTCTCTCTCTGAAAGCGGAGGAAGAGAAGCATTGGTAAACGGTTGGCAAGCAAGAGGCTTCATCACCATCGGAGCACCCCAAAACGGATGAGGTATCCACCCGCTGCGCGAATTAAAGAATTTTTTATTTTCTCGAGCAAAACTAGACTAGACAGGACTTTCACCCGACGAATTGAAAGAGTCTGAGTCGCTACTACTATAGGAAAAATAATAAGTCGCCCCTGCTCGCATACTAACTAGAAAATTCAAAGACAAAATGACAAGATATGACGACTAGAAAGTAGGTACGAAGCAAAGGTTACAAGAAGGATCAATTACCAAAGAGATACACGGGAATCGGAAAGACGGAGACTCGAAACGAAGAATCTTTATGGAAACTCGAAAATCGCGCCTTCCGTGGCTCGCGTCCCTTCATTTCCACAAAAATACAACATAATCCAATGGCTCAGATGGCACCGATCGTAGCAAAGCGGCTGGCAAAATTTCCGCTTGACTTAAATGTTTGAAGAAATTCGCCGACTCCGACCAAACCACAGATCAACGAACTGGGGGGCTAATTGTTGGATATGGGTTTAGCACCCATCCATAAGCCCATTGGAAATCTTGCCACTTTGATAATTCATCTCGGCCCAAGAAGACAAGCCCGCTAAGAAGTCAACAGCCCAGCAGGAAGTCAGCCTCCACACGCTATAAATAGGACCCTTCGCTCTTCATTTTACACACATTGTAACTAGCAAAGGCTCCAAGCTATTCTTACAAAGCTCCGAGCTCAAGCAGCATTTAGGGAGCACGTCATTCGACGGACTCCCACCTTGTACCATCTTGTTCATTGTTCGGCTTCGGCCTTAAGATTAATAGAACAGTTGTCGACCTCACTTAAAGTTCATCTCTCACCTCGTAATTCGAACTTCTCTGATCGTAACCCGACTCTTTTGGACTAGATCGAAATTCCGTAACAACAAAAACTTGCTGGTCTTGAAGGTACTTCAAAAACTTCTGCAACTGCTATTCAAAGTTCAAATACCACCTCCAATGAAAGCTTCATTCTCACATGGTTTCGTCACTTCCAACCAGGCTAAGTCCTATTATTTTGCTTCACATGAGTTTCGCTTGCCTGATAATATATAATATTTTAGCTTTTCGGATGTAAGGTTTTACTCTTTATTTCTGCAGACTTTTGTAAATGACATTTCTGTTAGGAATTTACCACAAAAAAAAAAAGACATTTCTGTTAGGATGGAAAAAGAGAAATAAAAGTCTTAAAAAAATAATTTTGAGCCTCATACCTCGCGTAAAATTTTGTATTTTGTTTACCAACCACTAGAAAAATAACATTTCCACATATTATTTTTTTAAATATTTTAGACTTTTCGAAAGAATAACTAGACCTAATATCTAATTTGTTAATAGTATGTCTTTTTTCTTTTAATAATAGTAGCCTAGTAGGTCTTTAAAACAAAGAAAACAAACATTGCTATTTTTCAAGTGGACTCTTGTCCTCAGCTATAAAAGGAAACCATATATGTCAAAAATAATAAACCAAACTAATTAGATGTGATTTTTCATATGTCCCTGAATTCTAGGGAATTTTCGACCTAATATTTTATGTATAGGTATGCACATCTATACGTAGATCGATTGCTTATTTAGGTAATATTTTATCTTCTAGATTAGGGACCTTCATATATAACCCTTATATTAATAATAATCGGATGAATTTTGTTGTATTTAACTCTAATGTTCGTTATCCAAAAATACATAATCATAACCTCCAACATAATTAATTAGCCCTTAATCGACAGTAGGTAAGCAATCTCTAAATCACTATATTCATAGACAACAAATGAATATTTCAAACATTATAAATACCATTAATCTCCGTGCATGCATATTCATGTATGTTAAATAGCTGAAAGTAACAAACATATACAGATATCATATATAAATATCAACTATGGCTACAAAGACCTCAACCACACTTGCTTTATTCCTTGTGATCAGTCTTCTCTTCCTCAACCTTATTAACCCGGTTGTCACAGACAATACTTGTCCAAGAGATGCTCTCAAACTTTCTACATGCGCAAATGTTCTCAACCTCATCAACTTGAATCTTGGGGCACCTGCTATGAGACCATGTTGCTCTATTCTCTTAGGTCTAATTGATCTCGATGTTGCACTTTGCCTTTGCACTGCGCTTAAGCTCAGCATTCTCGGCATCAATATCAACACTCCTATTCACCTTAACTTGGCCCTCAACGCATGTGGAAGAACCCTTCCTGATGGTTTCCTTTGCCCAACATAGCTACAATATACTCATATTATCTGTGTATGTTCTTGTGTTGGTTTCGTCTAGCATCTAAATTCAAAGCTAGATTCATGTCTAAGCCATTTATGAATAATACTAATTAAGATGATGTGAAAATATATCATACGATTGAAACATTGATATGTACATAATACTGGGATATATTATTTCAAGGGAAATTGTGGTACAAGCAGTACCATAATCGTCTGAAACTTACTAACTAAACTTTCAACTAGCATTTAAAAAACAATAATCACATCGATACATCTTACTTAATAATGATTCTGAATGTATAGTAATTTAAATTTTATTCCAATTTCTGAAACACAAACTTTACTACTAATCACACAAAAGAATCGGCAAGTAAAAATTGTTTTTGGTTCTCAATCGACCGTAATGTTGGATATGGGTTTAGCATCCATCCATAAAGCCCATTGGAAATCTTATTAAATCAACAATATCATTTCGGCCCAAGAAGACAAGTCCGTTAAGGAGTCAACAGCCCAAGGAAGAGTCAGCATCCAAGCACTATAAATAGCACCCTTCACTCTTCATTTTAGGCAGATTGTAACTTGCGAGAGGCCGAGCTACTTCTATAAAGCTCCGACCTCAAGCATAGCTTAGTGAGCACGTCATTCGACGGACTCACACCTCGTACCATCCTGTTCATAGCTCGGCTCCGGCCTTAAGATCAATAAAGAATCATTTCGACCTCACTTTATATTTGTATTTCACCTCGTTGTTCGGACATATCAGATCGTAGCCCGTAATATTGACTAGGTCGAGTTTCCGTAATAAAAATTGGCGCCTTCTGAGGGGACCAATAAGACTTCTTTACGATATAAGATGAAGCCGAGATGACAGGACCTCCTTCAGCTACTGACAGCTCCGGAAAAATAGCAGGCCAACCGCTAAACCCAAAATCCACAAACCCAAACAAAGGAACAGACCTACCGCACGCACCGGTCAGTTCATCGAATCCAAACCCCCTCAATCCCCTGGAACTCTCGAAAACCACTGGACCCAGTACCGCATTAGCCCGCACGAAGATGTTAACAGTCAACAATCCAGTCAATCAAATCGGGAACACGAGCACGCCCGGAAACGACGAACCAGCAACGATCGACACACAAGTTCCCAACCAGGGCCGGCGATACGCCGTTTCTCTCATAAGAGCTTCGATGGTGCAAATTGACGAGCTAAGGCAACGCAACGTCGACCGCTTCAAACAACTCACAAATGCCCAAAACATATGCCACGAACAAATCGACAACCTCCGGGCGATAAAACAACAATCACCCCGAAATACGGGGGCATTCGTGGACACCTTCCCGCACACGGCCATCAGGCCAGGCGAACGACCAACCATACCCCTACTAACATCGGTGTACGAATCCGAAGCACGCGAAGGAGAACCATGCAGCGAAATCGAGCTTCTAAAGATGCAGCTGGACAGCATGACGTCGAGAGTACACAAAGCGACCAGCTCAGCCCCAAAGATCGATAGAGTCCTAAAAGAAACGCAGAACACGCCGTTCACAAACAAAATAACGGGAACGCCAGTCCGACATCAAGGAAAAATCAAATTACCCACCTACGATGGCAGCTCAGACCCACGAGAATACCTCACAGCTTTCAGCATCACGATGGGGCGAACTCAATTCCTCCCAGAAGAATGCGACGCCGGTTTTTGCCAGTTGTTCATACAAGAGGGAGCGTCCAGTGTGGATCTCTGGTCGATCAACCAAGAGAAAAAAGAATCTTTAAGGTCCTATATCGATAGGTTCAAGACCGTCGTTTCGAAAATCTCACTCGTCGACAGCGAAGGACTACCTGCATTACGGAGCGGACTCTGGTACGAGTCACAATTTCGCAGCGAGCTTGCCCTCAATAAACGACAAAGTCTTGAAGACGCCCTACATCGGGCCGCCATCTTCATTGAGATAGAAGAGGAAAAAGAACTACTAGCCAAAAAATTTGGGACAGGAAAACTAGCGAAAGAGAAGGAATCAACGCAAGAATACGTCGAACCACGACAACACTACAATCAGGAGTACAAAAACGCGAGGAAAGAAGGCAAGAAAGCGGCGACCTACCTCTCCGGCGACCACGACCCGCATGGAAACCCAAGGAGCCATACCAAAAGCAAAGCCTCGAACGCAGGGGACAAGGACATGCCCTTCTGTACATACCACCAAAGATCGGGACACGACACCGACGAATGTCGTCACCTGCAGAACCTCCTTCTCGGAGAATACCAAAGGGGAGACACGAACATAACAAACCGGAATGCGCAATTATTGCCAACTGAGAAACAAACGACGAACGACAATGAGCGAGTCCGGCTCATCAGAGGAAAGAACAAAAGATACGGGGGTGTACAACGAAGTGAACAAGGTAGTGCTGACACGGAGTCGCACAAACGAACTCAAGGCAGCAGCGAAGCAGGAAAACCTTCACCGAGAAGGCGCGTCAACATGATACTAGAAGGACTCACCAATCGCAACGACCCGGCAGACCTCGCAGAGACCTTAAATCAGAAGGAAAGCACGGAACCGGAGAGGAATCACCTCAGCAAGGTCAAAGAAGAAGACAAGATTTCCTTCACCGCCAAGGACAAGGAAGAAACATGCAAACTAAGCTGCGACTTGCTCGTTATCAGGCTCCAAATAAACAAACAAAGAATCGTTAGAGCCCTAATCGACACCGGAAGTTCGATTAACCTCATTTTAGGGAAATTTTGCAGGAAATTAAGCTCGAAAAGCACGTGGTAAGGAGGCCCAAAAGAACGCTCACTAGATTCAGCAGCGAGACAACAACGGTGATTGGAATGATCCTATTGACCGTACGTGCAGGAAAAATTACTCATGTCACCACTTTCCTCGTCAAAGACTGGCCAGCTACGTACGACGCAATACTCGGAACCCTGTGGATCCACGCAATGAAAGCGGTCGTCTCAACCTATCATCGGTGCATAAAATTCCTGACGCCGCAAGGAACCCACATAATCTGGGATGAGCAGAAGAAACCAAGAGCCGATCTCGCAGGCAGAAGCAACACACAACGCCCGACGCAGCCAGGCAACGAAAAGACCTCAGAGAAAGCAGCGATTCAGAATCCAAGCTCTTAGATAAGATCCTCCATCGTCTTTCCACATATATACATATATGAATCCCGCAAAAAAACTTTTGTAAATACTCAAAGAACTACGCTTTACTTGATCTCTCATTCGAGGGTACATAGACAGCCTTTAAATGGCCCAGTTACCTCTTTATTCTAAAAATTAAAAACACGTTCTCTATCGGAAACGTACTCGGATTGCCCAAAATATTGACATCGACATTCTGGCCAAATGTTCGATATAGTTAAAACGCGCCCCAAGGCGCAGTGGCATCATGCCACATTGTCAATTTCGATAACACCCAAGCCAGAGCCAGACCCGCAAAAGTCTTCAGGATAGATTGGCTAAGCCGAACCTCCTTCGCACAATCCAATTCTAAGACTTCACAGGATAACCGGGCACGTAATCGCACCTAAAACTTGACAAATGATAGGATAAGCCGCGCTCAAGCCCGCACCTACAAAACATTTGTACGTAAGGCGAAGATAATTCGTACTTAAAAATCATAAAGAAGGCAAGTCAAAGACTGAATTTTCCCTCGCCAGAATTCGAAAAAATTCGAACAAAACAGTCACATCAAAAAGAACAATAAAAAAGGGGGGAGAAGCAACACCTCGTAAAATTACACGGGACTATCATAAATCCCAAACGAAAGTACACTACACGGACTGTAAAAAAAACGGAGAATCAAAGTAATGCACGACAAGTTCAAAACCTTTTCCCCTCGCTATAAACAATAATCCAAAAGCCAAAATACAATGGCGAAACCAAAAGTACTTACAAAAGAAAACGTACAAAGACAAAAAGCAAAAAACTAAATCATTTGGAAATTTCCAAAGCTCGCAAACCAGCAGCTACTTCGGGAGTAATAAGCACGGTGTTCGACCCATAGGGAAAGTCGACCAGCGCTTCAGAGTATACATCCTCATACCCAGGATCGCCGAGAGGAGTTTCCTTTTTAAGCTCTGGAACCGGCAGAGTGAGCAGCTCGGCCCGCAGCTGGGCGTCATGTTCCTTAAGTCGCTCAAAACAAACAGAAGGAACTTCAAACCCCTCCTCTGCAAGAATCTGAAAGGCACCCATCACGGCGGCAGTTTGATGTATCTCCAGCAGCTTACTCGTCGCCAGGGCATCATCTTTCTTCTCAACCCTGATCTTGTAAAGAAGTTCAGCAGCTTTTTCATACATCCTTCGCCTCTCGAGAAGAACAGCTTCATCACACGAAGAACGCAACAGGTCACGCTCCAACTTAAGAGACTCGACCTCGGCCCTTAAGGAGTCAACCAAACTACCATTCCTATCCTCGGATTCCCTTTTCTCCTTTTCAAGATTAAGGACCCGAGCCTTGAGCTCGACATTAGCGATATCAGCTTCAGCAAGCTTCTTCTGAACACCTTCGGGCCCACTCAAGGACCGCCACAAACTCGCAACCTTCTTCTTAAGATCTTCCCCTTGGCCTTGAACGCCTCAAGCTCCGCAGCGAAAGAATCGTTGAGATGATTAAACTTAGCAAAGGCCTGACAAAACTAAGAAGAGCACATCAGCATAAGCAGAATCACCCTCGCGTATCGCTAAAAAGGAAAAGACTAGAAGGAAACACTTACCATCGCAAAATGAAAGTTCATATCCTGCTGGGTCTTGGTGTAGAAAAACCGATCGACATGAACCAAGTTAGGACGGGGCTTCAGTGATAAATGACGAAAGAGATTCATACAAGAAACTCTGTCACGAACGATCAAATCAGGACCATTGTGACGAAAATCGAACGAACCATTTAAAGCTTTGGAGCCCGCTAATACCTTCGAGTTGTCAGTCACAAACGGACCGTCCCCAGTCAACAACCCCATTGCCCTGCCTTTCCGGCACGGGAAAGAGCCATCCGATCAACATAATCTCCTAAGCGGTCCAATTCCACAGCAGACACCTCATCGGTTTCCGATCTACTCCTTTTTCCGCTCAGACGGGCATCACCCCTATCAAAACCAGGGTCGTTACTCTCCTCCTCGAAAGGACTGGTATCATCAAGAGCCAACCGCCCGCTAACATCACTCCCACCTGAAAAAGACGACCCCTCTTCAATCTCAACGGGATCCCTATCGTCAAGAGATAACCCCCTCATAGTATCAATGTCACCCCTTATATCGAGTGACAGCTCTCCTTCGGTACCTGCGTTACCTCCTCCAGCAAGAGATGATTCTTTCTCAATAACAGCTCCGCATCCGTCAACGCCGCCGCCACTGTCATTATGATCAGTTTCATCGGCCTGACCGCCAAGCTCGATGATACTAGTAACTTGACCTTCAGTACGGGCCATCTCACCATCCCAAGACTGGTTCGGAAAAACCGACGACCCCTTTTCCGTTTGAACAACCGGCTGGGTGCTACCATCATTTTTAATCGGCTTTTGGACCAGAGGAGTGTCCATAACAGCAGTGAGAACCCTCTGGATATAATCCGGCAACGAGGCGTCCCTCCAACTCATCTTCGAAATAGAATCCAAGCGAAAGGAAGGAAAAGACGGGGTAAAAGAAAGATCCTAAACGAAGCCTCGAGAAAACTACACTCCCCAAGCAAAGAAGAAGATAATCGAAGAAAGACGATAACTCAGAAAAACGGATGCAAACCCAGAGACGCAATCACCGAGAGAAGACAGAAGTCGAAAGGGCCTCTCCTTCGCGCAAAAGATCACGCCTTTCAAAGTTACGCCTTTTCGCTTTCCCGAAAAGCAAAGCAAAACCCGACGACACGAATGAGAAAGACCGAAGTAAGATTGACCTAATAAGCTTTCCGCCTGACTTAAAATACTCAAAGAAATTCGTCGAGCTCAGCTTCGCAACCTGACGAACTGGGGGGGGACTAATTGTTGGATATGGATTTAGCACCCATCCATAAGCCCATTGAAAATCTTATTAAATCCACAATATCATTTCGGCCCAAGAAGACAAGTCCGTTAAGGAGTCAACAGCCCAAGGAAGATTCAGCATCCAAGCACTATAAATAGGACCCTTCACTATTCATTTTAGGCAGATTGTAACTTGCGAGAGGCCGAGCTACTTCTATAAAGCTCCGACCTCAAGCATAGCTTAGTGAGCACGTCATTCGACGGACTCACACCTCGTACCATCCTGTTCATAGCTCGGCTCCGGCCTTAAGATCAATAAAGAATCATTTCGACCTCACTTTATATTTGTATTTCACCTCGTTGTTCGGACATATCAGATCGTAGCCCGTAATATTGACTAGGTCGAGTTTCCGTAATAAAAATTGGCGCCTTCTGAGGGGACCAATAAGACTTCTTTACGATATAAGATGAAGCCGAGATGACAGGACCTCCTTCAGCTACTGACAGCTCCGGAAAAATAGCAGGCCAACCGCTAAACCCAAAATCCACAAACCCAAACAAAGGAACAGACCTACCGCACGCACCGGTCAGTTCATCGAATCCGAACCCCCTCAATCCCCTGGAACTCTCGAAAACCACTGGACCCAGTACCGCATTAGCCCGCACGAAGATGTTAACAGTCAACAATCCAGTCAATCAAATCGGGAACACGAGCACGCCCGAAAACGACGAACCAGCAACGATCGACACACAAGTTCCCAACCAGGGCCGGCGATACGCCGTTTCTCTCATAAGAGCTTCGATGGTGCAAATTGACGAGCTAAGGCAACGCAACGTCGACCGCTTCAAACAACTCACAAATGCCCAAAACATATGCCACGAACAAATCGACAACCTCCGGGCGATAAAACAACAATCACCCCGAAATACGGGGGCATTCGTGGACACCTTCCCGCACACGGCCATCAGGCCAGGCGAACGACCAACCATACCCCTACTAACATCGGTGTACGAATCCGAAGCACGCGAAGGAGAACCATGCAGCGAAATCGAGCTTCTAAAGATGCAGCTGGACAGCATGACGTCGAGAGTACACAAAGCGACCAGCTCAGCCCCAAAGATCGATAGAGTCCTAAAAGAAACGCAGAACACGCCGTTCACAAACAAAATAACGGGAACGCCAGTCCGACATCAAGGAAAAATCAAATTACCCACCTACGATGGCAGCTCAGACCCATGAGAATACCTCACAGCTTTCAGCATCACGATGGGGCGAACTCAATTCCTCCCAGAAGAATGCGACGCCGGTTTTTGCCAGTTGTTCATACAAGAGGGAGCGTCCAGTGTGGATCTCTGGTCGATCAACCAAGAGAAAAAAGAATCTTTAAGGTCCTATATCGATAGGTTCAAGACCGTCGTTTCGAAAATCTCACTCGTCGACAGCGAAGGACTACCTGCATTACGGAGCGGACTCTGGTACGAGTCACCATTTCGCAGCGAGCTTGCCCTCAATAAACGACAAAGTCTTGAAGACGCCCTACATCGGGCCGCCATCTTCATTGAGAAAGAAGAGGAAAAAGAACTACTAGCCAAAAAATTTGGGACAGGAAAACTAGCGAAAGAGAAGGAATCAACGCAAGAATACGTCGAACCACGACAACACTACAATCAGGAGTACAAAAACGCGAGGAAAGAAGGCAAGAAAGCGGCGACCTACCTCTCCGGCGACCACGACCCGCATGGAAACCCAAGGAGCCATACCAAAAGCAAAGCCTCGAACGCAGGGGACAAGGACATGCCCTTCTGTACATACCACCAAAGATCGGGACACGACACCGACGAATGTCGTCACCTGCAGAACCTCCTTCTCGGAGAATACCAAAGGGGAGACACGAACATAACAAACCGGAATGCGCAATTATTGCCAACTGAGAAACAAACGACGAACGACAATGAGCGAGTCCGGCTCATCAGAGGAAAGAACAAAAGATACGGGGGTGTACAACGAAGTGAACAAGGTAGTGCTGACACGGAGTCGCACAAACGAACTCAAGGCAGCAGCGAAGCAGGAAAACCTTCACCGAGAAGGCGCGTCAACATGATACTAGAAGGACTCACCAATCGCAACGACCCGGCAGACCTCGCAGAGACCTTAAATCAGAAGGAAAGCACGGAACCGGAGAGGAATCACCTCAGCAAGGTCAAAGAAGAAGACAAGATTTCCTTCACCGCCAAGGACAAGGAAGAAACATGCAAACTAAGCTGCGACTTGCTCGTTATCAGGCTCCAAATAAACAAACAAAGAATCGTTAGAGCCCTAATCGACACCGGAAGTTCGATTAACCTCATTTTAGGGAAATTTTGCAGGAAATTAAGCTCGAAAAGCACGTGGTAAGGAGGCCCAAAAGAACGCTCACTAGATTCAGCAGCGAGACAACAACGGTGATTGGAATGATCCTATTGACCGTACGTGCAGGAAAAATTACTCATGTCACCACTTTCCTCGTCAAAGACTGGCCAGCTACGTACGACGCAATACTCGGAACCCCGTGGATCCACGCAATGAAAGCGGTCGTCTCAACCTATCATCGGTGCATAAAATTCCTGACGCCGCAAGGAACCCACATAATCTGGGATGAGCAGAAGAAACCAAGAGCCGATCTCGCAGGCAGAAGCAACACACAACGCCCGACGCAGCCAGGCAACGAAAAGACCTCAGAGAAAGCAGCGATTCAGAATCCAAGCTCTTAGATAAGATCCTCCATCGTCTTTCCACATATATACATATATGAATCCCGCAAAAAAACTTTTGTAAATACTCAAAGAACTACGCTTTACTTGATCTCTCATTCGAGGGTACATAGACAGCCTTTAAATGGCCCAGTTACCTCTTTATTCTAAAAATTAAAAACACGTTCTCTATCGGAAACGTACTCGGATTGCCCAAAATATTGACATCGACATTCTGGCCAAATGTTCGATATAGTTAAAACGCGCCCCAAGGCGCAGTGGCATCATGCCACATTGTCAATTTCGATAACACCCAAGCCAGAGCCAGACCCGCAAAAGTCTTCAGGATAGATTGGCTAAGCCGAACCTCCTTCGCACAATCCAATTCTAAGACTTCACAGGATAACCGGGCACGTAATCGCACCTAAAACTTGACAAATGATAGGATAAGCCGCGCTCAAGCCCGCACCTACAAAACATTTGTACGTAAGGCGAAGATAATTCGTACTTAAAAATCATAAAGAAGGCAAGTCAAAGACTGAATTTTCCCTCGCCAGAATTCGAAAAAATTCGAACAAAACAGTCACATCAAAAAGAACAATAAAAAAGGGGGGAGAAGCAACACCTCGTAAAATTACACGGGACTATCATAAATCCCAAACGAAAGTACACTACACGGACTGTAAAAAAAACGGAGAATCAAAGTAATGCACGACAAGTTCAAAACCTTTTCCCCTCGCTATAAACAATAATCCAAAAGCCAAAATACAATGGCGAAACCAAAAGTACTTACAAAAGAAAACGTACAAAGACAAAAAGCAAAAAACTAAATCATTTGGAAATTCCCAAAGCTCGCAAACCAGCAGCTACTTCGGGAGTAATAAGCACGGTGTTCGACCCATAGGGAAAGTCGACCAGCGCTTCAGAGTATACATCCTCATACCCAGGATCGCCGAGAGGAGTTTCCTTTTTAAGCTCTGGAACCGGCAGAGTGAGCAGCTCGGCCCGCAGCTGGGCGTCATGTTCCTTAAGTCGCTCAAAACAAACAGAAGGAACTTCAAACCCCTCCTCTGCAAGAATCTGAAAGGCACCCATCACGGCGGCAGTTTGATGTATCTCCAGCAGCTTTTCTCCTTTTCAAGATTAAGGACCCGAGCCTTGAGCTCGACATTAGCGATATCAGCTTCAGCAAGCTTCTTCTGAACACCTTCGGGCCCACTCAAGGACCGCCACAAACTCGCAACCTTCTTCTTAAGATCTTCCCCTTGGCCTTGAACGCCTCAAGCTCCGCAGCGAAAGAATCGTTGAGATGATTAAACTTAGCAAAGGCCTGACAAAACTAAGAAGAGCACATCAGCATAAGCAGAATCACCCTCGCGTATCGCTAAAAAGGAAAAGACTAGAAGGAAACACTTACCATCGCAAAATGAAAGTTCATATCCTGCTGGGTCTTGGTGTAGAAAAACCGATCGACAGGAACCAAGTTAGGACGGGGCTTCAGTGATAAATGACGAAAGAGATTCATACAAGAAACTCTGTCACGAACGATCAAATCAGGACCATTGTGACGAAAATCGAACGAACCATTTAAAGCTTTGGAGCCCGCTAATACCTTCGAGTTGTCAGTCACAAACGGACCGTCCCCAGTCAACAACCCCATTGCCCTGCCTTTCCGGCACGGGAAAGAGCCATCCGATCAACATAATCTCCTAAGCGGTCCAATTCCACAGCAGACACCTCATCGGTTTCCGATCTACTCCTTTTTCCACTCAGACGGGCATCACCCCTATCAAAACCAGGGTCGTTACTCTCCTCCTCGAAAGGACTGGTATCATCAAGAGCCAACCGCCCGCTAACATCACTCCCACCTGAAAAAGACGACCCCTCTTCAATCTCAACGGGATCCCTATCGTCAAGAGATAACCCCCTCATAGTATCAATGTCACCCCTTATATCGAGTGACAGCTCTCCTTCGGTACCTGCGTTACCTCCTCCAGCAAGAGATGATTCTTTCTCAATAACAGCTCCGCATCCGTCAACGCCGCCGCCACCGTCATTATGATCAGTTTCATCGGCCTGACCGCCAAGCTCGATGATACTAGTAACTTGACCTTCAGTACGGGCCATCTCACCATCCCAAGACAGGTTCGGAAAAACCGACGACCCCTTTTCCGTTTGAACAACCGGCTGGGTGCTACCATCATTTTTAATCGGCTTTTGGACCAGAGGAGTGTCCATAACAGCAGTGAGAACCCTCTGGATATAATCCGGCAACGAGGCGTCCCTCCAACTCATCTTCGAAATAGAATCCAAGCGAAAGGAAGGAAAAGACGGGGTAAAAGAAAGATCCTAAACGAAGCCTCGAGAAAACTACACTCCCCAAGCAAAGAAGAAGATAATCGAAGAAAGACGATAACTCAGAAAAACGGATGCAAACCCAGAGACGCAATCACCGAGAGAAGACAGAAGTCGAAAGGGCCTCTCCTTCACGCAAAAGATCACGCCTTTCAAAGTTACGCCTTTTCGCTTTCCCGAAAAGCAAAGCAAAACCCGACGACACGAATGAGAAAGACCGAAGTAAGATTGACCTAATAAGCTTTCCGCCTGACTTAAAATACTCAAAGAAATTCGTCGAGCTCAGCTTCGCAACCTGACGAACTGGGGGGGGACTAATTGTTGGATATGGATTTAGCACCCATCCATAAGCCCATTGAAAATCTTATTAAATCCACAATATCATTTCGGCCCAAGAAGACAAGTCCGTTAAGGAGTCAACAGCCCAAGGAAGATTCAGCATCCAAGCACTATAAATAGGACCCTTCACTATTCATTTTAGGCAGATTGTAACTTGCGAGAGGCCGAGCTACTTCTATAAAGCTCCGACCTCAAGCATAGCTTAGTGAGCACGTCATTCGACGGACTCACACCTCGTACCATCCTGTTCATAGCTCGGCTCCGGCCTTAAGATCAATAAAGAATCATTTCCACCTCACTTTATATTTGTATTTCACCCCGTTGTTCGGACATATCAGATCGTAGCCCGTAATATTGACTAGGTCGAGTTTCCGTAACAACACGTAAATTAGCAAAGGATTGAAAGTCAATCAACTCTATTTAAGGACATCTCCCAATAACTTGCAAATAGAGTTGGTTATTTAATTGTTAAAAATGAGAGATTTATTAACAACATCAGCCAAATCACTGCATTTTTTGAGTTATAGTTGGTATCAAGGTTTACCTGAATAGATTAGCTAGCTAAGTTATGGCTTTAGTCACTGCATTTTTGAACTGGAAGCCCCGAAATACAGTGGTGTCGATCACTCGGGGAATCTGAAAAGTGTCATAATAAGAGATGGACGTTTTCAATATTTTTAGATGGCTTCACAATCGACTACAGAATGAGGAGCTCAGTAACATCTAGGGTTGGGCATTTTACTCGAAACCCGAATCCGAACCCGACCTGAAAAATCAGATCCCGATCCGAACCCATTTTTAAAAAAAATACCCGAATAGAGCTTAAGTCAAAGTATTTCGGGTATCGAGTAATATCCGAACCCGAATCGAACCCGAATCGAACCCGAACAGGTTCCTGAAGTAACTCATAGTTTAATATAATTTCGATTAGTTCTGATACTTTAGAGTATTTTTGGGTAGTTTGGGTAGTTTTGTTTTAATATTTTGGGTAATACATATATTTTGAGTAATTTTGAATACTTTTAGGTAATTTGAATATGTATTTTTACACGATTTTTGGGTAATTCAAATATTTTGAGTAATTTTCTGAGTTTTCAGAAATTTTATGGTATTTCGGGTACCTGAATCCGATCCGAACCCGATATGTACCGAACCGAACCCGACCCGATATTTAGAAATACACGAACAGGTTCCCTAGCCCTAAACCTGAAAACCTGAAAACTCAAAAAATCCGACCAAGAACCCGAATGGGTATCCGAACACGTCCATGCCTAGTAACATCTTGTTATCCTTATCATTAGGATTTTGATGTTCTTTTGTCTCCTATTTTCTCTATGATTATGGTACTACGGCTTCTATGCTCTGTTTTTTTTTTTTGTGTTTTGGTATTTGATATCAACAATTCACTTGTAGAAAAAAAATGTCAAATATTTTTTTTTTGTTCAAGAAACATCTATCCAATTTTTGTTGGTTTAGCTGTAAAAGGTAACATTTAAAAAGTCTGATGATATCATAAATTACAGAATTACAAAATCAAGGGTCACAATTTTGGTTTTTAACAATTTTTTTTAGTGAAATAAAAATATGATCCAACCAAGCTACCAGTAACCTAGGAGGCCTCCCCTCACACTCTTAAACTGAACAATAAATTATGACACCCTTTTACTTAATTGCTGATGAAAATATTATCTTGTAGTACATCTAATATTTTATTAGCATGGCTTACAATGGACTAATATCGTAGCTCTTATCAATTTCAGTAGGCCTGCGGTTCAGTTCAGATTCGGTTATGAGTTCAGAACCGATTGACAGGTTTACAAAAAATATTCATTTACCAGTTTGGTTTTAGACAATAATTTAGCCAAATCATATCAATTAAATCATATCGCGTTATACCAAATCAAGCAAAAAATTTAGCCAAATCATGTCGTGTAAGTACATATAGTTTTTTATATTCCCAATGAACCATATTTTGTATTTATATAAATTATGGTTTCAGTGAAGACAACTTTCAATATATTCATATTGATGTAAAATCAATAGTTTAAATTTCGTATGTGTGATTTGTTTCGACGCGTCAAATTAAAGGAAGAATTGTGGTTAAAAAGTCTGAGTATATCTATCTATCAGAAGCTTCAAAGGAAGAAGTGTGGTTAAAAGGTCTGAGTGTTGAATTTGGACATTCACAAAAGAATGTTGAGATCTTCTGTGACACTCAAAGTGCTTTGACACTGGCTAAAAACAAATGTGTTTTACGAACGAACCAAGCACATTGCAGTAAAGTACCATCACATAAGAGACCGGACTGAAGCTGGAAGGGTCAAGGTTACGAAAGTTCTATCCTTCAGATTTTTCCACTAAAGTCTTGCCAATATGTAAGTTCAAGAAGCTCTTGAGCTTACTTGGCGTCTCTCAGGGATAAGTAGAGAGGGAAATCGAGGATCGATGCTTGAGGAAGGAACGAGACATCGAAGATCAATCAAGAAGGAGTTTGTTGAAGATTGGTTGTATCTTGGGCTTGAAGAAAGGTTTGTATTCAGGCGGGTTAGCTGATAACCGTGTTTGAATAGGAATATTCTCATAGGAATATTTCCTTTCCTTTAGAATCGCATATGTAAAGATTACATAAAGATATGAAATCTTGTAACTATATAAGGATTACTTTGTGAATAGAATTCTCTACGGAGTTTCATAAACTTTCATGGTATCAGAGCTTTAACCTAATTTCTCGGTTACTAGACTCGATCCTAATCTCCGCACTTTTCTTCTTCTTCTTCTCTTCTTTTCTTTTTCTCGTTCTCGTTCTTCCCTTCATTCTCTCCTTCTCTCGGTTGTGTGCGAAACTATGGTTAATCCAGCTATCAACGCCACAAACCCTAATGAAAAGCCGTTCGGAATCACTCAAATCCGGGCTTATATCCCTATTCAGCTCGATCTGAATAAGATGAATTACGACGTCTAGCGTGAACTCTTTGAAACTCACTGCCTCACCTTCGGCGTCTATGACCATCTCGATGGTACCTCTGAACCTGCATCACCCGATGACAAGGTTTGGAAAGAGCATGATGGCTTAGTCAAGATGTGGATCTACAGAACTGTGACGGAACAAGTTCTGGACACAATCCTCAAGGCCAAATCTACCGCTCATCAGATTTGGCAGTCGCTAGAGAATCTCTTCAGAGACAACAAAGAAGCGCGAGCACTTCAATATGAAAACGAGATCCGTACACTCGTGATTGGCGATCTCAGTATTCATGAATACTGTCAAAAACTCAAGACTTTATCTGACCTGCTTGCTAATGTGGATTCACCCATCACTGAACGATCGCTCGTGATGCACATGTTGAACGGTCTGTATGACAAATATGATAGCATCATCAATGTCATACAACATCAGGTCCCGTTCCCGTCGTTCACTAAAGCACGATCTATGCTCAACATGGAAGAACATAGGCTTGCAAAAAACTCCAAAATTGCACCTCAACCACCTGCTGACTTGTCCTCCTCCACAGTTCTATATACGAACTCGGACCAACAACAACAGCGTCAACAGAACAACGGCTATGGTGGACGCAACAACAATCGCAACGGCAGGGGACGTGGTCGGAACAACAGAGGTCGAGGTCGCAATAATCTATGGCAGCAACCATACGGTCACCCACCGTGGGGATACAATCCGATGCCTTGGGGGTTCTCGCAGCCGTACGGCCCACCTCCATCGTATACTCAGAATCCGGCGCCGTGCTACTCCCCACCACAGTCAATACTGCAACCGCCACAATCTTCCTCGGGCATTCTCGGATCCTTCCCGCATCGCTCAGCAAGTGAGGTCAATTACGTGCACTCCACTCCATCCGCTCCATCTGATTACGGTTCTATCAATCAGATACCGACGAACCTGTCTCATGCCTTCAGCACTATGAGCGTCCAGGACCCGGCGGATCAGACATGGTTCATGGACACTGGAGCGACGAATCACATCACAAACCAGCCAGGTACGCTATGTTCTACTCTTAATACGAGCATTATACCTCTTGTAACTGTAGGTAACGGATCCTCAGCAACAGTCACACACACTGGCCACACCATTATACCATCCCCATCCCGACCCCTTAACCTCAATAATGTCCTCGTGTGCCCTTCGATCATCAAAAACCTTGTATCCGTCCGACTTTTTACAACTGACAATTCATGCTCAATAGAATTTGACCTGTCTGGTTTTTGTGTTAAGGATCTTCGCACAAGGACTCTACTGCTCCGAGATAACAGCCAAGGACCGTTGTACTCTGTCACACCATCACCTTCACCTCCATCTGCGATCGCGGTTACTTCAGCTTCTTCAACTCTCTGGCATCGGCATCTGGGTCACCCACACAATGCAACTCTTAGTTATCTTGCTTCATCTGGTTTTATTTCATGTAATAAGACCGACATGACGACATTGTGTCATGCGTGTCAATTGGGAAAGCACATTCGGCTTCCTTTTCATCAATCAAACTCTATTACTTTGAAACCGTTTGACCTTATCCATTCGGATTTATGGACATCTCCAGTTGCTAGCATCAGTGGCAATCGTTATTACTTGGTCTTATTGGACGATTACAGTCATTATGGATGGGTTTATCCCTTGAAACGAAAAAGCGAAGCATACGCCTGCTACTTACACTTCTCAGCGTGGGTTAAAACCCAATTTGGATGTGTCATCAAGTCGTTTCAATGCGACAATGGAAGGGAATACGATAACAAACACTTCCGCAGTCTGTTCAGTGGCGTGGGAACCACCTTTCGTTTCTCCTGCCCATATACCTCCCAACAAAATGGGAAAGCTGAACGTTTCATTCACACCATCAACAACCTTGCATGCACACTTCTCATTCAAGCTCACATGCCAGTCGGTTATTGGGTAGAAGCGCTTAAGACCGCCATCCACCTTCTCAATATCCTACCATCCACAGCGATCAACAATGAGATACCATTTACTCGACTACACCAAAAGCAAGTATCCTATAGTCATCACCGTGTGTTTGGCTCCTTGTGTTACCCAAACCTTCTCCGTGTAACACCTCACAAGCTGGCTCCATGTTCTACTCCGTGCGTATTTCTGGGTTATCCCACCGATCACCGCGGCTACAGATGTCTTGACCGATCGACCAACCGGATCATCCTATCTCGTCACGTTGTTTTTTATGAGCACAACTTCCCTTTCAAGTCTCATGATACATTTTCCCAACAACAGCTACCTCTCGAACTGCCGGCTGTTGATCCCATTATACGATCTACCTTCCACACACCAACACAACCACATCCATCTCCACCACCTCAACCTCCATCACCAGCACCTCTTCCTCCTTTGTCTCCCTCTCCTCCTCGGCCTGCACCTCCCCCACCACCACCACCACCGGCGAGACCCATGCACACAAGAAGCAAATCGGGTATCACCAAATCGGTAAACCGCCTTTGCCTTCACACCTCCACAGTCTCGCCATTACCTCTATCCCATATCCAAGCCGCTGAGGATCCAAACTGGAACGGTGCTCTCAATGAGGAATATAATGCTCATATTAAAAGTGGAACGTGGTCGTTAGTACCATGGCCGAATCTGTTAATGTGGTTCGTTGTCTTTGGTTGTTCAGACACAAATTTGATGCACAGGGGAAATTAGCTCGCTATAAAGCTCGCCTGGTGGCAAACGGCAAATCACAGCAAGTCGGAGTCGATTGTGATGATACGTTCAGTCCGGTAGTCAAACCCGCAACTATACGCACCGTCCTCGCAGTCGCTAAGAGAAAAAGAATAATATCTCTTAGAAAAACCAAACCAGTTTTGGAGATGAATTTTGTATTAGTTATAGCATTAATCTTAGAATTAATTACAAAACTGAAGATATGATTTATTTTCTTGACCAAGACTAATTCTCTAAGGAGTTATTACTTTTGACCAAGAATAATTTTTTAAAAGAATTATTTACTTTTGTAGAGATTAATTACACAAATAAAAATTTGTTACAAAATAGGTTATTGGACCAATGTCCATCTACCCGAACCGTCTTTAAACCTGAACCAAAGCCCGAGCTATCTTGTCTCGGCTTGGTGCATGCACATGGTTTACTATAGGTTAACTCTTCTATACAATTGTCCTAAGGTGTTTAACCTTGTTAGGACTTCTTCACAATATATGTTATGCCCATTTTGTTTCTCTCTAGAAAAAACATATGACAAACATTTCTCATTCAAATAAACTCTAATCTTAAACACATGAATACACATGTCTTAAAATTAAGTTCCAACAATTCTTCACATGAATATAAATGATTCTAAAGAAATGAAGACTCGAAAAAGACTTTTTAGAGTACAAACAAAAATTACACTGCATATGAGTTGGAAGCATATTGTATCGCTGAACCAATCATTATTAATAGCTATCAGATTTACTCGACTAGAAGGTGAACATGGTTTCTTGAACTTTCCAGACATTGATGTAAACCGAAACAGTAGCTATAACACAATTTCATTCTCTCACAAAAGTAGGTTCTCTGTTGTGTTCAGTTTTGGCCTTGAACGTGCATGGTTAATCATGAATGAATTTGGAGAATATAGCCTCAAATCCTTTCTCCTAGAAATGATCCCATTTCAGGCTCACAAGGTGATTTGCCATAAGCTTTGTTTCAAGGATTATCATGCACTACTCCACCTATATCTCAAACTAGGGTAGAGACCACAATCTCACAATGCTTTTTAGATATTTTGTTTGACTTAGTTTTCCTCTTGAACCTATTTCATGGGATCTCTAGTTATTTAGGTAGGGTTACCATCAAAGATCCTCTTAATTCATATAATTTAAACTCATTACTCTTGATGATTTTGTAATTTGATCTCTTGACACACCTTAAATGGATCCTAGAATGTCATACAATTGAATATAATTTATTGAGATTACTCTATTTGAGATCAATTGTCTAATAGTTTTATCTAATCTTCTGCAAAGAACAGACTAACCATTATTCACTAAACTCAGTATCCGAACTATAGTCGATTGACTATCATTGTGTACACGTAATACTCACACTAGTTTTTCCCACATAAATATCTTCCAAAAATTATTCCTGAAGCCACTTTGCTTCCTATGCAGCTCATATTCCATGGTCGATATGGCCAACATAGATTGTTTGGAAGATTCCAAGACATTAGATGCCACATTAAGCGTAAAGACATATTCACGCATGAATTTTGAGTTTTTGGAGTCATAATTCCATTTGGTATCACTGTATCCTTCCAATTGTGTGTTCTTACTATACTGCGGCTCATAACTTTTAGTATAAAGTAAGTAGTTCAATATGACTAATCAATGTTTATGACTTGGATTACTTGTGTGGCGACTAATTACTTTAACTGAATGTCGTAGCTCAGGTCTAGTGCAATTCATTACGTACATTAGAATTCCAATTACACGAGTATACTTCAGTTGTGACACCGCTTCACCTACAATTATGAGTCAGGTCTACAATACTTTTTGCATTCCTACTTGAGTAGAATTCGAATCTCTCAAGTATCTTTTCCGCTTAATGAGTTTGAGACAAGATCATTTCTTCAATATTTCGAGTGATCATAATCCCTAGAATGACATACGCTAGTCTCATGTGCTTCATATAAAATTTGCTACTCAGCAAATTCTTAGTTTGTATGATTATGCCTCTATTATTTTCAATAATTGGCATGCACAAACATAGCGAAACGTATCCTTGTAGAATAATTGGATGTATATGTAATTATCATATTCATTAATTCTGAAACCATTAATGTTGTATATGTAATTATCAGATTCATTAATGCTGAAACCATTAGACAGTGTTAAATTTTTCATGCCATTATTTTGAGCTTACTTAAGTCCATAACAATTCAAAAGTCTCCAGATTTTTTGTTCTTTTCTTGGAACAACAAACCTTTTGGGTTGTTTCATATAAAACTCCTCTTCTAAAGGAATTTTTATCATCTATCTGATGAAAATTTAGGTCTCGTAATGCTGCAATACCTATCAGGATTCTGATTGAAGATATTTTCGTTACCGGAGAATAAGTGTCAAAGAAATACATACCTTCTTTTTGTCAGAATCATTGCATCACAAGCCTATACTTTCACTTATCAGTTGAGCCATAAGTTTTCAACCCTATTTTGAAAACCCATTTACACCCTTAAGGCTTTAAGTCCTTGTGATAAACCGACTTATCTTCCATGTATGATTTTTTTTTTTTCATAATGGAGTTGATTTCACTAATGACGGCTTCCTTCCATGAAGGTGCGTCTGGTGTAAACATGACCTTAGTAAAATTTCTAGGTTCATTATGAAGAAGAAATACCATTAAGAAATCTTCACCATAAGATTTTTCCTTACGAGCTCCTTTACCACGTCAAGGTTCATCTAGATTTTTCTACATTATCTACTAATGTGCCAAAAGTGAATGTCTTTCTATCTTCACAAATGTTCAATGAAAAATGCATTCCTTGGATTTATTATAGAATTTACATAGATATCCGATATATCTGATTTGTAAACCAGAACTCGCTAAACACTTATTTAGTGTGCATATCCGATGAAAATATAAGGTATCATTTTTTGTCATATTGTGAAGTTTTCGGAGGTGGCTCTTCTACTTTTTCCAGACATCCCCGTATTTTGAGGTTTTTGTACAAATGTATTTCACTTCCTCAAGTTCATATAGCATTTTTGCTATTGACTTTATGCGGTAAGCAATGCTTTCTCCCACATTTCTTGAAATAACTCAGAATCATGCATCTTTGCATTAATCATATCTCATCAAGAGTTCAACAATTTTGTTTTGCAACTCTAAGAGATTCAAGTAAGCAAGGAGCAGTTATCGACGAATAAGGCAATGTTCTCTAATGAGCATATTTAATTCTCATCAAACTCACATTCTTTGTCACGTATAGTTATTTTTATAGTTTTCTCAAGTTGATTTTTAATTACCATCTTGTATGCTTTGAACTTTTTCAGCCATGCTTAGCAAGTATACATATCTATCAAATAGAAATAAATATCATTGGTGGTAGTAGTATAATGCCACTATTGCATTCGATTTCTCAACCACATTCACTTTGAAACTTTACTACATGTGTTTGTTTCAATCTGATTTTTCTGAGATTTTGCATTTAACTCTGCATAGTAATTTTCTACGACATTCATTAGCATTGATATAATGTGTCAGCTTTTTTGACTCATCATGTCATACTTTGTGACATTTCCCACTGAACTTCTTTCAAGAATTTTTCTTTATGAAGCTAGTGGAGGCTTGTATGGAAACCTTTTGTTTCTCTTTATGCTTGTGTCTAACCACTTTTACATATTGTTCAAAATATAAACACTATATGGTTTGCGGTTTTGTAGAATTAACTCGTTGCTTGACAATCAAGTCTTTAAGCTTCTCAGCCTTTCATTAATGCCATGAATATTTTTTTTTAAAATTTTCCAATTTATTGGAGATTTCTTAAAAGAACAATCGACCTGGTATGAGAAAGAAATTGACATCTCTTTAGCCATTATCTCATGCATCATCGTTCACCGCTTTTTGACTTTTTCCATCATGGACTTAAAGTCCACCAATTTAAAATCCAAAATTTCGTCACTACGAATGTCTGTTCTTAGACTTGTACATCATATTATGGAAAATTAAAACTCCTTAGAAGTATTCAAGTCGTGATTGACTTATACAACGGTTTGTTCAATCTGATTTGATCAAGTTTTTTGCACAATAGTCCTCATAGGCACAAGATTAAACAATGAACAGAGTTTTCATATTAGTATTCTCAAGAGAAATCCATATGCTATACTCCTTGAGTTACTTCATAGTTTCAGCATGGTCATGAAGAAAAAATCTACTCATGCCATGTTATGAATCGAGTGCCATCGATTTTGTCAAACATTAGTCATATGCTTACAGCGCTAGGCATTAATATGACAATCTGATAAATATCAGAATTTGGTCAGTCACATGGAAGACCACTACCAATCCAAATTTTGTATGTCAACTCACTGGACTCTAACCAATAATACCTCCACTACAACCAATGTAAATAGAATATGTACATTACCATAAAAATTAGAATTCCCATCTACAAAGCATATAATGTTGTTGACCAAAAAAAAAAAACACACAATGTCGTAGGTAGTAGACCATCCCCAATTTTGGGTTGTCAACTCACTATACATATTATTATCTCAAACGTTTATGTAAACATTCTCATCTTTTTTATATTTGTCGATTTTCATACAAGTAAATTTGAGCTAATATACTAAAATAATAATAAGAAATTTAAATATAAATCAACAATTCAAATTTCATTTATTAATTAAATTAAAATTAATGGAATTAATAAATTCATAATTTTACCTTTTAATTAAATGCAGAGACAATAGAAGCAATTTAATCAAATAAATCACCAAATATTTTAATTACTATCAAACTTTGTTGAAAAAACACAAATTTTAGACCTAATATAATCTCTCAGATTTTTGGTGGTAATTGCAACATGTATCACTTTGAATTGTAGAGACAATCTAATCTATGCGATTTAACTAGGCAAATCCCAAAATCAGATTAAAATCATTTTTCAGATTTTAGAAATTTCTGAAAACTATACAATTATTAGAACAAATAGCAGAGTTTGAAATTTTTCATACCTTTTCCTGGAATAGATCAAATAATCACATATCCCGAATGTAAATCTACAATTTAAACTCATTAAAACTTCATAAAAAATATTCGAGAAATAAAAATAATCTGAAAAAATCAGAAATTAAATCAGATTATGTGAAAATACACATTTAACAATTTATATAATTCTAATAAATTGCATGTGTACTTTATAAATATTTTTCCGAATTAAGAAAAACTAGAAAATATATAAATAAAAAGAGAGATACATTTCTGAACATTTGTTGTTTCAGAACTGGAATAACCTGAAACGGATTACAAAATTGATTGAAGACAGATTATAGATCTATATAACTGTATTTTTTTAAAATAAAATACTCCACAAAATAATAAGTTTTGTTAGTGCAATAAGAATAAACAATTTGGTTTAGAATTAAGATTGTAAAAACGCATATTTTACAATAAGGCAAACTAATATTTATGAAATAAAATAAACTCGATTATTATAATATTAAAATGATACCGGTACTAGAATTGGATTAGAACATAGGCATGATTTGATAGTTTTCCTTAATTCTGAAATGCCCCTTATTGTCCTTACTGTGATGGTTGCATAGTATTTCGAATCCCATGATACAACTGCATATTCTAAAGATTCACACCACCTAAATTCATAAGCTTACGAACCATTTTTGTGTTGTAATCTCAAGAAAAATGAAAAAAATATGAAAAGAGAAATTGTGTGGGATGAGAAAAATATAATATCTCTGCGATTTGTATATTCTTTTTTATATAATAGAAATGAGAAAAATATAATATCTCTTAAAAAACCCAAAACAGTTTTTTGTCTAGTGGAGATGAAATTTGTATTAATTATGGCGTTAAAATAAAATTAATCACAAATTTTGTTTTGTTGACCAAGACTAATTCTCTAAGAAATTATTACTTTTGACCAAAAATATGTTTTAAAAGAATTATTTATTTTGACCATACTTAAATTTATATACAGATCAATTACACAAATAAAATTTTGATTCAAAATAGTTTATTGGACCTGGACCGAAGTCCGATACCATATTATCTCGAATCGGTGCGCGCACATAATTTACTATGTGTTCACTTTTTTTCTACAATATATTATCCTAAAGTTTTTAACCTTTTTAGGACTTTTAGACAATATATATTATACCCATTTTGTGCTTTTATAGCAACAAACATATGACAAACATTTCTCATTTAAGTAAACTCTAATTTAAACACATGAATAATTAAGTTCCAACATACATTAGGTTAACATATAGATTTATTTGTTCTTTAATCGGTATAACAAACTAACTAGTATGAACGGTTCTTTTTTGTTTTCAACTAGTATGAACGACTCTTTGATACCTAAAGCGGAAAAATAAGAGGATTAATAACGTTTAAATTATGCATGAGAAAACTATTTTAAAATGGATTCATTAAAAGAAGTAGAACATACACTTATTCAAAAACTGAGAACAGAAAAAAATCAAAGAATCATATAGAGACAAGCATTAAGAAGAGAGGTTAAACACTTATCCAATCAAATCACTGGTATGTGGATCAAGCACATATGAATCCAGAAGGGGTCTTCCTACCACAAACATTGAGAAGAAGGCTGAGGGAGATGGGAACATTAAGATTAATTCCTAAGACATTAGCCTTTAGGGCAGTACAGAGACAAGCTGCAGCCTCAAGATCAACCAAACCCTTGAGGAGTGAGCAGCAAGGCTTGACTGGTGGCTTGCCTAATTTGATTTTGAGAAGATCCTTGAGAACATTGGCACAAACACCGAGCTTGAGGGTATCTCTACGGCAGTTTCCTGAGGAGGGAGGACTTGGAGTGGGCTTGGGTTTGGGAGTTGAGCTGCAGCCACCGCCACACGCAGTAGTTAGCGTGAAGAAGAGAATGTTACATGTAAGGAAAAGGATAAGGGAGGCTGCGATTTTTGAAGCCATTTTCTCCAAAGTTATACTTGGGCAAGATGTTTTAAGAAGGAATTGTTGCTTTTGAGAGTGGTGAAGAAAAATGAAGAGAGTATGTGCGTATCTATATTAGGGTTGCAAGGGGTTGGACAGTTAAATAAAGTTTTCACTACTAAATAAATTTAAGGAAATTATTAACTTCTTCGATATTTTAGTAACAGGCCAGTACAGTGGGTCATTGTTTTATTAAGTGGTTAATATATATCTAAATGTACAATCATGGAATTTATAAAATAGTGGAAAAAATTACAGGAAATATTATTATTAACACAGCATTATGCTGTCATTGTTTTTTTTTTGTCAACTTTATCAAACCAGTACATGTTTCTATATTTTGGGTTCAGTACTCTATCATATATTTAATTTTCGAACAAATTTTGTTTCATCTAGCTAGCTACCAGATACTTATTATGTAATCATTATCTAAATATATTCACAACAGCAATATATCAAATATCCTTATTGACTTTTTGTGTGCAAACATCCTTATAAGTATATTCATATACATATTACTAATTGAAAGAGGTAAAAAGGATTGTAGATTTTGTAAAATTTGTAGCACAATTAAACTTTTTTTTTTGGATAAAAGGTATAGCACAATTAAACTTGCTTACCAAAAACAAGATTTCAATTAGAATCGATGCACATGTGTACAATAATTACCCATAATTCCCATGTGTAGCTCCGATTATATTTTGGTAATTTGGAATTTTGTGACCACAAAGTCTGGCTTTCACATTTTTATTGGCTTTATCCACCATTTTGTTATTTTTATTTTTCCGATTATGATAATAAGTACTAAACAATTTCAACAATTTCCATTACTCTCGGTTTTTTATAAATATGTAGAACGTAGTAATTTTGACAGAATCAAAAAGAAAAAAAAAACACATACCTTAGCGAGTTTCACAGTAATATTTATTTCAGAATAAAGCCTTGCATGTTTCCGTGGCTCTTGTTTTGCAGAAGATGGCAGATTGATGTCCAGTCGTTGGTGAAATCACTTTGTAGGATGCTTTTCTGTGAACTCCCATATGTGAGCAGAGTAACTACATATAAAGAATAGATGTTCCTTCGTCTCAACAGATTCACTGCAAAAACTGTAGTCCACATTCACTTGCCCATTCCATATGACTATCTTGTTTCCTGCAGTTAAAGCGATTTCTCATTGCCATCCAAATTACAAAAGCAAATATCGGAGTAGCATGAACAAACCAGATGGACGAGCTCCACCCGCAATGAGGAGAAGCTGTTTGAATCTGCATCCATGTTTCCTTCGATTTAAATTTGGCTTGGAACTTGTTTTCTTTTTGTTTCCACAACATCACATCCTCTGCAGTTGAAGAGGCCGCTTTCAGTTTTCAATTTCATCTTCAATGATATTAAGAAGCTATGATCGATGTCTTCTTCTTCTATGATGTTTCATATCATTCTCCACTGTCTCTGTTTCACCTATGCCCAAATCAATAAAACCGCGTACTCCCAGAATGTCTAGAAGACGCCCCTGTTGGCTCCAGTGATCATACCAGAAGGATGTCACTCTACCATTCCCCACCTCGACTCGCATAAAGCTTTTAGAAATCTCTCTGATTTTTATAATTTTTCTCCACATCCATGATCCTGCTAATTTATTATGTTTCATTGACCAAAAGGATCCTTTCCGAATCAAATAAGTTCGAAGCCAGTTAACCCATAGGGATGAGTTAGATGAGACGATTTCCATACCAGCTTCAGCCCTAAAATGTATTCATCTCTTTCAGATCTCGCAGCCCTAGTCCACCTTCACTTTTGAATTTGCAAACTTCATGCCATGCTACTTGAGGGCTGGTCCTATTTCCTTTAAACAAGCCTTGAAGCTTATGTTAGAAGAGAAAAAGGCTCGGGGCTAGGCTGAGCTGAGGGGGGACAGCGTAAGTCAGCACTTGGCTGATTAAATGCAGATGGCCAGAAATTGGAGAGACTCATAATGACTGATCTTATCAATTGTAGGCGGCCTACGTATGATAAGAATCTGTTCGTCCATGAACTAATCCGAGTTCTATTTTTTTTTTTTACCAGGGGCAAGAATTCATTCGCAGTCATTCTTCGAGTGAGTAGCGGAAGCCCTATGTACTTCACTGGCAATGAACCTACACCAAAAGGAAATTAGTTCAGAATGTCAGTCTGATTCTCTGTCGATACATCCGCCATAAACAATGTCGACTTTTCCAAGCTGGTTCGTAGACCCGAGATCCTCGCAAACTGATCAAATATTTATAGAATTCCTTCCACTCTTGGTTCTGTTCGTGAATACCATAAGATCGTCCACAAAGCAAAGATGTGTTAGAATTATTAACTGGCAGCACGGATGGTACCCAATCCTTCTTTGTACAGCTGCATCATTTCAGGTGAAACGGTTTTGGAGTCAACAAGCATTATGGAAGCAAAATAATTTGGGATTTGGCGATTCAAGAAATTAGTAAGGCGGAAGTATGAAAAAGGCGGTCAGATAAGATTATCAGTTTTGGCAAGCATATATGAGTAACGATTGAGCAGAGTATTGGATTTGTGCATAAGAGTCTAGGATCAGAGTTCAAGGTTTTATCGAACAGAGAATTCTGGGGCCGGATTCCTGTAAGAGGAGAATAATTTAATACCCTGCGTCATAATACGTCAACAAGCAACTTAGAGGTCAAAGGAAAGTCACCAGAGGGCATTTATGCAATTTTGGAAGTTGGGGGCTATTTTGGTAATTTTACCAAAATGAAGACATATAACTTTGACGGGCGAGGTAACCTTCTTTATTTAATAAATTACTTAGAAGACAGATAGAATTGAAATCATAATTTTTAAAAAGTTCTACGGGTTGTCGGGAATGGAAAACGACAAACCGAGAAAAAGACAAAAATATATTGATGTTTTGGGGCTACGGAAAGACGAAATGGATCAAATAAATTATGGAGAGTTATTTTTGAGGATTCAGGTAAATAAAAATGACATTTGAAGACCTTACAGAAGTCTCATGAAGTGACAGGAAAATTGCTTGAGATCGCCATATGCCACGTGGCGATCACCGATTGGTCCATTGAGGATGCATGAATCTCTAATTACTAGATTCAACTCACTTTTATGGACAATAAAGAAGTGACAGCTATAGAGGAATGTGTCAAGAATTTGGCAATATATCTCACCTTGCCCATGGAAGATTAAATGCACATCTTAGATTCATCGTATCTTTTGGTGTCTAGATTCAGTTCATCTTCGCTGGAGAATGTGGAGAAGACATTTGGGCATACATGTGTCAAGGGATTATGAAGATTCTTTGCATAGAAATAAAGATTCAAAGTATGAGAATTAAGGTTCAATGCACATTCTTAATGATTCATGCTTCTCCTACCTATAAAAGCCACCCCCTTCTCCTCACTCAACAAACTTACACATACAAGAAAACAATCTTCTTCTCTCTCCCATAAACAAACGACTACCACTCCTCCATCTTCTCCTCCCCTCTTTGTTGCTTGCTCACCAGCTTACCCCATGATCACCTCATAATCATTAATAAATTCCAAAAATAATCCCTAATACGTTATTGACCCCTAAACAATGTCATTAGCCCTTAAATAAGCACTTGATCCACGCCGGAGGAGCTTTTACCTCACCGGAATTATCGCCGGAGAATTGCTAGAATTATCACCAAAAACCGCCGCCTCTGTCGCTCTCCTTTCCTCCTATACACTGCTTCTTTCTCCCACTCGCCGGACTTCTCCTCCTTCACCGGGAAGTCGCCAGAGCAGACTCACCGCCGGAATCCTTTCTAGAGACCGACGGTCAACGCCTATCTCTCGACAACCATACTCCTCCGCTGATTCCTCCCTTGTTCGCCAAATTGCTTGCTGGCGAACCATTTATCAACTGCCCAATGATCCTCGCCGGTCAAACTTGTTCATCTCTGGTAAACGTCCGAGCTCGCAGAATTTCTCACCGGCGGTAGCTCAGAACCGGCACACATCTCGCTGGCCATTTGCTAGTCAACCAGTCAACCGACCCTCTATTGGTCGAGCATGTCAACTCCCTCTGACACCGGTCAACGCCTTTACCACCGGTCAACTCTTCCCCACCTCTGGTCAACCTTCAGAGTCCTCGCCGCCCATCACCACCATTCACCAGTTCATTACTTCGGGTTAACACAAGGCCAACATTCGGGTCAAGGACGAGTCAACTTCTGTTTAACACTCGGGTCAAGTTTGGTGCAAAACGGGTCAAGGTTCGGGTTAGCATTTGGTTCGTGTCAGGTCTCAGAGTTTCGTCATCTGTCCATCCGTTGTTATGATATCACTGCAAGTTGGCTAAAAGTTGGGTGATGCATTTAGGTTAGATCGAGTCAACATATAAACCCAAGAATTATGAAACCGTTGAGTCATAGGAATGCATATCCGGAATTGAAATATGATAGAACGGTTTAAGTTGATAAAATAACTCAGAAAATGAATTAAAAACGGATAGGATATATATTGCATATAGTTATTACTTATTTGATTGATCGTATCATTGACTGCTTGATTGGGTGTTGCATACATATAGAATGACATGCTAGAAAATATATGCATCTATATATATTATACAAACGTAAATATATATATATATATATATATATATTATATATACGGAAATTACGAGTTAAATAAAATACGGTTAAATATATAACAAACCTATGATAACCGAGTTAAAATTAGTTAGATGAGGTTATCGGGTTAAAGTAATTAATTAAGAATTAATTGGAAGTCAGAGGATTAGTAAGTTTACTAATCTCAAGCTAACATATTGAAAAATAAAACTTAGAAATAGTTAATTGGATTAAGACGTAATTAAATGGACTTAAAACCGTCTAGAGAGTTAGTAAGTTTACTAAATCCAATACATCGGTTAGATAATCTAGAATTAAACCTATAAAAATCTAAGTTAATTAATCGAATTAAGTAATCTGAATGCTTAGAACTATTGCTAGATGTTTGGTTAAGTGTGTGATATGTGTTGATTGGTTATGTACTCCGGTGTTGGGCTGGGTAGACTGTATTATGGTTTGATTTATTATCAACTCCGGTGTTAGGACGGGTAGATTGTTTGAATGTGGGATTGGTTTATCTACTCCAGTGTTGGGTCTTGTAGACTGTGTTTGTGGATACTTCCTTCTGTACGGGACGGAGTAAGTATGGGTATGGTTACCTATTCTGGTATGGTACCGGGTAGGTCAGAATGTGTTGATGAATGGTGGTAGGACTTGCGGGATAGACTGGGTTGTGATTGAGTTAGTGTTACTATTTGACTTTAACGGTCTTGCGTGATAGAGTCTCAATGAGTCTGCTTGTTTATATTACTGTTATAAGGACTCTCTAGGGTGCGTTGAATCCCGCAAGTCTAGAGATGGCATTCCGGTACTTCTTTCCCGATTGGATCCTTGGGAGTTCATGTCAGTTCACATAACTTCGGGTAGTGGTTCTGGTTAGGTGAGGTTGGTAGGTGTGTAGTCCGAAGACACGGGGTCGTGTCGTCCTAGGGCCGGACTGCAGGGAAGCTTTGATTATCGAGGGGTGGCCCAAGTCACTGCGTATTGATGGACCGAGAACGGTGTTTTAGTCGTTGGAATTTGTGTTTACGTCTAGGAATCATGGGAGGTTTTAAGTACCGTGGGATATCTTAGTGTTCTCGTGGAAGTTTACCGAGTTTTCGTTTGGGGGCGTATGGTGTGGAGTTTGCAATAGAGCCGCCTTAGTTAGATCGAGCCTAATCGAGGGCATGTTCCGAAGTGTTCTCGATTTCCATAGTTGATGATTTGTATTGTTAATTGAATACTTGTGTGTTGTGTAGCTCATTACGTCTTGGTAGTATGTGATCAACTATTTTATATTTATCGATTGTTATTGATTGTTATTTTGGGTTTGTGGGGATATTATAGCATTTTAGCAGCCTCTTTAGTTGGGAGCCAATTCATTGGGTAATCTTAGATTGCTCATTAGACTCTCTTTTATATTTGAGTGATTTACATTATAAGTCACATTTACTTACAAAACTAACAAAATAGTCACTTTCCTTACTACATGTTTTCAAGACTCTAAACCCAATAATACCCTTTCTTCTTTCTTCTAGTTCTACTCACTCTTTCACACTTTTCGTGCATCTCTCTCTTTTGTTGTTTTTTCCCCCTTTCTCTCCAATTTTATTCTTTTTCATTTATGTTTTCCCCCTCTCTTCTTTCTCTCACATTTTAGGTTTTTCTGAGAACAGATAAATTATTTTTTTTTGTACTATAACTAATAATAATTTTTTTTCTCTTTATTACAACATCTATTTTAATATATTTATGTTAATTTTGGATTAAATATCGTTCACATACTAATGTACACATATATGTGTCGATATGGATGAAGATAATAAACATATATATATATAGTGATTATAGATTATGTGAATATAGATTATGCAGATATAGACAATTTTTTACAATCGATGTGGACACCAATTTACAAATTGATGTGGACAATACATAAAAATATGTATTTCGTATCTATGAAACAAATATTACATAAAAACATACAATTATAATAATGTACACAATAATATGTAGACATGGGAGAGGATAATAAACATATATTGAGTAAATGTAGATTATGTGAATATAGACTACGCAGACATGGACAACATTTACAAATCGATGTGGACACTATTTTGAAATAACTTTTAGCATTGCTTAGAAACTAGAAACGTTCTCATACATAATGGATAATACATCAGAAATATATGTATCTTTCTAATCTGTGAAAAAACATTACATAAGAAACATACAATTGTACACTTAAAAGAGTGTCTACATAATAATATACACAAAATGTGTCGACATGGACGAGGAAAAATAAATATATAGAGTGAAGATAAATTATGTGAAATAGATATACAGACATTGACACCATTTTAAAATCGACGTGAATATCATTTTACAAATCGTCGTGGACACTATTTTGCAATAACTCTTAGCGTTGCTTAGAAACTAGAAAAGTTCCTATACATAGTGGACAATACATCAAAAAGATATGTATCTTTCATATCTGTAAAAAAAATTACATAATAAAACATACAAATATACTTAAAAGAGTGTCCACATACTAAAGTACACAGAAATGTATTGACATGGATGAGGGAATACATATATAGAGTGAAGATAGATTATGTGAACATAGATTATATAAACATGGACATGATTTAAGATCGACATGGATACCATTTATAAATCGATGAGGATATCATTTTGCAATAACTCTCAACATTGTTTGCCTGTACACAGAAATGTGTCGACATGGACGAAGAAAAATAAATATATAGAGTGAAGATAGATTATGTGAACATATAATATACATACATAGACATGATCTACAATCGACGTGGATACCATTTATAAATCAATGAGGATAGAATTTTGCAATAACTCTCAACATTGTTTGTTTGTACTATTTTGTCCATGCTATTTTGTCCATGTTACTTTCGGCATTGGTTGTCCATGCAATTTTTTGACGTCCACACGATTTAATTTGAAAAATATCAAAATGGATGTTATTATATAGAGAACAAAATATTATAATTTATAGTATCAAAATAGTATAATAATTTCATGTTTTAAAAAGTTAGAGAAGAAGAGAGAAATAAAGAGAAAAATGAGGAAAAAGTATTAATGGTGTAAATACGAGAGAGAAAGAGAAAGACAACAGAAAGTAAGAATGACATAAAAGGGCAAACTAGTAATTTTTTACTCTTGAAAGTGATCCAAAAGACCAATGTGACTTATGGTGTAATTTGTAAGTGGAGAAGTGACCCAAGGTGTAAATATCTCTTTATGTTTTACAGGTTTGACATAGCTCGGCGGACGCGTATGACACTCCTAGTAGTTTCGGGTGTTACTTATTAGATTGATCGTATCGTTAATTGCTTGATTGGGTGTTGCATACATATCGAACGGCATGCTAGGAAATATATGCATTTATATATTATACAAATGTAAATAAATGAATCTATATACAGAAATTACGAGTTACATAAAATACGGTTAAAATATATAACACGCCCTAGAATATGATAATAGGGTTGGAATTAGTTAGATGGGGTTTTTCGGATTTAAGTAATTAGTTAAGAACTAATTGGAAGTCATGAGATTAGTAAGTTTACTAATCTCAAGGTGACTGATTATTAATTTAAACTTACAAATAACAAATTGGATTAAAAGACGTAATTAAATGGGGTTAAGATTGTCTAGGGAGTCAGAAAGTTTACAAACTCCTAAAAAAATCTAAGTGAAGTAATAGAACAAAGTAATCTAAATGCTTAGAACTATTTCTTGATGTTTGGTTGAGTGTGTGATCTGTGTTGATTGGTTATGTACTTTGGTGTTGGGCCGGGTAGACTGTATTATGGTTTGATTTATTTATCTACTCCGGTGTTAGGACAGGTAGATTGTTTGATTGTGTGATTGGTTTATCTACTCCGGTGTTGGTCCTTGTAAACTGTGTTTGTGAATACTTACTTCGGTACGGGAACGAGTAAGTCTGGGTATGGTTACATATTCTGGTACCGGACTGGGTAGGTCAGGATGTGTTGATGAATGGTGGTAGGACTTGCGGGATAGACTGGTTACTGTTATTGAGTTAGTGTTACTATTTTAACTTATCGGTCTTTCGTGATATTGTCCCACTGAGTCTACTTGTTTATATTACTGTTATTAGAACTCTAAGGGTGCGTTAGATCCCATAAGTCTAGAGATGGCGCTCCGGTAGTTCCTTCCAGATTGGACTCTTGTAAGTTCCTTGTCACTTCACGTGCCTTCGGGTTTTGGTTATGGTTAGGTGTTAACCTATAGAGTGACGTCGGTAGGTGTGTAGTCCGGAGACACGAGGTCACGCCCTAGGATCGGACTGCATGAAAGCTTTGGTTATCTAGAGATAGCCCGAGTAACCGTGTATCGACGGACATAGAACAGTGTTCTAGTCGTAGGACTTTGTGTTTATGTCTAGGAGTCGTGGGAGGTTATAGTTATCGTGTGATATTTAAGTGTTCCCGTGAAATTTTATCGAGCTCACGTTTGGAGGCCCATGGTGTGGAGTTTGTGATAAAGTCGCGTTAGTTAGATCGATTTTAGTCGATGACATGTGATGCAGTGTTCCCGATTTCCTTAGTTTATGATTTGTGTTGTTAATTGAATACTTGTGTGTTGTGGAGCTCATTATGTCTTGGTAGCACATAATCATCTATTTTATATCAATCGATTGTTATTGATTGTTTTTTTGGGTTTGAGTGAGGATATTATAGCCTTTTTAGCAGCCTGTTTAGTTGGGAAGCATTAGCCAATTCACTGGGTAATCTTAGATTGCTCATTAGACTCTCTTTTTATTTTTGAGGTTTGGCATAGATCGGCGGATGCTTAGGACACTCGGAGTAATTTCGGATTTGTATTTAGCTACGGCTTGTTTTCAACTCGATTTCATGGTTCTATTTCGTATTCGAATTTGGGGAGCTCCATAAATTATTTTTTAGGAAACTCTTAAATTTTGTTTGAAAGATTTAAAGAACTAAAAATGAATTATTTGTGATATACGGTTTAGTATAAATCGAACAAAACTCATAGAAGCGGTACATGTTAAAAAGCCATATATCGTGGAAACAATGTAACAAGAGTCATGGATGGTTTGGTTCGAGCCATTGACTCAAACCTGACTGTCTCTATCATTTTTATTGTGGTGAATTCTTCTCTTTTGGCCTGCACGGGTTTGATTGGTCATGTTTTTGTATGATGGTTGTCCGATCAGCTCGCCAGTTAGCGGATAACGGGAAGGGGCGTTACAGTGAGCTTTGTTGGATATTTTCTGGGAAGAGAAGCGTTCGTCAAAGTGACCCTATCTCTTCCTCATTGTTTGTCCTTGCAATGGACATCTCCGCAAAGAATCTTGACAATGGCTTTTGGGTTAATCGTTTCTCGCCCACCCCTTGTGTCTCAATCCTCTAATTACTCATCTAAGTTTTGCTGAAGATGTGTTTGTTTTCTTTGATGGCTCGGAGAGATCTCTTGAGGGTATTCTTGGCATTTTAGGAGACTTTCAAAAAGCGTCATGTCTCGGTCTCACTCTCCAGTCGGGTTTTAGCGATGAGGCATGGATTATCACATACTTCTTTGCCGGTGAGATATCTAAGTCTCCCACTATCACCTAACAAACTTAATCCTCATGACTACCAGCCCCTTTCTGTCCAAGATATCTTTGAGGACGGTTAGGCGCATTTACTTTACCGGAAGACTAACTACAATAAATTTGGGTATTCATAACATCTGATAAACACTATATATTGTTTTTATAGCGGTTCATCCAAAATATGGTCTTCGGAGTTATAAAGTTTTGGATGGCAATCTTTTCCTTGCAAGAAGGTTGTTTTAATTGGTTAAAACAAATTTGCAATGCTTATCTTTGGAGTGGTGAATCAACTTCGGCTAGAGGTGCAAAAATTCTTGGGAATAAGCTTGCACAACGAAGAAAGCAAGAGGGTTAGGTCTTAGGAGACTTCAGGGAACCAATCAAGTTTTCGGACTCAAACTCATCTGGCTCTTCATCTCAGCTGAAGGATCCTATGGGAACCAATCAACGTCGTCTTTTCTGGACAACGGATTTTAGTGCTACGGGCAGCTGGCTGATGAAGTTACAGTCTTTGGCGAGACCGTATTTGTCGTGCAAGGTTCAATCGGGCCAAGATATATTCTTTTGGCACGATGATTGGACCGTGCTCGGCCCTTTGATTGACATCACTGGTTCAAATGGGCCAATTTTCTCTAGTATTATTGATTGATTATTTTGCTCGTGTAGTGGATGCTACTCTCGACGGTACTTGGCCGTTACCAAGAGTGCGTCATCCTTTGATCTAGTTTCTTCGTGAGTGTCTTCCGTCTGTTGTTCTGGTAATGTATGCATCTGCAAAAGATTACTTTCTTTTGAGGAACAATCTTTCTTCTTCTCCGGTTAAATATTCAAAAATTCTCAGACATGGAAATCACTTACTCCCTCAACTACAATTGTTTCTTGGCATAAGAATATTTGGTTTAATGGACGTATTACAAAGCATGTGTTTCACCTTTGGGTCTTGGCTAGAGATATATTCCCAACAAGAGATCGTCTCCGATGATGGGGTTTGAATATCCCGGCTGTTTGTCTGTTATGCGAGACTAAGGATCATTTATTTTTCTGTTGCCCCTTCTCATATAATGTCTGGTTTGCTCTCTTTGCAAGCTCAGGACTTGCACCGCCGACCAGTTTTGATGCTGCTCTAGGTTGGTTCCCACACACAGTCCAAAATTTAAAGCTGCGCACAATTTGCAATCTTGTGTTTCATGTTGTCACCTGCTCTATTTGGAAAGAGAGGAATGGTCGCATCCATGATTCTCCTCCAAAGACCGAGACTACTATCATAAAAGAAATCCAAGTAATCATCCGAGCAAAACTTGCTGGTCTTGATGGTGCCTCAAAAACTGCTGCAACTGCTATTCAAAGTTCAAATACCACCTCAATGAAAGCTTCATTATAATATGGTTTCATCACTTCCAACGGAGCTAAAATCCCATTATTTTGTTTCACATGAGTTTTGCTTGCCTTGTAGTATATCATATTTTAGCTTTTGGGATGTAAGGTTTTACTCTTTATTTCTGCAGACCTTAGTAAATGAATAAATGACATTCCTGTTAGGAAGGTAACGCAGAAATAAAAAAAGTACCTTTAAAAAATAATTTCGTTTATCTCTTCACTACAAGAAAAACTGTAATTAGCCGCGGAATTTTTTGTGGCTAGGGTCGATTATTCGTGGCTATTTTACATTTAGCCGCGAATAGCCACGAACCGGTTTCGTAGCTATCGGCTCGTTGCTATTTTACATTCGTGGCTATTCGTGGCTACTCGTGACAACGTGGCCATGACATAGCCACAAAATATTTCATGGCTATTAGCCACGAATAGCCATAATCTCAATTCGTGGCAATATAGCTACGAATAGACACGACCATATATGTGGCTATTGCTACGAAATAGCTACGATTTATTTCGTGGCTTTAGCTAGGAATGTCCACGAAATTATCCGTGGCTATCTAAAAAACAAATACAAAAAAAAATATTTTGATATAATATTTAATTAAAACAAAATAAAACTTAATATACAAAAACTAAATACATAAAATAAATATAAATTAATTGATAAAAATACATAAATTAAATGAAAAAATGAACACATCAAAAATGTAACATTTTCTTTACTATCTATGTTTCCAAACAAGATAATTACTAAACATGTATCCAAACAAAGTAAATATACTTTCCTAATTAATTAAAATAATATATATATATATACACTCATAAAACAATTAAATCAATTGATAAATATAACTACATAATTTAAACATCAACTATTTATATATATATATATAATAATATTCTTTAGTTATGATTATTAAAATATATTTTAATGTCTTCTTTATTTATTTGTTTCAAATATAAATATTTATTTTTATATTAACAAGATCATATATAATATTTTAAATTATTTATTTTGTAAGAAACGTTTTTTTACGATTGTACTTTTTAACGGGTTTTTTCATCAAATTGTAAAATATTTAAATTATAATAAAATGAGCTAAAAATAAATTAAACAATTTCGATTTCTAAAAATAAAATTTGCACGAGTTTAACTAATTCCAATTGATATATTTTAAATTTAATATAAATATTTAAATTATTTAATATTTATATTATTCAAATATATGATGCGTCAAATTATAGTTAATGTTTGAATGCAATTTTTAACGGGTTGTTCTATAAAATTTTCAAATTATATATCCTTATAACACGTGTTGAAAAATAAATTAACCAAGTTCAAGCATGACTAATCATATACTAAAAATAACAATAAAATACAACTACTAATATATAATATACAAGTTAATAATATCAAAACAAAAACAAAATTTATTAAATTTCTTCTCACATTTAGCACTATATCATCTTATTTTCATTTGATATAGATTAGACGAAATAGTTAACGAAATTAATTTATAAAAATATAAATTTAAGATAAAAGTATATATTCTAACAATGAAAACATAAACCCGCGCTTCTTTACCGCGGATCAAAATCTAGTTGGATTTGAATGTAGTAGATTTGAAAATAAAAGTTCTTTTTATAAGTTTTGAATCTTATATTATAGTTTTTAGAGTTTTAGTTATTAGATTTTTGGCTATAGTTTAAAGTTTTATATGTATATGTTTATATAATTTAGGATATGAATATTGTGGTATTGAATTTGAAATAATAGTTTTATGTATATATAACTAATGGTTTGTATTTTGATTTTATAGTTTATGATTAAGAGTTTAAGATTTTGAGTTTGGGGTTTTAGGGTATATTTAAGGTTTAGGGTTTGAAATAGCCACGAATAAAATTGTGGCTATTCGTGGCTATTTCGTAGCTAATCTCTTCCACGATAATATCATGGCTATTCGTGGCTAAATTAGCCACAAATAGCTACGATTTCAGATCGTGGCTAGGTAGCCACAAATATCTCCGTGGCTAGTTGTGGCTATTCTCTTCCACGAATAGTCGTGGCTATTTGTTGCTAATTATCCACGGATAGCCACGAATATTTTTTCGTGGCTAAATGATAACAAGGATTTCGCAATCCTTTGAGGTACCAATTCCTCAAGCTTATCGATGTAGCTTTGAGGTATCGAACCTTTTTGGGATGGATAAAACCAATAAGCAAGCTCTAGACCTTCAGAGTCAAATCAAACAATTTGGTTTTAGTTTCTAACAATCCTAACGAAAACAATTCAAACCGAAGTAAACAAAAAGCAAATAAACAAGCGATTCAATCAATGACAAGGATAAGGCCTAAAGGTAAAGGTCAACGGACAGGTGACTCGGGATGATCAAGGAATCCTAATTCAAACTTCTAAAAGCTAATCTCCTAGCATGGAACACACCAAGTAAATCAGTTTAATCTCTTAATACCAATTCTACACTTAATCCTAACTCAAGAACAAATCATCATTTGTGAATTAAAATCAAACGAGCATTCAAACAGGTTCCAAACCGCAAACGATCACTCTAGACATACATTTTCATGCGCTAGAATGTGAAAGTCCTAACAAAGCTAGAAACTGGAATTTCATCGAACATGTTGTGAACCAGAAATTCTAAACATCCTAATCAATGTGATCAAGATTAATTAGGCATTAAGCACACTTTGCTAAATGAGATTTTAAACAATCAATCACTAGAAATCTATTGATCACCCCTAATCAACCTAATCCTACCTAACCCATAAGCCTATGGAGAACTACTCACTAATCATCATTAGATCAACAAAACTCATAGAAATAGAGTTGATCATGGGAGATTAGTGATGGATTGAGAAATTTGTTGAAGGAATCACAAAAGAAGAACTAGATTAATCAAAGGAATTTAATTTGTTCTTACAAAAGAGTTTAAAACATCAAAAACAGCTTAAGAAACAATAAGAAATAGGTTTTTGGCTTAAATAGTCAATAGGGTGCGAGCCGGGTCAACCCGGAACAAACCGGGTGTTGACCCGGATCCAAGTGAAATCTGGGAACTGTATCGGCCAGCCAAACCGATATGCTGGCCGATATTGGTCTTCGGATTTTTCTGGGCAACAAGCGTATCGGTTAGCTAAACTGATATGCCAACTGATATGCTTCCAACGAATTTAATCCGAGAGTTTCATATCGGTTGAGCCAACCGATATTGAACCCGATATGGACTCTCGGATTTTTGCCCGAACAAACGTATCGGTCCATCTAGCCGATATCCTAGCCGATATGGCTTCTTCTGATTAAAACCGAGAGTGTGTATCGGCCTGCAAGCCGATATCCTGGCCGATATGCACTCCTGCTGCCTCTTTCTTGGTCCTTTGAGCTCCAAACTCCTCATCCAACTCCAAATTATCTGCAAAATCACAAGAAAACACTCCAAATGCAAGCCTAAAGTGCGTACTCCTAGTCCTAAACAACTCTAAACTCTAGATGCGACAATGTCTCGAAAAAATGGTATGAAGATGGAGAAAAGAAGTCAAAACAAGAACTATATACAAGCCTAAATGCATTAAAATGTACGAATATCAATTCCCCCAAACTTGAATCTTGCTTGTCCACAAGCAAGCATAAGTCATTCAAAACAGGTTGGGGAAAAGGTTTGAAGGTGGGAACTCATATCCAAAGGTTCAATAAATTTTCAACAAGTTTCAAGTCTATACAACCAAAGTGCAACCGAGAAAAGCCTACTCCAAGGATATAGCCATACTCATCAAGACAAGACTTCTAGCTTAACCTTCAACCTACACAAGCATTCAAATCCACTAGCTCCTTGACATTCATTAGATTTTCAAGTGAATCCTATTCAAAGCGATGTGATCAAACTCATTTGGCTTAAGGGACAAGGTCTTGAGACAAAAATGGTCTCAAATGAAGGAAAGGCTTCTCCACAATCATTTAGGTTCTCTCGGAAGAAGTATGAACAAACTATATTAAAATGCTAAGAGTTAGAGGCAATTGGTGCATACTAGGATAGATTTCCATCTACCCAAACCCCAAGAGCTTCATCTCCTAGTCTAGCCCACCTAAATGATTACTACCCTTTTTACCAAGGCTATTCTCGCCTTATTCATCTTTCACAATCCAAACCTTCCCAAGGAACCCCAAGGGTCATTCAAAACATTTTGAAAACATTGGTAACTTTACTCTTTTCAACTTAGCTCAAAACTTTGCTTATATTTGGTCTCTTTTTCACAAACTTTCTTTCCTTTTGGTGAGCCATTTGGCTTCTCACTTCAAAACTTTGAGACACTTTTTCTTTTTCAAAACACTTAAGAGCTTTCATTTTCTTTAACACTTTTACCAATCAACTTTTGATCCCATTCAAACTCCTTTTTTTTTTTCTTTACCCTCTTTTCCTTTCCCAAATCCTCCCCCAAACTTAGGTCCTAACCTATTGCATAGCCAAAAATGTAGAGCTTGCATCTAAAACGGAAATCTTTCCTAGTCGCCTCATACTCAACACTTTTTACCGAGCTTGTTCCAAGTAGGCCTACCACTCAAGATAGTGTTTGGGGTTTGAAATAAGGGTGGTGAAAGGTGTGGAAAACTATTCGAGCAAGTAGAGAGGGGTAGAAAGGATAAGCTTGCTCAAATATTTTGGGGTACCCATGAGTTTATCACACAAAGCATGAACAAGGATAATTAGATGATTCAATTAAAGTTCTCACTTAGATGGAGCTAGCTTCAAATCACAACAAGTTTCAGCATCAAATTAAGGTTCAAAGCAAGCTCTCCAAGCAGGGTTCGTTCTAGCTTTCAAGCAATTCTCGGGTTACAACCTTAGTGTGATCTATCTAGCATAAAGCTAGCGTATGAAACAAGTTTTACCCAATTAAACCTTACGAGGAAATCAAATCATTGCTCCCAATGCATGAATCCTACAACACTAGCTAGACTCGATCCTACATGCTTTCTTTTTGTGAAATTTTTTTTAAAATTTTTCAATTTTTTTGGATTTTTCTATACCTTAAGGATGCATGAGACTCAATAAGATGGTAAAACGAAAATAAGAACAAAGAACACAAGATTAGCGACTTGGTCTCTCCCCCAAACTTAAATCACACGGTCCCTTGTGTGATCTAAGAAGGAGAAAAGACCGAAAACAAGCAAAAAGCAAACAAAGAAAAGAAGAAAGACTATGTACAGGGATGGAGTGTAACCTGGCTAGAAGTGGAGGTGTGGAGGTGATGAATCCCCCATGGAGTATGTCGGGTTTGAGGAAGAGCAGGACGGTGTCCTCATGGCTCTCCTCTTTCGCCTTCTGTCCTCGCGAGTGGAGTGGCGGTGAGGGTCCTCATAGTAGGAATCGTGATCCATGCGCGCAGACCCTCCTATCTCGTGACCAGCCACGGAGTACCTTCCCTGCTCTAAAACCGTCTGCTCAACCAGATCATCTGCTTCAGCTATCACCTCTTCAGTTTCTGCCCGAAGCTCCTCGTCCAAACCAGTCTGAGCCTCTCGGGATGTGGAAGTCTGTCCCGTAGCACCACTCTTATCCTTCTTCCCCATGAACATCTTCAGAACTTTGGTCACTTTCTTCAAGCAGGTAGCCATCTTCTTGATGTTCCTTCCGTGCCATTTGCTCTGCCGTTGGAGGTCCCGGTTCTGTTCCCTCAGTGCATTGACTGTCTTGTTCGCGATCGGGTCATCCAATGGCTCTATGTAGTACCTATGCAGCCCATACACCCCAGCAGGTGCGTCGGGAGAATCTGAAGTGGCTGCAGGTGCTCTCCTCGGTATGTGAGGCTCGAACTGATGTGCCATTCCCGGCATAAACCAGATGTTGGCCCTGTTGGCAAAGCTCGTGATCGCGGTATTTGGAAGCAGAAACTTCTCCTCATATTCTGTGTCTGAACACATCCTGAAGAGGTGACGACCCGGAGGCGATTTGGAGCCTAGAAAATGGGTCTTGATCAAATGGGGCTCGTCCAACCATGCCACCGGTGTAGGCTGGCCAAATGTCTTGTCCCTCAAACTTCCTTCGAGCGTGATTTTCTTTGCCCTGAGGATAGGTGTGATCAACCCGCCCATGGTGAACTTGGGGTCAGCATCCTTAACAGAAGTTCCCCAATCTCTGTGAACTGCAAACTGCTCTACCAAAATGGTCGTGTAGCTCGGTAAGCGCTCAACTGCTGGTATAGGCTTGCCGTTGGGAAATGTGAGCAGGAGTGGCTGCAACCCAATGTATAGAAGTTTCATCTCCATCTCTGTGACTTGGTTCGCCTCCTTCCTAGCAAACAATGTCTGAGCTAGTTCCTTATGCACGTACCGAATAGCCGGGTGCCGGAGCCTTGCAGACTTCATGCCTCCTGCCTTGTACGGCCCAGTGGCTATCATGAACCATAAGTCCTGGAGGTCCTCCTTGTCAATGGGAATGGAGCAGCCTAGCATAGCACCATGTTCCTCAAAGCCGAAGATGGAACTGATATCTTCAAAGGTCATACTATACTTTTTCCTGCCCATCGTCCACTCTATACTCCCTCGGCTCACTTCTTCTCTTAAGGCTGCCTTCCTCATGTTGATTGTCATCTTCAAGGTTGAAAGGAACTGACAGGCTGAGCTCTGATAGCCATCGCTGGATATGGTGAAGAAGGTCTTGAGTCCCATGTTCTCCACAATCTGGTCGTAGTCCTCTAACAGTCCAAGAGCCGTGAGAGTTGGGACATGAGGGTACCGTGTTGGCCAAAACTGTATGCCCTCCAGCTTGTCAAAGATCTCAGTAAAGGTGTATTTCATTGGACACGCTTCGATCACTTTCCCTGTGATCTTTGGAGCTACTTTCTCAGTTGCTATCCCCTTTCCTTTATCTTTTGAGGAAGTCCCCACATCTTGCTCTGATGCCTTTGCCTTTGGTTTTGGGTTGGCGCGAGGTCTAGTCATTGTCCTACAAAAGACAACTCAAAGAATGAATTAGCACACAACGCAATCTAACGGCACAATGAATAATAGCTTGAGACATCCATGATCAACAATTGTGGGAGCTTAACAATTGCATAAATTTCGTTTTCAATGGAGCAAACAAGCGAAATCATCTTAACCATTTGCAATTCAAGTTCATCAAAGGCATAATGTACCAACAAGTCAATCACATTCACAAGCAACTCACATTCTTATCAAACAAAAGCTCTCAACATGCATTTTGAGAATTTTTGTGAACCGAAACTCAATTAAATCGAGTAGTATCACAAACTTAAGCCTTTAACAACTCAATGCATCATTAGAAACCGTCCAATTAGAAAACCCCCAAAATTTTCGGAATCCAAAATTCTCAAGAGCCCTAATTCACCAAAGATCAAATTCATTCACTCCTAGGGCGAAATTGGCTATGGGCATTCACTCAAACACATATTGGGGAGGAATTCAAGCAATATCAACCATCAACAACCAAAAAAATCAAGTTCAAAATTTCTGGGTTTTTCAATCCGAAAATCTTGAGAAAGTTTGAGAGCTTTACCTTGGTTTGTGATGAAGGATGGTGGTAGAGAGCGAGAGCAAGTGAAAACGCTAGTGAAATCGTGATTTTAGAGCTTGGAATCACTTAAAACCGAGTTGGAATGAGAGAGAAAAGGAGTTTCAAAGCTTTTGTGTTCTTGATGAGAAAAAATGGATATGGAGAGCTTGAAAACATGAAGAAATCGATGGGGGAGGAGGAAACAATGGAAAATCGGTCCAAACCGGTTTAATCTGGTTCATTAAATCAATTTTTGGTCGAAACCCGGTTTGAAATCGGTTTAGAGTCGAAAATACTTACCTGGGCGAAGGGGCGTATCGGCTTGGCCAACCGATACGCCAACCGATATCAACTCTCAGTTTTTCTTTGTTGCAATCCGTATCGGTTTGGCCAACCGATACGGTGACCGATATTGATTCATCCCGAGAGTCCGTATCGGTTTGGCCAACCGATACGGTGACCGATATCGGCTCTCGGTTTTTCTCCCAAAACTCCGTATCGGCTTGGCCAACCGATACAGAGGCCGATATTGCTTCTCAGATTAATTTTCGACATTCCGTATCGGCCTGGCCACCAATATTCAGACCGATATCGACCCAAATATCTTTTTTCTCCATTCCATGTCCTTTGCGTAACCCCTATGAGTCCACAACTTCTCCTAAAGACCAAAACCTGATAAAACTCAACCAAAAGATCAAAAATAACAAGAAAAAGATCATATGTACAAGGATAAACATGGGAATGTCTCCCAAGTGCGCTTTTGTTTAGAGTCGTTAAGCTCGACTTTTGCAAACCGTGATCTTAAGCGGAGTGAGGGCTAGAGAGTGGAATCGAAGTCCCTTCCTCTATAGCTTCTGAGACGGAGTAATGCTTGAGTCTTTGGCCATTGACCGTGAACTCTTCATCAGATTTTCCCAAAAGTACCACTGCTCCATATGGTCTCACCTCCTTCACTCTAAACGGTCCCGACCATCTAGACTTGAGCTTTCCGGGAAAGAGTTTCAACCGGGAGTTAAAGAGCAACACAAGATCTCCTTCTTTGGACTCCTTCTTCTGGATCAGCTTATCATGAAAAAGCTTGGTCCTCTCCTTATAGATCTTTGAGCTCTCAAAAGCCTCAAGCCGTATCTCGTCAAGTTCGTTCAGCTGAATCAATCTCCTCTCAGTCGCGGTCTTGATCAAAGTTCAGCAACTTGACAGCCCACATGGCCTTGTATTCCACCTCCACCGGTAAGTGACATGACTTACCGTATAGCATGGTGAATGGTGTAGTGCCCAATGGAGTCTTGAAAGCAGTCCTATACGCCCACAGTGCGTCATCAAGTTTCCTAGACCAATCTTTCCTTGAGGCTCCAATAGTCTTCTCTAGGATAGACTTGATTTGCCTATTGGACACTTCAACTTGCCCGCTTGTTTGAGGATGATATGGTGTTGCAACCTTATGCTTCACTCCATACTTCTTCAAGAGACTCTCAAATAGCTTGTTGATGAAGTGTGAGCCTCCATCACAAATCACAATCCTCGGGATTCCAAATCTTGGGAAGATGATGCTCTTGAATAGCTTTATCACAACCTTGGCGTCATTCGTTGGACTTGCCACTGCTTCTACCCATTTGGAAACATAATCCACAGCTACTAAGATGTAGCTATTCCCGTAAGAGGATGGGAAGGGTCCCATGAAATCAATGCCCCACACATCAAACACTTCAACTTCAAGGATGGGGTTTTGAGGCATCTCATTCCTTCTACTGATGTTCCCCTTTCTTTGACAAGGATCACACTTAGTAATGAACTTTTGGGCATCTTTGAACATTGTAGGCCACCAAAACTCAGCTTGTAGAGCCTTTTGAACCGTTATGAAGGTAGCAAAGTGACCACCATAATCTGACCCATGACAATGTAGGAGAATGCCTCCCACTTCTTCATCAGCTATGCACCTTCTATAGAGTTGATCCTTGCACAAAGTGTAGAGGTAAGGCTCGTCCCAATAGTACCTGTTGACATCTCTAAAGAACTTCTTTCTTCGGTAGCTATCAAGGCTTGGTGGTTCCTTTCCAACAGCTAGGAAATTGACTATATCAGCATACCACGGTTCCTTGTCTTCAATAGAACTGACCTCCTCAATCCTCATTCTTGTATCATGAGCATCCTTGACAACCTTGCAAGCCATTAGCTGTTCCTCAGGGAGAGAGTCATCTAGAGGAACACCATCCTCAATTCTTAGTCTTGACAAGTGATCTGCTACTCCATTCTCAATGCCTTTCTTATCCTTGATCTCCAAATCAAACTCTTGTAGCAGCAGTATCCACCTCAGAAGCCTTGGCTTGGCATCTTTCTTGGCAATTAGATACTTCAACGCAGCATGATCCGTGTACACCACAACCTTAGATCCCACCAAGTATGATCTGAACTTCTCAAAGGCAAACACCACAGCTAGAAGCTCTTTCTCAGTTTTTGCATACCTCACTTGAGCATCATCCAATGTCCTACTAGCATAGTATATGACATGGAATTTCTTGTCTTTCCTCTGTCCAAGGACTGCTCCTACTGCGTAGTCGCTTGCATCACACATGATCTCAAAAGGCAACTCCCAGTCGGGAGCTTGGACAATCGGGGCACTAATCAAAGCTTCCTTAATCCTGTGGAACGCTGCCAAATACTCATCATCAAACACAAAATCTGTCTCCTTACACAGCAGACGTGTAAGTGGTCTAGCGATCTTGGAGAAGTCCTTAATAAACCGTCTGTAGAACCCTGCATGACCCAAAAAGCTTCGGATTCCTTTCACTGAGTTAGGTGGCTGAAGACTCGTCATCACCTCTATCTTAGCCTTATCCACTTCAATACCATTCTCTGAAATCTTGTGTCCCAACACAATCCCCTCCGTTACCATGAAGTGGCATTTTTCCCAATTGAGCACGAGGTTCGTCTCTTCACATCTCCTTAAGACCCTGCACAAGTTCAGCAAACAGGAAGAGAAAGAAGAGCCATACACAGAGAAATCATCCATGAAAACTTCCACAATATCCTCGATAAGATCTGAGAAAATAGACATCATGCACCGCTGAAAGGTAGCCGGTGCATTGCACAAGCCAAATGGCATCCTTCGATAAGCAAAGGTACCATAAGGACAAGTGAATGTCGTTTTCTCCTGATCATTAGGATGTATCGGGATCTGAAAGAACCCACTGTATCCATCAAGAAAGCAATAAAAAGGATGGTTAGCAAGGCGTTCTAGCATTTGATCAATGAACGGTAATGGAAAATGATCCTTCCTAGATGCGGCATTTAGCTTTCTATAATCAATACACATCCTATGCCCAGTGATAGTTCTAGTAGGAATCAATTCATTATTGTCATTTTTAACCACAGTAATCCCCCCTTTCTTCGGAACACAGTGCACGGGAGAAACCCAAGTGCTGTCCGAGATAGGGTAGATTATCCCTGCATCAAGCAATTTAAGGATTTCTTTCTTGACTACCTCCTTAAGATTAGGATTCAATCTTCTTTGATTCTCAATAGAAGACATGGATTCATTTTCAAGGTGGATCCTATGAGTACACAAGCTAGGTGACAACCCTTTTATATCATCGAGTGAATATCCTATTGCTTTTCTAAACTTTTTCAATTCAGTGGTCAAAGCAATCAATTCATCATCATTCAGCAACTCATTCACAATGACAGGATAAGTAGAGTTAGGGCCAAGAAATGCATACCGAAGCCCCCGCGGAAGGGGCTTTAACTCAACCTTTGGCGCTTTAAGCTCGCTCCAATCATCAGCTACAAGCTGCTCCTTGCACGGCTCTGCTCCTTTGGCGCCATCAGCACTTATGTCCACAGCAAACATCTCCAGCTCCTTACCCACTGAATCTGATCCCAGCTCAATGAATTCAACCTCTCCTAACAAAGGCTTGTGCGAATCAAGCGCTCTCATATAAGCCCAGCTTTCCTCTTGAAGATACCCTTACTCCCCACATTCCTTGGTCAAGGTAACCTCTAACGGATCATCCATGTTCAACTCCTCAAGGAGTTCATCAGCTAGCTCATCCATAGTCTCAATATAGAACATTTGACATTGTATGGTTGGCTTCTTCATCACCTTGTTGATGTCAAATTTGAGCACTATGTCTTTACCAAGGTTGAGGTCTATCTTCCCTTTCATGACATCTATGATCACACCAGCTGTGGCAAGGAAAGGTCTCCCAAGGATTAGAGGATCCTTTGGCTCTTCATCCATCTCCAATACAATAAAATCTGTTGGTACTTCAAATCCTCCTACTTTCACCGGAAGATCTTCTAGGAGACCAATTGGGTATCTCACCGATCTATCTGCTAGAACCAAGGAGATCCTACATGCCTTGTAGGTAGAGAAACCTAGCCTCTTGGCTACTGAGAAGGGCATCAAACTTGCGCTTGCTCCAAGATCACACAAACAACCCTCAAACCGATATGGACCGATAGCACATGGAAGAGTAAAACTGCCCGGATCTTCAAGTTTCCCTGGAACAATATTCCTTTGGATGATCGCACTACACTCATGAGACAACACAACCATTCCTTGCACTTCCTTGGTTCTTTCCTTGATTGCGTCCTTGAGAAACTTGCTATACTGAGGAACTAGCAAGAAGGCATCAATCAAAGGCATGGTCAACTCAACATTCTTCATCTGCTTTTCAAAAAGAGCTTTGTACTTCTCTAGGAGTTTCTTCTTGAATCTGCCCGGAAAGGGTAGCTTGGGCTCATAGGGTGGTGGCACAAACACACCATCCTACTTCTTGAGTGTATCATTCACTACTTCTTCAACTACAGCTTTTCCTTTCCTCTTAGCCATGTCACTATCACTCTCTTTGTTGAGAGCAGAATTTTCAGAATTCTCCTCCCCTTCTTGAACTTCAATGTCCTCATTGAGTGAAGGTATCAGCTTAGGCGTGGGTACTTGACGTTGTTGCATCACCTTACCACTTCTCAAGGTGATAGCGCTGATGTATTCCTTTGGGTTTTGCTCAGATTTTCCGGGTAAAGTACCTTGAGTGCGGGATGTAGAGGCATTCTTGTTTTCCATGTTTGTGACCCTTGAAGTCAAACTCTGAAGCTCACTCTTAAGATCCCGTACTTCCATAGCTCCTGAGGCTTGCCCTTGAAGGAGTTGCTGCATCATATTTTTCAGCTAATTCTCAACTCCCGAGGAAGAAGAAGTTTGTTGTTGTTATTGACCAAAACCGGGTGGGTATTGTTGCTTAGGAGCATAGCCTTGTTGACCTTGAAACTGAGGCTTATTTCCAAACCCTTGTTGGTTGGTGTAAGGGAAAAATGGCTTTTGCTGTTGAGGTTGTTGAAAGCCTTGTTTCCCTTGTTGTTGAGCTTGTCCTTGAGATGGAGCTTGAGGATAGACTTGGTCTTGAGGATTGGCGATATTGGGGTTGCGGTATGAGAAGTTTGGGTGGTTTCTATAGTTTTGGTTGAAGCCTTTGTTGAAACCACCTTGTCCCGCAATGAAGTTAATCTCCTCTTGTGTCATATCCTCATCCAAACTGTAGGGGAATGGTTGAGAATCCTCATAGTTGCCTACAAAGCTGATGTTCTTTTGGCTAGAGGAGATCATCTTGTCCATCTTCTCATTCAAAGCTTTGATCTCTTTCTCATACTTCTCATCTGAAGAAGATGATCCTCTATTAGTCCGCTCATAATCCTCATTGTAGTTACCATCGCTTGTTGGAAGGTTTTCAATCAACTCCATAGCATCATCTACTCCCTTGCCTAGGAAGTGTCCATTGCTAGAAGAGTCTAGCATAGCCCGCATTCTTGGAAGCACACCGCGATAGAGGTTGCTGAGTAATGTCTCCTTAGTGAAACCATGATGGGGGCACTGAGTAGTGAGCTTATTAAACCTCTCCCAAGCTTCAGCGAAGCTCTCGTTGTTGCGTTGTACAAACCCGGAAAGCTCACTGCGAAAGCGGGCAGTCCTAGTAGCTGAGAAGAACTTCTTCAAGAAAGCCTTCTTGAGGTCTCCCCAAGTGGTGATGGTTCCCAGAGGGATGGTGCTTTCCCAATCCTTAGCTCTGTCTGCCAGTGAGAAGAAGAATAGACGCATCTTCAAACCATCGTCTGTCACACCATTGAGCCTTGTAGTGGTACAAATCTTGTCAAATGTGTCCAAGTGCTGCAATGGATCCTCAGATGCAAGCCCATGGAATTGGTTGTTTTGCACCATGTTCATCACCATAGCCCGGATCTCAAAGTTGTTATTGTTGACCGGTGGTGGAATGATTCCTTGCCGGTTTGCATTTGTATCCGGTGCATCTCCATCGCCAATGGCCCTAGCTGGCCTTTGCTGCTCTTGTTGTTGTTGCTGCTGCTGCTGTTGATCCTCATGGTGAACCATAACTGGTTGCTCAACACTCTCAAAGTTTTGTAGATCTTCAACAGTTGGTTCCAACCCAAGTCTCTCAACGTGAACAACTCGTTCTTGTTCGCGTCGTTCCTTTGCTAATCTCCTCTCGTGTGCTTTGATGTCGTCAACTCTTGCAACTAAGTTTGTAGTCCCTTTGCTGCGCAAGTTCATACACCTAACATCAAAAAGAGAGAAAGTAGCAAATTAGTAACAAAGACTTGAACTAAAAAGGGATAGAAAACGAATTGATATATCCAGAATCCCAAAATGGCAACGGCGCCAAATTGATAACAAGGATTTCGCAATCCTTTGAGGTACCAATTCCTCAAGCTTATCGATGTAGCTTTGAGGTATCAGACCTTTTTGGGATGGATAAAACCAATAAGCAAGCTCTAGACCTTCAGAGTCAAATCAAACAATTTGGTTTTAGTTTCTAACAATCCTAACGAAAACAATTCAAACCGAAGTAAAAAAAAAAGCAAATAAACAAGCGATTCAATCAATGACAAGGATAAGGCCTAAAGGTTAAGGTCAACGGACAGGTGACTCGGGATGATAAAGGAATCCTAATTCAAACTTCTAAAAGCTAATCTCCTAGCATGGAACACACCAAGTAAATCAGTTTAATCTCTTAATACCAATTCTACACTTAATCCTAACTCAAGAACAAATCATCATTTGTGAATTAGAATCAAACGAGCATTCAAACAGGTTCCAAACAGCAAACGATCACTCTGGACATACATTTTCATGCGCTAGAATGTGAAAGTCCTAACAAAGCTAGAAACTGGAATTTCATCGAACATGTTGTGAACAAGAAATTCTAAACATCCTAATCAATGTGATCAAGATTAATTAGGCATTAAGCACACTTTGCTAGATGAGATTTTAAACAATCAATCACTAGAAATCTATTGATCACCCCTAATCAACCTAATCCTACCTAACCCATAAGCCTATGGAGAACTACTCACTAATCATCATTAGATCAAGAAAACTCATAGAAATAGAGTTGATCATGGGAGATTAGTGATGGATTGAGAAATTTGTTGAAGGAATCACAAAAGAAGAACTAGATTAATCAAAGGAATTCAATTTGTTCTTACAAAAGAGTTTAGAACATCAAAAACAGCTTAAAGAAACAATAAGAAATAGGTTTTTGGCTTAAATAGTCAATAGGGTGCGAGCCGGGTCAACCCGGAACAAACCGGGTGTTGACCCGGATCCAAGTGAAATCTGGGAACTGTATCAGCCAGCCAAACCGATATGCTGGCCGATATTGGTCTTCGGATTTTTCTGGGCAACAAGCGTATCGGTTGGCTAAACCAATATGCCAACCGATATGCTTCCAACGAATTTAATCCGAGAGTTTCATATCGGTTGAGCCAACCGATATTGAACCCGATATGGACTCTCGGATTTTTGCCCGAACAAACGTATCGGTCCATATAGCCGATATCCTGGCCGATATGCACTCCTGCTGCCTCTTTCTTGGTCCTTTGAGCTTCAAACTCCTCATCCAACTCCAAATTATCTGCAAAATCACAAGGAAACACTCCAAATGCAAGCCTAAAGTGCCTACTCCTAGTCCTAAACAACTCTAAACTCTAGATGCGACAATGTCTCGACAAAATGGTATGAATGATGGAGAAAAGAAGTCAAAACAAGAACTATATACAAGCTTAAATGCATGAAAATGTATGAATATCACTAAATAGCCACGAATATCTATGAATTAGCCACGAACCTTGTTTTTTTGCAGTCGTGGCTGGTTCGTAGCTATTCGTGGGTGGAAAATTCTTAACCACGAACTGTTCGTGACTCGTTCGTGGCTAAAAACAGTTTTTGTTGTAGTGCTTGAAAAAATTAAATTCACGATCTGGATAAATAATTTTGAACCTCATACCTCGCGTAAAATTTTGTATTTTGTTTACCAACCACTAGAAAGATAACATTTCCACATATTATTTTTTAATATTTTAGACTTTTCGAAAGTATAATAGACCTAATATCTAATTTGTTAATAATACGTCTTTTTCTTTTAATACTAGTAGCCTAGTAGATCTTTAAAACAAAGAAAACAAACATTGCTATTTTGCAAGTGGACTCTTGTCCTCAACTATAAAAGGAAACATATATGTCAAAAACAACAAATCAACCAAATTAGATGTGATTTTTCCTCTGTCCCTGCTTTCGAGGGAATTTTTGACCTAATGTTTTATGTATATGTATGCACATCAATACGTAGATCGACTGATTATTTAAGTAATATTTTATCTTCTAGATTAAGGACCATCATTTATAACCCTAATATATAACTCGGGAAATCTGAAAAAGTGTCAGTAACATCTAGTTATCCTTATCATTAGGATAACTTTGTTCTTTTTTTTTAACCTAAGGATTTTGATGTTCTTTGTGTCCCATTTTCTCTATGATTATGGTACTGCAGCATTCATGCTCTGTTTTTGCTTTTGTTTTTGTTTTTTGTGTTTGGGTATTTAATATCAATACAATTCCGTTGTAGGAAAAAAATATCAAATACTTTTTTTTGTTCAAGAAACATATATCCAATATAGGTTGGTTTAGCTGTAAAAGCTTAACATTTAAAAAGTCTAATGACATCATAAATTACAGAATTACAAAATCAAGGGTCACAATTTTGTTTTTTAACGATTTTTTTTTTAATGAAATAAAAAATGATCCAACCAAGTTACTGAACAATAAACTATGACACCTTTTACTTTTTTTTATACTGAAGAAAACATTTTCTTGTAGTAGATCTAATATTTTATTAGCATGGCTTAGTATGGATTAATGTCGTAGCTCTTATCAATTTCGGTAGGCCTGCGGTTCAGTTCAGATTCGGTTATGGGTTCTGGACCGATTGACATGTTTACAAAAAATATTCATTTACCAGTTTGGTTTTAAAAATAATTTAGGCAAATCATATCAATTAAATCATATCCATTTATACCAAATCAAATAAAAAATTTAGCCAAATCATGTCGTGTAAGTATACATAGTTTTTTAGATTCCACTGAACCATATTTTGTATTATATAAATTATGGTTTCCGTGCAGAAGACTTCCAATTTATACATATTGCTGTAGAGTAAAATCAATAGTTTCAGTTTCGTATGTGTGATTTATTTCTAGGCTTCTAATTAATCTGTTTCTGGACTTTGATAGATTTCAAACTTTCTATATTTTGAATTAATCTGTTCATTTATTATGTTTTCTTACTGTTAATGTTATACAGTTCTTAACTATAAATATCTCGTGGGTTAATTAGAATTAGTCTAATAGATTTTTAATGGATATATTGTAAGAAAGGATATTCTATTATAGGAGGACAAACTGATACTTTTAAAATAAAATTTATTCGATTATCATAATACTAAAGTGACACCGATATATGAATTTGGAAAAACGGATTTGTAGAGACAAGATTTTAATTTTTTTCCTTAATTATGAAAATGTTCGGTAGTGTGACAGTTGCATACTGTTCCGAATCTCATGATACAATTTCATATTCTTATGATTTACACCACCTAAATTTATAAGCTTACGAACAATTTTTGTGTTGTACTTTCAACAAAGATGAAAGAATACAAACAAAGAAAATATGTGGGAAGTGTAAGAGATTATTATATTTTTGTTTATATAATAAAATGAGATTGAGGATAATTTCTCTTAGAAAAATCAAAATATTTTTTGTCATTAATGGAGATGAATTTTGTATTAATTATAGCATTAACCATATAATTAATCACAAAATTAAAGAGACAATTTTTTCTCTTGACCAAGACTAATTCTCTAAGGAATTATTACTTTTGACAAAGAATAATTCCTTAAAAGAATTATTTATTTTTGACCAAACTTAAATTTATGTAGTAATCAATTATACAAATAAAAATTTGACATAAAATAGGTTATTGGACCAATGTCCATCTACCCGAACCACATCTAAACCTGAACGAAGGCGAGCTCATCTTGTCTCAGCTTGGTACGGGCATGGTTTACAATGGGTTCGCTCTTCTCTACAATTTTCCTAAGGTCTTTAACCTTGTTAAAACTTTTCCACAATATATGTTATGTCCATTTTGTGCCGCTATAGGACAAATATTTCTTATCAGATTAACTCTAACTTTAAACACATGAATATATATATATGCCTTCAAATTAATTTCCATCAGTCTCACATGCATCAAAATTATTTTAAACAGATGAAGACTCAGAAAAACTTTTCAGAGAACAAACAAAAAATCCACTCTATATGAGTTGGTAGCATATGTTGACCTTGAACCAATAATATCTAATAGCTATCGTATTTACTCGACTAGAACGTGAACATGATGTCTTAAACCTCCCAGATTTTGATGTAAATCGAGACAATAGCAATAACATAGTTTCATCCTCTCACAAAACTAGGTTCTCTATTGTGTTCATTTTGGCCTTGAACATGCATTGTTAATCTTGAGTGAATTTGGAGAATATAGCCTCAATTCCATTCTCCTAGAAATGTCCCCATTTCTCACTCCCAAGGCGATTTTCCATAAGATTTGTTTCAAGTAGTATCATCCACTACACCACTTATATCTCAAAATAGGGTAGAGACCACAATCTCACTATGCTTTTGACATATTATGTTTGACTTAGTTTTCCCTTTGAATCTATTTTATGGGATCTACAGTCATTTTGGTAGGTTACCATCAAACATCCTCTTAATTCATAGGCTTTAAGCCCATTACTCTTGATACTTTTAGTAATTTGATCTTTTGACACACCTTCAAATGGATCCTAGGTTGTCATACAATTGAATATAATCTATTGAGATTACTCTATTTGAGATCAATTGTCTAATGGTTTTATGTCATCTTCTGCAAAGATCAGACTAACTTTTATTCACTAAACTCAGTGTCTGAGCTATAGTCGACTGACTATCATTATGTATACATAACACTCACACTATTTTTGTCCAGATAATATGTTCCAAAAAAAATCCTGAAGCGACTTTGTTTCCTATGCAGCTCATATTCCATGGTCGATATCGCCAACATAGTTTGTTTGGAAGATTCTAAGACACTAGATTCCACGCTAAGCATAAAGACGTATTCACTCATTGATTTTGAGATTTTGGAGTCGGAATTCCAATTGGTATTACTATATCCTTCCAATTGTGTGTTCTTTATCATAGTGCAGCTCATAACTATTAGTATAACGTAAATAGTTAAAAACTATAGTGATGACTAATCAATGTGTATGACCTGGATTACTTGTGTGGCGAATAATTACTTTAATCGAATGTCGTTGCTCAGGTCTAGTACAATTCATTACATACATTAGACTTCCAATTACACGAGTATGCTCCAGTTGTAACACCGCTTCACCTACATTTCACTACAAGAAAACATCGTTTTTACGACTGCACTTTTAATCGCAAAATAGTCGTTGATCAGGGTTTTACGACAAACATACGACTACATATGGTAGTCGTCAATCCATGATCGCTAAATCTCATAGTCGTATTATTAGTCGGCGAGTTACGACTATTTATACGACCAACATAGGTAATCGTAAAATAGACGCAGCGTCGTCAGAAAATATAGGGACTAAACTGAGACTATTGAGGGAGTCTAGATATGGTCGGAGAAATGTTGTCATCAAATAGTCGTTAACTAGGTGACCATGGGGCGATTAATATGCGACTGTATTGTATAGTCATAAAGTAGTCGTAAATATTAGCTACTATGGAGCGACTGGGTAACGATCATTTTAACTACTATCATGCGACTAATCTGAACATCTATATACGATAATGGTAATGATCTTGCCACTATGTGGCGACTGTTATGTGACTGAGTAATATAGTCGCGACTTAGTCGTAGACTAGGGTGACGTTTTCGCGACTGTTTATTGACTAATTTACCAATTATAAGACGACTATATGGATGGTAAACATCTTGCTATTAATTGTCGACTATTAAACGACTATGCAGCGTCTAAACGAAACATCCAGATTCGATTATGGTACTGCTTGTCCGAGTGCTATCTCAAAGTCTAATATAGTCACAACATAGTCGTAAAAGATGGTGACTACTTGGCGAAGGTGTAATGACTAGATAACGATTATTAAGCGACTATTGGGGAAATGCAGATTCACTGATGTAAATATTTAGAGACTAGTTTTTGTGTGTAGTGCGAAACGTTGACAACTATTTAGTGGCTTTTATTCGTAAAATTAAGATTTTAGATTAATTTCATTTTTGATTTGGTAATCTGTGATACCGTAATTTGAATGGTACAACAAACATAAAAAACAATTGCATCCAAAATTACATTGGTAACATGTAGACAAAGACGACCTACATACGCAAACTCCAGCATTTAGGAGTTTCCAAATCATATACTAATAAATTAACAAGTGGAAGAGTGAGTGATAAAGTAACCTACGAATCAGTTGGTGTTGTTGTTTTACTTTGTGCTTCCTTCAGTTGCTCTTGGTGGGCGACAACGCTGAAAGGCTTTTGACTCCATGAGGATTTACTTGTCCATCCTTCTCAGTGGCCTATGACAGTTAAAGAAAGTAAGTGAAAAACACCATCTTTAAAGATCGTGAGATGACTTTATAAACATGGATTGAGAAAAATTTTACTTTACCCGAGGAAATATATAGTTATTCAACTGTTGATATCTCACGAGGTCGCAGTCACGATCTCCTCAAAAAAAGTTGCTCTTGGTGGGCGACAACGCTGAAAGGCTTTCGACTCCATGAAGATTTACTTGTCCATCCTTCTCAGTGGCCTATGACAATTAAAGACAGTAAGTGAAAACACCATCTTTAAAGATCGTGAGATGACTTTATAAACATGGACTGAGAAAAATTTTACTTTACCTGATGAAATATAGTTATTCAACTGTTGATTTCTCACGAGGTCGCAGTTCTTCGCAGTGCTTCTGCAGTCCTTTGTGATACTAACCATGTCTTTCATGCGTCATTGATAGATCTCCTCAAAAAGAAATTTAGAAGAAAGTTATGTGAGGTTTGGGAACGCCTAAAATGATACAAAAAATATCTTGTAAGCGCTCAGACACTCGAACTTAGCAGAACACATTAATGAGTTAAGCACAGATTGATGTCTTCAATTGCGTGCTAACTATAAGATTAACATACTAACCATCAGACTCCAACTCCTCAAACACTCATTAAAAAAACAACCAACTTACCCAGACTGTGGAGTATAGGAGTCGTTTACAACCTGTAGAACCAAAATTAATTGTAAAGAAATAATCAGACTCAGAGCATGTCCCGTTTCAAAAGCAAAGCAAAGCAGAAGCAAACTAACGATATAGCTACATGTACATGTAGGCATCGATTCACTGAGGGTTTCGTGATTGCGATATTCAAGGAATAATTTGAGAGAGTCGATAGGGTTTCGGCCAAAGTTAGCTTTGAAATGGAAAGCTTCGAATAAGAGATTCGAAGAAGAGATATCAGTTTAAGATGGGTGGGCGTATAAGAGGATTCGTGGAGGGATTAGCGAGATGATTCGAAGGAGATATCTGAAAAGGGGAAGAACAAAAGAAAATCCTAAATTATTTAATTAATGAAATACTGAATTAGAGAGATTAGACTATGATTTTGTGAAGTTTCAGACTAGAATGTTAAAGCACAAACGAAACCTTAGATGTTTAGGGTTTAGGGTTTCATTTTGAATGAACAAACCCCTGTACCCTAAAAAGGAACCGTAAATTGCAAATGAAATATCTAATTACAGATCACTACATTGCAAAAGAAAAGATAAAACCAAAAATTCGAGGTTTTGAGGTTTCTTTTGGAGTGAGTCAAATCTCAAAAATGAGGTTTTGAGGTTTCTTTTGGAGATGCTAAAACCTAAAATTTGAGTTTTCGTCTTTTCTTTTACATCGAATGATTTTAATCAAACATATATAGCTAGATGAGTTGTTTGAGAAATTAAATTATGCTTTTGTGAATCTTTCTAGATAAATGTTAATTTTTGGGATTATATACGAACTTATCATATTTAAGGGAATTTAATAATATCGGTTGAGAGGAACATTAAATATTCTCCTTGTATCTCGTTTAATGTGTAATCAAAAAGCACAAGCCTATAAAATGAAACGTTCAGAACAAGATTGGAGAATAAAAAGACAAAATATGTGCACGGTTCTATGTCTCTGAGGCTACACCAAAGCAAACGACAAACCAGTATACAGTTCAAGGGCTCAGGGGCTACACTAGAACAAAAGACAAACCCAGTGTACGGTTTGTATAATTTTTAACCATGATTTAACCAGGATATTTAACCATGATTAATTGATTTGATTGGGGTCGCGGAGATACACACTCCATGTAACATTCCAGAGATACAAAAGACGATATTTTATATAAAAAGAGTACTTCTGAGATGTTCTTCAAAAAAGAGTACTACCAGCCGAGAAATTAAAACAAAAAACAGAGTACAAGAAAATAAATTAAACACCCAGATCAGGGGCAACGATTCGATTCATGTAGAAGAACTTCAAACACCGTTTGTACATAAAGAAGTCGAGGCAGTCGATTTCCATATCGAGAACATGGTAAGATCTATCAGGCTTGATGTTCTTCATCGATCGCACATCAACCTCCTTCTTCCAGACAGTGATTTCATGCAGTTTCTTCCTCAAGTTCTTCCACACTCGGGCCACCAAATCCTCCTCATCTTCCCGCCAGTTCTTGAAGGCCATTTCATCAAAGGGACCCCTTAGAGGATCGCCATGGAGGAAGCGCAGAACACCATACATGTAAGCTGCTTCCAAAATCTCATTGTCCCCCTCCCCAATCGCGGCATTGTGTAAATACACCATTCCGTTTTCCTCATCACTCTCAACGAAGTAAGTGAGAATACCTTGAACGAAGAATGCGACACAGTTTTCATGCTCCATGCATTTATCCAGAATCGCCGAGTGCTGAAGCGCACAAAGAGGCTTCTTCACCAGCGGTGAGAGACAGAGAGGGACTGATCGACTGTTGGAGGCTTCTTTCATTATTTTTTAGGTTGCTCTAAGGTTGCAGTAATCGGAAGATGAAGCTTTGCCGACTGTTTGGACGATATTGGTGAGGACTTCGATTGGGAGTTGCTGCAGAGAGACAATCGATCTCCTGTTGGCCATGCTTTCTGTGTTTGATGGCTATGAGTGAGTTTTGCTCTCTGTTTTTCGTCAGTTTTTCGGAACCTCAACTTCTCTATGTGGTTGATGGTTATGGGGTCATCGATTATTTAAAGAAAAGATTTTTAGGGTTGCGTCTTTGGGAGGTGAAGATTCGCGAAACCGGTAACGATTTGCCGGTATTATCTTTCTTGTGTTTTAAGATCGACAACTAGTTTCTCACTCCGAAAGAAACCTTAAAACCTCATTTTTGAGGTTTTGAATTGTACAAAACCTCAAATTTGAGGTTTCATCTTTTCTTTTATATTCTAGTCCTTGTAATTATATAGTTTATTAGTTTTAGTCCAAAAATAAATTTATATTTATAAAAATGTCTGATTTCAACATTTTTTATTTTGTAATCTTCAAATAAAAAATAATAAAAGACTGATTTAACATTTTTATTACAAATATTGTGTTCTTCTTATTATTATTATTATTATTATTATTATTATTATTATTATTATTATTATTATTATTATTATTATTATTATTATTATTATTATTATTATTATTATTATTATTATTATTATTATTATTATTATTATTATTATTATTATTATATGTAAGATGCCTCTCCAAGTCAATAACTTTCTTTGACTAAGATTTAGAAATCGACTACTATTTATAATAATCTTAATAAATGAGAATGAATATTAATACAATTGGAAATGTAAATTTTGATTTATAAAAATGATTAATATTAGGCCCAGTGAGTAATTAAATACATATATATGAGTAATAATTATTGCATTTTTGAAAAGGGGAAAAATTAACATCCGTAGATAAACAAGAGTAAAATTTTGGACTTATTTTTGGTTTCCTAATTGTATATTAATAATTTTTTGGCTACATTTAAGACGCCTCTTCTTCTACCAATGAATGTGCTCAACGTGACTGGAAGGTCGTGTCGCTTTAAATCAGGATTGGTTCGATAACCGATCTTTCTTCCCCTAAGTAAATATATAGCTCCTCGTTTTCATCATTCTTCCCCATCCTCACTTCTTACCTCTCCTTCGCTTCAAGTTTTAACAGAGCCTCGCTTCATCTTCTACTTTTTATCTTAAGTTCCTCCATAAATATGCTGACATGTTTTTTTTTTTGTTTTCTTTTGTTCGGTTCTTTATCGACCTCCGGAGTCATGCATGAACAACACCGAAACCAATATTCTCCTATAGATAAAGTCACCTACGAGTCTTGCAATGTCAAACCAACAATTGGTCTTTCGCCTTAAAACACTAGGCGGTGAGATGATTGTTTGAGATCGATTCCTTTGGGTAACTTTATCTTTAGGAGAACATTGGTTCAGGTGTTGATTTCATAATATTTCATATCTCATCGATGGCATTGGTGGGAGAAGACAACTCATTCGCCAGTCGAGATAGCGGTTCGGTTTCTGGCGGAAAGAAACCTATATCACAACTCAAGCTTCGGCTTTGAAGGACCGGTCAACAATCAAATAAGAACTTGTCTTTTAATATCAGTATTTGAGGTATTCCACTCAAACTGTGGGACCGACAAATTGGTAGTAATATTAATCTAATAATCATTCTAGTGAAAAAATATTAATATAATAAGACCCGCCAAAGCAAGAAACATTATCGCGCATAGACCAAGTTATTTAGGTAAATTACCATAAATCGAAAGGATATACCTAGACCATAATAACCTCGACCAAGTCAACATACATATTACAAGGGCTTCTCATCCTGCCCTTCATATTCATCTTGATCCTCATCATCAGAAGATGATAAATTACATCAGAATTCATCTTCTGGTTCGCGTCCCCGACCTCGTAATCAATATTTATTGTGTTTCCTCCTTGTACCGAGTTCTCAATAACAGATCTTCGATTCTAGTCATCATCACATGATCATCATTTTCTTGTTGCAAAAGAATCGATTCCATGTCGCCAAAATCTCCTGAAATATTTTCCCCCCAGTTGACTTGTACAACACTTAGCCACTCCCTCTTTGGTTTCTTCGTGTATGGATACGTGATATAACAAACTTGATCTGCTTGTGAGGCTGTGCAATTTGCATGTACTGAATGAAGTTATATACATACATATATTTAAAGGCATTATAAGATTTACATGTATGGAACTAACGTACCTACGACAAATGGTTCGTATCTACCGTAAGTTCTAGCTGAAATAACGTCTACAATGCCAACATTACTCTTCCTAATGCCTCTACCGATCATAGGGTCGTACCAGTCACATTTAAATAGTGATTCTCAAATTCACAATTCCCTCATACTCGAGTTGTATGATATCAGTTAGAATCCCATGGAAATCAGCCGCATCAGATGGATCAGCATAATTCTCTCCTTTCAAACGTACACCATAGTTACATGTCTTCCGTTCCACGCCGTGATTCTCGGTATGAAACAAATATCCTCTTGAATAATAGATGGGCCACGTTTTAGCCTTATGCACGGGTCCATGCACTATCTCTAGCACCCAATCAGGAAATTTATGTGTCTTTTTCCAATAAGTAACCTGCAGTACATAGAAATAAAATATCAAATATAGAGTTTGGCAAAGATCAATTCAAATAAATATATAGGTAAGAAAGAATTTTACACATACATAAGTCTCCAACCAGCTTCGATATTGTTCTGGTCTTATTTGGAAGACCTCTTCTTCGAAGAGTTCAGGAAATGTTATGGACATATAATCTTCGAACATACTTTAATTTAAACTAAAAATTATATGAGAAATCATATTATAGTTGAATATATTAAACCGAAAGATAAGACATGCAAATATATATATATATATATATATATATATATATATATATATATATATTTACCTTTCTAGTGGCTCAAAATATCAGGAACATCGACATGATATACGGGGATTTCACCTTCACTGAATCTAGTTAACCTGACCAAATTATTTGGTTAAGAAAAATTATAATTAATTAATTTACTACCATGTGTGTTTTACAAATGGCAAAGTGAACATGTGATAGCGCATTTATCTTGATTTTGTTTTTATATTTGCAGCAAAGTAATGCTTTGAGTATTAAGCTATCTCCTCATTGATATACGATTGAACAATCGATCCTGCCGCATATCTTTTGTTTTTTGCTTTTCCTTTCAACTTTTTGAAAAACCTTTCAAAAGGGTACATCCACCTATATTGCACCGGACCTCCTAATTCAGCTTTGTAGGGGAGATGTATTGGTAAATGCTCCATCACGTCGAAAAATGATGGTGGGAATATCTTTTCCAAGTTGCATATGATTAAAACTATGTTTTCTTTGAGAATTTGGAGACGACTTTTTTGTAAATTTCTCGAGCATAAGTCACGGAAAAAACTTCCAACCCCTACAATATATATTTTTTGATATTGTTGGTAAATATAAAATATACTTAAGCCTCATATTTAATTATAAACTATTAAGTAAAATAATATAGAAAAACCTGCTAACGCAAGGTGGTTGTTCCGGTCAAAGAGTTCGGCAAAGATAAATGGAAGTAGCCGCTCCATAAAAACGTGGCAGTCATGACTCTTCATCCCTAAAAACTTATCGTTATCCATATCAGCACAAGTAGCAAAGTCGGCCGCATAGCCATCTGAGAATTTTACTGCATGTTTCACACATTCTAGTAATTTTTCCCTGGCATCGTTTGTCAATTTGTACGTGGTAAAAGGAGTTTTACCCTCACCATCAATATGTAGGTGTGGCCGAATACAAAATCGTTCTATATCAATTCTTAACATGATGGTGTCTTTGGATTTACCCTTCACACTCAAAAGAGTATTCATGACTTACGTACAGGTTCTTCACTATTAGTCGGGTAAACACGAAAAGCATCATTCACCATATCCACATACCTATCTTCTACATTATTATGACCATTCGGATCACCATTACTCATTCCTATTTTCAAACCGATTTTTTCTCCATGGTTATACCAAACACAATAATCAGACATAAATCCGTAACTAAACTGATGACTCCAAATTCCTGGTTTCGTGGTTTCCGGTTTTTTGTTCTTGTATAAACGACAACGGCAGAGAAACTTACCGCCATTGCTCAGAACTAAAGGCTGGTTTTTGGCTTGTTCTATAAATTGTGTGACCCCCGTGGTGAAGGCTGTTGAGAAATTGTTTAAGGCATCATCGATCCAATTATACATCCACTCCCGATGGTTGCTATAATTTTTGTAGCCTCCCGCCATGTAACTAGATTTCCAAATTCTTTGTGTTTCTACAAATGAAACCGGAGAAAGGGCTGAATTTCGACAATATAGACATAATTGGTCACTCCCATTAATTTTCATAAATGCATGCAAATGTAACTGGTACACCTACCACAAACAGGTGAAATATAACCAAACTCTCATATTATTATTATACTATAGCCAAAAATACTATACTAACATAAAAAAGAGAATTACCAACTTTGATAATCAGTTAAGACTATTAGCACGTATACAAAAAACTATCTCATATTATTATTACTAAATCCAAAAATATTATATGATATGACCCATACCCGACTACTTTGCGACACAAATAATGAGGTGAATATTAGTCGTATCAATAGCGACAACTAAACGACTTGGTTATTACTATACCTGAAGTAGCGAATTAGTCGCCCATGTACTGATAAACTCGTGACTGTTCTGCGACTCTTCACATCAGACGCTAAAATAGTCGTCATATAACCAACTAGCCTGCGATTATTGGTTCCGATCTCGACAAAAGTCGTTAATCTGTCGTAAATCGACGACTAAATCGGCGACAATCATTTATAGTCCTATATAAGCGACTAATACACGTCCATATATCCATTGTCGCAAAATAGTAGCATTATTGTCCCCTAATAGTGGCCAAATGTTACGACTACAAATATTGTCGCAAGTTCCAGTCGCAAAAACGATGTTTTCTTGTAGTGTTTGTGAGCCGGGTCTACAATACTTTTTGCATTCCTACTTGAGTAGAACTAGAATCCCTCAAGTATCTTCTTAGCATAATGAGTTTGAGACAAGATAATTCCTTCGGTATTTCGAGTGATCGTAATCCCTAGAATGACATATGCTAGTCTCATGTGCTCCATATAAAATTGCTACTCAGCAAATTCTTAGTTTGCATGACCATGCCTCTATTATTTTCAATAATGAGCATGTACAAACATAGCAAAATGTATTCTTGTGGAATAGTTTTGATGTATATGTACTTATCACATTCATTAATGCTGAAACCATTTGACATTTTCAAAATTTTCATGCCATTATTTCGGAGCTTAGTTAAGTCCATAAAACTATTTCAAAAGCCACATAATTTGTGTTCTTGTCTTGGAACAACAAACTCTTTGGGTTGTTTCATATAAAACTCCTCTTCTAAAGGGATTTTTATCATCGTCTGATGAAAATTTAGGTCTCGTAATGCTGCAATACCTCTCAGGATTCTGATTGAAGTTATTCTCATTACCAGAGAATAAGTGTCAAAGAAATCCAGACCTTCTTTTTGTCGGAAACTTTTCACCACAAGCCTATACTTTCACTTATCATTTGAGCCATAAGTTTTCAACCTTGTTTTGAAAACCCATTTACACCCTTAAGGCTTTAAGCACTTATCAGTTGAGTTGATATCACTATTGATGGCTTTCTTCCATGAAGGTGCGTCTGGTGTAGACATAAGCTTAGTGAAATTTCTAGGTTCATTCTGAAGAAGAAAGACTATTAAGAAATCTTCACCATAAGTTTTTCCTTATGAGCTCTTTTACTATGTCAAGGTTTATCTCGCTTTTTCTACATCATCTACTAATGTGCCAAAAGTGAATGTCTTTTTATCTTCACAAATGTTCAATAAAAAATACATTCCTTGAATTTATTATTAAATTTACATGGATATCCGAGATACCTGATTTGTAAACCAGAACTCGGTAAAACTTATTTAGTGTGCATATCGATGAAAATATAGTGTCTCATTTTTGGTCTTATTGTGACCTTTTCAGAGGTGGCTCTTCTACTTTTGCCAGACACCCCCACATTTTGAGTATAAATGTATTTCAATTAATCAAGTTCATATAGCTTTTTCGCTACTGGCTTTATGTGGTAAGAAATGCTTCCCCCCCCCCTCCACATTTCTTGAGATAACTTAGAATAATGCATCTTTGCATTATTCATCTCATCAAGAGTTCAACAATTTTGTTTTGAAACTCCAAGAGATTGAAGTGAACAAGGAGCAGTTTTGACGAATAAGGCAATATTCTCTATAGAACACCTAATTCTCAACAAACTCACCTTCTTTATCACGTATAACTATTTTTATAGTTTTCTCAAATTGGTTTTTATTTTCGATCTTGTATGCTTTGAACTTTTTCAAAAGCCACACTCATGTTTTAGCAAGTACCTATCTATCACAATATATATCATTGGTGGTAGTAGTATAATGCCCACTATTGCATTCGATTTCTCAACCACATTAACTTATGAAACTTCACTACATGTGTCTATTTCAATCAAATTGGTCTAAGATTTTGCATTTAACTCTGCATTGTCAATTTGCTATGGCATTCATTAGCATTGCTATAATGTGTCAGGTTTTTGACTCATCATGTCATACTTTGTGACATTTCCCATTGAACTTATTTTAAACATTTTGCTTTATGAAGCTAGTGCGGGCTTGTATAGAAACCTTTTGTTTCTTTTGTGCTTGTGTCTAACCATTTTCACATATTTTTCAAAATATGAACACCATATAGTTTGTGTTTTTGTAGAATTAACTTGGTACTTGGCAATCAACTCTTTAAGCTTCTCAGCCTTTCACATATGCCATGAATAGTTTTTGAAAAATTTCCAAGTTAATGGAGATTTCTCAAAATAACAACCGACCTGGTATGTCAAAGAAATTGACATCCCTTCAGCCATTATCTCATGCATCATCGATCACAGATTTTTGACTTTTTTCATCATGGACTTAAAGTCCACCAATTTAAATCCGAAATTTCGTCACTTGGAATGTGTGTTCTTAGACATGTACTTCTTATAACGAAAAATTAAAATTCCTTAGAAGTATTCAAGTCGCTATAGACTTATACAACTGTTTGTTCAAGCGGATTTGATCCCCTTTTTTCACAAACGTCCTCAAAGGCACAAGATTAAACAATGACTAGAGTTCTCACATTAATATTCTAAAGAGAAAGCCATATGTAAATCTTCTTAAGCCATGTAATGAATCGAGTACCATCGATTTTGTCAAACATCAATCTTATGCTTACAGCACTAGGCAATAATACGACCACCTAATAAATATCAGAATTTGGTCAATCACATGGAAGACTACTACCAAACTGAATTTGGTGTGTTGACTCACTGGACTCTCGTAACCAATAAAACCTCCACCAAAACTGATGTAAATAGAATATGAACATTAAGATAAACATTAGAATTTCAATTTATAAAATAGATAAACATTAGAATTTCAATCTATAAAATATACAACATCGTTGACAAAAAAAAAACACACAATGTCATAGGTAGTAGACCATCCCCATTATAGGGTTGTCAACTCACTATACGCATTATTGCATACAAGCAAATTCAAGCCAATATACTAAAACAATAAGAAAAAATTCAAATATAAATCAACACTTTAAATTTCATTTATTAATTAAATAAAATTCATGTAATTAATAAATTCATAATTTCACAATTTAATTAAACGCAGAGATAATAGAAGCAATTTAATCGAATAAATCACCACAATATTTTAATTACTGTTCAAACATTGTTGAAAAATACACAAATTTTTGATCGAGTAAATTAAAATCTCTTAGATTTTTGGTGATAATTCAACATGCATCACTTTGGATTGTAGAGACAATCTAATCTATGCGATTTAAGTTAAGCAAATCCCAACATCTGATCAAAATTGTTTTCATATTTTAAAAAATTCTGAAAACTCTAGAGTTATTAGAATAAATATCAGAAAATGATTTAAAATTTTTCATACCTTTTCTAGAATAAATAAAATAATGGTCACATATGCCAATGTAAATCTGCAATTTAACTCATTAAATCTTCAAGAAAAATATTCCAGAAATAAAAAATAATTTCAGAAAATTCAGAAATTAAATCAAATTATGTGAAAATACACATTTAACAATTTATATAATTCATATAAATTGCATATGCACTTATAAATATTTCAGAATTAAGAAAAACAGGAAATATTAAATAAAAAAAAAAGAGAAATACTTTTCGGAACATTTGTTGAATGTATAAAAAGGGAGATAAACAACAAATGTCCAGATCTAGAATAACCTGAAACATATTTTAAAAAATTGATGAAAGAAAGATTATAGATCCATATTACTTTATTTTTAACAAAAATACTCCACAATATAATATGTTCTCGTTAGTGCAATATGCATAAATAATATTTTAGGAATTAAGAGTGTAAGAACGCATATTTCACAATAGGAAAATTAATATTTGTGAAATAAAATATACTTGACTATTTTAATATGAAAATGATACCGATACTAGAATTTGGAGAGGAGTATAGGCAATATTTGATCGTTTTACTTATTTCTGAAATTTTTTTGTAGTGTGATGGTTGCATAGCATTTCGAATCCCATGATACAACTGTATATTCTTATGATTTACAGCACATAATCCATAAACTTACGAACTATTTTGTGTATTACTCTCAAGAAAGATGAAAAAAATATGAAGAGAAAAAATGTGTGAGAAGTGTAAGAGATTGTTGTTATATTCCTTTTATGTAATTTTTTTATATAATAGAATGACAAAAAGAATAATATCTCTTAAAAAACAACACACTTTTTGGTCAGTAGTGGAGATAAATTTTGTATTATTTATGGTATTAACTATAGAATTAATCATAATTAAATTGAAAAGACAATTTATTTCTTGACCAAGACTAATTCTTTAAGAAATTATTACTTTGACCAATACTATTTTTCTAAAAGAAATATTTATTTTTGACCAAACTTAAATTTATGTTGTGATTAATTAGATAAATAAAAATTTGATACAAAACAGTTTATTGAACTAATATCCATTTACTTGAACCGCATCTAAATCTGGACTGGAGTCCAAGTCCATATTGTCTCGATTTGGTGCATGCACATGGTTCACTATGGATTCAGTCTTCTCTCCTAAAGTCTTTAATTTTGTTGGGACTTCTCTACAATATTATGCCCATTTTGTACTTCTTTAGAAAAAAATATATGACAAACATTTTTCATTTAAACAAATTCTAATTTTAAACACATGAATACAAGTTCCAACATATATGAGGTTAACATATAGATTTATTTGTTCTTTAATCGGTACACCAAAATAACTAGTATGAACGGTTCTTTTTTTTCAACCTAGTATGAACGATTCTTTGATAACTATAGCGGGAAAAAATAAGCTGATTAATAACGTTTAAATTATGCACGAGAAAACTGTTTTAAAATGGATTCATTAAAAGAAGTAGAACATACACTTATTAGATTAAAAGCTGAAAATAGGAAAATTCAAAGAATCATATAAAGACAAGCATTAAGGAGAGAGTTTAAACATTTTATCCAATCAAGTCACGGGTATGTGGATCAAGCACATATGAATCCAGAAGGGGTCTTCCTACCACAAACATTGAGAAGAAGGCTGAGGGAGATGGGAACATTAAGATTAATTCCTAAGACATTAGCCTTTAGGGCAGTACAGATACAAGCCGCAGCCTCAAGATCAACCAAACCCTTGAGGAGTGAGCAGCAAGGCTTGACTGGTGGCGTGCCTAATTTGATTTTGAGAAGATCCTTGAGAACATTGGCACAAACACCGAGTTTGAGGGTATCTCTAGGGCAGTCTCCTGAGGAGGAAGGACTTGGAGTGGGCTTGGGTTTAGGTTTGGGTTTGGGAGTTGAGCTGCAGCCACCGCCACACGCAGTAGTTAGCGTGAAGAAGAGAATGTTACATGTAAGGAAAATGATAAGGGAGGCTGAGATTTTTGAAGCCATTTCTCCAAAGTTATACTTGAGCAAGATGTTTTAAGCGGGATTTGTTGCTTTAGAGAGTGGTGAAGAAAAATGAAGGGAGGGTGTGCGTATATATATTAGGATTGCAAGGGGCTGGACAGTTAAATAAAGCTGTCATGTTACTAAATAATTTTGAGGAATTATTGACTTCTTTGATGTTAGTAACAGGCCAGTACAGTGGGTCATTGTTTTATTAAGTGGTTAATATATATCGAAATGTACAATCATGAAATTCATAAAATAGTGAAAAAATTACAGGAAGTATTATTATTAATTGCTTTAAAAAAGGTATTATTATTAACACAGCATTATGCTGTCATTGTTGTATTCTTTTGGTCAACTTTATCAATGGGTTGCTGTTCCATTTAAACATAATACATAAGATATATGTTCTTTCTAGGTTAATAGTTTTTTTTTTTTTTGCAGAAGGTTCTTTCTAGGTTAATAGTTCAATGTAATATATTTTTTTTTCCCAAACCAGTACATGTTTTTTATATTTTGGGTTCACTCTATCTTGTTGTGAATAGAAGAGAGATAGAAGAATTGGTGATGTTTATTCCAATGAATGAAAGCTCCTTTATATAGGAGTACAAAGACTTGATGACCAAGTAAAACCTAGTGTACAAGTAATTCTAGAAGCTACTACGAGATGGGCCTTATAATGGGCATCCATCTTATTATTCATAACACTCCCCCTTGGATGTCCATTATAATGGAATGGTTCGTAATGCGTTTAAGATGTTGCCTCATTAAAAACCTTACCAAGAAAACCCAATGGGAAAAAACCATGGTTAAGGGAAAAAGAGCACAACACGCAATTACTCCCCCTCATGAGTACATATGTCGAGATCTTTGAGACGGCGTAATCTGATATGATGAACTAACTTCTTGAAAGTAGAAATAGGTAGCGCCTTTGTAAATAAGTCAGCCAAATTATCGCTCGAACGGATCTGTAGAACATGTATATTGCCGTTCTTCTGTAGATCGTGTGTGAAGAAGAATTTTGGTAGAATGTGCTTTATTCTATCACCTTTAATGTATTTGTCTTTGAGTTGTGTGATGCATGCTGCATTGTCTTCATACATAATTGTCGGAGCTTCTTTCCCTACAGAAATACCACAATCTTCTTGTATATGATGAACGACGGATCTTAACCATACACACTCGCGACTAGCTTCATGGATGGCTAAAATCTCTGCATGGTTAGAAGAAGTAGCGGTGAGAGTTTGCTTCATAGACCACCAAGAAATAGCAGTACCTCCGCAAGTGAACACATATCCTGTTTGTGATTTAGCAATATGGGGATCGGATAAGTATCCTGCGTCTGCAAAACCAATTAGGCCTTCCTTGGATAAGTTAGAAAAGAATAAGCCCATGTCTTTTGTACCTTGGAGGTAACGAAGTATATGCTTAATCCCATTCCAATGCCTTTGAGTTGGGCATGAGCTACACCTTGCTAACAATTCACCGAGAATGATATATCAGGTCTTGTGTGACTAGCAAGGTAATTTAATGCTCATATTGCACTTAAGTATGGTACTTCAGGGCCAAGAACTTCTTATTGTTTTCCCGAGGGTGGAATGGATCCTTTGACACATCAAGTGATCTTACAACCATTGGACTGCTCAAAGGGTGTGCATTATCCATATAGAACTTTTTGAGCACATTTTCTGTGTATGTCTCTTGATGTACTGGAATTCCATTCTTTACATGCTCAATTTGTAGTTCCAAACAAAAATTTGTTTTCCCAAGATCTTTCATCTCAAATTCTTTCTTCAAATACTCTACTTGTGTATGAAATCTCTGCAGGAGTTCCAATAATATTTAAATCATCAACATATATTGCAATTATCACAAATCCTTTCTCAAATCTCTTTATAAAGATGCATGGACTAACACAGTCATTCTTGTATCCTTCTCTTAACAAGTACTCACTAAGGCGATTATACCACATACGCCCTGACTGTTTTAGTCCATAAAGAGATCGATTTAGTTTTATGCAGTATTGTTCTCGGGAATTCGAATTTACTACTTCACATAGTTTAAATCCTTATGAGGTTTTAACTTTAAAAACTTCTGGAACTTTCACATAAATGTCATTGTCCAGTGGCTTTCAATTTCTTTTCTTGTTGTCAGACTAATAAGAAACTTTAAAGTAGTTGTTTCTACCACATGATAGTAGTTTCTTTATAATTCATTATAGATATTTGTGAGAACCCTTTGTGCAACTACTGCTTTGCATATCACAATTTCATCATCCTATATTCTTTCGTATAAATACATATTTATGTCTTTTTCATAAAAATATATTTATGCGCCACTGGTATTACACCATTAGGTGTATGGACTACTGGTCCGAATACTCTTTTCTTTTAAAGAGATTTTAACTTTGCATCTATTGTCTCTTTCCCTTTTATCCAATCATCACTTTGTGTACACTTTTCAATAGATGGCTTATGATCCTCATTCTCATCAACTGTTATATTGCATGCATAATTATTAACGACGTCGATTTGATATCGGTTCCATATTGTTCCATATATGACATAACTATTTGAGATTTCTTTATTCTCAGGTACCTGAATTTCTTTCTTGTCATGTTTACCATCTCTTCTTGAGATCCTTAATATCATTCCTCGGTCCTGCCATTCTCATTCATGCTCCTTTTTTCCGAGGATTATTATATTTAGAACCGATATGTCTATCACGCTTCATGCGCTTTTTAGACTCACTAGCAGTTTGATATTGTCTTTCTAGGACATCCATTTTAACTGGAGCATTTACAGCTGGTACATGTGACTTTGTCACTTTATTAGGTCATCAAAAGTGTCTGGCAACCGACTTACTAATCTTTATAACTGAATTATCTTTTGTACTTCTTTCATATCATTTGGACTTTTAATTCACATCTTAGTCCGAGGATCAATAATAATTCAACTCATTTCCTTTTCCAGCTGTTTATTTTCTCCCCCTAATGTTGGATAGAGTGACTCATTAAAAGAGTATCTAAATAAATCTTATAGATTTTATCTTCAATGGAGATCCATATCCAACATATATTCATAACCTTCTTTAAGGTCCCATCTTTTAGCCTTGTGGTGTATATACCATAATATATACCACTTATCCAATTTCTAGATGTGGATCTTTGGTTCCTGACCCAAAAACCAATTTGACGGGGAGAGTTCTTAATTACTCTTTGGCATTATGCATATTAATGCTGCTGCATCTTGGGTATGAACATTAGCTACATGATGTTCAACACATATCCCAATAGACTTACAATAATAATCAAAGGCTTAGGATGTGAGTTCTCCAGCATTATCAACTAGTCTTGACAAGGATATACATACGACATTCTAGTCGATGCATTAATTATACATATGGTGGATGATCAGTCCACCAGTGGGTGATCAAGCCCACAAAAATCTCCTTGTATACTTTACAGAAAGTAAATAAATTTCAAATCTGTTTTTGGCTGGTGATAACCGTATTATCATATTGCCTTGTGAGCAAGCAGCATATAAAAGATCATTTATGAGAATCTATGGTTCTTCAACAAATGTCGCATCATTACTAAACCGGGATGGCATAACCGGTTTGCCAAACATTAAACTTTTAGTAAACCTCTAGTTTACTATAACATTTATCTTCATTTTCTTTTGTGTAGTACATTTAGTAGATAGTATATGTATTTTCTCCAAAATACTTTTACTGCATTGGGAAATACTTGTTAATTGATATTCAACATTTCCCTTTACTTATCGTCTCAACATGATTAGAACTGAAATCCCCTGGATTTTCTTTATAAATGTTCATTAAGTTTATTTTCAGTGTGAACATAATCATCTAGATGTTCCACTTACCATTAAAGTGGGATTCTCTAATTCTCCCCCTTGAGATAATGAAACTTCATTTTCATCTATCTCAAATTGAATCCCACTTTAGAAATCGACAACATACCCAACTTGGGTCATGTGTATATCCTTTTGACCTTTGAGACTTGGAAAAGTATAACGCAAGAATGATTTTAAATCGGGTTCCCATAGGGAACATATATTGTACTCTCACTAGTTTCTTTACTGATCACATAAAAGAAATATCTCTTATTTGCAACCATTTTTATTTTCTCAGTTCTTGTGAAAATATGATTTTTGAAAGAAACTCATGGGGTCGACCTTGACCATATCCATATTCATATCCACATATACGTCTACAACTACTTATATAGCTACTCCTCAGGTATTGTCATTACTGTGGTACTTTTCTTTTTCAATAAGATAAAATATAAACTCATAATACGTCTCAAACACTTTTCATGGTATTGTGTCTCCAGAACAACAATATTTGCATGAAAGATAGAGCATGACTTCTATAACATCTCTATATGAGAACTTATTCACACACTTAAAGTCTTATAATCTTATATTAACAAATCAAGATGAGTTTATGACTATATCACATTCTGGTGATCATATATTTCTTTCGCATTAATGTTCCAAAGAACATGTGGATATTTTACGTCAAGCCACCAATATCCAAAACCTCATGAAATTTGATTGCAAAACAATATGATCATGAACTTTAAACTTATAATCAAACTACACATGATACGAGATATTTATTTAGAGTTGATATTCAAGTTAGCAAAAAGGAAAATAGAAACTTAAATATTTTCCTTAAAACAAAAGGGAATATATTGATATTTAAAAATAGAAACTTAAATATTTTCCTTAAATCCGAATCTAAAATTTCTGAAACAATTAAAACAAAAGGGAATATATTGATATTTAAAAATAGAAACTTAAGCATTTTCCTAAAATCAGAATTAAAATTTTTGAAAACACAATGCAACATAATCTTTTATTATATGGAACATTAAAGCGTGTTAATCGAAAATAATTACTATAATTTAATGTAATATAATGTATGAATATAAGTTATTGAACACGAGCAAAAATATAGAATTGAATCCATTAAGATAAACCATGAATTGATAATAAACATGGTTTAAACATATGATTAAATCATGACAAATATCAATAAATTATTATTCTAGATAAGTATTGATAATCATCTCTATTATGAATAAGATCAGAGATCATAATCGTGAAGGCATAGCCTATCATAACGATATTCAGAGAAGACATCACTTATCATCCCAGAATAAGACATAAACTAAACATAAATTAAATCTCACCTTTCCGGTGTAAGAAAATAGAAAGAGAGAGATTATCGTGCTGATAACGTGTTGTGAATAGAAGAGAGATAGAAGAATTGGTGATGTTTATTCCAATGAATGAAAGCTCCTTTATATAGGAGTACAAAGACTTGATGACCAAGTAAAACCTAGTGTACAAGTAATTCTAAAAGCTACTACGAGATGAGCCTTATAATGGGCATCCATCTTATTATTCATAACATATCTTATATACTTAATTTTCGAACAAATTTTGTTTCAACTATCTAGCTACCAGATACTTACTATATAAGCATTATCTAAATATATACACAACAGCAATATATCAAATATCCTTATTGACTTTTTGTGTGTGCAAACATCCTTAATCGAAAGAGGTAGAAAGGATTGTAGATTTTGTAAAATTTGTAGCACAAACTTGCTTACCAAAAAAAAGATTTCAATTAGAATCGATGCACATGTGTACAATAATTACTCATAATTCCCATGTGTAGCTCCGATTATGTTTGGTAATTTGGAATTGTGTGACCAGAATGTCTGGCTTTCACATTTTTATTGGCTTTATCCACCATTTCTTTATTTTTATTTTTCTGACTAGGTGGTGTGTCCGCACCCTATGCGGACAAAGATTTTGTTAGAATAATTATTTTTCCAACTACCGATATATATTCTTCGTCATTAACCTCATGAAAATGAATTTGATGCGTTTTTAGTTCTCAATCATATAATTAGACATTATGTCCATAATACGACAATTTTTAAAAAGAGAAAATTAACATAACCTAAAAGACTCGGTTTTAGGAAAATTAACATAACCTAAAATGCTCGATTTTTAAGGGAAATTAACATAATTAAAAGGAAATAATTCATTAAATTCATTAAGGATAGACTGGTAATTAACCTCGTGAGAATGGATATGGTGCATTCTCTCTCTCTCTCTCTCTCTCTCTCTCTCTCTCTCTCTCTCTAGGTCTATTACCCTATATATATTAGGGAATTATTCTTCCAACTACCGATGTGGGACAATGTCATTAAAATTTAATTAAGGGTATCATCATAATTAGACATTATCTCCATAATACGACAATTTTTTAAAGAGAAAATTAACATAACCAAGAGGACTCGAGTTTAGGAAAATTAACATAACCTAAAAGGCTCGATTTTAAGGGAAATTAACATAATTAAAAGGAAACAATTCATTAAAATTTCATTAAGGATAGACTGGTAATTAAACTCGTGAGAATGAATCTGGTGCATTCTCTCTCTCGCTCTCTCTCCCTCTCCCTCTCCCTCTCCCTCTCCCTCTCCCTCTCCCTCTCCCTCTCCCTCTCCCTCTCCCTCTCCCTCTCCCTCTTTCTCTCTCTCGGTCTCTCTCTCTATCGCTCTCTCTCTCGGTCTCTCTCTCTCTCTTGGTCTCTTACCCTATATATATATTAGGGAATTATTTTTCCAACTACCGATGTGGGACAATTTCATTAAATTTTCATTAAGGGTATCCTCGTCATTGACCTCGTAAGAATGAATCTGGTGCGTTTTCACTTCTCAATTATAGAATTAGATTATGATAATACGTACTAAAAAAGTTTCAACAATTTCCACTACTCTCGATTTTTAAAAATATGTAGAACAAATAAGCTTACAAAAACCTTTTTCTCCAACCTCTCACTTCAACTCACAGAAACTTTGTCTTCAGTTCCGGCTGCCGGATACTGGCGCTTTGCTGGTCCGGCGGCTCGGGTTGCTTTTGTTAGACTTTTGTTTTTCTTTTCTGTCTTTCGGCCAACAAATCGCACATGCTTTTGCATGTTTCTTTTCTCGCCGTCGTGGCGAATCTAACTTCCAACCATGTGTCAGACTTTTGTGTCCGGTCTTTCGGACTCCTTCGATTCCGCTTGGAATCGTTTCGACTCGAATCCATTGTGCTTCTTCACACTACTTATTGTTCGCTTAAAGCCCGTGTGTTCGTTGCCCGATCGAGTGAACGGGTCCGACGGTTCTCCGATTTGATTGCGGTTTCTACTGCAACTATGAAGCAAGATCAGCGGTGAAAGTCGTGTCGTCAGACAAGCATTCATTCTGATGCGGTGGTTTCTATGGCAGTGTCATTGGATTCGGTCGGCAGAGTGATGAAGATGGAGCGACTAAAGCAATAACTCGGTTACCGGAGTCTTCAGCCAGCGGTGTGCATGCCGATCTCCTAGGTTGTGTGACACGTGGCATAGCAGGATACACGAGTCTCCTCGTGTTCATCTGAACAATGACTTTTCGGTTACCTATTTTGGGCCTGTTTGGGCCTAGCCAACCCAATTGCCATATTTACTTTACCCATCCTTTATGTGTATGTGTAAATTATCCAATGGACCTATAATTAATATATGTGTTGCCGACAAAAAAAAATATGTAGAACATTGTAATTTTGACAGAATCAAAAAGAAAAAAAAACACATAAATTAGTGAGTTTCAACACGCTGACATACATAGCTATTGATCCTAATATTTTTTTTTCAAAAGAATGTTAAATTCGTATTCAATAAAAAAAAAACTATTTTACATCTTATTGCATCTGTTTTGGTAATAACTCTATACACATGCTAAAAATAGATCAATACCTTATCAAAAATCAATATTGTAAATCTCTCATGAGTGAGTTGGATTGGTGGTCTTGAGTAGATGAGAGTATGCTTCTCGTCTATTTTTCCAAGAGCTTGATGAGATGCAGAGTAGGAGCTGATTTGTTTCCATATCTTTGAGCGTTTCATTCTTTCCAAATAGCGTGGATTGAAGATTGAAATATGTATTTCAGAACAAAGCCTTGCAGGTTTCCGTGGCTCTTGTCCTGCAGAAGATGGCAGATTGATGTCCAGTTGTTGGTGAAATCACCTAGTAGGATTCCTTTCGTGAGCTTCTCCCATATGTGAGCAGAGTAACTACATGTTTCCTTTGATTTAAATTTGGCTTTGAACTTGTTATCTTTGTGTTTCCAAAACATCACATCCTCTGCAGTTGAAGAGGCCGCTTTCAGTTTTTTTTTTAATAAAAATTTCATATTCAATGATATTTAGAAACTATGACCGATGTCTTGTTCTTCTATGATGTTTCATCACATCCACTACTATCTCTGTTTCACCTAGGCCCAAATCAATAAAACTGCGTACTCCCAGAATCTCCAGAAGGCGCCCATGTTGGCTCTAGTGATCATACCAGAAGGATGTCAGTCTACCATTCCCCACCTCGACTCGCACAAAGTATTTAGAAATCTCTCTGATTTTTATAATTTTCATCTACATCCATGATCCTCGAGATGTATTTTGTTTCATTGACCAAAAGGATCATTTATGGATCAAATAAGTTTGAAGCCAATTAACCCATCAGGATAAGTTAGATGAGACGAATTCCGTACCAGCTTCAGTCCACAAACTGTATACATCTCTTTCAGATCTCGCAGCCCTAGTCCACCCTTACTTTTAATTTGCAAACTTCACGACATGCTACTTTGTTTTCTTTGGGATGAGAGCTGGTCCAGACCATAGGAAGGAGCAGCAATGCTTTCTATTTTCTTTAAACAAGCACTTGGTAGCTTACAAGAAGCTAGCCATAAATTGGCGTGACTCATAATGACTGGTCTTATCAATTGTGGCCGACATGCGTATGATAAGAATATTTTCGTCCATGAACTAATCCGAATTCTGAGTTTTTCTACCAGGGGAAAGAAGTCATTCGCTTTCATTGTTCGAGTGAGTGGCGGAAGTGTTGAGTACTTTACTGGCAATGCACCTACACCAAAAGGAAATTGGTTCGGAATGTCATTCTGATTCTCTGTTGATACACCCGCCATAAACAATGTGGACTTTTCCAAGCTGATTCGCAGACCCGAGATCCTCGCAAACTGACCAAATATTTCGAGAATTCCTTCCACTGATTTCTTGGTTCCGTCCTCGAAGACAAGACCATAAGATCATCTGAAAATCAAAGATGCATTAGATTTATTAACTGGAGCGCGGATGGTACCCAATCCTTCTTTGTACAGCCGCATCATCGATCATCTTTGAGGGGACATCAATGCAGATTATAAATAGGTATGGTGAAAAGGAGCAGCCTTGTCTTAGATCTCCACAACTTTGAAAATAATCCACAAGTTCGCCATTCACCTGGACTGAAAAAGAAGTTGAGGAAATACAGAGTTTAATTAACCCAGTGAATAAACTTCTCTAGGAAATTCGGAGTTGTGAGAACATTAAGAAGAAATGGCCATTGAACTGAATTGAATGCTTTCGATATATCAATCTACATTACACATCGTGAAGAGATGGATTCCTTATGGTAGTCCTTTACTAACTCTTTGGCTAGCAACAAATTCTCCATAAGAAGCATGTCCTTAATGAAAGCGGATTGATTGGGGAAATAAACTTCGGGAGCATCACATTTCGGTGATTTGCTATGACTTTGAGATCATTTATAGAGCACATTGCAAAAGGAAATAGGTCTCCTTACTTCTTCAGGATTAGAGCCAAAATTGTGGAGTTCAAACTTTTTGGTAGAAATCCTTTGGTGAAGAAAGATTGTAGAGCTGTTGTTACATCTTTTCCAATTATAGGCCAAACTTCTATGAAAACTCTACTGTGTAACCATCTGGTCTGGACTAGCTTCTTACAGATTTTACCCTCCACTCTCTGTTACACCACGTTAAACAGGACCCTGTGAACCCATCTCCATCAGTTTAGTAAAGTTCACCACCTCCTTAAAGTCTTTTGTACGTTGGGATATATGAGGTTAAACATGAAAACCCGAATCTTCAAAACCTTGAAGGATTTCATTAAAATCACCCATGAAAATCCATGGTTTATGGCTGACCATTGGTGGATTATAGTGGTTCTTTAAATTGTCCCAGAGATCCTTCTTTCTTAAGCCAAATCTAAAGCATACACAAAAGTACACAAAACTCCTCTCTTCCTCATTGAAACTATCATCATCTAAGAACTTTTAAAAACCAGAGTGATCCTCACTGAGTCTCTCCAAAGTACCCAAATCATTCCCCTCTAACTATGCTCATAATTAGACATTAGATTCCAACCAACAAAAACATACTTCATCATTTTCTCCGATATTTTTCCTTTGACTCTAGTTTCCAGAAAACCACCAAATTGCATGCCTACCTTATTTATCCACGAACAAACCACTATTTGTTTAGATGATTCTTAAATCTGCAGATATTCCAACAAAAAATCATCATTATTGATTGCGTCAGGTGTTCTTCTTAACAGCATTGAAGTTATCCTTTGTTATCAGTTTCGAAGACTCGGACTAGAAATTATGATTATTTATTGCTGCCCGAGGAAGATATGATCGTTGAGAACTTTTTTCATCCATCTGTTTTGTTATTCAGAATTTTAGGTATCTGAAATCTCATTCAAAATATCACTATCTCTAGTGATTGATTCCTTCTGTTCTTGCTATGTTTCTGTAGCCACAACATCATCTTCCCCACTCTTCTCGTTTTCCAAAATTTCCCCATCTTCTCCTGCTTCATCCATAATTTCAAATCGAGATGGAGATGCAATTTTCACATGTCTTGTCATTTCTCTTAGCGGGACTTCTATTTGTTTCCCAGCCTTCCTCTTCCTTCTCCACATTTCCTATCGAATTTTCCTCATTCTGTTCAACAATGCCCAGGTTTTCTCCAGCCTCAGTCTTCAGCCAGACCATTTTCTTTATGTTTCATAACCCCCATGTTTCCTGCAGAAGTTGTGTCCTCTGCAATAACATTTTCAGGGATTACCAGAATTGTCTCTCTCTCCATCATCTCTGAAGACTTTGTCTAAATTGATTCCTCATCTCCTTTCTGTTTCACGATACAAACCTTTTTACAAATGGCCCTGTTTATCACATCGGAGACCTCTAAGAGGAAACCAAGGATAGGCAACAAATTTAGCCACCTCAAAATTTGAACATGTTTCTATTCCCGAATGAAGGCATACTGGTCCTCCGACTGCACAGGTAATGAAAATCAGACCTTTCCATGAAAACATATTCACACGCACATTCCTCAAATGCATCCAAAGAGGCATTGAAGCCGTGTTTTGAGTTACATTTTCTGTGATTGGATTCCACTTCGTAACTACCATAAGAACCCCAGCCGTATTCCACATTCCCCATGGAAAAACTTAAAATTTCATGGCTGTTGGATTTACTTCATAAACATCAATCTTCTCTGTCTTGTCTCCCAAGATCCAGATCTTGTTCACTACGATGTGCGATTTGGCAAAGTGCGGAGCCGATGAAAGGAACACTCAATCACAAAATCTTCCCACTAATGCAAAGCTTTGTCCAAAACCTCATCCGGTGTTTCCATGCACTGATTTGTATCATAATCCATGTATCTGATTTTGAGGTCAGTGGAGAAGACGGAGTCCCCTTCCACCACTTTTGTTGCCTCCGCCGCAGTCGGAGAAGCCGGCAGCGTTGTCATGATTAGCTTGCGTGAGACGAAACCCTAGCCGCTATCTTTGTCCCGTTTTAATGTTTTTTTGCCCACTTTTATCAATCCAATCTCACCGAGTTCATTACCAAGAATCTACTAGTTTTCTTTTGGATAAACAACTGGAGATTATGTAGGAACATACAAACACGTCTCTATTCGCATTTTGAACAAGATCGTTGAAATAAGATACAAGTAGATATAGCCTTTTTCACCATTATTTTAAAGGTTTGTTTTCTGATCCAATGATTTTTTTGTGTGATTTTGCTGAATTACGGAATCTATTATTTGCTACTGTCAAGATCCAATGATCGGTGAATGAACATAACGAAACATAAAGACTAAACGCCGATAAAAGATTAAAATCTGAATGTTAATTAAAAATAAACTCATGTACTCTGGAATTTAACTATTTTCAATCAATTTTAGTGATTGATTAAGTTTATTGAAATATATACTAATCGATAACTTATAAGCCGTATAACTTTTATTTACATTTTTCTCTTTAGAATGAACATAATGAAATAAAATTTTACCATAAAAAGAACATAATGATTACAAAACATTTTTTGGGATTTAGAAATACATCATGTTCCTTTTCTCTTTTTTTTTTTTTTTGAACTTCTACATGATGTTCCTTAGCGAAGCGAACTTTTTGTTTTTTGAATGGTGACAAATTACTATACAAACACATTTACAGTGGCTATCATTTATTTTCACATTAATTTGTAGTGAATTTTTTGGTTAATTCATAGCTCAAATGTTTGAAAAGACACTACAAGAAAACAAGGCTATTATCGACGGAATTACCGACGGAAGAAATTCCGTCAGAAATTACAGACGATAAAACGACGACTTTCAGACGGAAAGTTTTCCGACGGAATACCGTCGAAAATTTCTGACGGTTTTTTCATTCCGTCGGAAACACCCGACGGTAAACCGACGGTTTAATTTTCCGTCGGTTTTCCGTTGTATTTCGGTCGGTTTAGCGTCGGTTTAATATAGCCGTTAAACTGACCGTCAATGGAACCGTTGGGTCGACTAGAAACCTACCGATTTCCGACAGAATTCCGTCGGAAATTATGCTACATATACCTCATCCCTCCTCTCTTCCCCTCCACACCTATCCCTCCATAATTCTCTCTCTCTCTCTCTCTCTAATACTTCTAGTAACCGAGAAAAATGTCTTCTTCTAACTATTTTAGATCGTGGATGGACGGAGTTAGGATTGTTGAGGCGACGAAGCTAGTGGAACAGGAATATGCACTCGGTATTGCAGAGTTTATGTCGTTAGCTTGCAATCAACCACAAACACTGAAAAAGGTAAGTTAAGATGTCCATGTGTTAATTGCCGAAATTCTAGAAATATTCCGATTGGCGAAGTATGGTTTCACTTGTATTCTGTTGGGTTTATGTCGGGTTATAAGATTTGGTATCTTCATGGGGAAACTTCGGATAATGCAAGTTGTAGTAGAGAACATTACGGTTGTACTAGTACTAGGGAACCTAATGTTAGTTCTAGCGAACCTTGTACTGCCGATGTAGATTTTTGTGTAGGCACCATTCAGATGGTTAATGATGCACATAGAGAGAATATTCCAGAGGTAGGAGAATATCAAATTCCTAGGGTAGGTGAGGAACCAAATGTAGAATCTAGGAGATTTTTTGACATGTTAGATGCAGCGAAGAAGCCGCTTTACGATGGTTGCAGAGAGGGTCATTCGCCATTATTAGCTTCTACAAGATTAATGGGCATAAAGTCGGACTACAATCTGGCGGAAGAATGTGTGGATGCGTTTTGCGAGTTTGTGAAAGATATTCTTCCAGAAGATAACCTTGCGTCGGGTTCATACAACGAGGTAGAGAAACTTGTACAAGGGCTGGGATTACCGTATGAGATGATAGATGTGTGCATCGACAACTGTATGATATATTGGCGAGAAGATGAATTCCGTCTGGTTTGCAAATTCTGTAAGAAGCCGCGCTATGAGGATACAGGGGGAAGGGCTAAGGTTCCGTTCAAGCGAATGTGGTATATGCCGTTAACCGATAGGCTTAGGCGCTTATAGCAGTCGGAGCGAACTGCAGGGGAAATGAGATGGCATGCTGAGCATAGTAGAGGAGTAGAGATCGCACATCCGTCGGATGCTGAAGCGTGGCAACATTTTCAGAGAGTATATCCAGATTTTGCATACGAGCGACGTAACGTGTACCTCGGATTATGCACAGATGGTTTCATCCCGTTTGGAAGGCATGGGAGACAATATTCGTTGTGGCCAGTGATTCTGACTCCATATAACCTACCGCCGACTATGTGCATGCGTCGAGAGTTTCTTTTCCTCTCCGTACTCGTTCCCGGTCCTGAGCATCCGAGAAGAGCACTTGATGTATTCTTGCAGCCCCTAATACATGAGTTGCAAATGTTATGGCTGCCCGGTGTTGTAGCATACGATGTCTCATGCAAGGAAAATTTTCTGATGAGGCCTACATTGATGTGGACCATTAGCGATTTCCCGGCTTTACAATATGTTATCAGGGTGGACAACGCACGGGAGGTTAGCATGTCCGTATTGTCAGGAAAAGACAGATGCATTCCAGTTGAAGAATGAACGCAAATCGTGTTGGTTTGATTGTCATAGAAGATTTCTACCGCATGATCATCCATACCGGAAAAACACTAAATTTTTTACGAAAAAGAGGAAAGTGTTTGATGATCCTATTCTCCAAGACGATGGGTCGACTACCTTGGGACTCTTAGAAGGATTTGGGGCATTAAGAAGTCGTGAGTGTGGTGGGAACGGGAATGAGAATATATATGGAGCTGGTGTAGTCCACAACTGGCACAAGCAAAGCATATTTTGGGATTTACCATATTGGAAGGACCAGTTACTAAGGCATAATCTTGATGTCATGCACATTGAGAAAAATTTCTTTGATAACATTATGAACACTCTTCTCAACGTGCAAGGGAAGACGAAAGACAATGTGAAGTCTAGGCTTGATTTACCTGAAATTTGTGATCGGCCTGAACTTCATCTTCAGAATAACGGAAAACCGCCAATTCCAGCATATTGGGTAGACTCAAAGTCAAAGGAAGAGTTATTTAAGTGGATTATGCTACAAGTTAAATTCCCAGACGGGTATGCATCAAACTTGCGTAATTGTGTGGACACTGACGGAGGAAAGTTTATCGGAATGAAGAGTCATGATTGTCATGTGATGATGCAGCGAATCCTGCCGTTTGCATTTGCTCATCTCCTTCCTCGTGATGTCCACAAAGCAATTGCAGCTGTTGGATCTTTTTTCAGGGATATATCCACCAGGACACTCACTGCTGATGGGATCAGAAGTCTGGAGCAAAACATTCCAAAAATCTTATGCAATCTGGAAAAGTTATTTCCACCGTCTTTCTTCGACGTCATGGAACATTTGCCTATCCATCTACCGGGTGAAGCTAGACTTGGTGGTCCGGTTTGGGAAACTTGGCGGACAAAGTGTCGACACCGCATTCCCGTTTTCGTCCGGAAGGCGAGGACTATGCCCAGATCTTAAGGGAAAAGGATGCGGAGATCGAAGCGTTGAAGGCTAGTCATTCGCGGATGGAAGCCTGGATGGCATAACAAGATGTAGCAAACGCAAAGAAGTTCGAAGAGATGAACCAACGGTTTGAGACCTTCATGCAGCAAGCCAATCTTCCAAATGCCGGACCGTCGACCAAGACCGGGGGGAAGGGCGGAAAGAAGTTGAGGAAGAGGGCGACGTGAGCGTGATCCGCTCCCGTTGAATGTAATTTTTTTTATGGACGGATGTAGTTTTTAAAACATGTTTTGAATATTTAATAAATTTCTTTTTTTGTTTTAAATAATAAATTTGCGAATATATATATATATATATATATATATATATATATATTTTTTTTTAAAAAAATTATTAATTATCCGTCGGTAAACCGTCGATAACTGATCGTCGGAAAACCGCCGGTAAAACGCCCTTGGAATGCCGTCGGTAATCTTCCGTCGGAATGCCGTCGGCAATCTTCCGTCGGAAGACCGTCGGTAAACTTTCGTCGGAATACCGTCGGTATTATACGTCGGAATACCGTCGGTATTATACGTCGGAATACCGTCGGTATTAAACGTCAGAATACCGTCGGTATAACTCGTCGGAATACCGTCGGTATTACTCGTCGGAATACCATCGGTATGTACGGTCGGTTTATGGTCGGTAAACCATCAGAATGAACCGTCGGTTTACGGTCACAAAATCGTCGGTAAAGGTGCGTCGATAAACCGTCGGTGATCCATCGGTATTATATCCGTCGGTATTCCGTCGGTTTTTATAGACGAAAACCGACGGAATTTTTTTACCGACGAAATAGAAATGACGGACTATTTTCGTCGGAAATCCGTCGGAATACATCTTTGTTTTCGTCAATTTCATCCCTCGGTAATGACCTGTTTTCTTGTAGTGAGAGGTTAACAAAAACAATAGTGTTGTGCTAATTTATATTTAAATAATATATTTGTTTGATTCATATCCATTGCTAAAAATATCGTTTAACAGTGTTAGTTTAGCAGTGTTGGCCTTTTTTTTTGGATGAAGCAATCGTGGCCTAGTGGTCAAGTGGTTAAAGTTTTACACCGGCAGGTACTGGGTTCGAATCTCCGAAGGCGCAGTTTTCCAAGATTAATGGAGAGGCAAGCTTATAAGAAAGTTTTCAGAAGCAGGTGGAGCCGTTGATCGTGACCGTTGATGGATTTTCGTAGAACGGAGGTAGTATTATCTGTAAAATTGTCTTTGTAATAGTTCTCATAATCTGTATCAACGTTAAAAAAAAGATATTAATTTTTTGCTTATTCAGATGAAACAACATTGTTTTGATCAAAACATATCATAAAAAGATTTGAGCAAAACGATATATTTCTTATCATATTTACAAGTAATGGTTTTATTGGATTTTTCGTGCATTTCAGACTGCTTCCAAAATATATATTTATATTGTAATATAGATTTTTTTTTTTTTTGAAGACACAAAGTCATTTATACTCATAAATTTTATGATTAATTTGGAAGGTTAGAAAAAACAATTTTTACGATGGAAATAAGATTTCTCCCAAAGAAACTCTCCAACTAGAAACTCGAGAGAAGCCACTACAAGAAAACTGTGATTTTAGGACTATTATTTGCGACTGAATATATAGTCGCTAGTACTGAAATGCGACTATTGCACGACATAATAGAGACGACTCAATAACAGTCGTAATTTCGTCTTTATTAAGCATCCAAATTTTATAATTGTAAAACAGTCTCAAAGTTGCGACTGATACGCGACTGCTACGCGTCCACACAATTTTAGTCGTAGAATAGTCGTAAAATTACGACTGTTTTACGACTGCATGTACGTCGTATAGACGAGTCGTAACACAGTCGCTACATTGCGACTAATAAGTGACTACTCATATAGTAGTCGTGAAAAACCGTTATATGCACATTTTATATACTTTTCGATTTAGTTGTAACAACTTATTACAACTTTTGTCTTAGTCGCAAATTAGTCACAAATCGAGTCGCAAAAAGTCGCAAATATCTTTATATATAGGACTTCGATCTTCCTGACCTCATTTGTATAATTAGAAAACGTTCATTTCTCTTACAAACCCAATACAAAGAAAAAAAACGTAGCGACAAAACAAAAACAAACGTTTTTTTATAAAATGTCGGGTTATTATAATTCCCGAGAATGGATGTACAAGAAGATAAATCAAGAGACGCAAAATTTCTCGGCGGAGTTCGAGATGGGGGTCGAGCAATTCATGGGTTTTTCCGGTAACCAGCCCTTTGCGCTAAATAATGGAGGTAGGTTTTTCTGTCCTTGTAAGTTCTGAAAAAACGAGAAAGTTATTTCAGGGAATAAAATTTGGAATCATGTATTAAGTAGAGGATTTATGGAAGATTATTATATTTGGTATAAGCACGGTGAAGAAATTGATGTGGCTTTAGGACCAAGTTATGTTAATATGACGCATTTGGATAATGCGTCAGAAGATAGATATGTGGATATGGTGAATGATGCGTTTCGCGATAACGTGAGTTTTGACAACTATCATCCTGATGGAAGTTGTCCGAATGTAGAAGAACCGGTACGTAACCTTTCCAAAAAATTCTACGACTTGTTAGAAGAGGAGAAAAACCCATTATACGATGGTTGTCGTGAAGGTCACTCTCAATTATCCTTTGCTGCCCGGGTCCTGCAAAACAAGATGGACTACAATATGACAGAAAAGTGCGTGGATTCATGGTGCGAGGTGTTGACAAAGTACTTACGAGACGAAAACCAATCAACCGACTCCCACTATGAGACCGAAAAGTTGATGCGCAACTTAGGTCTCCCGTATCGTATAATTGACGTTTGTTATTACAATTGTATGATCTTCTGGAAAGAAGATGAAAAGTGGGATAAGTGTCAATTTTGTGGCGCAGAAAGATGGAAACCCAACGACGGAAAACGTAGAACCAAAATACCATATAGTCGTATGTGGTATCTACCTATTATTGACAGATTGAAGAGAATGTATCAAAGCGAGAGACTGCAGCGGCAATGAGATGGCATGCTGAGCACCGAGCCAAGGACGGAGAAATGTCTCATCCATCTGATGCAGCAGAGTGGAAAAAATTTCAAGACCTGCATCCCGCTTTGCCGAAGAACCTCGGAATGTTTATCTTGGATTATGTACAAATGGGTTGAATCCATTTGGCATGACTCGCAATCATTCGTTGTGGCCTGTGATACTGACTCCATATAACTTGCCCCTTGGGATGTGCATGAACACAAAATACTTGTTTCTTACGATTCTAAATGAAAGACCAAATCATCCGCGAGCTAGTCTTGATATCTTCCTCCGACCTCTTATTGAGGAGTTAAAAGAGTTGTGGTCTACTGGAGTCGATGCATATCACGTATCCTTGCATCAAAATTTTAATCTAAAAGCAGTGTTGATGTGGACGATAAGCGACTTTTCGGCGTATGGTATGTTATCGGGATGGATGACACATGGTAAATTATCTTGTCCAATTTGCATGGAGGATACAAAGTCTTTTTATCTACCAAATGGAAGGAAGACATGTTGGTTTTATTGTCACCATAGATTTCTTCCGCGTAGGCATCCCCTAAGGAAGAATAAAAGACTTCTTGAATGGAAAAGACGCTGTGAATGAGTATCCACCTCAGTCTTACACCGGGAAGCAAGTGTATTATGAGCGGTTGTATAGTGTCCAACCACCGAAAACAAAGGATTGCGGTGGAAACGGTCATGAGAAGAAGGCTGGCTATGGAACCGGGCACAACTGGCACAAAAAGCATATTATGGGAGTTACCGTATTGGACATACCTCACTCTCCGACATAATCTTGATGTGATGCATATTGAGAAGAATTTTTTCGACAACATCATGAATACTCTGATGAATGTTAAGGGTAAAACAAAAGACAACATCATGTCACGAAGGGATATAGAACGATTTTGTTATCGAACACATTTACATGTTGATAGTGATGGTAAAGCTCCTTTCTCCATCTACACATTGACAACAGAAGCCAGAAAAAGTTATTGGAATGTGTGAAACATGCGATTAAATTTCCAGATGGTTATTCATCAGACTTATCCAGGTGTGCTGATATGGTTAATGGAAAGTTTTCGGGCATAAAGAGTCATGACTGCCATTCATCTTTGCAGAACTCCTAGACAGGAACGGCCACCTTGTGTTATCAGGTACTAATAATACTTTCATTGGTTATCTCAACAATTTTTTAAGATTATAGTAATTTATAATAATCATTTTTCTTAATTATATATTATTGTAGGGGTTGGAGCATTTTTTTCGTGACTTATGTTCAAGAAATTTGCAGAAAAGCCGCGTCCAAATTCTAAAGCAAAACATAGTTCTGATCATATGCAATTTGGAAAAGATATTTCCTCCTTTTTTCGACGTGATGGAGCATTTGCCTATACATCTTCCTTATGAAGTTGAGTTAGGAGGCCCTGTGCAATAAAGGTGGATGTATCCTTTTGAAAGGTTTTCAAAAAGTTGAAAGGAAAGGCGAAGAACAAAAGATATGCAGCAGGATCGATTGTTCAGTCGTATCTCAATGACGAGATATCTTATTTCTCAAAGCACTACTTTGACGCAAATATACAAACAAAATCAAGGCAAACACTAAAGCTAATTTCATTTGTAGATTATGTATATATTTAATGTGAATTACCTTTCACCGCGTAGGTTAACAATATTTGACGAAGGTGAAGCCCTAGTGTATCATGTCAAAGGAGTACCGGATGTATTTTCTCGCGTAGGTCGTCCAAGTGGAGAAATGCAACAAGAGTGGCTATCAGAGAAGGACTATAGATGTGCACATGCATATGTTCTGCGAAATTGTGATTATTTTCAGCCATTTGAGAGGTATAATTTGGAATTTATATTATTTTGATTCATAAGCATGTGTTTTCATATCTCACATATGTCTTTGTCTGTTATATAGTATGTTCGAAGAGTATATTTCTGCAAAATATCCAGGACTCCCAGAAAAATAAATTGCTTTGAAAAGAGCTGAGGAATACTCTACTTGGGTGAAGGATTATGTATGTCTTAAAAAACATTGCAAGTTATGTGTGTATACATATATATTGTGAACACATGATAATGTATATTTGAATGCATGTTACTTATTGGAAGAACATTGTTCCTTTTCCTCCTTGGGTCAAAGAGATCGTGAATGGACCCGTGAATAAAGCCAAAACATGGCCTATCTATTTCACAAGAGGATATTTGTTTCATACTCAGAATCACGGCGAGGGGCGGAAGACTTGTAATTATGGGGTGTGTGTTAAAGGTCAGAATTATTCAAATGCTTCAGATTTCTACGGGACCTTAACAGATATCATACAACTTGAGTACGAGGGGATAATTGATTTGAAAATCACACTTTTTAAGTGTAAGTGGTACGACCCTGTTGTTGGTAGAGGCACCCGGAGGAGCAATGGTGGTGTTGTTGACGTTCTTTCATCGAGGAAATACAATAAATACAAACCATTTATTCTAGGTATGTATATATATATGTCGATATCATATATTTATGTATTTATAATTCAATGTATTGATAATGCACAGCTTCACAAGGGGAGCAAGTTTGTTACATCCCATACCTATACACAAAGAAGCCGAAGCAATCGTGGCTCAATGTTATAAAAGTAAATCCAAGGAGTTTTATCTCAGGAGACTACGAAGTTAGTAAACCAACTCTTTTGCAACAAGAAAACGATGATGATGTACTTTTGACTACAATTGACGATATCGAAGTCGAAAACGTGGTACAAGATTTAAATCCATTAGATCTTTATTATGATGTTGGAGATGCAGAACAAGAAGATAAATTTCAATGTAACGTATCATCGTCGGACGATGAAGATGACGAAGAACAAAATAGGATTGTCTCATATTTTCTGAATTAAGAGCATCTTGGAAGTACATGGTCTTCTCTGTTCTGTATCTATTGCTTGGTCTGAGTTAAGAGCATCTTAATCTCTGTTCTGTATCTGGTCCAATAAATGATTTTATTGTTGTGGCATATCTGATTCTGAGTAAACAACATATATGTTTCTTGTGTTCTTTATTTTTCATTTGCGAATCAGATAATGCATATTGAGTATTTCTTTGCTTTCAGGTTTGGTCGGGACAAGGGAGCACTTGTCCGGAATATTACTAGAGTGTTTGTCAACAAATTTTATGGTCCCTATTATAGCTGGACGGTTGTGCCCCGGGAGCGACAAGAGCGGTACTTCATTGAGTTCGCGGTAATGGCTCCTTCATAATCTGATTCATAATTTAAATGTTTCTATTGTTTGCAGTAACACTTTTTCTCTTTAAAATGCAGAAAACTCATACATGGGATCTTTTAATCTCGGGGACAGTTCAGGTGCATTTCGAGAGGATATGTCAAAGAAGGATGAAAGGGATGGTTAGCACTGCACGCACTTCTCAAAAGCGACCTCGTTGGATTAGCCTCACCTTATGGACAGAGATGGTCGCCCACTGGGACACTGAGGACGCTCAAGCAAAGAGCCTGGCCACTTCTACTGTGCGTAAATCTGATCGTCAAGGTCTTGGAATGGCCATACACTTATCAGGCCAAAAGTCATACGAGCAAATACAACAGGAAATGGTAAGTGGCTTGTACATTTTTCTATATATTTTACCTTTACAACTTTTAAGTGTTCTTAATTTAACATTTCAGGAAGAAGAGATGGGAAGACATGTAAGTATTGGTGGGGTCTTTGTTAGGACGCATACAAAACCCGATGGCTCGTTTGTCAATCTAAAGGCGAAGCAAATAGCTAACACATATCAAAAGAACTTGGAAGCTAAGAAGTTCGAGCTCGCGGCAGAGATTCCAGACAATTCAGACAGTGATTCGGGACCTCGGGAGCTCACGGAAGATGACTACAATGAGATATTTCTTCAGGTAAAGACAATCTTCCCTAACAAGTTTCAATTTCAATACATTATTCACATTTTATGTTTTTTTTTTCCAGCCCACAGTAACAGATAACAGAGGCCGTCCGTATGGTGTTGGAAGTCTCGAAAACACATTGGTGAACGGCAAGCTAAGCGCCAAGGATGTGATTCTTCATCTTTTGTGGGATTGCAACAACAACTACGAGAAGCCCAACGCCGGATAGAATAAAAATATGCTTATAATGTGCAGCGGGAAGCAGATCATTCTCTAGTGGTGACTCAACAACAAAAGAAGATCGATCAATTGTCATTGGTGGAGAAGTTTCTGCGTGAAACAAACCCGGAGTATGTGGACTTCGTGGATTCTTAGTCTAATAGCTAAATCTCTGAACTTTAATGTTAGATAACTTAGTTAGTAAGTGTTTTTTTGGTACATATGATAACTCCATTGTTAGGAGTTTATGAGATAGTTATGTTTTGTATTTTGGATGAATGTTTATATGTTTGTTGTTTATGTTTTGTACGCATTTTATTTTATTCAGATTTGTATTCAATATACAAGTATGTTTGGTATCAAAAACCAACATGTTGCATATTTAGCTTATCAGTCGTCATATTCGTCGCATATTAGTCGTAAATTGTGTCGCCCAACAGTCACAAATTAGTTACTCAAGAAGTCGCAGATTAGTCGTAAGGCTGTTGTTTATCTGTCGCATAATATGCGACTGAAATGCGACTATCAACTATGACGATTCGTATGACACAAGTATCAGTCGCATAACAGTCGCAAAAGTGCGACTAATATGCGACTGATGCATATTGCGACGAAGCTTATACAACCCCAAGTTTTAGTCGCAAATGCGACGCCTATTGTATCCTTAAATACCAGTTTTCTTGTAGTGAGCAAACAAAAATAAACAAGAAAAAGAAGATGAAGATGAGGGGAATTTGTATACCCAAGGGGACCAACGAACTGTCTACGATTTGATCGTATCTCCGGCGTGTCAGATTGATGGCTCTTGGGTCGAGTATTCTACGATCAGTGGATAATGGTGGTTTTCGAAGATGTCTTGGGGAGAAGAAGCATAGGAGCATAAGGACGCAAATGGAGTCTATTACCTCTTCATGCGGAACTTTACGGTCTAATGTGGAGAATGTCATGCATACTTGATGGCGAAAAATTGAGGTGTTAATCGAAATAGACTAATCAAATAATAATGGACAAGGCAATATCTCCAAGATTAGCCGAATTTTAGGGCAGAGTTGGACCTTCCCAAAACATTTAGAGAATTATTTACATCATTTGCATTAGTTTGAATTTCTAGGTGTGCAAATGTCAGTGCTGATTCTTTTGTAAAAGGGACGATCGAGAACACGAGGTACTCTTTTTTCATGTAAGTCGGATCGATTAACTCCTCGGAGTAATATTTCAGTTCAAACAACATTGATTTAATGTATGAAGTTATTGTTGACAAAAAAAGAAATTCAAAGATAAAATCATGTATGCATAACAAATTATATCAAATATATTTTTGTCGAAATGATAAACAAATTTATATATTTATTCGCGTATAATTTTTTTTATGTTGTCAATACTATCATGATAATAACATTTTTGGAAAGAAAATACATAATCACTTACTTTTTAGAAAATACAGAATACTATGTTCCAGCAAGAAAATGCAGAAGCATATATTAATGGTAAGAAATCATATTTTTGGTTTAAAAACAAAAAAACACATTTTTAATAAAAATGTAAAATCCAATGTAAAATGTAGAATTACATTTTTGATGAAAAAAATCAAGTTTCTGGTGAATAATAATATGCTGCCGAAAAGTATAGAATCACATTTCTTAATAAGCATATATAGATGAATAATAGTTGTAAATTGTTTATCAAAAAGTGAATAAGGATATTTCAAATTTGGTAGATTTAACATATATAAAACAAATCGCTTATAAAAGTTCTACAAATTGAGTATATTTGACAGAAATTTCATATATATACAACAATTGATGAAAATAATGATAGTGTGACATCTGGTTTATAAAAGACATTGTTGTTACGGAAATTCTACCTAGTCAATATTATGGACTATGATCTGAATGTCCTAACTACGAGGTGAGAGAATAATTTTAAGTGAGGTCGAAACTGTTCTTTATTGATCTTAAGGCCGAAGCCGAGCTATGAACAGGATGGTACGAGGTGGGAGTCCGTCAAATGACGTGCTACCTAAAGATTGCTTGAGGTTGGAGCTTTATAGAAGTAGCTCGGCACTCTCGCAAGTTACAATGTGTCTAAAATGAAGAGTGAAGGGTCCTATTTATAGTGCTTGTGCGCTGACTTCTCTTTGGGTCGTTGACTCCTTAGCGGGCTGATACGATCAGGTTTTAATCCCTAGATCTACACTGCAAGTTCACAGACATGAACTAGTAGTATATAGGGTATCGAATCCATAGAGATTCTTGCGATAGATTGTAGAATTTCAGATTAAGCTAGGTAGAAGCGGTAGAAAGCAGTAAATCAAAACAGAAAGCAAGTAAATTGTTTGTAAATCAGAAGGCGAAACGTCAGGTCAAGGGAGTTCTCAGGAAATCAGGAACACAGGCTAATCAATCAATCGGGATCTAATTAAGAACTGTTCTAGAACTAGAATCACAGAATTATAACAGACCAACTTTCGTTGCGAATATTATTTATGTCTAACAACCTAGCAAGCCAACTTTCGTTGCGAATCCTAGAGTTCCAAACAAGCATTAATCTCAAGTTCTTTCGTTCACCATTCTCCTAAGCCAAATTTCTTTGCGAATAGTCAAATTTCTCATCTAATTTCTTTCTAGTTAATTAATCAACTTTCGTTGCAGAAATCAACCAAACATCAATAATCTAAGTGGCCAATTCAGATCAAGCATTAAGAACAACCCAAGATGAAGAACTAACATATATGAATCCTTACAGATTGATCAACATATAATTCCATGAAATCCCTAATGAGAATCCCTAAACCTAACAGGTAGACTACTCAGACATGATCATCGAAACAGATGACATCATGAATAGAAAACCAAATAGCATAAAATAAATTAAGAAACTGGGGTTCGAAATCTCTTCTCTCTCGAGTATAAGATCAGCCCTTAACTCTCTCAATGTAAAATAAAGCGTAGCCTAAACAATGGCTTAAAACCCTAATATATAAGTCTAAACACGATTTTTGGGCCTTTTTACAAGTCTGGAAAGTTTATGGGAAAAACTGTAATTTTTCCAAAATGCAGATTTTTGGGCGCAGAACCCTGGAATTACCTTGCGTCAACCACTGCACATACTGCATCGATCGTTGCAAGGTGATTTCGCAGCCAGTGAACTCTGTGAAACCTCTAAACAGTGCAGAAATGCCCCCAATGCTCCCAGAACATCCAATTGAGCTCCAAATGTGCCTAAACCTGTAAAACACCTGAAAAGACCCCAAAACACATAGAAAGACTCGATAACAAAGACATATACCATGGTTAAAAGTCCTAAAATCCATGGTATATCAACTCCCCCACACTTAGCTTTTGCTTGCCCTCAAGCAAACAGAAGACCAAGATCAGGAGAAGAAGTTTGAAAACTTCAGAAACTCGTTTCATCGTAGGAGTACCACACTCAGATTCGCCTTAGTAAGCCACATGAAAATGAACCTGCAGACATCAAGACCAACATGTACTTCCCCCACACTTAGCAACTATCCTGAGTAAACTCCACAATCACATTCAGAGCATCCAAATTCTCCATACTAACTTCTATAAGCTATTAAGTGCGGTCTCACCTATGGGGTATCGATCAAAGAACACATGGACTCTTACTTTGTCAGCTCTGACCACTCAACAGTTGCTTCTGGTCCCTTTCTTCTCTTTTCCCTTCCTTAGCACAGATTTTTCCCCACTGGGTATCATTTTATTTTTTTTATATGTGCTCTTCCCTTACTGGGGCATACTTTGGACATGTTTTCATGGATGCATAGGAGGTAATAGGGGTCTCTACCACTCCCGTGACCATTTCGAAGCTACTAGCTCATCCTCAGTTTATCTCTTTTTTCTTTTTTTTTACTTTCAAGGATGGGGAGAAGGAAACCATAATCAGACAGGTTTACAAGCTGTGCCAGAACCAACAGAGGAATCCGAGTCAAAGTATACCAAGCCCATAGGTAAGAAAATCAAGTCAAGTTAAAGGTGAAGTCAAGTAATGGATTCTCTGAATACCTGAAGCGATATAAGTGTCCTCAGAAGGCTGGTCTGTGTTGGGTTTTCTAATAGTCATAGATCTTCTGCAAATCATCCAATGGTCACTTAAGTTCGTGCAAATGTGGTAATCTCCTCAAAAAGTCCTTGTTTCTTACTCAATTTTGACTCAATAAAACAGATTTTTGACTGACTCTAAGAAAACAAAAAGCGTGCGTCAGTAGCTGCCTCTCTCACACTTGAAACACACTGTCCCCAGTAGTGTCAAGCTCAGGATTTGTGAGAAAAAGCAGAATTAAGAGAATCCGAAAAGAGTCAGAACACTTACCTGTCGTCGGCCTGTGTCGATCGATGCCACAAGTGGTGTCGATCGATGCAAGGCGATTATGCCCACAGTTATGTCAATAACCGGTGTCTGAACCGCAATTGAATCGGCAAACCTTAAATCGCAACTGTGTCGACCGATGCACTATGTGTGTCGATCGATGCAGTGCGATTATGCCTGTTTCTCACGCCTTTGAACACACCAAAACAGATAAATCAAAAACAACAAAACAAAACAAAAAATGAAAAGAAAAACAAACCTACTAGTGGGTTGCCTCCCACTCAGCGCTTGTTTAAAGCTAGTAGCTTGACTATGGGATGGAGATCAGACTCATGGGGGATTCAACAGAGACTTGGAGTGTCTCTGTGAATGTCTCTTCATCCAAGGTGGCGTATAAGCATTGTGATCATGAGATCTCCCAAGGAAAGAGGGAAAAGCACCAGGGCGGGAGCGAAGCGTGGGTGGGATACTGCGTTTTCCTGCATTCACAGTTGAGGGATTAGAAGCGTGGGTGGATCTCTGCAACTTATCCATCTTGAACTCCAAAGGCTGATCTCCCAGGTGGAGAGCAATCGAACTCCGTCTCACATCAATTACTGCTCCAATAGTGGCTAAGAATGATCTTCCAAGCAGAATAGGATCATCTGGCTCAATCTCATACTTCAGCACCACAAAGTCTGTTGGAATAAAGTAATTTCCAACTCTGAGAGGGATGTTCTCAAGAACTCCTTCTGGATATCTCTTTGATCGATCGGCTAGGACAAGAGCGATCCTAGTGGGCTGGAAATCCATCAATCCCAATCTCGCAGCCACAGAGTATGGCATGAGATTCACACTTGAGCCAAGATCACACAAAGATCTCTTGAATCTGTCTTTGTATATAGAATAATCTAACATAAAACCCCCTGGATCTTTTAGCTTCTCAGAAATTCTTCCATAAATAACAGCATCGCACACTTCAGAGACCATCAAGACACCTTCTTCTTCAGTCACGTTACTAGAAAATATGCCTGTAACACATCTCTTTACCATAGGGATGTTCTTAACAGCATCAATCAATTGGGCTTCAGTTAGCTTATCTCTCATCATCTTCATGCACTTTTCTAACTAAATCTCTTGCTTGGACTTCCTAGGGAAAGGAATCTTCGGTTTGTAGACTCTTTCTCCAGCTACAATCGGCTTCTCTGGAGAGACTGGCTGCTCACGCCCATGGTGTCGATCGATGAACGAGTTGTGACGATCGATACTGACACTCGAAAGTTGTGTCGATCGACACACATTTGTGTCGATCGATGCAGTATCTTCATCTCGAGAATATCTCGGATTTTTCAGCTCCAAAGCCTTATTATCTTGATTCTGCTCAGCTCCATCTTCTGCCAAAGCTGTCTTAACATGTTCTGTCTGTATATTGGCTTCCACTTGCGTTATCCTAGCATCCATATCATCAACTCTGCTTGTCAAAGTCTCCAGTTTTCCACTCAGATCCTGATACATGAAGTCCATCTTTCCATTCAGATCTTGTGTCATCTTATTCTGTCCAAGAAGTAGCTGCTCAAGCATGGACTCAATCTTTGTTTGCTCATTGGATGGGGAGGCTTCGTGAGGTGAATAGCCATAATCATTCAATCCCGGAGCTTGTCTCTGTTGATTTCTATATGTCTGTCCATGATAATCAGCTCCATCTATATAATTCACCTCCGCAAACTCTTCAGCTACTGCTTCAGATCGAAATTGCCTCTTCCTAACTAGGATGCTGTGGACAGAGTCAATCTTGTCCCTCATCTCAGCTATCTGCAAGCTATCATCTTTGCCACCAGATCTCTGCCTCTCCTTATCAGCATTCTTGACACTATTGCTAGTTATCAAGTTCTCAATAAGCTCTTTAGCTTCCTCTGGAGTCTTGGTATAGAAGTTCCCATTGCTTGCTGCTCTGAAAAAGGAACATAAAAGCTGCACCTCAGAGAAACCATGGTGTGGACAATCTCTTTAGTACCTTCTGAATCTCTTCCAAGCTGCCTTAAAAGACTCTGTAGGTTCCTACTCGAATGTCAAGAGGTCATGTCTAAGCTGTTCGGATCTAGCATCGTCATAAAAGTGTCTAAGGAACTCCTTCTTGACTCAATCCAAAGTGGTCAAATATCCTTGTGGTAGCTGTTTCAGCCAGTAAGCTGCTTCTCCTTTAAGAGAGAATGGGAAGAGCTTACAGAAAAGATAGTCTGAAGAGACTCCCTCAGCCTTGATACTGCTAGCCAATTCCTCGAATGTGTCTATGTGATCCATAGGATGCTCGCTAGAAAGACCATGGAACCGATGCTGCCCAACCAATGTGTAGTACTCTGGTTTCAGCCTAAACTCATCTCTGGAAAACGGAGGTGGTCGAATCGCATACCGATTAGCATAGAATAGATCCGGTCTGTTATAGTCAGCAAGTGTCTTCTCGGGACCACCTTCCTTTCGTGGATGTTCCGCGCCCACGGCAACATCTGGTATGATGGGGTTTCCTTCCCCATCTAGTTTCTGACCCATCACGTTGCGTATATGATCCTCTTGGTCTCGTAGAATGCCGTCCTTACCATGAATCATAATTATAGGTTCCATAAACCTGCTAAACGTTCAAGTGCTTGGTATCTCGGGTGTCACTTTGTGTCGATCGATGCAGGAATAGCGTCGATCGGTGCAATGCAAAAACTGTGTCGATCGACACACAAGACCATGTCGATCGATGCAGTGCGATTCTAGGCGTACCTGAAACGCAAGAAACAGAAAAATTAGTAACCAAAAACAAAAACGAAAAACCTAGTCTAAACCCTAAGTTCAAATCTATCGAAGACTCAAAAGAGTCCCCGGAAACGGCTCCAAAAACTTAATACGATCATGTTTTAATCCCTAGTTCTACACTGCAAGTGCACAGACGTGAACAAGTAGTATATAGGGTATCGAATCCACAGAGACTCTAGACTCTTGCGATAGATTGTAGAATTTCAGATTAAGCTAGGTAGAAGCGGTAGAAAGCAGTAAATCAAAACAGAAAACAAGTAAACGGTTGGTAAATCAGAACGTGAAACGTCAGGTCAAGGGAGTTCTCAGGAAATCAGGAACACAGGCTAATCAATCAATCGGGATCTAATTAAGAACTGTTCTAGAACTAGAATCACAGAATTATAATAGACCAACTTTCGTTGCGAATATTATCTATGTCTAACAACCTAGCAAGCCAACTTTCGTTGCGAATCCTAGAGTTCTAAACAAGCATTAATCTCAAGTTCTTTCGTTCACCATTCTCCTAAGCCAAATTTCTTTGCGAATAGTCAAATTGCTCATCTAAGTTCTTTCTAGTTAATTAATCAACTTTCGTTGCAGAAATCAACCAAACATCAATAATCTAAGTGGCCAATTCAGATCAAGCATTAAGAACAACCCAAGATGAAGAACTAACAGATATGAATCCTTACAGATTGATCAACATATAATTCCATGAAATCCCTAATGAGAATCCCTAAACCTAACAGGTAGACTACTCAGATATGATCATCGAAACAGATGACATCATGAATAGAAAACCAAATAGCATAAAATAAATTAAGAAACTGGGGTTCGAAATCTCTTCTCTCTCGATTATAAGATCAGCCCTTAACTCTCTCAATGTAAAATAAAGCGTAGCCTAAACAATGGCTTAAAACCCTAATATATAAGTCTAAACACGATTTTTTGGGCCTTTTTGCAAGTCTGGAAAGTTTATGGAAAAAACTATAATTTTTCCAAAATGCAGATTTTTGGGCGCAGAACCCTGGAATCACCTTGCGTCGACCACTGCACATACTGCATCGATCGTTGCAAGGAGATTTCACGGCCAGTGAACTCTGTGAAACCTCTAAACAGTGCAGAAATGCCCCCAATGCTCCCAGAACGTCCAATTGAGCTCCAAATGTGCTTAAACCTGTGAAACACCTGAAAAGACCCCAAAACACATAGAAAGACTCGATAACAAAGACATATACCATGGTTAAAAGTCCTAAAATCCATGGTATATCACGGGCTTATCATTACGGGCCAATATGAGATGTGATTGATTAGTAAGATTTCCAATGGGCTTTGGATGGGTGCTAAACCAATGTCCAACAATTAGTCCCCCCCAGTTCGTCGAGCCATGATGCTGAGTTAGGCGAATTTCTTCGAGCATTTAAGTCAGGCGGAATATCTTGTCTTTTATTTCTTCTAATTTGGAATCATCGAGAGATGAGTTGGAGGGATGTCGTGTTGCCGGACTATATCCCAAGAGTTCTTGCTTCCGTTGTGAGTGTTCCCCTGGCTCGGGAATCAATCGAAAGCGTTTGCAATACTCAGTCGGTGATTCAGACGGCCGAGGAGCCGTTGGCGCTTCTGAACCGGCTTGAGGAAGGAGAGGTGGCCCATACAGAGGGTCAGACTACTAATACCGCCGTACTTGGTGATGAGGGAGACGGGATATGTGGCGACGAAGGTGGTGCTGGTGCCGAAGGAAGCGATGCTAGTGTTGAAAAAGAATCGTCTTTTGCTGGAGGAGGCAACGTAGGTACCGAGGGAGAGTTGTCTCTTGATATAAGGGGTGATATTGATACTATGAGGGGGTTGTCTCTTGATGATGGGGATTTCATTAAGGTTGAGGAAGAGTCATCCTTTGCTGATGGGGACGACATAGGCGTTGAAGAGGGATTAACTCTTGGCAACGCTGGTTCTTTCGAGGAGGTGAGTGATGACCTTGGTGCTGGTGGGGACGACGACCGTTTGAGCGGGAAGAGGCGTAGATCGGAAATTGAAAATGCGTCTGCAGCGGAGTTGGACCGCTTAGGAGACTATGTCGATCCAGATGTTCGGATGGCTCTTGCCCGTACTGGGAAGCGTCGGGCAAGGAGATCGTCGACCGGGATGGCTCATTGGTGATTGATAGCTCAAAGGTGTCAAAGGGTTTGAAAGCTTTAGATGGTTCGTTCAACTTTCGTCACAGTGGTCCTAACTTGATCATTCGTGATAGGATTTCTTGTATGAATCTGTTTCGTCATTTATCGCTGAAACCCCGTCCTAGCTTGGTTCCTATTGACCAGTTGTTCGAAGCCAAGACCCAACAGGATATGAATCATCATTTTGCAATGGTGAGCATCATCTCTGATATTTTTCTTTTACGATATGTGAGGGTGCTTCTTCTTATGTCATTGTGTTTCCTTTGGTTTTGCCAGGCCTTTGCTAATCCTAATAATTTCAGTGACTCCTTTGCTACGGAGCTCGAGGCGTCCAAGGCCAGGGAGGAAGATCTTAAGAAGGAGGTTATGAGCTTGCGGCGGTCCTTGAACGGGCATGAAGGTGTTCAGAAGAAGCTTGTTGAAGATGAGTTTGCGAATGTCGAGCTCAAGTCTCGAGTCTTTAATCTTGAGAAGGAGAAGCGGGAATCCGAGGATCGGAGCGGGGAGTTGATTTTTATCCTGAGAGATGAGGTTAAGGACTTCAAGTCGGAGTGTGATCGTCTGCGCTTATCGAGTGAGGAAGCCGTTCTGCTTGAGAGGCGGAGGATGTATGAGAAAGCTTTTGAGCGTCTTTACAACATCAGGGTCGAGAAGAAGGATGATGCCCTGGCGACGAGTAAGTTGTTCGAGATACATCAGATTGTCGCCGTCCTGGGTGATTTTCAGCTCCTTGTGGAGGAAGGGATTGAGGTTCCTTCTGCCCGTCTTGAGCGACTTAAGGAGTATGACGCCCAATAGCGGGTTGAAATGCTTTCTTTGCCGGTTCCGGATCTTGGGAAGGGTGATTTTTTTATGACTCCGCTTAACGATCCCGAGTATGAAGACGTGTATTCCGGAGAATTGGTCGATTTTCCTTATGGGTCGAACACCGTGCTCATTACTCCCGAGGTGGCTGCTGGTTTGCGACCTCTGGGATTTCGAAATGACCTAGTACCTTATGTGCTCATTTTTTTGTAAAAACTTTTGGTTTTGCCATTGTGTTTGGCTTTTTGGATTGTTTGCCGTTTTGTTTAGCCTTGGTATGTCTTTTGGATTCGAGCTTGATGTGTACCACTTTATTTTTTTGCTTTCGGCAATCCGCGTAGTGTTCTTCTGTTCGGGGTTTATGATGATCCCGTATGATTTCACGAGGTGTTACGTCGGTTTTTTTTTCCTTTTTGGGTCGAAACACGGGGACGTTTGATGTTGCTTGGTTTTTCGCTGTTTTTGCTCTTGATTTTCTGTGGGAGCGTACTGACTTCGTTCTGTAGTCGATTTTTTGGGCCTTGGTTTTATTCCTCTTCATTTTTTTGTGCGGGATTGTGTACGGTTCCGGTGCTTGCGGTCATTGCTTTGCATTTACGTTCGTCAACGCTGGCAGGGATTTTTGGTGTTTTACGGTTATTCTTTTGCATTTACGTTCGTATATGCGGGCAGGTCCGAGTTTGTTGTTAGCTCATCTTCATTTTTTTTATTGCTGTTATGTTTCGGTGTGATGGTTATGTTCGAGTTTTACGAACATTGGCGAGGAAAAATTCAGTCTTTGACTTGCCCTCTTTAAGACTTTTAAGTACGAAGCTGCCTTTGCCTTACATACAAATGTTTATAGGTGCGGGCTTGAGCCCGGCTTACCCTGTCATTTGCTAGGTTTTAGGTGCGAGTACGTGTCCAGCTTATCCTGTAAAGTCTCTTAATTGGATTGTGCGAAGGAGGTTTGGTTTGATCAATCTATTCTGAGGACTTGTGTGGGTCTGGCCCCGGCTTAGGTGTTGTCGAAACCGACAACGTGGCGCGATGCCACTGCGCCTTGGGACGCGTTTAGTTATATCGATCATTTGGTCAGAATGTCGATGTCAATATTTCGGGCAATCCGACTATGTTTCCGATAGAAAACATGCTTTTAATTTTAAAGTAAAGGGGTGACTGGGCCTTGTAAAGGCTGCCTACGTACTCTCAAACGAGAGATCAAGTCGAGCGTAGTTCTTTTGTTGCCACAGGGGGTTTTGTGAAGTACATAAATATATGAAAGAACGATAGAGGATCTTATCTACGGTCTTGGATCCTGCGTTGCTGCTTGTTTTGGAGCCGTCTCCTTGCTTGGTTGCGTCGGGCGTTGCGCGCCGCTTTGTGCTGCTGGTGTGTTGTTTTTGTCTGTGAGGTCTTCTCTTGATTTCTTCTGCTCTCCCCAGATTGTGTGGGTTCCTTGTGAGGTCGGGAATTTCACGCACCGATGGTAGGTTGAGGCGACCGCCTTCATCGCGTGGATCCATGGTGTTCCTAGTATTGCGTCGTACGTCGCTGGTCGATCTACGATGAGGAAGGTGGTGGTATGGGTGACGAGTCCGGCATGCACTGGTACTAGGATTGTTCCGATTATTGTTGTCGTTTCGCTGCTGAAGCTAGTGAGTGCTCTCTTTGGCCTTCTTACCATGTGCCTATCAATCTTTATTTCCTGCAAAGTCTTTTTGAAAATAAGGTTAACCGAGCTTCCAGTGTCGACCAAGACTCTAGCGATTCTGTGTTTATTTATTCGGAGTTTGATAACGAGTAGGTCGTGGTTCGGCTTGCCCGGTTCCTCTCCGTTCTTGGCGGTGAAGGAAATCTTGTCTTTGTTTTTTGTGTTGCCGATGTGGCTTTTTCTGGTTCCGCGCTTTCTTCACGATTGAAGGTTTTTGCAGGGTCTGTTGAGTCATTGTGACTGGGGAATTCTTCTAATATCATGTTGATGCGTCTCCTTGGTGAGGGTTTTCCTGCTTCTTTGCCGTCCTGAGCTCGCTTTGGTGACTCTACGTCGACATTATCTTTCTCGGCTCGTTGCGAGCCCTCGGTCCTCTCGTTCTTTCCTCTGACGAGCCGGACTCGCCCGCCGTCGTCCGCTGCTTGTTTTTCAGATGGAATTACTTGCGCGTTCCGATTTGTTATATTCGTGTCTTCCCTTTGGTATTCTCCGAGGAGGAGGTTTTGCAGGTAACGACACTCGTCGGTGTTGTGCCCAGATCTCTGATGGTATGTGCAGAAAGGGCCTGTCTTTATCCCCAGCGTTTGCGCCTTTGTTTTTGGTATGGTTCCTCGGTTTGCCTTGCAGGTCGTGCTTGAAGTGAAGTAGGCCGCCGCTATCTTGCCTTCCTTCTTCGAGTTCTTGTATTCCTGGTTGTAATGTTGGCGTGGTTCTACGTACTCTTGCGTCGACTCCTTTTCCATCGCGGGTTTTGTTGTTCCAAATTTTTTGGGGAGTAGTTCCCGTTCCTTCTCTATCTCGACGAAGATGCCGGCCCGGTGGAGGGCGTCTTTGAGACTTTGCCGTTTATTCAGGGCCAGCTCGCTGCAAAACGGTGATTCGTACCAGAGTCCGTTCCGTAACGCGGGTAGTCCTTTGCTGACGGTCACCGAGATTTTTGAAACGACGGCTTTGAACCTATTGATGTATGACCTCAGGGATTCGTGTTGTTCTTGGTTGATTGACCAGAGGTCGGCGCTCGATGCTCCCTCCTGAATGAAAATTGAGTAGTGCTTGAGGAATATGGTCGTTAGTTGCTGGTAGCTGTTGATGGAATGTGCTTTTAGCCGCGAGAACCAGTTGAGGGCAGCGCTGCTGAGGTTTTCGACGAAGAGCTGGCAAAAACCGGCGTCGTGCTCTTTGGGAAGGAACTAAGTTCGTCCCATCGCGATGCTGAAAGCTATCAGGTATTTCCGTGGATCTTAGCCGCCATCGTAGGTGGGCAGTTTGATTTTCCCTTGATGTCGGTGTTTGAACGCCTTGGATCTAGGGTTCGTTATATTGAATCTCTTACTGATCTCTTGTTTACCTGGAGATTGGCAGCGGAAGGATGAGCAGATAAACGAGATCTAGAGCGCCTCAATCGCTGCGCCTCTACCGTAGTCCACACACACACAAGCTAGAATCCTCCGGGATGCTAGTGCCGGGAATCGGATCTCTTGGGATTCTCTACGTGTTCTTCAGGAAGAGGGTCTATTTTTCTGTCAAGAAAAACTGTCTGCGACGGCTCTTTTTTTTAGGTCGTGTATCCTGGCCCCTATAAACAGGTCCACGGTTTACACACCGTAACTTCAGTTTCGGTATCGACCTTGTGTCGATCGATGCACCCAATGGTGTCGATCGACACACCTCTTGTATCGATCGACGCACCAATGACATCGATCGACACACCTCTTAAAACACGAATTCAATGCGTATCCAATACACATTGATCAGACCATATGCCAATGATCAATCCCATACAATGCGTATCCAGCTTGCTTAGGTGTGTGACCCTGTAGGTCCACATGATACTAGAAATGAGTTACAACTCATTTGTCACAAGCGGTTTCTAGCAAAACATTATGACTACCCAGTATCACATGAATTGTCCGATCTCGACAATACAACTATCTTTAGAGTAAGTACAATGTGATTTCAGGACACAATCCCAACAATCTTCCACTTGTACTGGAATCATCTATTCCCATAATCCCTTTATCGCTATATCTCGATATGGCATAAGGCAAGGAACTGTGTCATCCTTATTATAGCCAACATCATGTTCATCGAACTCCTGATCTATACTGATAAAACAAACGACTGACAATCACCTCGTTTGAGCACGGCCAGGCATTTTCTCAGTATCAAATCTTCGATGGGCCCTGAGATATTTATCTCCTGTTATATAGGAGGGACAAATCCCTTCTTGTTCCATCCCTGTTTCTACACATACTTCATGATACACCTAAGCAATGCCTTGATAGCCGACATTTACGGATCGACGTTTGACAAGGTCAAAGTGCATCAATTCATATGCTAGAAAGCATGATGAACTCAGGTCTAAGGACTATACTCTATAGTCGTAATGAGAAACTCTCATGACACAGATATAACTATCCTGTAGAGTTCTCATTAGCGGGTCATGCCCGATCATATGTTCACCAACATATATCTATGTGACTGACTATGATACTCATATCATTGACTCCATGAAACTTAGTCAACAGTCACCTCACAAGCTAGTCTCTCGCGGTTGTCAGTGTCCCACTTTGACAATCTCGACTAGGGACAATCATAATTTATGCCATCTTTTGCTTATAGGGTTTCATGATCAAGTCCTCAACTTGATGACCTATAAAATGAACATAAAATACTTGGGACCATTATTCAATTATCCAATAATCAAATAATGCTGATATCAGTTTTTCATAAACATGACCATATCATGTCTATCTGAACATCATAACTAACATAACTCCCACTAGAATCAAGACCACGTCTTCAGATATCTAGTACCTACAGCAACAGTACGAAAAACCATGCTTAGGTTGTGAGAGATGCTGCGGTGTTCTTGCTTGGAACCATTCCAACAAACCACACCGCTATTCTTTAATAAGCACTATTCTACGGTCCACTGCTTGGAGACCTTTCCAACAGATAGCGCCACTACAAAGACAAAGAGACATAACCAGGTGGGAACCGGGAATCATCTTTGTCCGTCTAACTACTCATAACAGATTCGTCATTTTTCTCAGTTGAACAAGAACTATCCTTAGTGTTTCTCAAACACATGGGGATATTCTTTACAACTGTCCAGTGATTTTTACCGGAACAAATTGGTATCTTTTCGTCATGCTTTATGCGTCAGCTGCATCTAGACGAGTGCAAAATATGGCATTCATGATGGATTCTATTGCATAAGAAAAAAGGAATCACACTCATAGATACTAGCTCAGCCAGTGTCCAAGACACTTCTTCTTGCTAAGATCGATACTGGCTCAGCCAGTGTCAAAGACACTCCATCTTGCTAAGATTATTGCCATAAGACCTTTGGTGTGAAGCCATTCTTGGAATCAAGCACATTTAAACTGTCCAATACCTTATCACCATAAGGATTCTGACACGATCCAATTGGTCTTTGCAATCCATTTCAATGGATCCTTATTCCAAGAACTTTCGCGGCTTCTTCCATGTCCATCGTTAAATTTGACTTCAGACCCAAATCTTGATAAGACTTTAGCGTCGGAACGTCGTTTATGAGATTAAGTATGTTATAAACATACGGTGTGAGAATTGCAACTACGCTCCTTTTAGTTTACTTGTAAACGCACGGTTTCTATACGTTCCTGATCACGTCAAAACCTTTGACCGTTTTAACAGAACATAGATTCCAACTCCAAGTTGTTTGCTTCAATCCAGAAATGGATCGGTGAAGCTAACGTACATTCCTAGTTAATTTTCGGAGCTTGGGCTCACCTTTCGCTTCTTTGAATTTTGCAGGCTCGTCACTTTTCAATGATCAACAGATCACAACAATCGGTCATGAGGAATCACCCTCGGTTTAGTGACGGATCCATCAGGATCAGCGAACTTCAGGCTCCACAGGTTCAGATCCTACAACACTCTGTAGATCCAACCGCTGCTCTTCCTCAACAGGTTTAACAGCCTCCTGTGTTTCTCGAATTTCTTCGAGCTGTACTTTTACTCCCATTGTTTTCTTGGAAAAACAGAGTTCTGAACAACAAAACTTTGTTCTCGGATTGGTTGCAAAAGTACTAAGCCTCGGTTTCCCTAGGACAACCGGTGAAGCAGCCCTTATCAGATTTGGGTTCAAGTTTGTTCGTTGACAACTGTCTTACACAAACCTTGCAATCCCAATTAATCAGAAAAACATATTTGGAAATCACCCAGTCCACATCCAATGTGGTGTCTTTCAACTGATTCTGATAGAAAACTAAATTGCGTAAACATATTCATTTTAGAGCGTATTTTAAAAGGATAATGGAAGATTCTTGTGACTCATCATTAATCGGAGCATATTTAATAAGGTCCGATTCGTTTTCTCAGAAACACCATTTAGGTTTTCCAGGAGAAAAGAGCTGTGATATGACTTCACACTCACTTAGATGATCACCCAATTCTTGACTCAAGTATTTTCCTCCGCGATCTAATCAAGGATCTAAATACTTTTATCAAATCGGTTATATACTTCATTTTTGGAACTCCTCAAAGGATTCATACTCGTGTCTCATCAAATGAACACAACCATACTTACTGATGCCATCAATAAGTTAATGAAGTACTGAAGATTTCCTTTGGCATTAATGCTCATCGGGCCATATACATCAGTACATGTAAGGCCCAATAATCCTCTGGCCCTTTTCTTTAGCTCTGCTAAATAAGCCTTGGTCATTTGGCCCAGCAAGCAAAATTCATGTCTCAAATGATTTATAATCAAATGAGCCTAAAGCCCATGACAATGGAACTTCTGAATCCGCTTCACTATATGTGGTCAAAACGACTATGCTAAGTAAAAATCGAGTTCAAGTCATCAGACTTAAATCGTTTGGTATTTATGTTATATACTGGTGTATATTAGTTTAATACATAAAACCCATTTATCAAAAAGGGGTGCTACCATATAATATTTCATTAAGATCAAAAAAGCAAAACTTGTCTTTTATCAGAATGAAAAACATCCAAATTCTTACAAGAAAATGAAAGACATCTCTGCATAAAGCAGGTACATAGTAGCAATTACTTAGTTCAAAAACCAAGCTTGAAAGGCTCCTACAAGTGGAGAATCTCTACGGCTTATGTAGCAACCATTGCTCCATACCAGACACGCAGCTCCACTTGTCCTTTCCTCAACGTTCTACTGTTGCTTAGGCCCTGCATATTTCCAAAATATCAGTACCACAACCAGTATCCAATACATACGTAGAACTTGAAGTAATAACACAATACCTGAAGAAGAAGTACCATACATCTCCTTCATCTCTTGTGAATCTTCCAAGAATTTAATGCAATCTCACTTCCAATGCCCTGACTCATCACAGTAGAAGCACTTTCTAACACCAGATGGGCCGGACTTGGGCTTATAAGATGACACAGGCTTATCCTGATTCCAAATCTGGACGGCCCTGACTCTACCCTTGTCAACACAAGATTTCTCAAATCTTTTACCCTTTATGATGTCTTGCTCTGCTGTTTTGATCATACCATGCAGCTCAGTCAACGTCTTCGTCAAGTTATTCTTGATATAGCTTTTGATAAACTTATCATAACTAGACGGCAGTGACTGCAGAATGATGTCAGTGGCCAACTCTAAGCTGACATGACATTCCAGTTTTCTCAGGTTATCAATGTAACCCATTATTTTAATGACATGAGGACTCACTGGAGCATCCTCTGGTGGCTTGCACCCAGTGAGAGACTTCACCATCTGGAATCTCTCAACTCGTGCCAGATCCTGAAACTTCAGTTTTAGGCTGGTGATCATCTCTATTGGCGACTCCATGTTCTCGTATTGACTCTTTAAGTCCGATTCCATGGTAGCCAACATCAGACCACACACATCTACCACATCAATATAATGCTTATTCCAAGCATAATATACTGCATTCGAGCGATTGGTCCCAAGCCTTTCTGGAAGAGCTTTCTCAAGGACATAGTCCTTACTCTGCTGCTTGAGGATTAATCTCAAATTACGATACCAATCCAGGAAATTTGATCCATTTAACTTGTCCTTCTCAAGGACGGACCGTAACGAGAAAGTAGTTTTAGACATAGGCTGAAATTTAAAGAAAAGAAAATTTTAGTTATGAAGCTCAGGAAATGAGAAATCTTATCTAATAAGAAAACTCACATTATATTCAATCAATGTTTCCTCTATGAATATAATGATCCAAGACTCATACATCACTAAAATCTGAGTGGACGACTCGTCATCATCCAGAGTTTAGTCATCTAGGTAAGCAAATCATTGCTAATTGTACCCAGTACAACTCTTGGTCGCAGATAAGACAATTCATGTCTTATCTACTCTGAAGTCTCTGGGCCCAGAACTTCTGATAGCCCAGTCAAGTAAACCAATCTCTTCAGTCTTGTGATCATTGACAGTCGCACTGCAAGTCTATCATTGATCACCTGTTTTACTCATGTAGTAGTGGATACCAAGGACTGCAAGGCTATCCAACAAACGAAACAAGTCTTGACAGTAGACGAGATTTGGGCAAGACATCAAGGTCACTTGATATTTAGTTGATGAAACGGAACTCAAAAGTTAGTAATTCAATCTCTTAGGTCACGTAATTGTTGATGTCAAGCACTGCAAGATCATCAACATTACTACCTGCCTTACTCATGTAATTGTGGACACCAAGCTCTTGGCAAGACTATCACAACAACCAAATGAGTCTTGACAGTTGACCATATTGAAAACTAAACTTTGATCTAATACACATCCAATGTGTATTAGATAGGTTTATAACATGTTTTACTTCTAATTACAATTAAATTTTGCTTGTTCTAATTAAAGTGGGCTAGGTCATTTGGTTCGGTTTCTTAATCATTTGGTTCAAAACCAAGCGATTACGTTTAACCACCCAGATAATCGGTCAATCCAATTGAGCCGGTGAATGACCAAATGAACCGGTTTTAGACCAATTGAGATACCGGTCAAATCCAATTCAGCCGGTCCATCCAACTGAACCGATTTAACCAATTTTAACTAATCGCGATAACCGGTCCAATTCAATTGAACCGACTTATCCAATCAAACTGATCTTAACCAATCAAATCGGTTTATACCAATTGAGATAACCAATTCAATCCAATTGAATCAATTCATACGATTTAAACCGATCTGATATACCTTAACCAAGCATGATAACCAGTTCAATCCAATTGAACCGATTAACCAATCGCAAGGCCTGTGTCGACCGACACTAAACCTGTGTCGATCGATACAGTAGGGTATCAAGGAATTTTTAATCGAATTAAACCGTCATAACCATGCGAGATAACCGGTTCAATCCAATTGAACCGATCTATCCTTTCGCACAGCCTGTGTCGATCGATGCATCAGTGTGTCGATCGACACAGTGCGATTTCTAAATCGAAACCCAAGGTTTTAATAGGCGAACTCGCGGTGCATCGACCGACACAAACTTGTGTCGATCGACACTATGCGAAAACCCTAAAAAATTATTATACGCGTTTTCGCGATGCATCGACCGACACAAACTTGTGTCGAATGACACAGTGCAAAAACACAGTTTCATCGTTTTTCAACAGAGAAATAATCCGAGATTCAATTCTCCAAAACACGATTTTCAAAGCATTAATCTATTCAAATACATCAGTTTTCGAATTAAATGCTTCAGATTCAATAGACTAAACCCTAACACGCTCTGATACCACTGTTTGAACGCCTGGGATCTAGGGTTCGTTATATTGAATCTCTTACCGATCTCTTGTTTACCTGGAGATTGGCAGCGGAAGGATGAGTAGATAAACGAGATCTAGAGCGCCTCAATCGTTGCGCCTCTACCGTAGTCCACACGCACACAAGCTGGAATCCGCCGGGATGCTAGTGCCGGGAATCGGATCTCCTGGGATTCTCTACGTGTTCATCAGGAAGAGGGTCTGTTTTTCTGTCAAGAAAAACTGTCTGCGACGGCTCTTTTTTTTTAGGTCGTGTATCCTGGCCCCTATAAATAGGTCCACGGTTTACACACCGTAACTTAAGTTTCGGTATCGACCTTGTGTCGATCGATGCACCCAATGGTGTCGATCGACACACCTCTTGTATCGATCGACGCACCAATGACATCGATCGACACACCTCTTAAAACACGAATTCAATGTGTATCCAATACACATTGATCAGACCATATGCCAATGATCAATCCCATACAATGCGTATCCAGCTTGCTTAGGTGTGTGACCCTGTAGGTCCACATGATACTAGAAATGAGTTACAACTCATTTGTCATAAGCGGTTTCTAGCAAAACATTATGACTACCCAGTATCACATGAATTGTCCGATCTCGACAATACAACTATCTTTAGAGTAAGTACAATGTAATTTCAGGAAAAAATCCCAACAGTTGGACTGGTGTGAAGGATTGTTTAGTTGATCCTGATTCAATTCTTATATTCATATCAACCTAAACATGCGGATCTAGGTTCTTCTCGAATAGAAACAAAATGATGATCTCACCTTTTACCTGTTAATTGCAGCGGAAGGAGAGAACAGGTCAGAGATCAGAGAAACACCGAGGGATGAATCCTCCAAAGGTTCACACACGCGATCACAGAAAACGGCTGCTAGACCACAAGGAGCTCGGCGCAGAGAGAGAGAGAGATTTCGGCTGTGTTGCTAGGGTTAATTGTTCTGAACTCGAGTTTTATCACATAAAACTTGTCCGGTTCCGTTTGGGCCATTTGGCCCAAACACCAATTAACTCGACGGTATTCGCGCACTGTGTCGACCGACACACCTTGTGTATCGATCGACACACAGTAGCTAAACCGTTTTATTCTCTCTAAGTACAGTAAATGCCTAGCACTTTTACCGTACTTCTGCTAAACCGTTCCTACACATTTTCCTGTTAGCTTAGGCGTGTGACCCATATGGGATCATATAATAAAGGCAATAAGTCCAAGACTTATAGATCATGAGCGGACTCTAGCAAGCCATCATGACCCCCAGTATTATATGACTTATGTCTGATCATTGACATACTCTTACTTTCTAGAGACAGTACCGAGATTACTGGACACAATTCCAACAATCTCCCACTTGTACTGGAATCTCTGTATTCATAATCCTTTTGTCACAATATCTCGATTAGTCATAAGGCAAGATTGGTGTCATCCTTATAGAGCCTAATCTTGTTCATCGGACTCTGATTCGATACTGACAATCCAAACGACTCGGGACAGTCCGTTTGAGCATGGCCATGCATTTTCCAGTATTCAAATCTCCGATTGGCCTAGAGATATTCACTCCATTTATATTGGAGGGACAAATTCCGTCTTGTTCCATCACTGTAAACTACTCATTTCATAATGTACCCAAACAAGGTCCTTATAACCATCGCAGAACGATAGCGTTAGACAATGATCAAAGTGCATCAGTCCATGTGCAGTCACATGCATGCGAACTCAGGTCTAAGGACTATACTCTATAGTCGTAGTAAGAATCTCTTATGACACAGATATAAATATCCTGAAGAGTTCTTATAAGCGGGTCTTGTCCGGTCGTATGTTCCCAAACATACACCTATGTACTGACTTTGATGCCGCGCATCTATGACACACTGAGACTTTGTCATAAGTCACGTACCAATCCAGTCTCACACGGTTGTTGGTGTTCCAATTTCAACAACCTTCGACTAGGGACGGGATGATATAAAACATCTATCAAATATAGGGTCTCATGATCAAGCTAAATGACTTCGATGACTCAAGATCAAGTCATTTACTTCGATGACCTATAAAATGGTTCATATCACTTTGGAACGATTATTTCATCACAGTTAAAATAATCTTGAAATAATAATTTCATTAAACATAAGAATGTTTTACAAGAACATATCAAATAACTAAATAAAAGCCCTCAAACTCCCACTCAAATTTAGATTACATTTCAATGTCTCTAATGCCTACAGCTTCAGTCAGAAACTCGAGCTTAGGCCTTGGGAGTGGCTTTGTCAACGGATCAGCGACGTTATCATCAGTCTGAACTCGGCTGATCTTGACTTCCTTTCTATTAATGATGTAACGTATCAAGTGAAATCTTCTTAGAACATGCTTGGATTTCTGGTGTGATCTTGGTTCCTTTGCCTGAGCTATAGCACCATTGTTGTCACAAAACAGTGCCAGAGGCTCAGCCGCATCTGGTATCACACCTAGTTCAATAATGAACTTTCGTATCCAAACAGCTTCCTTCGCAGCTTCTGAGGCGGCGATATATTCAGCTTCTGTAGTGGAATCTGCAACGGTGTCTTGCTTGGAGCTTCTCCAACTGATTGCACCGCCATTCAGACAAAAGATATAACCGGACTGTGACCGGAAATCATCTTGGTCTGTCTGGAAACTTGCGTCCGTGAATCCACTGACTTTAAGCACATCACTTCCACCGTACACTAAGAACTTATCCTTAGTATGTCTTAGATACTTCAAGATATTCTTTACGGCAATCCAATGGTTTTCACCTGGATTTGACTGGTATCTACTCGTCATGCTCAATGCATAAGCAACATCAGGACGAGTACAGATCATGGCATACATGACAGATCCTATTGCAGATGCATAAGGAATATTCTTCATGCGCTCAAGCTCAGCAGCCGTCGTAGGGCTCTGCTTCTTGCTTAGCGTTGTGCCATGTACCATTGGCGTGAAGCCCTTCTTGGAATCCTTCATGCTGAATCTTTGTAGGACTTTGTCAATGTATGAATCTTGACACAAGCCTATCAGCCTTCTAGATCTATCCCGGTAGATCCTGATTCCAAGAACGTATGCGGCTTCACCCATGTCTTTCATGGAAAAACAACTTCCAAGCCAGTCCTTTACCGACTTTAGCATTGGAACGTCGTTTCCGAGAAGCAGTATGTCATCGACATACAGAATAAGAAATACAATCTTGCTCCCACTAGATTTCTTATACACGCATTGTTCTTCTTCGTTTCTGATGAAGTCAAATTGCTTGATCGCTTCATCAAAACGAAGATTCCAGCTCCTCGATGCTTGCTTCAATCCATAAATGGATTTATGAAGCTTGCATACTTTTCCAGCATTCTTTGGATCTATGTAACCGTCAGGTTGTGTCATATACACATCCTCTTCCAGAATACCATTCAGGAAGGCGGTTTTCACGTCCATCTGCCAAATTTCATAATCATGAAAAGCTGCAGTTGCTAGTAGAATCCGAATAGATTTCATCATAGCCACTGGTGAATAGGTTTCATCATAATCCACACCGTGAACTTGTCTGAAACCTTTTGCCACCAACCTGGCTTTATAAATCTGGACATTTCCATCCACGTCAATCTTCTTCTTGAAGATCCATTTGCACTCGATGGCTTTTACACCAGCGGGTAAGTCAACCAACGAAAACACTTGGTTGACCGACATGGAGTCCATTTCGGAATCAGTGGCCTTGCGCCACTTAGAGGAATCTGGGCCCATCATGGCTTGATTGAAGTTCGATGGTTCATCACCATCAATGATCAGAAGATCATGACAGTCAGTCACGAGGAATCCTTGATATCTCTCGGGTTCGTGACGGATCCTCCCGGATCTTCGAACTTCAGGTACTACAGGTTCAGGCTCTACAATTTCTTGTAGGTCCTCCTGCTGCTCTTCCTCATTAGGTTGAGCAGTATCCTGTTCATCTTGAATTTCTTCAAGCAGTACCTTACTCCCACTGTCTTTCTTAGAGAGAAACTCCCTCTCAAGAAAGTTACAATCCCGGGCAACAAAAATCTTGTTCTCGGAACGTAGATAGAAGTAATAAGCCTTGGTTTCCCGTGGATAACCAATGAAGTAGCATTTGTCAGATTTTGGTGTAAGCTTGTCTGAGATCAATCTCTTGACATAGGCTTCACAACCCCAAATTCTGAGATAAGACAGCACTGGAGCTTCTCCAGTCCATAATTCATATGGTGTCTTTGCTACTGCTTTCGATGGCGCTCTATTTAGAGTGAACACTGCTGTTAGCAGAGCATATCCCCAAAGGGATATTGGAAGGTCTGTGTGACTCATCATAGATCGAACCATATCCAATAAGGTCCGATTTCTCCTTTCAGACACACCATTCCATTGAGGTGTTCCAGGAGGAGTGAGTTGGGATACGATCCCACACTCTCTCAGATGATCACTGAATTCTTGGCTTAAGTATTCTCCTCCTCGGTCGGACCGAAGAGCCTTAATGCTTTTGCCAAGTTGGTTCTGTACTTCATTTTGGAATTCTCTGAACTTCTCAAAAGATTCAGACTTATGTTTCATTAAATAAACATATCCATACCTACTGAAATCATCAGTAAAGGTAATGAAGTACTGATAGTTTCCTCTTGCATTTGTGGACATTGGGCCACACACATCAGTGTGTATCAGGCCCAATACGTCACTGGCCCTCTCGTTAGGTTTATTAAAGGGGGCCCGTGTCATTTTGCCCATCATGCAGGATTCGCATTTCTCACATGACTCAAAGTCAAATGAGCCAAGAAGTCCATTCGAATGGAGCCTCTTGATGCGTTTCTCGCTGATGTGCCCTAAACGACAATGCCATAGAAACGTTCGGTTCTCCTCATTAGGTTTGAACCGTTTGGTATTAATGTTATAAATTGGCGCGGATTGATCGAGTATGTAAAGCCCATTCATAAGAGGGGCAGAACCATAGAACAAATTGTTGCGATTGAAGGAACATAATTTATTCTTAACTGAAAAATCATAACCTTCCAAATCCAACAAAGAAATTGAAATAATATTTCTGCTTATAGCAGGTACAAAATAACAATTATTGAGTTCTAAAATCAATCCCGAAGGTAAAGACAACAAGTAACTGCCTACAGCTAGTGCTGGAACTTTCGCTCCATTCCCAACTCGTAGCTCCACTTGTCCTTGCTTCAGCCTTCTACTGTTGCTGAGTGCCTGCATATTAGTACAAATATGAGCCCCACAACCAGTATCCATAACCCATGAGGTATTATCAGAAGTAGTTGTATTAACTTCTATAACAAAAATACCTGTCGAAGAAGTCTCAAAAGTCTTCTTCTTCAATTCCTTTAGACCTTCCTGGAATTTCTTACATTCTCTCCTCCAATGCCCTGGTTCTTTACAGAACCTGCATACGTCAGTTGGCCCAGCCTTGGACTTGGGCTTGGGCTTTGGCGTGTCCTTGTTCGCGACTTGGACAGCCTTGGCCTTTCCCTTATCCTTAGCAGAGGATTTCTTAAACCCCTTGCCCTTCTGCACCATAAGCACATTGGGGTCCTTGGCGGTTTTCCTCAAGTTGGGCTCTGCAGTCTTGAGCATTCCGTGAAGCTCAGGCAATGTCTTACTCAAGCCATGCATGTTAAAGTTCAGAATGAACTGATCATAGCTTGCAGGTAATGACTGCAGAATGATGTCGCAGGCAAGTTCCTGGCTGATTGGGCAAGGGGTTTAAGAAATCCTCTGCTAAGGATAAGGGAAAGGCCAAGGCTGTCCAAGTCGCGAACAAGGACACGCCAAAGCCCAAGCCCAAGTCCAAGGCTGGGCCAACTGACGTATGGAATGAAGGACTGAAGGAATGTTTAGATGAATCCTGATAATCATTAAAACCTGAGGCTAGTCCTCAGACAGGAGAGAAAGGACTATGTCCTTGAGAGAGCTCTCCCCGAGAGGATCGGGTCCAATGCTTCTCATGCAGTATATAATGCTTGGAATAAGCATTATAATGATGCGGTAGATGTGCGTGGTCTGATATTGGCTACCATGGACTCAGACTTGCGGAAGCAATATGAGAACATGGAGTCGCCAATAGAGATGATCAGCAGCCTGAAATTGAAATTTCAGGAGCAGATAAGAGTGGAGAGATACCAGTTGGTTAAGTCTCTCACTAGCTGCAAGCTACCAAATGATCATCCAGTGAGTCCTCATGTCAGTAAAATGATGGGTTACATTGATAACCTGAGGAAACTGGATTATCCAGTTAGCCAAGAATTGGCAACTGAGATCATACTACAGTCACTGCCGTCAAGCTATGATAAGTTCAGAAGGAACTATATCAAGAAAGGCTTAACGAAGACGCTGACTGAACTGCATGATATGCTCAAGACAGTTGAGCCAAACGTGAAGAGTACCCTGTACAATCTCATGAACGAGAAGGGTAGGTTTACTAAACCTAATGCTGACAAGGGTGAAGACAAAGTTGTCCAGATTTTGAATCATGGCAAGCGTGTGTCTTCTGAGCCCGAGTCAGATACCTCTTACGTTGGTAAGTGCTGCTACTGTAAGGAGACAGGGCATTGGAAGAGAGATTGCATTAAATTCATGGAAGATGATGAGGAGTTGAAGTTGATGTATGCGACTACTTCCTCAGGTATTCATGTTATTACTTCAAGTTCTACCTTATAGGTATTGGATACTGGTTGTGGCACTGATATTTGTTATAATATGCAGAGCCTGGGCAACAGTAGAACTTTGAAGGAAGGGCAAGTGAAACTACATGTCTCGAAGGAGCTTGGGATGCTGCCTCAGCCGTAGGGTTTTCACTTATAGATCCCTTTTAGGCTTGGTTTTGTATTAAGTAATTGCTACAATGTACCTGCTTTAAGCAGAGTTGTCTTTCATTTTCTTGTAAGAATTTGAATGTTTATCATTTTGATAAAAGACAAGTTTTGTTCTTTTGATCTTAATGAAATATTAATTGTAGCACCCTATTCATGGAATGGGTTTTATATCTTAAACCAAAGAGTGCCTAAATGAAACATAAATACCGAATTGGTTTAAATCTGATGAATTAAACCTGATTTTCCTTGGCATAAAAGTCTTGGTCACATAGAGTAAGTCGGATTCAGAAATCCCATAGTCATGGACTGTTGGGCTCATTTGATAAAATATCTTATGAGACTTGAACTATGTTTACTAGATCAAAAGGTAAAGGCTTATTGAGCATGGAACATACTCATGTATGTGGCCCATAAGCAGTAATGCCAGAGAAAATCTCCTGTACTTCATTGTCTCTACTGATTACTTCAGTGAGTGTGACTGTGTTCATTAGATGAGACACAAGTCGGAATTCTTTGACATGGTCGAAAGAGTTCCAGAATGAAGTATAGGATCTGAATGACAAAAGTATTAAGACTCTGGATTAAATCACGAGTGAGAATACTTAAGTCATTGATTGTGTGATCATCTGAATGAGTGTGAAATCGTTTCACAGCTCATTTCTCCTGAAAACCTGAAGGTTTTTCTCTGAGAAAGAATCAGATCTTATTAGAAATGATTAAAGATGAGTCACACGAATCTTCCATGATATTATTTAAGAATAACGCTCTGATACCACTGAAGGATTGTTTAGTTGATCCTGATTCAATTCTTAGATTCATATCAACCTAAACATGCGGATCTAGGTTCTTCTCGAATAGAAACAATTGATGATCTCACCTTATACCTGTTTGTGCAGCGGAAAGGGATGGTATGTCAGAGATCAGAGAGCCACCGAGAGATAACTCCTCCAGAGGTTCACACACGCACACCGAGCAGGAAGAGGCTGCTAGACCAGGAGGAAATCGGCGCAGAGAGAGAGAGGAGGCTCGCGGCTAGGGCTTATTTTCGACCTGAACTCGTCTTAAGTTTATATAACTTGTTCAGTTCGTTTTGGGCCATTTGGCCCAAAGGCCAATTAACTCCGAGGCGTTCGCGCACTGTGTCGATCGACACTCCTTGTGAATCGATCGACACACAGTTGCCAAACCCAATTATTCTCTCTAAGTACAGTAAATGCCTAGCACTTTTACCGTACTTCTGCTACACCGTTCCTACACATTTTCCTGTTAGCTTAGGCGTGTGACCCATATGGGATCATATAATAAAGGCAATAAGTCCAAGACTTATAGATCATGAGCGGACTCTAGCAAGCCATCATGACCCCCAGTATTATATGACTTATGTCTGATCATTGACATACTCTTACTTTCTAGAGACAGTACCGAGATTACTGGACACAATTCCAACAATCTCCCACTTGTACTGGAATCTCTGTATTCATAATCCTTTTGTCACAATATCTCGATTAGTCATAAGGCAAGATTGGTGTCATCCTTATAAAGCCTAATCTTGTTCATCGGACTCTGATTCGATACTGACAATACAAACGACTCGGGACAGTCCGTTTGAGCATGGCCATGCATTTTCCAGTATTCAAATCTCCGATTGGCCTAGAGATATTCACTCCATTTATATTGGAGGGACAAATCCCGTCTTGTTCCATCACTGTAAACTACTCATTTCATAATGTACCCAAACAAGGTCCTTATAACTATCGCAGAACGACAGCGTTAGACAATGATCAAAGTGCATCAGTCCATGTGCAGTCACATGCATGCGAACTCAGGTCTAAGGACTATACTCTATAGTCGTATTAAGAATCTCTTATGACACAGATATAAATATCCTGAAGAGTTCTTATAAGCGGGTCTTGTCCGGTCGTATGTTCCCCAACATACACCTATGTACTGACTTTGATGCCGCGCATCTATGACACACTGAGACTTTGTCATAAGTCACGTACCAATCCAGTCTCACACGGTTGTTGGTGTTCCAATTTCAACAACCTTTGACTAGGGACATAATGATATAAGTCATTTATCAAATATAGGGTCTCATGATCAAGCTAAATGACTTTGATAACTCAAGATCAAGTCATTTACTTCGATGACCTATAAAATGGTTTATATCACTTTGGAACGATTATTTCATCACAGTTAAAATAATCTTGAAATAATAATTTCATTAAACATCTTAAATGTTAGTTCAAGAACATATCCAATAACTAAATAAAGCCCTTTAATAACTCCCACTGAAATTAAGACTATATCTTAATTTCACTTATCCTACAGCAACAGTCCGCGACTCGTGCTTAGGCCTAAGGAGTGGCTTCGTTAATAGATTAGCAACGTTCTCATTCGTTGAAACTTGCTGATCTACTTAACATCTCTGTCTTTTATCTCACGGAATAGGTTATACCTATCCTCAAGGTGTTTGGACCTCTGATGTGCAGCTAGTCTCATCTATGCTGGGAATCACATCAAGTTCAGTGACGAACTCTTCTTTCCAAACAACCTCTTTCGCCACTTCCCAAGCTGCGAAATGTTCAGCTTAAGTCATTGAGTCAGCAACAGTGCCTTGCACCGCCAGATAGACACAAGATATAACCGGACTGTGATCGGAAATCATCTTTGTCTATTGGAAACTTGCCTTTCAGACTCTACCGACTCGTAGCAGCTCACTTTCTCCGTAACTCTAGAATTTATCCTTAGTATTCCTCAAATACTTTAGGATATTCTTTACGGCAATCCAGTGATTCTTTGCTGGATTTGACTGGTCTTTACTTGTCTTGCTTAACATTAAAGCAACATCAAACAAGTACGTTTCATGGCATACATGATAGATCCAATTGCCGACGCATATGGAAACTTATCCATGCATTTAAGCTCAGCAGTTATCGTAGGACACTGTGTCTTGCTTAACGTAATGCCATGTGACATTGGCATAAAACCCTTCTTGGAATGCTGAAAACGTGTAGGACTTTGTCGGGATAAGAATCCTGACTTTGTCTTACCAGCTCTTTCGGATCTCTATCTTTAGATCCAAAATCCAAGAACATACGTGGCTTTACCCATGTCAATCATTAGAACCAACTCCCAAGCCATTCCTTTACTGACTGCAGCATTGGGACGTCATTTTCGAGAATCAGTATGTCATCGACATACAGAATGAGAAATGCAATATCGCTCCCACTAGTCTATTAGTAAACACATAGTTCCGCTTCGTTCCTGTTCAAGTTAAAACCTTGACTACTTCAACAGAACGAAGATTCCAACTCCGATATGTTTGCTTCCATCCATGAATGGATCGATGAAGCTAACTTACATAAAATGCAATTTTTCGGAGAGTTCGGGCTCACTATCGCTTCTTTGAATTTCGCAGATTCGTCGCTTTCAATGATCATCAGATCATGCGAAATTTCAATGATTATCAGGTTCAACTAATGACAAGAAATCACTCTCGGATTAGTAACTGATTCATTCATATCTGCGAACTTCAGGCTTCAGAGGTGCAGATTTCAATGATTATCAGGTTCAACTAATGACGAGAAATCACTCTCGGATTAGTAACTGATTCATTCATATATGCGAACTTCAGGCTTCAGAGGTGCAGATTTCAATGATTATCAGGTTCAACTAATGACGAGAAATCACTCTCGGATTAGTTGAACCTGATAATCATTGAAATTTTATCCTAAACATGCGGATCTAGGTTCTCTTGAATAGAAACAAATGATGATCTCACCTTTTACCTGTTTTGTGCAGCGGAAAGGGAGAACAGGTCAGAGATCAGAGAGCCACCGAGAGGTAACTCCTTCATAGGTTCACACACGCACACCGAGCAGGAAGAGGCTGCTAGACCAGGAGGAAATCGGCGCAGAGAGAGAGAGGAGGCTCGCGGCTAGGGCTTATTTTCGACCTGAACTCGTCTTGAGTTTATAAAACTCGTTCAGTTCGTTTTGGGCCATTTGGCCCAAAGGCCAATTAACTCCGAGGCGTTCGCGCACTGTGTCGATCGACACTCCTTGTGTATCGATCGACACACAGTGGCCAAACCCTTTTATTCTCTCTAAGTACAGTAAATGCCTAGCACTTTTACCGTACTTCTGCTAAACCATTCCTACACGTTTTCCTGTTAGCTTAGGCGTGTGACCCATATGGGATCATATAATAAAGGCAATAAGTCCAAGACTTATAGATCATGAGCGGACTCTAGCAAGCCATCATGACCCCCAGTATTATATGACTTATGTCTGATCATTGACATACTCTTACTTTCTAGAGACAGTACCGAGATTACTGGACACAATTCCAACAATCTCCCACTTGTACTGGAATCTTTGTATTCATAATCCTTTTGTCACAATATCTCGATTAGTCATAAGGCAAGATTGGTGTCATCCTTATAAAGCCTAATCTTGTTCATCGGACTCTGATTCGATACTGACAATCCAAACGACTCGGGACAGTCCGTTTGAGCATGGCCATGCATTTTCCAGTATTCGAATCTCCGATTGGCCTAGAGATATTCACTCCATTTATATTGGAGGGACAAATCCCGTCTTGTTCCATCACTGTAAACTACTCATTTCACAATGTACCCAAACAAGGTCCTTATAACTATCGCAGAACGATAGCGTTAGACAATGATCAAAGTACATCAGTCCATGTGCAGTCACATGCATGCGAATTCAGGTCTAAGGACTATACTCTATAGTCGTAGTAAGAATCTCTTATGACACAGATATAAATATCCTGAAGAGTTCTTATAAGCGGGTCTTGTCCGGTCGTATGTTCCCAAACATACACCTATGTACTGACTTTGATGCCGCGCATCTATGACACACTGAGACTTTGTCATAAGTCACGTACCAATCCAGTCTCACACGGTTGTTGGTGTTCCAATTTCAACAACCTTCGACTAGGGACAGGATGATATAAAACATTTATCAAATATAGGGTCTCATGATCAAGCTAAATGACTTCGATGACTCAAGATCAAGTCATTTACTTCGATGACCTATAAAATGGTTTATATCACTTTGGAACGATTATTTCATCACAGTTAAAATAATCTTGAAATAATAATTTCATTAAACATCTTAAATGTTGTTTCAAGAACATATCCAATAACTAAATAAAGCCCTTTAATAACTCCCACTGAAATTAAGACTACATCTTAATTTCACTTATCCTACAGCAACAGTCCGCGACTCGTGCTTAGGCCTAAGGAGTGGCTTCGTTAATAGATTAGCAACGTTCTCATTCGTTGAAACTTGCTGATCTACTTAACATCTCTGTCATTTATCTTACGGAATAGGTTATACCTATCCTCAAGGTGTTTGGACCTCTGATGTGCAGCTAGTCTCATCTATGCTGGGAATCACATCAAGTTCAGTGACGAACTCTTCTTTCCAAACAACCTCTTTCGCCACTTCCCAAGCTGCGAAATGTTCAGCTTAAGTCATTGAGTCAGCAACAGTGCCTTGCACTGCCAGATAGACACAAGATATAACCGGACTGTGATCGGAAATCATCTTTGTCTATTGGAAACTTGCCATTCAGACTCTATCGACTTATAGCACCTCACTTTCTCCGTAAATCAAGAACTTATCCTTAGTATTCCTCAAATACTTCAGGACATACTTTAGGAAACTTGATTCTTTTGATTCTTTGCTGGATTTGACTGGTCTTTATTTGTCTTGCTTAACATTAAAGCAACATCAAACAAGTATGTTTCATGGCATACATGATAGATCCAATTGCCGACGCATATGGAATCTCATCCATGCATTTAAGCTCAGCAGTTATCGTAGGATACTGTATCTTGCTTAACTTAATGCCATGTGACATTGGCATAAAACCCTTCTTGGATTGCTCAAAACGTGTAGGACTTTGTCAATTTAAGAATCTGACTTTGTCCTATCAGCTCTTTTGGATCTCTATCTTTAGATCCAAAATCCAAGAACTACGTGGCTTTACCCATGTCAATCATTAAACCAACTCCCAAGCTAGTCCTTTACCGACTACAGCGTTGGGACGTCATTTTCGAGAATCAGTATGTCATCGACATATAATATGAGAAATGCAATATCGCTCCCACTAATCTATTAGTAAACACACAGTTCCATTTCGTTCCTGCTTAAGTTAAAACCTTGACTACTTCAACATAACGAAGATTCCAACTCCGATATGTTTGCTTCCATCCATGAATGGATCGATGAAGCTAACTTACATAAAATGTAATTTTTCGGAGTCCGGGCTCACTTTCGCTTCTTTGAATTTCGCAGATTCGTCGCTCTCAATGATCATCAGATCATGCGAACTTTCAATGATGAATCAGGTTCAACTAATGACGAGAAATCACTCTCTGATTAGTAACTGATTCATTCATATCTGCAAACTTCAGGCTCCACAGGTGTAGATTCTACAGAAATCTGTAAATCCTTCCGCTGCTCTCCCTCAATTGGTAAAGCAGCCTCCTGTATTTCTCGAATTTCTTCGAGTTATACTTTTACTCCCACTGTTCCTCTTGGAAAATAACTTCCCTTCTTAGAAAACAGAATGGACGTAAAAGTAACAAGCCTTGGTTTCCTTCGGACAACCAGCGAAGTAGTACAACTACAAATACTCAGTAAAGACGAATTTGGATCGATTCCAATCCACATTAACGTGGTGTCTTTCAACTGATATTTGTGGAACTATTTCAGCGTAAACTTAGATATTTTAGAGCGTTATTCTTAAATAATATCATGGAAGATTCGTGTGACTCATCTTTAATCATTTCTAATAAGATCTGATTCTTTCTCACAGAAACACCTTCAGGTTTTCAGGAGAAATGAGCTGTGAAACGATTTCACACTCATTAAGATGATCACACAATCAATGACTTAAGTATTCTCACTCGTGATGTTAATCCAGAGTCTTAATACTTTTGTCATTCAGATCCTATACTTCATTCTGGAACTCTTTCGACCATGTCAAAGAATTCCGACTTGTGTCTCATCAAATGAACACAGTCACACTCACTGAAGTAATCAGTAGAGACAATGAAGTACAGGAGATTTTTCTCTGGCATCACTGCTCATTGGACCACATACATGAGTATGTTCCAGGTCCAATAAGCCTTTGGGCCTTTCTCTAGCTCGGCTAGGATAGGCCCTTTACCTTTTGGTCTAGTAAACTGAATTCAAGTCTCATAAGATATTTTATCAAATGAGCCCAACAGTCCATGACTATGGGATTTCTGAATCCGACTTACTCTATGTGACCAAGACTTTATGCCAAGAAAAATCAGGTTTAATTCATCAGATTTAAACCAATTCGGTATTTATGTTACATTTAGGCACTTTTTGGTTTAAGATATAAAACCCATTCCATGAATAGGGTGCTACAATTAATATTTCATTAAGATCAAAAGAACAAAAACTTGTCTTTTATCAAAATGAAAAACATTCAAATTCTTACAAGAAAATGAAAGACAACTCTGCTTAAAGCAGGTATATTGTAGCAATTACTTAATACAAAACCAAGCCTCAAAGGGATCTATAAGTGAAAAACCCTACGGTTGAGGCAGCATCCCAAGCTCCTTCCAGACATGTAGTTTCACTTGCCCTTCCTTCAACGTTCTACTGTTGCTTAGGCTCTGCATATTATCATAAATATCAGTGCCACAACCAGTATCCAATACCTTTAAGGTAGAACTTGAAGTAATAACATGAATACCTGAGGAAGTAGTCTCATACATCAACTTCAACTCCTCATCATCTTCCATGAATTTAATGCAATTTCTCTTCCAATGCCCTGTCTCCTTACAGTAGCAGCACTTACCAACGTAAGAGGCATCTGACTCGGGCTCAGAAGACACACGCTTGCCATGATTCAAAATCTGGACAACTTTGTCTTCACCCTTGTCAGCATTAGGTTTAGTAAACCTACCCTTCTCACTCATGAGATTGTACAGGGTACTCTTCACGTTTGGCTCAACTGTCTTGAGCATATCATGCAGTTCAGTCAGCGTCTTCGTTAAGCCTTTCTTGATATAGTTCTTTCTGAACTTATCATAGCTTGACGGCAGTGACTGCAGAATGATTTCAGTTGCCAACTCTTGGCTAACTGGATAATCCAGTTTCCTCAGGTTATCAATGTAACCCATCATTTTACTGACATGAGGACTCACTGGATTATCATTTGGTAGCTTGCAGCCAGTGAGAGACTTAACCAACTGGTATCTCTCCACCCTTATCTGCTCCTGAAATTTCAATTAAGGAATGTTTAGTTGATCCTGATTCAATTCTTATATTCATATCAACCTAAACATGCGGATCTAGGTTCTTCTCGAATAGAAACAAAATGATGATCTCACCTTTTACCTGTTAATTGCAGCGGAAGGAGAGAACAGGTCAGAGATCAGAGAAACACCGAGGGATGAATCCTCCAAAGGTTCACACACGCGATCACAGAAAACGGCTGCTAGACCACAAGGAGCTCGGCGCAGAGAGAGAGAGAGAGATTTCGGCTGTGTTGCTAGGGTTAATTGTTCTGAACTCGAGTTTTAACACATAAAACTTGTCCGGTTCCGTTTGGGCCATTTGGCCCAAACACCAATTAACTCGACGGTATTCGCGCACTGTGTCGACCGACACACCTTGTGTATCGATCGACACACAGTAGCTAAACCGTTTTATTCTCTCTAAGTACAGTAAATGCCTAGCACTTTTACCGTACTTCTGCTAAACCGTTCCTACACATTTTCCTGTTAGCTTAGGCGTGTGACCCATATGGGATCATATAATAAAGGCAATAAGTCCAAGACTTATAGATCATGAGCGGACTCTAGCAAGCCATCATGACCCCCAGTATTATATGACTTATGTCTGATCATTGACATACTCTTACTTTCTAGAGACAGTACCGAGATTACTGGACACAATTCCAACATGGTGTTCCCGTTATTTTTCTTGTGAATGGTGTGTTTTGTGTTTCCTTTAAGACTCTGTCGATCTCGGGGGCCGAGCTGGTTGCTTTGTGGACCCTTAACGTCATTCTGTCCAGCTGTGCTTTCAGAAGCCTGATCTCTCTGTCGCTACCCGGCTCTTCTTCGCGTGATTCGGACTCGTGTGCCGACGTTAGTCGGGCTATGGTTGGTCGTTCGCCTGGCCTGATGGTTGTGTTTGGGAAGGTATCCACGAATGCTTCCATGGTTCGAGGTGCTCGTTTTTCGGTCGTCTGAAGGCTGTTAATCTGCTTGTGGCATGTGTTTTGGGCGTTTGCGAGTTGTTCGAAGTGGTCGTTGTTGCATCGTGTTAGCTCGTCGATCTGTGCCATCAGAGTTCTTATGAGAGAAACAGTGTCTTGTTGGTCTTGACCGGGGACTTGTACGATGGTCGTCGTCGGTTCGGCGTTTCCGAGTTCGCTCGTGGTCCCGGTTTGGTTGACTGGGTTGTTGACCATCGACATTTTCGTGCGGGCTAGTGCAGTGCTAGGCCTGGTGGTTTTCGAGAGCTCCGGGGAAGTGATGGGGTTCGGGTTTGGGATCGAGGAGCTGGTTGTGGGCGCGGTAGGTCCGCCCCTTTGTTCGGGTTTGAGGGTTTCGAGTTTGGCGGCTGATCTGCTGCCTTTTCCGAGCTGTCGCTAGTTGAAAGCGGTCCTGTCATCTCGGCTTCGTGTTAGAGCGTAAAGAAGTCTATCGTCGTCCCCACAGACGACGCCAATTGTTGTTACAGAAATTCGACCTAGTCAATATTACGGACTATGATCTGCATGTCCGAACTACAAGGTGAGAGAATAACTTTAAGTGAGGTCGAAACTGTTCTTTATTGATCTTAAGGCCGAAGCCGAGCTATGAACAGGATGGTACGGAGGTTTATAGAAGTAGCTGAAGGAATGTTTAGATGAATCCTGATTCAATTCTCTGATTCAGATTATCCTAAACATGCGGATCTAGGTTCTCTTGAATAGAAACAACATTGATCTCACCTTTTACCTGTTTTGTGCAGCGGAAAGGGAGAACAGGTCAGAGATCAGAGATCCACCGAGAGATAACTCCTCCAGAGGTTCACACACGCACACCGAGCAGGAAGAGGCTGCTAGACCAGGAGGAAATCGGCGCAGGCAGAGAGAGGAGGCTCGCGGCTAGCGCATTTTTTCGACCTGAACTCGTCTTAAGTTTATATAAAACTCGTTCAGTTCGTTTTGGGCCATTTGGCCCAAATGCCAATTTACTCCGAGGCGTTCGCGCACTGTGTCGATCGACACGCCTTGTGCATCGATCGACACACAGTGCCTAAACCGTTTTATTCTCTCTAAGTACAGTAAATGCCTAGCACTTTTACCGTACTTCTGCTAAACCATTCCTACACGTTTTCCTGTTAGCTTAGGCGTGTGACCCATATGGGATCATATAATAAAGGCAATAAGTCCAAGACTTATAGATCATGAGCGGACTCTAGCAAGCCATCATGACCCCCAGTATTATATGACTTATGTCTGATCATTGACATACTCTTACTTTCTAGAGACAGTACCGAGATTACTGGACACAATTCCAACAATCTCCCACTTGTACTGGAATCTCTGTATTCATAATCCTTTTGTCTCAATATCTCGATTAGTCATAAGGCAAGATTAGTGTCATCCTTATAAAGCCTAATCTTGTTCATCGGACTCTGATTTGATACTGACAATCCAAACGACTCGGGACAGTCCGTTTGAGCATGGCCATGCATTTTCCAGTATTCAAATCTCCGATTGGCCTAGAGATATTCACTCCATTTATATTGGAGGGACAAATCCCGTCTTGTTCCATCACTGTAAACTACTCATTTCATAATACACCCAAACAAGGTCCTTATAACTATCGCAGAACGATAGCGTTAGACAATGATCAAAGTGCATCAGTCCATGTGCAGTCACATGCATGCGAACTCAGGTCTAAGGACTATACTCTATAGTCGTAGTAAGAATCTCTTATGACACAGATATAAATATCCTGAAGAGTTCTTATAAGCGGGTCTTGTCCGGTCGTATGTTCCCCAACATACACCTATGTACTGACTTTGATGCTGAGCATCTATGACACACTGAGACTTTGTCATAAGTCACGTACCAATCCAGTCTCACACGGTTGTTGGTGTTCCAATTTCAACAACCTTCGACTAGGGACAGGATGATATAAGCCATCTATCAAATATAGGGTCTCATGATCAAGCTAAATGACTTTGATGACTCAAGATCAAGTCACTTACTTCGATGACCTATAAAATGGTTTTTATCACTTTGGAACGATTATTTCATCACAGTTAAAATAATCTTGAAATCATAATTTCATTAAACATTTTAAATGTTTTACAAGAACATATCAATAACTAAATAAAGCCCTTTACTAACTCCCACTGAAATCAAGACTACATCTTAATTTCACTTATCCTACAGCAACAGTCCGCGACTCGTGCTTAGGCCTAAGGAGTGGCTTCGTTAATAGATTAGCAACGTTCTCATTTGATGAAACTTGCTGATCTACTTAACATCCTCTTTCGCCGCTTCCCAAGTTGCGAAATGTTCAGCTTAAGTCATGGAGTCAGCAACAGTGCCTTGCACCGCCAGACAGACACAAGATATAACCGGACTGTGACCGGAAATCATCTTTGTCCGTTGGAAACTTGCCTTTCAGACTCTGTCGACTAGTAGCACTTCACTTTCTCCTTTACCTAAAGAACTTATCCTTAGTATTCCTCAAATACTTTAGGATATTCTTTACGGCAATCCAGTGATTCTTTGCTGGATTTGACTGGTCTTTACTTGTCTTGCTCAACATTAAAGCAATATCAAAACAAGTACGTGTCATGGCATACATGATAGATCCAATTGCCGTCGCATATGGAATCCTATCCATGCTTTCAAGCTCAGCAGTTATCGTAGGACACTGCTTCTTGCTTGACGTATTGCCATGTGACATTGGCATAAAACCCTTCTTGGAATGCTGATTAGGTGCAGGACTTTGTCAATTTAAGAATCTTGACTTTGTCCTACCAGCTCTTTTGGATCTCTATCTTTAGATCCAAAATCCAAGAACATACGTGGCTTTACTCATGTCAATCATTAGAACCAACTCCCAAGCCAGTCCTTTACTGACTGCGGCATTGGGACGTCATTTTCGAGAATCAGTATGTCATCGACATACAATATGAGAAATGCAATATCGCTCCCATTAATCTATTAGTAAACACACAGTTCCGCTTCGTTCCTGTTCAAGTCAAAACCTTGACTACTTCAACAGAACGAAGATTCCAACTCCGATATGTTTGCTTCCATCCATGAATGGATCGATGAAGCTAACTTACATAAAATGTAATTTTTTCGGAGTCCGGGCTCACTTTCGCTTCTTTGAATTTCGCAGATTCGTCGCTTTCAATGATCATCAGATCATGCGAACTTTCAATGATTATCAGGTTCAACTAATGACGAGAAATCACTCTCGGATTAGTAACTGATTCATTCATATCTGCGAACTTCAGGCTCCACAGGTGCAGATTTCAATGATTATCAGGTTCAACTAATGACAAGAAATCACTCTCGGATTAGTAACTGATTCATTCATATCTGCGAACTTCAGGCTCCACAGGTGTAGATTCTACAGAAATCTGTAAATCCATCCGTTGCTCTCCCTCAACAGGTTGAGCAGCCTCCTGTATGTCTCGAATTTCTTCGAGTTATACTTTTACTCCCACTGTTCTTCTTGGAAAATAACTTCCCTTCTTAGAAAACAGATTGGACGTAAAAGTAACAAGCCTTAGTTTCTCTAGGACAACCAGCGAAGTAGCACAACTACAAATACTCAGTAAAGACAAATTTGGATCGATTCCAATCCACATTTACGTGGTGTCTTTCAACTGATATTGGTGGAACTATTTTAGCGTAAACTTAGATATTTCTAGAGCGTTATTCTTAAAATATCATGGAAGATTCGTGTGATTCATCTTTAATCATTTCTAATAAGATCTGATTCTTTCTCACAGAAACACCTTCAGGTTTTCAGGAGAAATGAGCTGTGAAACGATTTCACACTCATTCTGATGATCACATAATCAATGACTTAAGTATTCTCACTCGTGATTTTAATCCAGAGTCTTAATACTTTTGTCATTTCAGATCCTATACTTCATTCTGGAACTCTTTCGACCATGTCAAAGAATTCCGACTTGTGTTTCATCAAATGAACACGGTCACACTCACTGAAGTAATCAGTAGAGACAATGAAGTACAGGAGATTTTCTCTGGCATTACTGCTCATTGGGCCACATACATGAGTATGTTCCAGGTCCAATAAGCCTTTGGGCCTTTCTCTAGCTCGGCTAAGATAGGCCCTTTACCTTTTGGTCTAGTAAACAGAATTCAAGTCTCATAAGATATTTTATCAAATGAGCCCAACAGTCCATGACTATGGGATTTCTGAATCCGACTTACTCTATGTGACCAAGACTTTATGCCAAGAAAAATCAGGTTTAATTCATCAGATTTAAACCAATTTGGTATTTATGTTACATTTAGGCACTCTTTGGTTTAAGATATAAAACCCATTCCATGAATAGGGTGCTACAATTAATATTTCATTAAGATCAAAAGAACAAAACTTGTCTTTTATCAAAATGAAAAACATTCAAATTCTTACAAGAAAATGAAAGACAACTCTGCTTAAAGCAGGTACATTGTAGCAATTACTTAATACAAAACCAAGCCTCAAAGGGATCTATAAGTGAAAAACCCTACGGCTGAGGCAGCATCCCAAGCTCCTTCCAGACATGTAGTTTCACTTGCCATTCCTTCAACGTTCTACTGTTGCTTAGGCTCTGCATATTATCACAAATATCAGTGCCACAACCAGTATCCAATACCTTTAAGGTAGAACTTGAAGTAATAACATGAATACCTGAGGAAGTAGTCGTATACATCGACTTTAACTCCTCATCATCTTCCATGAATTTAATGCAATCTCTCTTCCAATGCCCTGTCTCCTTACAGTAGCAGCACTTACCAACGTAAGAGGTATCTGACTCGGGCTCAGAAGACACACGCTTGCCATGATTCAAAATCTGGACAACTTTGTCTTCACCCTTGTCAGCATTAGGTTTAGTAAACCTACCCTTCTCGTTCATGAGATTGTACAGGGTACTCTTCACGTTTGGCTCAACTGTCTTGAGCATATCATGCAGTTCAGTCAGCGTCTTCGTTAAGCCTTTCTTGATATAGTTCCTTCTTAACTTATCATAGCTTGACGGCAGTGACTGCAGAATGATCTCAGTTGCCAATTCTTGGCTAACTGGATAATCCAGTTTCCTCAGGTTATCAATGTAACCCATCATTTTACTGACATGAGGACTCACTGGATGATCATTTGGTAGCTTGCAGCTAGTGAGAGATTTAACCAACTGGTATCTCTCCACTCTTATCTGCTCCTGAAATTTCAATTTCAGGCTGCTGATCATCTCTATTGGCGACTCCATGTTCTCATATTGCTTCCGCAAGTCTGAGTCCATGGTAGCCAATATCAGACCACGCACATCTACCGCATCATTATAATGCTTATTCCAAGCATCATATACTGCATGGGAGGCATTGGACCCGATCCTCACGGGGAGAGCTCTCTCAAGAACATAGTCCTTTCTCTCCTGTCTGAGGACTAGCCTCAGGTTCCGCGACCAAGTCAAGAAATTTTATCCGTTCAGTTTGTCCATCTTAAGGACAGACCGGATCGAGAAAGTGTTTTGATTGTTTGTGCTAGTCATAACTGAAAATTAAGATAAAAGGATTTTAGTTAATATGTTCTCTATGATTAATCTTGTATTAAATTTAATATGATTAATCATGCATTATATTCAATAACATCAGTTACCCTCAATAGAATATAATGATTCCAAGATCCACATATAACTAAGATTAAAGTGGGCCACTGGCCGTCACCCAATATTAGCTTATATCGGTAAGCCCTATATCGGCTAATTATATCCGTGATATAACTCTTGGTTGTGAATCTGGGCCCGAGGCCCAATCCACTCTGATGTCTCAAGGCCCGGGACTCCCGATGGCCTAGTCAAGAAAACCAGACTATACAGTCATGTAATCATTAATGTCTGGGACTCCCAATGACATTTATGAATCACAAACCGTCTTACCCACGCAAAAGCAGACACCCTCACACTGTAAGGCCATGAATACAATTGAATGGGCTTCAACAGCTGACATAGCCTGGACAAGACATCCAACGCTTGATATTATTTGAGGTTCGTAGGTTTATTTTAAAATCTCATTCCCAAAATAGAAGATTACTATTTCGGGAAACTTTCCATTTTAGAAAACCTACTATTTTTGGAAACTTTCTAAAATTGGAAACTTTCTAAAACCGGAAACTTTCTAACTTTAGAAATTTCTTAAAATCCGAATCATGCAAATCTAGAAACTTCTAATTTAAGAGACTTTCTAATTTCAAAAATTCGGAAACTTTAATTTAAAATCGATTTATATTCTTTATAAAATAAATTTTAAATTAAATCTGAAGAAAGACTCAAATAATTGGCCCAATCGTTTTAACTTCTTGGCCCGAGGCCGAACAATTGGTCTATGTCCGAGACATAACCCGATCGTCCAATTAGATGACATAACCGGTCTGGTTCATTAAAATTGGTCTAACCAAAATTAATTACTACGACGACCACAATTGTCAACCGGTTATTTACTAAACCGGATTTTCTCAATTTATTTGGTCCAACCAAATCAAATTAGAAAATCCTGGTTTAGGCACTAAATCCAATAATTCTTTCGACATTGGATTTCTTGTCCCGGTTTAACCAGACTTAATAAAATTATTAAATCTGTTTATTAAACCAGGACGAATTAATTTTAATCAAAATATTAAACCGAGCCTTAAACCAACCATGTCGATCGATGAACCAACCGTGTCGATCGATCCATCAACCGCATCGGTCGATGCTCTTAGCATCGATCCTGCATCGATCGTGCATCGATCCTGTATCGATCGATGCTCTCACGTATGCACGGAACCGAGCCAAAACCCTAACCGTGTCGATCGATGCACCAACCGCATCGGTCGATGCACCAACATCGAACCTGCATCGATCCTGCATCGATCGATGCTTTCACGCGTTAACAGGGTTAGCCGATAGACTGTATCGACCGATCCATGCGATCGTATCGATCGATCCATGCGATCGCAGTCGATACTGACTTTTTGAAAATCGCATTCTACCAAATCAATATAGCTTGGTTTCTGCGATTTTAAGTGTGTTTAGGTTTCAATTCCTTGTTGCTTAAGTGATTTCTCTTATCAGTAGTTGATTCAAAACACTTTTAAACAAGAAAAACAATCCTAAACTTGAATCTAAACAAGAAAAACCAGAACCAATGGCTCTGAAACCACTGAAGGAATGTTTAGATGAATCCTGATTCAATTCTCTGATTCAGATTATCCTAAACATGCGGATCTAGGTTCTCTTGAATAGATACAACATTGATCTCACCTTTTACCTGTTTTGTGCAGCGGAAAGGGAGAACAGGTCAGAGATCAGAGAGCCACCGAGAGATAACTCCTCCAGAGGTTCACACACGCACACCGAGCAGGAAGAGGCTGCTAGACCAGGAGGAAATCGGCGCAGGCAGAGAGAGGAGGCTCGCGGCTAGCGCATTTTTTCGACCTGAACTCGTCTTAAGTTTATATAAAACTCGTTCAGTTCGTTTTGGGCCATTTGGCCCAAATGCCAATTTACTCCGAGGCGTTCGCGCACTGTGTCGATCGACACGCCTTGTGCATCGATCGACACACAGTGCCTAAACCGTTTTATTCTCTTTAAGTACAGTAAATGCCTAGCACTTTTACCGTACTTCTGCTAAACCATTCCTACACGTTTTCCTGTTAGCTTAGGCGTGTGACCCATATGGGATCATATAATAAAGGCAATAAGTCCAAGACTTATAGATCATGAGCGGACTCTAGCAAGCCATCATGACCCCCAGTATTATATGACTTATGTCTGATCATTGACATACTCTTACTTTCTAGAGACAGTACCGAGATTACTGGACACAATTCCAACAGTAGCTCGGTACTCTCGCAAGTTACAATGTGTCTAAAATGAAGAGTGAATGGTCCTATTTATATTGCTTGTGCGCTGGCTTCTCTTTAGGTCGTTGACTCCTTAACGGGCTTATCTTTGCGGGCCAACATGAGATGTGATTGAATAATAAGATTTCTAATGGGCTTTGGATGGGTACTATTACGTTGATCAATTAGTAACCTACAAAGAACCTATCAGATGTATTCTGATTAAATGGAACATCAAACAAAAACTTTAATTAAATTATTACTCTTTGATAAAGTTGACAAATAAAAAACCAAGACATCATAATGATGTGTTAATAATTATATTTCCTGTAATTATTGTTCATTATTTTATAAGTTCCATGATTTTACATTTTTCTCGTTGGAATAAAAAAGCAATTTATCTTAACCACTCAATAAAACAATGACCCACTGTACTGGCCTGTTACTAAAATATCGAAGAAGTTAATAATTTCCTTAAATTTATTTAGTAGTGAAAACTTTATTTAACTGTCCAACCCCTTGCAACCCTAATATAGATACGCACATACTCTCTTTATTTTTCTCCACCACACTCTAAAACAACACTTCCATCTTAAAAGATCTTGCTGAAGTATAACTTTGGAGAAAATGGCTTCAAAAATGTCAGCCTCTCTTATCATTTTCCTTACGTTTAACATCCTCTTCTTCACGCTAACTACCGCTTGTGGCGGTTGCTGCAGCTCAACCCTTAAACCCAAACCCAAATCCAAACCCAAGCCAACTCCAAGTCCTTTTTTCCAGAGGCGGATCTAGAGAGGCCATAGGGGTACATGTGGCCCCGATTAATTATTGAATACGTTTTTTTCTTCACCAGTGACCAGTAAATTTCATTAGCTCTACTGGTAATATTTACTTATGCCCCCCGTCGATCATTGTTCGATCCTTGCAGTGCCTGGTCCCTTCTTTTTTTTTGTATATTTCTTTAGACGTTACTTATATATATGTCACTAGACGCTACTGTTTTTATTAACATAACTAGACATTACCTTTTCAAAATAGATTTAATTCCATTTTTATTGTTAGTTAGTTAAATTTCATTTAATTTTCTTTTTAAATTTATTAAACTTACCTTTTTACTATACTTAGAATATATTATTTATATTCTCTTGCTAGTTTTATCATACTTTCATGTATTTGATAACTAATGTTTTAATTATAAAATACTAAATTATACATTTCACACTATTTTATAGATTATACTTTTACTAAAATATATTGATGAATTATTGTAGAGTGATAAACAATACTATACTGCATTTGGCGTTCAAAAATCACATAGAGTATAAAAATTAATTAAAAAATATCAATATAATATATTAACTTTTAAAATAAATAATGTAAAAAATCAAACAAAATAGTTTTTTAAAAATAATTTTTATTATTGAATTAATAAAGTTGTGTCCCCGTTCTGGATCCGTCACTGCTTCCTCCTCAGGAAACTGCCGAAGTGATACCTTCAGGTTGGGGGTTTGTGCCAATGTTCTCAAGGATTTTCGTAAATTCAAATTAGGCACGCCACCAGTCAGGCCTTGCTGCTCACTCCTCAAGGGTTTGGTTGATATTGAGGCTTGTCTCTTTACCGCTTTAAAGGCTAATGTCTTAGGCATTAATCTTAATGTTCCAGTCTCTCTCGCCTTCTTCTTAATGTTTGTGGTAGGAAGACCCCTTCTCGAATCATATGCGCATGATCTACAGACCAGTGATTGATAGGATAAAATGGTAAACCTCTTTTTTAATATTTGTCTTTTTATATGATTTTTTGAATTTTCCTATTTTCAGCTTTTAATCGAATAGGTTGTACTTCTTTTAATGAATATATTTAGAACAGTTTGCTCATGCATTATTTTTTTTGGGGCCAAACTAAGTTTTTATATTATATTACTCTCTAATCATGAAGAAAAAGGTTAAGAAACAGAATATAAAGACAAATTGCTTAAATCAACCGTTGCAACAAACGCAAAGCGGGAAAACAAACGCAAAGCGGGAAGCATAAAAATAACCGATAAACACATACATAACATTAAAGACAATTAAAATGAAGATATCAAAAGTGGTTAATGAGATGAAGTCTTGGGAATGTGAGAGCACACTTGGTGATACATTGTCCAAGCATGTAATACCCCGTCTCAACATCATCATTGACAAGCAGCTTCGAGATAGGAGATTTTGACGAAAAGGACATTTTCCAAATTTTGAAAGAAGAAGTGCATTTTGGTAATTTTAGAAAATGGGATACGGAAAGCAACGGAGAGAAAATAATTCTCAAATAATTATTGAAGATAATTTAGAAGATGGAAATGCAGAAGACGGATTTTTAGAAGGTTTTTAGGGTTTTACGAAAAATGAAACCGATAAATCGGAAAATCCTCGGGAGCATATTATGGAGGTTTAGAAGCTTTGGGAGGACAAGCCGGATTCATATATGCAGTGAATTATTTTCGAAAGTTCCAGGAAGTGAAAACGGCATTTTGAGATTTTACGAAAGTTTCAAGAAATATCGGGAATCGTATCCCATGATCGCCGAGAGATATTGCGACTTGTGATTGGTGGACGACACCATTGTCTGCTGGATGATCAATTGATCATGCGGTTTAATGAATTTGGAAGGGGTTTATTTGTCACCCATGCATTAGATGCAAGGGACACTTGGAAAATGAGACTTTGCATGCCATTCATCTTTGTGAAAATAAGAGAAGAGCTGCAGCCCCATCAATACTCCCACCATCAGGTTCACCTCCACTCCTCTCTCTCCTCTAGACGGTGGTCTCTCTCCCTCCCCTTTGTTTCTTGTGAGACAACTAAAGCATAAAATCCTCCCAAAACACCCTAATCCCTTCCCGATTACCCAAAAACACCATAATCCATTCCCAATTACCCTAAACCAACGACTTCTCTCCGCATGTCTCCTCCTTCAGATGCCGGAGGTTCCCCAGAGTCAGCATTGTTAGACCCGTGAACACCAATGGTCAACGTCAGGCTGTTTTAGTCAATGCCAAGAGTCAGGTCAACCGGTCAAACTTGGTCAATGCATGGTCAACACACGGTCAAAACTCGGGTCAGTCGGTCAACGCTTTGGTAAAGGCCTCGGGTCAAAGTAAGCGTTCGATTTAATGGTTCGAAGGTTTCAGGGTTTGTTGGGTTCAGTGTTCGGGGTCTCAGATTTTCATTTAGACATTCCCGGGTCACATCCGTCCATCCGTAAATCATTGTGAGTTTGTTATGTTCTATGTATTTGTTGCATTAAGATAGATCGAGTCGGCATATAGACTTTGAAACAAAAACCATATAAAGTCTTAGGAATTAATACCCGGAAACTAAATACTTGGCAAGGGTAATAAGATGCATGACACGTTTAAATTCAGTAATTGGAATATTGATTGTTTGCGTAGACATAACTGATTACTACATGATTGTTTGATCATTGAGTGATGCATTTCGTATAGAATGAGATATCTAGGGAAAATAATTCATCGGAAAACACTTCGAAGGAGCATTTATGTAACCGCCCCTTTCCGTTTATCCGCTGACCGACGAGCTGACCGGCTAACAATCAAACAAGAACATGACCGGCTAACAATCAAAAAAGAACATGACCGGATGAACCCATGCTGGACAAAGGAGATGGTTTCACTACAATACAAAAGCCGGAGACGGTCTGGTTTGAGACAAAAGGCATGAACCGATCAATCCTAAAATCTGTTTACCGCGCTACCATGGTACAAGGCTTTTCAACATGTACCGCTTTCATGAGTTGTGTTCAGTTCGGACTAAACCGTATATCAATGAACCCGCCCGTTTTTAGTCGTTTAAATCTTTTCATCTTTTAATTATTCTTTAAAATTTGTCTCGAGGATTTTCTAAAATCATTGAAGGCGTCCAAGAATCCGAAACTGAAATAATGGAACCCGAGTTTACTGAGGGTCCTACGCGTCCACCAAGCTACTCCGAAACCTAAAAGGAGAGGAAAAGAAGTTGGATGAGCAATCTAAGATCATATAGTCACCTTCCATGAGATTTTCTAGTTTATCGGTTTTTTCCCTGATACTCTTAAAGCTTCTGAAAATTCGTCTTCTTCGTTTCCTTCTTCTAAATAATCCTTAATAATTAATTAAATAATCCTCTGTTTCTTGCCAACTCCCTTCTCTCTTAAAGTTATCAAAATGCCTTTCTTCAATCAAAATTATCGAAATGTCCTTTCGGTCAATGTCTCCGCACTTGAAGCTGCCCGCCGTTGATAATGTTGAGATGAGGTGTTAATATTTATCTGGGTTGAGTTTAATATGATATTGATTCTAGATCAAGAAGCATTCTTTTAGCTGAGCTACACGGTATTTAATATCAAGTCTGTGAGACGAATATATTTCGCTGATCTCCAAACTTGGAATACAACCCATCATACTTCCGAGCACAACGCTCCTAAAGCGCCAAGAATAAAACACGAAATTACACCTTCCTTTGGGAACTATACGAAGCTGAACGAAAAGTCTTCGAGCAATAAGAAACCAACTCAAATAGTTATAGGAAACCAACTCAAACAATTATATGAACCCAACTCAGACAGTTATAAGAAGTCAGTAAAGGAGATTTTCTTCTAACCAAATCTGCTCGACTTTTCAGCATTAATTAACATAACGTCAACGCGACTGCTTGACTACTCAGAAGTATAGACCATCCTAGCAGGCTTGACCAACTAACCTGGAACCAGATCCCACTTGGAAAACTCCAAGAAGACATGCTCGGAAATTCCAAGCATACTTTCTTAGAATTCCGAGCATACATGCTATGAAATTTCAAGCAGACATGATTGGACAATCCGAATGGATATGTTTCTCAAACTCAGCAAATTCGGTTCACAATTCAACGCATTTTTCGACTGTTCTCTTTATTTCAAAACATCCAAAACGAGCTTTAAAACTTAGAACAAAAACATTTCATTTGAAGTAACGAAGCATCCAGGTCATACACAAGAACGATTAACCGTTCCATGAAAAGATCAGCAATAGACGAAATTGCTCGGAAGACCATCCTTCGGCAACTCCACGTATGCGGTTTGCTTGGAAAATCCAAGTTTCTAGGCTGCTTGGGTTCTCAGAAGGTCCGAGAAAACCAGCTCATCACTTCCGCGTCACCTCTCTAGGTGAAATGGAATACTCGTAAGCATTCTAATCAGCAACGCCCTGCTTGGCATATCCGATCAGTCCATGGTACTTGACATTTACAATCAGTCCATCATGCTCGACGATATGAAGTGATGGTCTGATTGGAAAAACTTCCCCATCGACTTGGCAGCACCTGTTCGGCAAACTGTGTGATCATCCTACTTGGCGTTAGCATGCTAATCGGCTCGGACAAACTGCTCGGATGGTCCGCTCGGTTTATTCCACAATTAAACATGCTCGGCGTCCAATAAGTCTCCACAAAGAAATAAGAAAGATTTTGACAGCTTCCATCAAAAACATCTCGACAAAATTTCGTGGGAACAGCCCGAAACCAAGAATGCCTTTGACAAGGAGAAACTAGCTTGACTACTCTTCGAGAGGAACTAACTTTACACTTCATCTTTAAAAATTACTCTGCAGTAATTCAATGACTTACGGCAGAAAAGCCGAGCATGTATAGCCTCGCAACCATTCCTTTTCTTTTGTGGAAAAAGTCGAGCACCTCACCTCGCATGATTTCTGAAACTCAATCATAAATCACTATCCATATCCGCATCAAAGTGTTCATCTCAAACTCATCAACTTGTCACTAAAAAAACCTTAACAACTTCTCAAATCTTAACAGCTCGACAAAGATGATAACCTAGCCTAAACAGCTTATTATAGCTAGACGGAACTAGAACTTCATCAAAAACTCCAAACAGCCTTTCATGGTGAAAACAAATATTTGTGGCGTACGCCCCGCCGTCGCGTAAGTTCTGCTCGGATGACTTAAGCATTTTCTTCTCAGTGAGAAAGCTTCTACACACTTATGACCGGCTCGATTCGTCCTTTTCGGAAATCATGACGAATCCTGCTCAGAACATTTTCATCTCCTGTTGGTTCATCTTGCTCACCATTCCCACGATCGATCTTGCTCGGCATGCTGACCTCCATGATCTACGACGAAGATATTCAGACAATCTTTTGTTTCGACTAAAACGATCACCAAGAAGAAGAGCAACCAGAACAAACTTTCGAGCAATTGTTTTTGCCTCGACTACTTAAACACCTTGCCATCATTGCACTTGAGTCTGACGAGCAGGGGGGCTAACTGTTGGGGTCAAAATCTCCATCAACAAAAACAATAGCCGAAAGCATCATCAAGCAATGGAATAGGTCATTCTCCACACTTCGTATAAATGGCACTTCGTATGAATGATGAAACACTTCGTATAAGAGGCACTTCATATGAATGACATTTTATATGAAACGCTTTGTATAAAAATCATTTCTTATGAATAACATTTTATTCGAAACTCTTCGTATGAACAATGTTTCGTATAAACAACACTTCGTATGAATAAACAATTCATATGGATAACGTTTTCTACGAATTGTACGAAATCATTTGGCGAGCGACTAGTTGGGTTAATCAGACGAACAAATTACTCAATAGACTCTACGAACTAGCTGCTCGGTTCCGAGCTGACTGGGTTGCTCGGAAATCCCGATCAGAACAATCTGCTCCGGAGCTGACCCACCGGCTCAGGAATTCCGAGCCCATCCTATCTTGTTTTCCAAGCATCACACACTCCCTCGGAAGTTCCAAGCATAATACACTCCCTAAGAACTTTCGAGCAGAACATATTCCTCGAACCTTCCAAACGGACTTTGCTTAGATCAGGTGCTAGGATATTTTACAATATCTCTCTTCGAATGCGCGACTAGCTGCAACCTATCTTCGAAATGATAACTTGGGCCTAACCCACAAGATTGGTATTTTTAGTCTTTGGGCCGAATCAATAAACTTACGCTCAAACGGACTTGGATCGTCCTTTTTCATCCCATTCGACAGAACAAGCTAAACCGCAGAAGGATAGTTATAAAAATGGAAAGAAAAACTCGAAGAATAAAGAGAGAAGGCAATTCCGAGCAGGAAGAGGAAAATCCGAGCAAAAAAAGTAAATCCTAACGAAAATGGAATACACGATAACAAGAAGATTTCCGTAAATCTTGCAGGCGAATATCCCTAAAGCTGACTCGCCGCGACTATATAAGACGAAGGATTTCTTATGAACTGATCATCTCAAAAAACCCTAACATCCAGACTTAGAATTCTCTTAAGATTTTTTTCTCTTTATACTTTGTTTCCGATTCAAATTATCAATAAAATATCCGCCAAGTCTCTTGTCGTGTTGTTTACCATTGAAACTTATGTTCCCTTAAAGTTTAGCTCTAAAAATATCGACAGTGCGAGTTTCGACTCTCACAACCGTAACCCATCTTCAAAACGACGATTTATATATATATATTCCTAGCCGTTGATGGAATCGCCGAATAAGTTATACGAAATAAGAACATTGGCCTAACTCACAAGACTCGTATTTCCTAGAATTTGGGCCTAATAATGAAACTTACGCCCAAACGGACTAGAGTTTTCCGTTTGGCGCATTTGGTAGATCAAGTTAAAACGCGGGAGGGTAATTACAGAATTGGAAATATAAACTCTATGAATAAAAGGAGAAGATAATTCCGAGAAGAAAAGTAAATCCCAACGGAAATGGAATATATGATAACAGGAAGATTTCCAGAAATTTTGTAGGCAAATATCCTCGAAGCCGAAACTCCGCGACTATATAAGATAAAGGAATTCTTACGATCAAGGACATCTTGAAAAAATCTAACATCTAGAATTAGACTTTTCTTAAGATTTTTCTCCTGCACTTTGTTTCCAATCAAATTATCAATAAAAAATCCTCCGGGTCTTTTGTCGTGTTGATTAGTCTTAAAATCTTGCGTTCCCTAAATTGTTTTCTCTACAAAAATTGACAGTGCGAGTTTTGACTCTCACATACTATTAAGATTTTTTACATGTTGGCATCATCAAAAAGAGGTCTCACTCAAATAAAGATGGAAGGTTTAAAGGGAAAGGGAAGAGTCTAAGGTGTAGAAACGATTTTAAGGTTGAGAATGACGACATGGATTAACAAGAGTGGTAAAAATTATGGAAGATAACCCAAATGTGAATGTGGTAACCATGATAAATTATCAGGAGCCCATAAGTGAGAGAAATTAAAGTTCATTAAACTCAAGTAAAAGGAGTTGATTTGAAATTCAAGACAAGCATCAAACAAGACAATGAGTTTCAAGTCGAGAGATCAAAGCACAACATGTACAAGTTTTTCAAGAAATGTCCAAACACCATAATTTGATTAACAAGGACATCATGTTGAATTATAAGCATAAACCATTTACAAGGAAATTATATCATTATCCCCTATGCATATGAAAATGCAATCCTAATATATAACTAGACTCAATCCTAGAGTAAAAACATGCATCAAACTAAATGGGTTTCTTTTTTCTATTTTTCACAAATTTGTCAAAAATAATTTTAGTTTTTTTTCAAAGCCTTAGAGGATGCCTGAGACTTAAACTATTGAAACAAAAATCATAGAAAGAAAATGATTAGCTACTGGTTCATCTCCTAAACTTAGATCGTACAGTCCCTTGTGTAATAGAATAGTGAACGAAAGACTTAAAACAAAAGAAAAATGCAAAGATCAAAAGAAAGAACACTATGTACAAGATGGAATTGTATGGAGATAAATCAAGACAAATAAAAGTATAGACAAAGGATACCATGAGACTTCCGTCCAACTGATATTTTTAAAGTCTATATCCCATCACCTTTTCAGTTAGAAATGTTTCAAGAATTTGGTTCACCAAGATCATATTCATCATAGAACCATCTCCCAAACTGATTCATCCTAATTTCCTCAAAAGGGATCTTCCTTGGATCATTAATACTCATTGTTGTGGTGAAGATTATACCAAGATGCTTGTCAAAGGATTTTGCCATTTTAGATTCTTCTTTCACCATCCTTGGAGATTTCTTAAATGAGACTCTCTTGTTTTTGTTTAAGAGTTTCACCCTTTGTCTGAGAGCTCATTCTCAATTGAGCTCTACTCATGCTCTTTATGCACTCAACAACCAAACCATCTTCATAAGGATCTTCAAAAGTTCTTACCAGCATGTCTACTTCGTCTTTGTTTCTCTTTGTTGAATGACTCATTGGTGTCCCATGGTAAACTTGTTCTTCATATCTTATCTCAAGATTTTTATCAACAGTGCAACCAAGAAGTATTTAAAATTCTCTTATAGAAATTCCAGCTTCTTGTAAGAACTCATCATTGATTTTAGATTCCTACTCATATGTTATTTTTTCAGGAACCCTTGCATTTTGAGACCAATTAATGTAAACATATCAGTGTCAAGCATGCTTAAGCTCCTAGTAAGCTTCATGTCCTTCCAAAATTAACTTCAGAAAATTGTAATTGTCTTCTTCAATGGAGAATGGAGAAGAACATATTACTCCATTGCCATGATCCATGTCCCAAGATTGTGGTAACTTATCATTTCTTTGAGCATTCTCCTTATGTGTTGAGACCAAACACTCATATCAGTGTTAAATTTTTAAGTCCTCGTAAGCTTCTCTTATCCTTTCAAAATCAATTTCATCAAGTTAAGAGTCTCTTCTTCGTTTGAGCTTGGGGAAGAATAAACTATTCCAATATAATTACATGTCCCAAGATTGATATATCTCACCATATCCGTATTGGTACTCTTGACAAAAGTTTTCATATGGAATTTCTTCTTGATAATCGGGTGAGCTTTCAAAACTGTGATGGTCTATAGGGTCCCAAGACTGGCATCTCTCACCATATCTATATTGGTACTCTTAAGAAAAGTTTCCATATGAAAGATATTCTTAACAAGTGGATGAACTTTCAAAACTGTTGTGGCTTGTAGGGTTCCAAGCCATCCCTCTCTCTTCGACTTTCTCCCTTGTTTTTTGCCCTGCAAACACTTAAAATAAATTCAGTAACCAAACAAACAAAAGCAAAAGAAAGCTTATTCTTTAGGAAATTTAAAATTCTAATGATAAATCACCTAGCTCCCCGACAACTTAAGCATCAACTTCCATCGGTTAAGTATATAAAGAACTTATATGATTTAGATTAGACATTTAAGAAAATACTTCCCAGTGAAATAAATATCTAGGCTCTAAAGATTTATTTGGAAGTTCAATCCTAGCATTAAGAACATTATAGAACATATCCAGGTTCTAAACATCCTAGATCATCATTTAATTATCCTCTTCTAATCAATTCATAAAACTACGAAGAACTACCTACTAAGTGTCATAAAATCACAAAGACATGATCCATAGGATTCAAGATGGGTTACAGAGAGGGATCAACAATAACAACACAAGAAAATAAAACCAAACTTTACAAAATATGAGAGAAAATAAATATTTATCTAAGTACATAGGAGAATGAATAATATCTCTTCTTACACACCAATAGTTCATAAAATAAGGTGGAATGAAGTGGCTTTGTTGACTACAAAACATATCTGGGTCTACAAGCCAAAAGAAAAGCAAAATATCAAAGTAGCACGTTTTGGGGGTCGCAGCGGGTTGCCAACCCGCTGCATGAGGTTGCTGCGCCTGCAGGTCTTCACATTCGGATGCTTAGGTCGCTCCGGAACTTGGTGTGGTTCACAGATTTTTTTCGGATGCTTCATCTTCACGGATGCTTCATCTTCACAAATTAGCCATAACTCTTTGAATTCAGCTGAAAACGACTTGAAACAACTTTCATTAGAAAGCTAACTCAATTTTATGTGCCATTTCAAAAGATGAGGTTAATAGTTAATTTTTAAGGCCTTCATCTGCGCCGATCTTTCCGTTAAACGTGTGTCTGGATTCTGCATATCTTCGTGTATATCAAGCCTCACATTTTTCTTGTATGAAGTTTTCGTACTTCTTGGCTTAAAAACGCTCCAATATCTTCCAAAACACTAAAGTAAGTAGCCACTCCAAAACTTGATATAGATAAATGCATGTACATACATTCTTAATTATACATAAATGTAAGTTTAAGACTAAAATATACTAAAACATATGGATAATACCATGAAAGACACAATATTTATGTAACATCCCAACCATAAGCCCATCCCATTTTGCATTTATTCTAATCTCTTGGTTCAACTAATGAAGCCCACCTTCTTTTTTATTTCGATCGTATGCATATGAGTGCATGTGAATGTGTGTGTATGTATCATTATAAGTATCTCTTCCTTTTTCTCCTTTCAGCTGAGTCTCCGAAAATAGATGGACGCTAAGCTAAATCACGTGCTTTGGGAGTTTTCACCGTTTTTGCTTTGGTTTTTGCACTTTAGTTTGTTTTCATTGTAAATTAGGATTTGTGGCACTTTGTTTGGGGGAACTAGAAGCAGACAGGTGTTACATTATCATTACCAAAAAATTACTTTTCATAATTATTTCATAATATTAAAATTTAAAACTTCCAATTTAACACAAGGACCAACTCACTACAAAAAAAACTGCCTCATATCTACGGATTAATTCGAGGCTATGGGGCCTATTTCGTGGCTATTTTGGCCAAGGCATGGATAACAACGAAAAACATTTGTGGTTATTGATACGATCAGGTTTTAATCCTTAGATTTACACTGCAAGTGCACAGACGTGAACCAGTAGTATATAGGGTATCGAATCCACTGAGACTCAAGATTCTTGCGATAGATTATAGAACGTAGAATTAAGCTAGGTAAGCAGTAGTGAAAGCAGTAAATCAAAGCAGAAAGGTAAATCAAACGGTTTGTAAGCAATTAGGCGAAGCGTCAGGTCAAGGGAGTTCTCAGGAAATCAGGAACACAAGCTAATCAATCAATCATGATCTAATTAAGTACTGTTCTAGAACTAGAATCACAGAAGCTTAAGAAACCAACTTTCGTTGCGGATATTATCTATGTCTAGAAACCTACCAAACCAACTTTCGTTGCGAGTTCTAGAGATCCTAAACATGCATTAGTCTCAAGTTCTTTTGTTCACAATTCTCCTAAGCCAAATTTCTTTGCAAATAGTCAAATTGCTCATCTAGGTTCTTTCTAGTTAATTAATCAACTGTCGTTGCAGAAATCAACCAAACATCATAAATCTGGGTAGCTAATTCAGATTAAGCATTAAGAACAACCCTATATGAAGAACTAGAAAGATGTGAATCCGTACAGATTGATTAACCTATAATTCCATGAAATCTCCTGTGAGAATCCCTAAACCTAACAGGTAAACTACTCAGATATGGCAGCTGAAACAAAAGACATGATGAATAGAAAATCAAATATCATAAAACAGAAACAAGGAATATGAGTTCCAAGTCTCTCTCTCTGAATAAAAGAATGCGTAAGTAAAACGTAGCCTAAACATTGTCTTAAAAAATAATCTAAACTCGTATGGGCCTCTTTGTAATTATGAGAAACTTATAGGCTTTTGTGCAATTTCCAAACTCTTTATTAAACTCGCCGAGAATTGTCCATCTCGAATCTGTATCGATCGATGCCACAAGTGTGTCGATCGACACAAGTATCCAGAATCGATACCAACTTCTTCTTCTCGCACGAACTCTCCAATCAGCTCTAGAATGCGCCGCAATGTCCAAATCCGCTCCAAACGTACCTAGACCTGTAAAGACACATAAAAGGACTCCAAAAGACTCTAAAAGACTCGATAACAAAGACATATACCATGGTTGAAAGTCCTAAAAACCATGATATATCAACTCCCCCACACTTAGCTTTTGCTTGCCCTCAAGCAAACAGAAAACCAAGATCAGGAGAAGAAGTTTGAAAACTTCAGAAACTCGTTTCATCTTAGGAGCATCACACTCAGTTTCCCTTTAGTAAGCCACATGAAAATGAACCTGCAAACATCAAGACCAACATGTACTTCCCCCACACTTAACAATTGTCCTGAGTAAACTCCACAATCACATCCAGAGCATCCAAATTCACCACACTGACTTCTATAATATAATAAGTGTGGTCTCACCTAGGGAGTATCGATCAAAGAACACGTGGATTTTTACTCTGTTAGCATATGACCACCATACTGTTCTTTTTTGTTCCTTTCTTCTCCTTTTCCTTCCTTAGCATTGATTTTTCCCCACTGGGTATCATTTTATTTTTTCTATCATCGTTCTTCCTTTTTATATGGGGTATTACTTTGGACATATTTCCATGGATACACAGGAGCTAACAGGGGTCTCTACCACTCTAGTGACCACTACGAAGCTTCTAGCTTATCCTCATTTTATCTATCCTTTTTTTTTACTTTCAATGAAGAGTAGAAGGGAACCAAAATCACACAGGTTTACAAGCTGTGCCAGAACTAATAGAGGAATCCGACTCAAAGTATATCAAGCCCCAAGGTGAGAAAAATTAAGTCAAGTTAAGTTCGAAGTCAGTAATGGATTCTCTGAATACTTGAAGTGATACGGGTGTCCTCAGTAGGCTGGTCTGTGTTGGGTTTTCTAATAGTCATAGATCATCTGCAACTCATCCAATGGTTACTTAAGTTCCTGCAAGTGTGGTAATCTCCTCAAAATGTCCTTGTTTCATACTCAGTTTTGACTCAATAAAACAGATTGGACTGGCTCCAAGAAAATAAAAAGCGGTGCGTCAGTAGCTACCTCCCCCCCACTTGAAACACACTGTCCCCAGTGGTGTCAAGCTTAGGCTCGGTGAGAAAAGAGAAATCGGAATGAAGAGAATCCGAAAAGAGTCAGAACACTTACCTGCCGTCGGCTTGTGTCGATCGATGCCACAAGTGGTGTCGATCGATGCTTAGTGATCATGCATGTTCTCACGCCTTTGAACACACCAAAACAGAAAAATCAAAGCACACAAAATCAAAAAGAAAAAGAAAAGAAAAACGAACCTACTAGTGGGTTGCCTCCCACTCAGCGCTTGTTTAAAGTCAATATCTTGACTATTGGAGGGAGAACGGACTTATGGGGGATTCAACAGAGACTTGGAGTGTCTCTGTGAATGTCTCTTCAACCAAGGTGGTGTGTAGGCTTTCGGATCATGAGATGAACTAGGGTGGGAGCGAAGCGTGGGTGGGATACTGCGTTTTCCTGCATTCACAACTGATGGATTAAGAGATTTAAGTCTAGAAGATTAATACTTGTGCTTTGGTGGATGAAAGAGATCAAGAGCTTTCTGCTTACGAGAAGTTGCAGGCTCGGAAGATGTTAGAGCAAGTTCAGAATGAACTGCCATCTTCTCTTATCCAATAGGAATCTCTGGTTCCACTTCCACACTGAAACTTTGTCCATCGATGGTGGATTTTTGCAGCTTATCCATCTTGAACTCCAAAGGCTTGTCTCCCAGGTGGAGATCAATCAGACCATGTTTCACATCAATCATAGCTCCAGCAGTAGCTAAGAAAGGTCTACCAAGTAGGAAAGGATCATCCGGTTTAACTGCATACTTCAGTACTACAAAGTCTGTAGGAATTAAGTAATCTCTAACTCTGACATGAATGTCCTCAAGAACTCCTTCTGGATACCTCTTCGATCGATCAGCTAGGATAAGAGAGATCCTAGTAGGCTGTCCATCAGACCCAATCTCACAGCCACAGAGTATGGCATGAGATTCACACTAGATCCTAAATCAGAAAGAAAATGCTTGAATCCGTCCTTGAAGATGGAACAGTCTAGCACAAAGACTCCTGGGTCTGGAAGCTTCTCTGAAATCTGAATCAGCTTCTTTTCCATCACTGTTTTGCATTTAGATTCGTCTAGTTCATGTTTGGACAACTTAGGAGCCTTAGGATATGGCATAGATACAGACTCGTTCAAGGACTGTTGCAGAATTCTGGTCTCATCTGCGATCAGTGTCAATCGATACAGAGGATGGTTGAACGACACAAGGCGATTAATAGCAATTTCATCATACGTATCGGACATGCATCGATCGACATCGAGTGTATGTCGATCGATGCTCGGCGCAGACATACATAATTCATCCAGAAAATCGGATATGATATCCTCTTCCTCTTGGGTCAAATCAACTCCATCTCCTACATTCACAACATTGACGAAGTGCTTCTGTTCAGCTTTTCCTGATCCATTCTGTCTTTGCGCAGCTCCAGCAGTCTGTTGAACCTGAACATCCAGCTTCTTCACATGCATGCTAATGGCATCCATCTTCCCATTCAAATCCAAGTACATGGCATCCATCTTTCCATTGAAATCTATTGTACTCTTCTGCTGTCCTTCCAAGAGCTGTTCCAACAGACCCATCATCTTATTATTCTGCTAATTTTGAGGAGGAACAGGCTGATATGATAAAGAACCATAATCTCTAGAGAATGATCTGTTCTGTTGGAAAGGTCTCTGAAATGCAGACTTTGGTGTGAAACCTGAAGTCTGTCCCTGCCGATTTCCATACCTCTGGCCTTGATAACCAGCTCCAGATATGTAATTGACGTCCTCAATCTCCTGTACATCCACCTTCTTCCCAAGTAAGATGTTATGGACAGAATCAATCTTGCTCCTCATCTCAGCTATCTGCGAGCTATCAGCTTTGCCACCAAATTTTTGCCTCTCCATATCAGCATTCTTGACATTATTGCTAGTTATCTAGTTCTCAATAAGCTCCTTAACTTCCTCTGGAGACTTGGTATTGAAGTTTCCATTGTTTGCAGCATCTAGAGCCATCTGGTACCACAAATCAACTCCTCTAAAGAAAATTCCCAGAAGCTAAACCCCATAGAAACCATGATGAGGGCAATCTCTCTGGTACATTCTGAATCTCACCCAAGCTGCCTTCAAAGGCTCTGTAGATCCATACTTAAAGGTCAAGAGATCCTGTCTAAGATGATCAGATCTAGCATCATCATAGAAGTGCCTCAGAAACTTCTTCTTCACTGCATCCCAAGTAGTCAGAGTCCCAGGTGGAATCTGCTTCAGCCTGTTAGCAGCTTCTCCTCCAAGAGAGTGAGGAAAAAGCATGCAGTGTAAGTAGTCATAGGTCACTCCATTATGCTTCATCCCAGTGACTAAAGACTCAAAATCCTCTATGTGATCCATAGGATGCTCATGTGGGAGTCCATGAAACAGGTGCTGTCCCACAAGTGTGTAATAGGAAATCTTAAGCTCAAACTCATTTCGCGGAAACGCAAGAGGAACAATCGCAGACCTATTGGCGTAAAACGCATCGGGTCGATTGTAATCTTCTAGTGTCCTCCTAACAGGAGGCTCTGGTGCTTGTGGATTCTCATGTCCACCTTGAGCTTCTCTATCAGGCTGAACAATCTTCCTCTGAGGATCAGGAATGACATTACCTTCGTCATCGAGCCTCTGACAAAGCTCATTGCATACATGGTTCTCCGCATTTCTTTGAACACCTTCGGCATCCCGAATTAAGATTACACGATTGGGATTAGCCATCTTAATTAGCTTCTGAGCTTTCCTGTTCTCTCTCTCTAGCTTTGCAAGCTCCTTGAGTTCAAGATTCACGAGTTCCTTGTCCGGATTACTCCTCAAGTCGCGATCAGGTGTAAACTGTCTCCTTCACGCAAATGTGTCGATCGATGCAGGGAAAGCGTCGATCGATGCTAATCGTGAAGTGGTGTCGATCGACACTCAAGATTGTTCGATCGATGCGGTGCGATTCTAGGTGTACCTGAAATGCAAGAAAAACGAAAATTAGTAACCAAAAATAAAAACGAAAAACCTAGTCTAAATTCTAAATCCAAATCTATCGAAGACTCAAAAGAGTCCCTGGCAACGGCGCCAAAAACTTGATACGATCAGGTTTTAATCCCTAGATCTACACTTCAAGTGCACAGACGTGAACCAATAGTATATAGGGTATCGAATCCACAGAGACTCAAGATTCTTCCGATAGATTATAGAACGTCGAATTAAGCTAGGTAAGCAGTAGTGAAAGCAGTAAAGCAAAGCAAAAAGTAAATCAAACGGTTTGTAAGCAATCAGGCGAAGCGACAGGTCAAGGGAGTTCTCAAGAAATCAAGAACACAGGCTAATCAATCAGTAGAGATCTAATTAAGTATTGTTCTAGAACTAGAATCACAGAAGCATAAGAAACCAACTTTCATTGCGTATATTATCTATGTCTAGTAACCTAGCAAACTGATAGGTCGAGTTTTATCCCTATACTAACTGCAAGTGCACAGTGATGTAGTTGTAGTACTTAGGGTATCGAATCCACAGGGACTCCGGTCAACGATAGATAAGAACAGAAAAGATTAAACTAGGAGAAAGCAAAGGTGATTAAACTAAAAGCAGAGCAGAAAGGTAAATCAGTAGCAGGAGTGGTTTGTGAGCAAGGAGGCGAAGCGTTAGGTTTCAGGAGTTCTTAGGAAATCAGGAACACAAGCAATCAATCAGTCTGGATCTAATCAGAAACCGTTCTAGAACTCAAAACACGGATATAGAATTAACCAAATTTCTTTGCGAGAATTCTCTAAGTCTAAGTGTAGCAAACCAAACTTTCGTTTGCGAGAACTAACAGATTAAACCAGCATTAAATTCCAAGTTTGATATGTTCACAATTAACCTAAACCAAACTTTCGTTTGCGAGAAGTTTAATTGCTCATCTAGGTTCTTTCTAGCTAAATTAACCAACTTTCGCTGCATTAATCAGCCTAGCATCATAATTCTGATTAGCTACTTCAGATTAAGCATTAAGAACAACCTAAACAAAGAACTAGCAGATATGAATCCCTACAGATTGATTTAAACTATAGTTCCATGAAATCCCTAATGAGAATACTTCAACCTAACAGGTAAACTACTCAGACATGTTCATTGAGACAGAAAATATCATAAGTAGAAAACCAAATATCATTAAACAGAATAATCAACAGGGGTTCGAAATCAAGTCTCTTTCGAGAACAAGATCAGCCCCTAAGGCTCTCTGAAATAAAATAAAACTTAAGTAAAGAGTTGCCTAAACAATGGCTTAAAAACTCTTATATAATGGTCTAAAGTCGGCTGGGGCTTCTTTATAATTAGGGTGGTCTAGTTGTAGCCCCATGGAAAGTTTGAAATTTGGGTCAAACCACACGATACTTACAACTATTGATATATCCCCATCTCATGAATTTATATGTTTTTGTCCCCATCATAAGTTTTAGTTATGGTTTTAACTACATTGACGTTAATTACCAACGTTTTCCATTAATACTGATTTTCAGTTTAGTAAACCGTTTCAACCAAATTAATTATGCTTATTATTTCGAAAATTAGAAGAAAAAAAAGAAATAGAAACCCTAACTCACGTTAAAGAACAGAACGCTGTGAAACACGTCGTAACGATGCTTCTCTGGACAATTAAATAAAAGCTTTAGGCACATGTAGATCTATTCCTTGGTATACATGATAAAGAGTCTGAAGCTTGGTGAATAACAGGAAAGCCTCAACTCAAATAAAAACAACAAAACTTCTCATTAAAACAACAAAACTGATGACTCTTATTATTACATTACATTCAAACAACATTTAAACATAAAAGACACAACAAACCACACATTGTCCAAAGCCTTACTGATCTTCCCTTCTAAATGGCCACACAAGCCCATTGATCAGATGTATATTTTTCATCTCATTTCATAGAGGACGAACCTTGGCAAGACCATTAAAGTTAATGGGAAGGACTTAAGAAGAGGCTTCTTGGTCTTGATTTGGTGTCAAAGTATCAAGTCCATCAGCTTTAAGTGTAATAGCTTTCTCAGACTTGTTGATAACTTGAAGCTCACCACGGTATCAAGCATAACCTGAGGAACAAAAATAATTCTCTCAAAACTCATGCATATGCAAAATATGCAAATCGAAATGATCCACCATAAGAAAGGACATACAGCACAAAGCTTCTTAGTGATAATCAGCGTCACCCCAAGAGAAATCGAATCGAGCCACTGCCTAGAGGAAAACAAGTATTAGTGAGAATACACGAACCACCATGTTAGCAAAGTAAGTCGGTAGTACCAGACTGTGTGACAACTGGCAATGACGAGAGGCTTACAGATTATCCAACCACCATCAATGGGAGCTTCATTAGGAGCAAGAAGAAGAGGAAACACGAAGATGTTACTCTCCTTCAGCAATTTCAATGGCAAAACGCTGAGTATTAGTGACTACCCATTTCGCAAATCGATGGGAAATTAAATCATTCAACAGAGAGAGGCTTACAGATTTGGATGGCTCGAGGATTGAAGTCATCTTGCAGAACAGAACGAATACCTTCAATTGACACTGAATCGAAGCAATCTTGTATTTCGAAACCCTAAATCGATTTGGGATATTTAGAGAAATCATCGACTACAAAAATGAACCCAGACAGAGAAGGGTCGTGTTTTATTGGATTTTAAAACAAAATTAATTTGGTTTAAGCGTTTTTAAATAACCCAAAACCGGTTTAAGATACAATTAGACGGAAAACGTTGGCAGTTAACGTCAATATGGTTAAAACCGTAACTAAAACTTATGATGGGGACAAAAACATATAAATTCATGAGATGGGGATATATCAATAGTTGTAAGTATCGTGTGGTTTGCCCCAAATTTCAAACTTTTCATGGGGCTACAACCAGAACACCCTTGTAATTATGGGAACTTCTGGGCAAAGTTGCAATATCCAATTCTTCTCATTAAACGCTCGCGAGAATGTCTGCGTCGACCTTGCATCGATCATTGCCACAGGTGTATCGATCGATGCAGGTCTGTGAATTCGGCAGTGAAGTCTATCTCTCGGGTTAAATCCCCAAAATGCTCCAGAATGCTCTATAATGTCCAATTCCGCTCCAAACGTCTTTAGACCTGTAAACATAACTAAAAGACTCCAAAACATAGTAAAAGACTCGATAAATAAGACATATACCATGGTTAAAAACCCTAAAATCCATGGTATATCAACTCCCCCACACTTAGCTCTTGCTTGTCCTCAAGCAAGTAAAGAACCAAGGCATAAGAAAAGAAGTTTGAAAACACAGAAACTCATTTCGTCCTAGGAACTTTCACAATCACATTCACTTAGTAAGCCACTGAAAACTTTCCTACGGAACTCAAGACCACAATGTACTTCCCCCACACTTAGCAATTGTCCTAAGTAAACTCCACAATCACATTCAAGCATTCAAATTCACCCTACTGACTTCTGCAAGTATTTAAGTGCGGCCTCACCTAAGGAGTATCGATCAAAGGCACATGGATTCTTACCTTATCAGCTCTAGACCACCATACTATCTTTCTCTAGTCCCTTTCTTCTCTTTCCCTTCCTTAACAACTGATTTCTCCCCACTGGGTATCATTTTTTTTTTTTTATCAGTGTTCTTCCCGTTAAGGGGTGTACTTTGGACATATTCCATGGATCGCATAAGAGATAATAGTGTTTGCTACTATTCCCATGACCACTTCGGAGTTACCAACTCATCCTCAGTTTATTATCTTTTTTTTTATATTTTATGGAAAGGGAGAAGGGAACTAAATAGGATAGGTTGACAGGCTGTGTCAGAACTAACAAGGGAATCCGACACAAAGTATACCAAGCCCTTAGGTGAGAAATATAAGTCAGTATTAAAGTTGAAGTCAGTAATAGGATCATCTGATACCTGAAGTGATGTGGGTGTTCCCAGTAGGTTGATCTGTGTCTGGGTTTTCTAATAGTCAGAGAGGCTCTGCAAGTCTGTCCAATGGTCACTTAGTTCCTGTTCAAGCGAAAATTTTCCTCGAAAAATCATAGTTTCATACAAATTTTGACTCAATAAAACAAATTTTGAAAAACTTAAGAAAACAAAAGCGTGCGTCAGTAGCTTCCTCCCCTACACTTAAACTACACTGTCCCCAGTGTAATCAAGGCATGAGCTCGGTGAGAATAATAATCAAATTTGAAACAATCCGAAAAGTTGCAGAACACTTACCTGTCGTCGCCCTGCGTCGATCGATGCCCAAGGGTGTCGATCGATGCAAGGCGATTATCGCTCGCGGTTATGTAGATAACCGATGTCTGAACCGCAATCAATTCGTTAAACCGTAATCGCGACTGCATCGACCGACGCACAATGTGTGTCGATCGATGCAATGCGATTATTCCTGTTTCTCTCGCCTCTGAACACACTTAAACAGAAAAATTTAAAATACCAAATCAAAACGAAAAAAACAAAAACAAAAACGAACCTAACAGTGGGTTGCCTCCCACTCAGCGCTTGTTTTTAGTCATTAGCTTGACTATTGGAAGAGATTTGACTCAAGGCGGTTTCAACAGAGACTTTGAGTGTCTCTGTGAATATCTCTTCATCCAAGGAGGTGTGTAGGCATTATGATCATGAGGCTTCCCAAGGAAAGAGTAATCAGAATCAGGGCGGAAGCGAAGCTTGGGCGGTCTACTGCGTTTTCCTGCATTCAAAATAATGTGATCAGAAGGTTTAAGCTTAGGTAATTTGTACCTTACCTTTGATGTATATCTGATGTATGGAGCTTTCTGCTTATGAGCAGTTGCAGGTACTGAAGATGTTAGAGCAGGTTCAAGAGGAACCGCCATCTTCTTCTTTCCACTATCAGATACTGTAGTTCCACCAATCTGAACTTCTTCTTTCAGATGACCATCAGTGGAGATCATCTTCTTTGCATGAACTCGCGAAGTTTCAACTGGTGGTGTTTTATTCACCTTCTTATCTATCACTTTCATGCAGTTAGCCACTTCTAGCTCTTGTTTGGAAGGTTTAGGAACCTTAGGATATGGCACAGGGGGCTTATAGACTCGTTATGGTACTGTTGCAGGTTTCTGGTCATGTCTGCGTTCTGTGTCGATCGTTGCATGATGTGTGTCGATCGATGCAAGGCGATTCTGTTTGTCTTAAGAACTCGAAATTGCCGTCAGAACGGCGTGTCGATCGACACTAAGGGGGTGTCGATCGATGCATGTCTCAGACAGACAATATTCATCCAGAAAATCCGAGATTATGCTCTCTTCTTCACCTAGCAACTCAATCTCATCCCTTAAGGTCACAGCTCTGATGGATTTGTACTGTTCAGCTTTCCTAGCTTCATTTTGCCTTTGTATTGCTCCAGCTGTTTGTTGAACTTGGACATCTAGCTTCTTCAAATGTGTGCTCAAGTATTCAAACTTCCCATTCAGATTTTCATGTATAGCTTCCAGCTTCCTGTCGAAGTTTGCAGCGGTCTTAGCCTGATCCTCTAGCAACTGCTCCATCATGGATTCCATCTTTCTCTTACAAGCATTAGCAGCAGGAGATGCCTGATAGGAGGGTGATCCATAAGTCCTTTGATAGGAATTACCTTGCTGATTTTCATACCTGTTTCCTTGAAACCCAGAACCATTTATGTAGTTCCTCTCCTCTTCCTGTCTTTCCAGTAACTGCTCCATCATGCTCATCAGCTTATTAGACTGTGTATTGTGAGGAGGAACAAGCTGATATGATGAAGATTCATAATCTCTGGTGAATGAATTGGAACCATAGCCTCTGCAGAACGAGTTATTCTGCTGATTTTCCAACATCCGTTCCATCATTCCCATCATTCTTTCGCACTGTGTCGATCGATGCAGAGTAGCGTCGATCGATGCAAGCTCGAGAATGCAACGATCGACACACAGGACAGTGTCGATCGATGCAAAGCGATTACAGGCGTACCTGAAACGCAAGAACAGAAAAAGAAAAAAAATTATTAGCAAAAATTAAAAACGAAAATCCTAGTCTAAACCCTAAGTTCAAATCTATCGAGGACTCAAAAGAGTCTCCGGCAACGGCGCCAAAAACTTGATAGGTGTAGTTTTATCCCTATACTAACTGCAAGTGCACAGTGATGTAGTTTTAGTACTTAGGGTATCGAATCCACATGGACTCCGGTCAACGATAGATAAGAACAGAAAAGATTAAACTAGGAGAAAGCAAAGGTGATTAAACTAAAAACAGAGCAGAAAGGTAAATCAGTAGCAGGAGTGGTTTGTGAGCAAGGAGGCGAAGCGTTAGGTTTCAGGAGTTCTCAGGAAATCAGGAACACAAGCAATCAATCAGTCTGGATCTAATCAGAAACCGTTCTAGAACTCAAAACACGGATATAGAATTAACCAAATTTCTTTGCGAGAATTCTCGAAGTCTAAGTGTAGCAAACCAAACTTTCGTTTCCGAGAACTAACAGATTAAACCAGCATTAAATTCCAAGTTTGATATGTTCACAATTAACCTAAACCAAACTTTCGTTTGCGAGAAGTTTAATTGCTCATCTAGGTTCTTTCTAGCTAAATTAACCAACTTTCGCTGCATTAATCAGCCTAGCATCATAATTCTGATTAGCTACTTCAGATTAAGCATTAAGAACAACCTGAACAAAGAACTAGCATATATGAATCCCTACAGATTTATTTAAACTATAGTTCCATGAAATCCCTAATGAGAATCCTTCAACCTAACACGTAAACTACTCAGACATGTTCATTGAGACAGAAAATATCATAAGTAGAAAACCAAATATCATTAAACAGAATAATCAACAGGGGTTCGAAATCAAGTCTCTTTCGAGAACAAGATCAGCCCCTAAGGCTCTCTGAAATAAAATAAAACTTAAGTAAAGCGTTTCCTAAACAATGGCTTAAAACTCTTATATAATGGTCTAAAGTCGGATGGGGCTTCTTTGTAATTATGGGAACTTCTAGGCAAAGTTGCAATATCCAGTTCTTCTCATTAAACGCTCGCGAGAATGTCTGCGTCGACCTTGCATCGATCGTTGCCACAGGTGTATCGATCGATGCAGGTCTGTGAATTCGGCAGTGAAGTCTATCTCTCGGGTTAAATCCCCCAAAATGCTCCAGAATGCTCTATAATGTCCAATTCCGCTCCAAACGTCTTTAGACCTGTAAACATAACTAAAAGACTCCAAAGCATAGTAAAAGACTCGATAAATAAGACATATACCATGGTTGAAAACCCTAAAATCCATGGTATATCACAAACCAACTTTCGTTGCGAGTTCTAGAGATCCTAAACATGGATTAGTCTCAAGTTCTTTTGTTCACAATTCTCCTAAGCCAAATTTCTTTGCGAATAGTCAAATTTCTCATCTAGGTTCTTTCTAGTTAATTAATCAACTGTCGTTGCAGAAATCAACCTAACATCATAAATCTGGGTAGCTAAATCACATTAAGCATTAATAACAACCTTAGATGAAGAACTAGAAAGATGTGACTCCCTACAGATTGATGAACCCATAATTCCATGAAATCCCCTGTGAGAATCCATAAATCTAACAAGTAAACTAGTCAGACATGGCAGATGAAACAAAAGACATGATGAATAGAAAATCAAATATCATAAAACAGAAACAAGGAATATGAGTTCCAAGTCTCTCTCTCTCTCTGAACAAAAGAATGTGTAAGTAAAGCGTAGCCTAAAAAATGGCTTAAAAACCCTAATATAATGATCTAAACTCGTCTGGGGCCTCTTTGTAATTATGAGAAACTTCTGGGCTTTGTGCAATTTCCAAACTCTTTATTAAACTCGCCGAGAATTGTCCATCTCACATCTGTGTCGATCGATGCCACAAGTGTGTGGATCGACACAAGTATCCAGAATCGATACCAACTTCTTCTTCTCGCACGAACTCTCCAATCAGCTCCAAAATGCGCCATAATGTCCAAATCCGCTCCAAACGTACCTAGACCTGTAAACACACATAAAGGACTCCAAAAGACTCTGAAAGACTCGATAACAAAGACATATAACATGGTTGAAAGTCCTGAAAACCATGATATATCAGTTATGGTCTCATGGTTATCGTCCATTCGTGGCAATTCGTGGCTACGTGATATATCATGGTTTTTACCTATTTTAAGTCATGATATAAGTATGTAGTAGAATCTTTGGTAGCGTCTTTCGAGTCTTTTCAGGTGTTTATTAGGATTACACACGTTTGGAGGACTTTGGAAGATATTGGAACCTTTTGGGCAAGTTTTAGAGCTAAAGCCATGATGAGGGAAACAGAGCATCTATGTTTGACCTGAGCATCGACCGATGCATCACTGCGTCGATCGACACAGCTCGCCAACACGCAGAAACACAGCGGTTTATTGAATATTTGAAGATTTGCAGTTTTACCCAGAAGTTCCAGTATTTACAAAAGAGACCCAAGACGTGTTTTACACTTTATATTAGGGTTTTTGGTGTTTTGTTTAGACGACACATTCATAATTTAGCTAGAGAGAGTTTTTGAGAGCTTGGGGCTGATCTGTTTTGTACTGGTTTTTGGAGAAGATTTTGAATCCCTTTTCATTTTCTACTCTTTTCTTAATGCAATTTATTCATATTATAATTTATGTTTCATTGATTATGTCTGAGTAGATTCATTGTTTGGTTTAGGGATTTTTATTAGGGATTTCATGACTTGCTAGATTAAATCAATCAGTTAAGGATTCATAACTTGTTAGTTCTTCAACCTGAATTGCATTTAATACTAGTTTCTAACCTGATAACTTAGAATTTAGATATAAGGTTTATAAATTGACACAAAAGTATAATTTAGAATCTGGTTTATTTAGGTTGAGCAATTTAATTATCTGCAAACAAATTTGGTTTAATTGAATTGTGAACTAATCGAACATGCACCTAAGGCTAGTTTAACCTGTTAGAGATTGCAAATAAATTTGGATTTCTAGGGTTTAGACTTAGTGAATTCTCGCAACGAAAGTTGGTTAGTTCTATATCTGTGTTTGAGTTCTAGAACGGTTCTTAATTCGATCATGACTGATACTTGATCTGCTTAGCATAATTTCCTGAGAATTCCCTTGACCTAGCGCTTTCAGTATTTGATATACAAACCGATATTTGCTACTGATTTACTTTCTGTTTTAGTTTAATATTCTTGATTACATCGCCTAGCTTAACTCGACATTCTATAATCTATCGCAAGATTTCTTGAGTCTATGTAGTTCGACCCCTACATACTACATTTGCTTGTGCACTTGCAGGGTAACCTAGGGAATTAAACTCTAAGCATATCAAGTTCTTGGCACCGTTGCCGGGGAGTCTTTTGAGTCTTCGATAGATTTGAGTTTAGAGTTTAGACTAGGTTTTCGTCTTTTATTTTTGTTACTAATTTTTCTGTTTCTTTTCTGTCTTTGCGTGTTTCAGGTTATCACTAAGACTCGTGTATCGACCGACATTCTTGTGAATCGATCGACGCAATCCCGATCTGAATCGATAGTTGCGGATCTGTGCATCGATCGAAGCTTGATCCGTGAACAGCTAGTGCATCCCTATTCGCACGACTAGAAGTAATCCGGATAAGGAACTCGTGAATCTAGGACTTGAGGAACTTGCAAGGTTAGAAAGGAGAAACAAGAAATCTCATAAACGGTTAAGATGGCAAATCCAAATGGTCTGATCTTAATTCAAGATGAACATGGTGTTCTGAGAGATAGAGAGAACCATGTCTGCAATGAGCATGGTCAGAGACTTGATGTTGATGGGAACGTAATTGTTCAGGATATCATTCGACCACCACAAAATGAAGGGGCTCAGGGTCAACAGGGAAATCCACGAGCTGAAGATCCGCCTATATACTTGATCCTCCAGCTGGGCGAACACTTGTTGATTACTATAGGCTTGATGTGTTATATGCTAACAGGCCTGCTATTGTACCTCCTACTTTTGCACGGAATGACTTTAAGCTGAAGATTTCATACTATATGCTTGTGGGACATCACCTCTTTCATGGACTCCCGCATGATAAACCTATGGATCACATAGAGAACTTTGAGTATTTAGTCACTCGAATGAAGCATAATGGAGTGAGTTATGACTTCCTGAACTATAAGCCATTCTCTTGGTGGAGAGGCTGCAAACTAGCTGAAGCAGATTCCACCTGGGACTCTGACTACTTGGGATGCAGTTATGAGGAAGTTTCTGAGGCACTTTTATGATGTTGCTAGATCTGATCAGCTTAGACATGAGCTTTTGACATTCAAACAGGGACCTACAGAGGATTTGAAAGAAGCTTGGGTGAGGTTTAAGATGTACCAGAGAGATTGCCCTCATCATGGTTTCACTAAGGATCAGCTGCTGGGAATTTTCTTCGGAGGAGTTGATTTGTGGTATCAGATGGCTTTGGACGCTGCAATAAATGGGAACTTCAACACTAAATCTCCAGAGAAAGCTAATGAGCTGATTGCTTGGTGTGCAGCAATAGCACTAAGAACGCTGATCTAGAAAGGCAGAAATCTGGTTGGAAAGCTGATAGCTCGCAGATAGCTTATATGAAGAGCAGGATTGACTATGTTCACAGCCTGCTTATTGGGAAGAAGAATGTTCATTTTGCTCAAGATGTTGAGGTGTTTGAGGATTATGAAGGCTGCAAAGAAGAGGATGTGAATTTTGTTGGTGGAGCTGGTTTTCAAGGGAACAGATTTGGGAATCAGCAAGGCAGATGTGGCTACAATGGAATAGGTCAGAGGAGTACCTACACAGGTAATCAACACTTCTCTGGTTTTACTCTTAAGCCTCAGTACCAGAAGCCTTATCAGAGTAACACCAGCCCTGGAAACAACACTAATAGTTTCACCGGGAACTATGAATCTTCATCATATCAACCTGCTCCTCCACAAAATGAGTAGTCTGATAAGATGATGGGTTTATTGAAGAAGCTACTGGAAGGACATCAGAAGAGTACATTGGACTTCAATGGAAACATGGATGCTCTTTACTTGGATCTGAATGGTAAGATAGACGCCTTAAGCAATCATGTAAAGAAATTGGATGTTCAAGTTGCACAGATTGTTGGGTCTGCAAAGAGGCAAGATGGATCTCTCCAAGATGAACTGATGCTAATCCGAAGTACCAGTGTAATGCAATTACGTTGAGAAGTGGTAAAGAGGTCGTTCCTGCTCAGAAAAGGGTCTAAGTTTGGAGGAAATCGTTGAGATTAAGGAGATGGAAGATGAAATCTGTGAGTTGCAGAGAGCATCGACCGATGCACCAGAGCATCGATCGACGCAGATCGCGAATGACAAAACTGAACCCAAGCTAGACACGGAGGTCGTTGTACCTGATCCGAGCGTCGACCGATGCACTCCTAGTGTCGATCGACGAAAGGCGACTGCATAGAAATTGAAGAAAGCTGATGAAAGGATCTACATGCCTATGGTTCCCTCTCCTAAGAACTCAAGGAAGTCTAAGTACAAGCTGCATTTGGCTAAATGCAAGGAGATCATGAATAAGGTGTTGATTGAAGTGCCTTTGATTGTTTTTCTAAAGAATACTCTTGTGATGAGAAGATGTCTTAAGGACATGCTTTCTGGTAACATGACTGATGAGGAGCGTGTAATGATGATCTCAGAGGTGTGTAGTGTTGTGATTCAAGGCATGATTCCTGAGAAGCTAAAAGATCCAGGGAGCTTTGTGTTGGATTCTGCTTTCTACAGAGATATATTTGAGAGATCATTGTGTGATCTTGGTTCTAGTGTGAACCTTATGCCTTACTCTGTTGCCAAGAGGCTTGGGATGACAGATTTAATGCCTACTAGAATTTCATTGGTTCTTGCTGACATGACTGTCTGGATCCCTAAAAGAGTGTTAGAGGATGTGCCAATCATGATTGGTAATTGTCTTATTCCTACTGACTTTGTGGTTCTGCAGTATGGAGAGGTACCACCGGATACACTTATCTTGGGTAGACCATTGTTAGCTACTGTTGGTGTGATGATTGACTGCCAGAAGGGGATCATAATTCTGAATGTGGGTTATCTGAAAATGAGTTTTGATATGAACAAGCTGGTGAAGAGACCAACCATCAATGGACAGACTTTCTATGTGGACACTCTCAGTGATTTGGCAGAGGAATTCTTTCATAGGACACATGCTGAGGATCCACTAGAAGAGCTCTGCTAAGCTCAGTATTGGAACTGGAACATCTGGAATTCGAGCGTGCAACATCTGGAATTCGAGCGTGCAATGTGCTATGCTAGGCTGATAAATTTTACAAAGCAAGTCATGCAGTTGAAAGTGTAGAACGAGTCGTTGCATCGATCGACACAACCCGCGCATCGATCGACGCAAATCGTGTCCGATTGGGCAGAGGAGAAAGCTCCAAATATTGAGCTAAAAAACTACCATCCGGGCTAAGGTACGCATTTCTTGGACCTAATTCGACCTATCTAGTGATTATTAATGCTTCTTTGAACAATGCATAGACTTCCTTACTGCTGATCAAGCTGCGCAAGTATCACAAGGCTCTTGGCTATTCTCTTAATGACATTTCAGGTATCTCTCCAGAGCTGTGCATGCATAGGATTCATCTTGAAGATAAGACTAAGTCATATGTTGAGCGTCAGAGGAGGCTGAATCCAAATCTGAAGGTAGTAGTTAAGAAGATGATTATGAAGCTGCTGGATGCTGGAATCATCTATCCTATCTCTGATAGTGATTGGGTCAGTCCAGTACATGTTGTGCCTAAGAAATGAGGTGTTACAGTGGTGAAAAATGATAAGAATGAGCTGATTCCTACAAAGACTGTGATTGGACAACAGATGTGTATTGATTACAGGAAGCTGAATGCTGCAACAAGGAAGGATCACTTTCCCTTACCCTATATTGATCAGATGCTGGAGAGGTTAGCTAATCACCCTTATTATTGCTTCATCCATGGGTATTCTGGCTTTTTCAGATTCCAATCCATCCAAAGGATCAGGGAAAGGCTACTTTTTACTTTTCCCTATCGTACTTTTATATATCACAGAATGCCTTTTGGACTTTGTAATGCACCAGCCACCTTCCAGAGATGTATGATGTCCATTTTTACTAATATGATTGAGGACTTAATGGAGGTGTTTATGGATGACTTTTCTGTTTATAGGTCATCTTATCATGAGTGTTTGGATAATCTGTGCAAAGTGCTAGCTAGATGTGAGGAAAAGCACTTGGTTCTGAATTGGGAGAAGTATCATTTTATGGCAGAGATGGTAGTGTTCTTGGGCACAGAGTCTCTGAATCTGGGATAGAAGTGGACCGCACCAAGATAGAGGAAATTACCAGCCTTCAGGCGCCTGATTCTTGTGAAGTCTGTGAGGAGTTTTCTTGGACATGCTGGGTTCTACAGAAGGTTCATCAAGGATTTAAGTAAGATTGCTAGACCACTAACTGCTTTGCTGTGTAAGGATGTGAAATTTGAGTTCACTGCAGACTACCAGACTGCATTTGAACAGATCAAGCAAGCATTAGTGAGTGCTCATATAGTACATCCACTAGATTGGGATCTAGTTGGATCCGAGGTGATAGTGCATACGGATCATTCAGCTCTGAAGTATTTGTTGCAGAAGAAGGATGCTAAGCCGAGACTTCTGAGATGGATTCTCCTTCTTCAAGTTTTTGACATTAAGGTTAAAGACAAGAAGGGAGTTGAAAACGGAGTTGCTGACCATCTGCCAAGGATCAGGGTTGATGAAGACGTCCCCATTGATGATTTCCTACCTGAGGAGAACGTCAATTTTATTGAGACAAGGTTTAGGACGGATTTTGATAGAAACTTACAAAACTGTCAGATTACAAAACATGCGTTGATTGATTCCACCTCGGCGACGATCGATGCACGTATCGGGGCTGAATCGATCGATGCATACCCATGCGTCGATCGACACACGGCGATTACGAACCCAGAACCTTTGAAGGTTCAAATTGGACACTACAACATCGATCTTTATGATGTTTTGATGCCCGATCGTCCATGGTTTGCTGATATTGCGAATTACCTGGCTGCAGAGACTAAACCAAATGATCTCAAGGGGTATGCAAAGAAGAAGTTCTTTAGAGAACTAAGGAGGTTCTATTGGGATGCACCCTATCTATACAAGCACTATTCGGATGGCATTTACGGGAGATGCATTGCAGAATCTGATGTTCCAGGCATTCTACTTCAGTGCCATGGATCAGATTATGCTGGACACTTTGATACTTTTAAGACTGTGTCTAGGGTTCTGCAAGCAAGTTTCTGGTGGCCTACTATGTTCAGAGATACTCATTCTTTTATCTCTTAGTGCGATGCCTCTAAGAGGAGAGGGAAAATGAGTAAGAAGAATGAGAGGCCTCATAATTTAATTCTTGAGGTTGAGGTTTTTGATTGCTGGGGCATTGATTTCATGGGTCTTTTTCCCTCAACTCATGGGAATAAGTTCATTTTGGTTGTTGTGGATTATGTGTCTAAGTGGGTGGAAGCAATAGCTAGTCCAACCAATGATTCTTTGGTGGTTCTTAAGTTGTTTAAGACCATCATTTTTTGTAGATTTGGAGTGTCTCGGATTCTGATAAGTGATGGAGGATCTCACTTTATCAACAAGTCTTTGAGACGCTGCTACAGAAGCATGGTGTTCATCATCGTGTGGCTACTCCTTATCTTCCTCAGACTAGTGGGCAAGTTGAGGTCCCTAACAGACGGATTAAGGAGATCCTGGAGAAGAAAGTTGGAAAGACAATGAAGGATTGGTCTACAAAGTTGGATGATGCGTTATGGGCCTATAGGATTGTGACTTAGAAATCAAAATTCATCGACTTCCACCCGAGCCAAAGACCGACGAACTGGGGAGGGGGGCTAATTGTTGGATATGCGTTTAACCCCCATCCACAAGCCCATTGAAATCTACCACCTCATCAAAAACATTTCCACCCAAAGACTAAAGCCCGCGAGGAGTAAACAGCCCAATAAAGAAATCAGATTGCTCCACCCTGTAAAGGTTGCCTACGTAATCTTCGTAGAGAGATCAAGCAGAGCGTAGTTCTTTCTGTTACAAGTACTGAGTCGGAGCCCAATTGCTTATACATATATATTGCTATAGAGTGAGGGCTCGTTTTTGTGTGGTAGGAGCTAGAGCTCGCTTAGGATTTTTGATTTTCGAGATGGGGCTGGAACCCGCTAGAGTTGTTTTTCTGCCGAGGGGCGAGTTTTTCCCGCTTGCTTTGGTGTTGGGATTGCTATCACCTGGTCATTTATGAGGCATGATTCTTGTCGCATCTTGCATACGACTGCGAAGCAATATGTAGAAATATTTTCACTTCCTCGGAGCATGAAGATTCCTCCAGAGGTCAGGAAATTTATGCAATATAACAACATCTTTCCTCAGGTAAAGTCGCTGTTTTCACAATCCATGTTGATAAAGTCATCTCACGATCTTTATTCAATTGTTTTTCTCTTACTATCTGTAATTTTCACAGGCCACTGAGAAGGATGGACGAGTAAAAACCCTCATGGAGTCGAATCAGTCTGGATCTAATCAGAAACCGTTCTAGAACTCAAAACACGGATATAGAATTAACCAAATTTCTTTGCGAGAATTCTCTAAGTCTAAGTGTAGCAAACCAAACTTTCGTTTGCGAGAACTAACAGATTAAACCAGCATTAAATTCCATGTTTGATATGTTCACAATTAACCTAAACCAAACTTTCGTTTGCGAGAAGTTTAATTGCTCATCTAGGTTCTTTCTAGCTAAATTAACCAACTTTCGCTGCATTAATCAGCCTAGCATCATAATTCTGATTAGCTACTTCAGATTAAGCATTAAGAACAACCTAAACAAAGAACTAGCAGATATGAATCCCTACAGATTGATTTAAACTATAGTTCCATGAAATCCCTAATGAGAATACTTCAACCTAACAGGTAAACTACTCAGACATGTTCATTGAGACAGAAAATATCATAAGTAGAAAACCAAATATCATTAAACAGAATAATCAACAGGGGTTCGAAATCAAGTCTCTTTCGAGAACAAGATCAGCCCCTAAGGCTCTCTGAAATAAAATAAAACTTAAGTAAAGAGTTGCCTAAAAAATGGCTTAAAAACTCTTATATAATGGTCTAAAGTCGGCTGGGGCTTCTTTATAATTAGGGTGGTCTAGTTGTAGCCCCATGGAAAGTTTGAAATTTGGGTCAAACCACACGATACTTACAACTATTGATATATCCCCATCTCATGAATTTATATGTTTTTGTCCCCATCATAAGTTTTAGTTATGGTTTTAACTACATTGACGTTAATTACCAACGTTTTCCGTTAATACTGATTTTCAGTTTAGTAAACCGTTTCAACCAAATTAATTATGCTTATTATTTCGAAAATTAGAAGAAAAAAAAGAAATAGAAACCCTAACTCACGTTAAAGAACAGAACGCTGTGAAACACGTCGTAACGATGCTTCTCTGGACAATTAAATAAAAGCTTTAGGCACATGTAGATCTATTCCTTGGTATACATGATAAAGAGTCTGAAGCTTGGTGAATAACAGGAAAGCCTCAACTCAAATAAAAACAACAAAACTTCTCATTAAAACAACAAAACTGATGACTCTTATTATTACATTACATTCAAACAACATTTAAACATAAAAGACACAACAAACCACACATTGTCCAAAGCCTTACTGATCTTCCCTTCTAAATGGCCACACAAGCCCATTGATCAGATGTATATTTTTCATCTCATTTCATAGAGGACGAACCTTGGCAAGACCATTAAAGTTAATGGGAAGGACTTAAGAAGAGGCTTCTTGGTCTTGATTTGGTGTCAAAGTATCAAGTCCATCAGCTTTAAGTGTAATAGCTTTCTCAGACTTGTTGATAACTTGAAGCTCACCACGGTATCAAGCATAACCTGAGGAACAAAAATAATTCTCTCAAAACTCATGCATATGCAAAATATGCAAATCGAAATGATCCACCATAAGAAAGGACATACAGCACAAAGCTTCTTAGTGATAATCAGCGTCACCCCAAGAGAAATCGAATCGAGCCACTGCCTAGAGGAAAACAAGTATTAGTGAGAATACACGAACCACCATGTTAGCAAAGTAAGTCGGTAGTACCAGACTGTGTGACAACTGGCAATGACGAGAGGCTTACAGATTATCCAGCCACCATCAATGGGAGCTTCATTAGGAGCAAGAAGAAGAGGAAACACGAAGATGTTACTCTCCTTCAGAAATTTCAATGGCAAAACGCTGAGTATTAGTGACTACCCATTTCGCAAATCGATGGGAAATTAAATCATTCAACAGAGAGAGGCTTACAGATTTGGATGGCTCGAGGATTGAAGTCATCTTGCAGAACAGAACGAATACCTTCAATTGACACTGAATCGAAGCAATCTTGTATTTCGAAACCCTAAATCGATTTGGGATATTTAGAGAAATCATCGACTACAAAAATGAACCCAGACAGAGAAGGGTCGTGTTTTATTGGATTTTAAAACAAAATTAATTTGGTTTAAGCGTTTTTAAATAACCCAAAACCGGTTTAAGATACAATTAGACGGAAAACGTTGGCAGTTAACGTCAATATGGTTAAAACCGTAACTAAAACTTATGATGGGGACAAAAACATATAAATTCATGAGATGGGGATATATCAATAGTTGTAAGTATCGTGTGGTTTGCCCCAAATTTCAAACTTTTCATGGGGCTACAACCAGAACACCCTTGTAATTATGGGAACTTCTGGGCAAAGTTGCAATATCCAATTCTTCTCATTAAACGCTCGCGAGAATGTCTGCGTCGACCTTGCATCGATCGTTTCCACAGGTGTATCGATCGATGCAGGTCTGTGAATTCGGCAGTGAAGTCTATCTCTCGGGTTAAATCCCCAAAATGCTCCAGAATGCTCTATAATGTCCAATTCCGCTCCAAACGTCTTTAGACCTGTAAACATAACTAAAAGACTCCAAAACATAGTAAAAGACTCGATAAATAAGACATATACCATGGTTAAAAACCCTAAAATCCATGGTATATCAACTCCCCCCACACTTAGCTCTTGCTTGTCCTCAAGCAAGTAAAGAACCAAGGCATAAGAAAAGAAGTTTGAAAACACAGAAACTCATTTCGTCCTAGGAACTTTCACAATCACATTCACTTAGTAAGCCACTGAAAACTTTCCTACGGAACTCAAGACCACAATGTACTTCCCCCACACTTAGCAATTGTCCTAAGTAAACTCCACAATCACATTCAAGCATTCAAATTCACCCTACTGACTTCTGCAAGTATTTAAGTGCGGCCTCACCTAAGGAGTATCGATCAAAGGCACATGGATTCTTACCTTATCAGCTCTAGACCACCATACTATCTTTCTCTAGTCCCTTTCTTCTCTTTCCCTTCCTTAACAACTGATTTCTCCCCACTGGGTATCATTTTTTTTTTTATCAGTGTTCTTCCCGTTAAGGGGTGTACTTTGGACATATTCCATGGATCGCATAAGAGATAATAGTGTTTGCTACTATTCCCATGACCACTTCGGAGTTACCAACTCATCCTCAGTTTATTATCTTTTTTTTTATATTTTATGGAAAGGGAGAAGGGAACTAAATAGGATAGGTTGACAGGCTGTGTCAGAACTAACAAGGGAATCCGACACAAAGTATACCAAGCCCTTAGGTGAGAAATATAAGTCAGTATTAAAGTTGAAGTCAGTAATAGGATCATCTGATACCTGAAGTGATGTGGGTGTTCCCAGTAGGTTGATCTGTGTCTGGGTTTTCTAATAGTCAGAGAGGCTCTGCAAGTCTGTCCAATGGTCACTTAGTTCCTGTTCAAGCGAAAATTTTCCTCGAAAAATCATAGTTTCATACAAATTTTGACTCAATAAAACAAATTTTGAAAAACTTAAGAAAACAAAAGCGTCCGTCAGTAGCTTCCTCCCCTACACTTAAACTACACTGTCCCCAGTGTAATCAAGGCATGAGCTCGGTGAGAATAATAATCAAATTTGAAACAATCCGAAAAGTTGCAGAACACTTACCTGTCGTCGCCCTGCGTCGATCGATGCCCAAGGGTGTCGATCGATGCAAGGCGATTATCGCTCGCGGTTATGTAGATAACCGATGTCTGAACCGCAATCAATTCGTTAAACCGTAATCGCGACTGCATCGACCGACGCACAATGTGTGTCGATCGATGCAATGCGATTATTCCTGTTTCTCTCGCCTCTGAACACACTTAAACAGAAAAATTTAAAATACCAAATCAAAACGAAAAAAACAAAAACAAAAACGAACCTAACAGTGGGTTGCCTCCCACTCAGCGCTTGTTTTTAGTCATTAGCTTGACTATTGGAAGAGATTTGACTCCAGGCGGTTTCAACAGAGACTTTGAGTGTCTCTGTGAATATCTCTTCATCCAAGGAGGTGTGTAGGCATTATGATCATGAGGCTTCCCAAGGAAAGAGTAATCAGAATCAGGGCGGAAGCGAAGCTTGGGCGGTCTACTGCGTTTTCCTGCATTCAAAACAATGTGATCAGAAGGTTTAAGCTTAGGTAATTTGTACCTTACCTTTGATGTATATCTGATGTATGGAGCTTTCTGCTTATGAGCAGTTGCAGGTACTGAAGATGTTAGAGCAGGTTCAAGAGGAACCGCCATCTTCTTCTTTCCACTATCAGATACTGTAGTTCCACCAATCTGAACTTCTTCTTTCAGATGACCATCAGTGGAGATCATCTTCTTTGCATGAACTCGCGAAGTTTCAACTGGTGGTGTTTTATTCACCTTCTTATCTATCACTTTCATGCAGTTAGCCACTTCTAGCTCTTGTTTGGAAGGTTTAGGAACCTTAGGATATGGCACATGGGGCTTATAGACTCGTTCTGGTACTGTTGCAGGTTTCTGGTCATGTCTGCGTTCTGTGTCGATCGTTGCATGATGTGTGTCGATCGATGCAAGGCGATTCTGTTTGTCTTAAGAACTCGAAATTGCCGTCAGAACGGCGTGTCGATCGACACTAAGGGGGTGTCGATCGATGCATGTCTCAGACAGACAATATTCATCCAGAAAATCCGAGATTATGCTCTCTTCTTCACCTAGCAACTCAATCTCATCCCTTAAGGTCACAACTCTGATGGATTTGTACTGTTCAGCTTTCCTAGCTTCATTTTGCCTTTGTATTGCTCCAGCTGTTTGTTGAACTTGGACATCTAGCTTCTTCAAATGTGTGCTCAAGTATTCAAACTTCCCATTCAGATTTTCATGTATAGCTTCCAGCTTCCTGTCGAAGTTTGCAGCGGTCTTAGCCTGATCCTCTAGCAACTGCTCCATCATGGATTCCATCTTTCTCTTACAAGCATTAGCAGCAGGAGATGCCTGATAGGAGGGTGATCCATAAGTCCTTTGATAGGAATTACCTTGCTGATTTTCATACCTGTTTCCTTGAAACCCAGAACCATTTATGTAGTTCCTCTCCTCTTCCTGTCTTTCCAGTAACTGCTCCATCATGCTCATCAGCTTATTAGACTGTGTATTGTGAGGAGGAACAAGCTGATATGATGAAGATTCATAGTCTCTGGTGAATGAATTGGAACCATAGCCTCTGCAGAACGAGTTATTCTGCTGATTTTCCAACATCCGTTCCATCATTCCCATCATTCTTTCGCACTGTGTCGATCGATGCAGAGTAGCGTCGATCGATGCAAGCTCGAGAATGCAACGATCGACACACAGGACAGTGTCGATCGATGCAAAGCGATTACAGGCGTACCTGAAACGCAAGAACAGAAAAAGAAAAAAAATTATTAGCAAAAATTAAAAACGAAAATCCTAGTCTAAACCCTAAGTTCAAATCTATCGAGGACTCAAAAGAGTCTCCGGCAACGGCGCCAAAAACTTGATAGGTGTAGTTTTATCCCTATACTAACTGCAAGTGCACAGTGATGTAGTTTTAGTACTTAGGGTATCGAATCCACAGGGACTCCGGTCAACGATAGATAAGAACAGAAAAGATTAAACTAGGAGAAAGCAAAGGTGATTAAACTAAAAACAGAGCAGAAAGGTAAATCAGTAGCAGGAGTGGTTTGTGAGCAAGGAGGCGAAGCGTTAGGTTTCAGGAGTTCTCAGGAAATCAGGAACACAAGCAATCAATCAGTCTGGATCTAATCAGAAACCGTTCTAGAACTCAAAACACGGATATAGAATTAACCAAATTTCTTTGCGAGAATTCTCGAAGTCTAAGTGTAGCAAACCAAACTTTCGTTTCCGAGAACTAACAGATTAAACCAGCATTAAATTCCAAGTTTGATATGTTCACAATTAACCTAAACCATACTTTCGTTTGCGAGAAGTTTAATTGCTCATCTAGGTTCTTTCTAGCTAAATTAACCAACTTTCGCTGCATTAATCAGCCTAGCATCATAATTCTGATTAGCTACTTCAGATTAAGCATTAAGAACAACCTGAACAAAGAACTAGCATATATGAATCCCTACAGATTTATTTAAACTATAGTTCCATGAAATCCCTAATGAGAATCCTTCAACCTAACACGTAAACTACTCAGACATGTTCATTGAGACAGAAAATATCATAAGTAGAAAACCAAATATCATTAAACAGAATAATCAACAGGGGTTCGAAATCAAGTCTCTTTCGAGAACAAGATCAGCCCCTAAGGCTCTCTGAAATAAAATAAAACTTAAGTAAAGCGTTTCCTAAACAATGGCTTAAAACTCTTATATAATGGTCTAAAGTCGGATGGGGCTTCTTTGTAATTATGGGAACTTCTGGGCAAAGTTGCAATATCCAGTTCTTCTCATTAAACGCTCGCGAGAATGTCTGCGTCGACCTTGCATCGATCGTTGCCACAGGTGTATCGATCGATGCAGGTCTGTGAATTCGGCAGTGAAGTCTATCTCTCGGGTTAAATCCCCCAAAATGCTCCAGAATGCTCTATAATGTCCAATTCCGCTCCAAACGTCTTTAGACCTGTAAACATAACTAAAAGACTCCAAAGCATAGTAAAAGACTCGATAAATAAGACATATACCATGGTTGAAAACCCTAAAATCCATGGTATATCACAAACCAACTTTCGTTGCGAGTTCTAGAGATCCTAAACATGGATTAGTCTCAAGTTATTTTGTTCACAATTCTCCTAAGCCAAATTTCTTTGCGAATAGTCAAATTTCTCATCTAGGTTCTTTCTAGTTAATTAATCAACTGTCGTTGCAGAAATCAACCTAACATCATAAATCTGGGTAGCTAAATCACATTAAGCATTAATAACAACCTTAGATGAAGAACTAGAAAGATGTGACTCCCTACAGATTGATGAACCCATAATTCCATGAAATCCCCTGTGAGAATCCATAAATCTAACAAGTAAACTAGTCAGACATGGCAGATGAAACAAAAGACATGATGAATAGAAAATCAAATATCATAAAACAGAAACAAGGAATATGAGTTCCAAGTCTCTCTCTCTCTCTGAACAAAAGAATGTGTAAGTAAAGCGTAGCCTAAAAAATGGCTTAAAAACCCTAATATAATGATCTAAACTCGTCTGGGGCCTCTTTGTAATTATGAGAAACTTCTGGGCTTTGTGCAATTTCCAAACTCTTTATTAAACTCGCAGAGAATTGTCCATCTCACATCTGTGTCGATCGATGCCACAAGTGTGTGGATCGACACAAGTATCCAGAATCGATACCAACTTCTTCTTCTCGCACGAACTCTCCAATCAGCTCCAAAATGCGCCATAATGTCCAAATCCGCTCCAAACGTACCTAGACCTGTAAACACACATAAAGGACTCCAAAAGACTCTAAAAGACTCGATAACAAAGACATATAACATGGTTGAAAGTCCTGAAAACCATGATATATCAGTTATGGTCTCATGGTTATCGTCCATTCGTGGCAATTCGTGGCTACGTGATATATCATGGTTTTTACCTATTTTAAGCCATGATATAAGTATGTAGTAGAATCTTTGGTAGCGTCTTTCGAGTCTTTTCAGGTGTTTATTAGGATTACACACGTTTGGAGGACTTTGGAAGATATTGGAACCTTTTGGGCAAGTTTTAGAGCTAAAGCCATGATGAGGGAAACAGAGCATCTATGTTTGACCTGAGCATCGACCGATGCATCACTGCGTCGATCGACACAGCTCGCCAACACGCAGAAACACAGCGGTTTATTGAATATTTGAAGATTTGCAGTTTTACCCAGAAGTTCCAGTATTTACAAAAGAGACCCAAGACGTGTTTTACACTTTATATTAGGGTTTTTGGTGTTTTGTTTAGACGACACATTCATAATTTAGCTAGAGAGAGTTTTTGAGAGCTTGGGGCTGATCTGTTTTGTACTGATTTTTGGAGAAGATTTTGAATCCCTTTTCATTTTCTACTCTTTTCTTAATGCAATTTATTCATATTATAATTTATGTTTCATTGATTATGTCTGAGTAGATTCATTGTTTGGTTTAGGGATTTTTATTAGGGATTTCATGACTTGCTAGATTAAATCAATCAGTTAAGGATTCATAACTTGTTAGTTCTTCAACATGAATTGCATTTAATACTAGTTTCTAACCTGATAACTTAGAATTTAGATATAAGGTTTATAAATTGACACAAAAGTATAATTTAGAATCTGGTTTATTTAGGTTGAGCAATTTAATTATCTGCAAACAAATTTGGTTTAATTGAATTGTGAACTAATCGAACATGCACCTAAGGCTAGTTTAACCTGTTAGAGATTGCAAATAAATTTGGATTTCTAGGGTTTAGACTTAGTGAATTCTCGCAACGAAAGTTGGTTAGTTCTATATCTGTGTTTGAGTTCTAGAACGGTTCTTAATTCGATCATGACTGATACTTGATCTGCTTAGCATAATTTCCTGAGAATTCCCTTGACCTAGCGCTTTCAGTATTTGATATACAAACCGATATTTGCTACTGATTTACTTTCTGTTTTAGTTTAATATTCTTGATTACATCGCCTAGCTTAACTCGACATTCTATAATCTATCGCAAGATTTCTTGAGTCTATGTAGTTCGACCCCTACATACTACATTTGCTTGTGCACTTGCAGGGTAACCTAGGGAATTAAACTCTAAGCATATCAAGTTCTTGGCACCGTTGCCGGGGAGTCTTTTGAGTCTTCGATAGATTTGAGTTTAGAGTTTAGACTAGGTTTTCGTCTTTTATTTTTGTTACTAATTTTTCTGTTTCTTTTCTGTCTTTGCGTGTTTCAGGTTATCACTAAGACTCGTGTATCGACCGACATTCTTGTGAATCGATCGACGCAATCCCGATCTGAATCGATAGTTGCGGATCTGTGCATCGATCGAAGCTTGATCCGTGAACAGCTAGTGCATCCCTATTCGCACGACTAGAAGTAATCCGGATAAGGAACTCGTGAATCTAGGACTTGAGGAACTTGCAAGGTTAGAAAGGAGAAACAAGAAATCTCATAAACGGTTAAGATGGCAAATCCAAATGGTCTGATCTTAATTCAAGATGAACATGGTGTTCTGAGAGATAGAGAGAACCATGTCTGCAATGAGCATAGTCAGAGACTTGATGTTGATGGGAACGTAATTGTTCAGGATATCATTCGACCACCACAAAATGAAGGGGCTCAGGGTCGACAGGGAAATCCACGAGCTGAAGATCCGCCTATATACTTGATCCTCCAGCTGGGCGAACACTTGTTGATTACTATAGGCTTGATGTGTTATATGCTAACAGGCCTGCGATTGTACCTCCTACTTTTGCACGGAATGACTTTAAGCTGAAGATTTCATACTATATGCTTGTGGGACATCACCTCTTTCATGGACTCCCGCATGATCAACCTATGGATCACATAGAGAACTTTGAGTATTTAGTCACTCGAATGAAGCATAATGGAGTGAGTTATGACTTCCTGAACTATAAGCCATTCTCTTGGTGGAGAGGCTGCAAACTAGCTGAAGCAGATTCCACCTGGGACTCTGACTACTTGGGATGCAGTTATGAGGAAGTTTCTGAGGCACTTTTATGATGTTGCTAGATCTGATCAGCTTAGACATGAGCTTTTGACATTCAAACAGGGACCTACAGAGGCTTTGAAAGAAGCTTGGGTGAGGTTTAAGATGTACCAGAGAGATTGCCCTCATCATGGTTTCACTAAGGATCAGCTGCTGGGAATTTTCTTCGGAGGAGTTGATTTGTGGTATCAGATGGCTTTGGACGCTGCAATAAATGGGAACTTCAACACTAAATCTCCAGAGAAAGCTAATGAGCTGATTGCTTGGTGTGCAGCAATAGCACTAAGAACGCTGATCTAGAAAGGCAGAAATCTGGTTGGAAAGCTGATAGCTCGCAGATAGCTTATATGAAGAGCAGGATTGACTATGTTCACAGCCTGCTTATTGGGAAGAAGAATGTTCATTTTGCTCAAGATGTTGAGGTGTTTGAGGATTATGAAGGCTGCAAAGAAGAGGATGTGAATTTTGTTGGTGGAGCTGGTTTTCAATGGAACAGATTTGGGAATCAGCAAGGCAGATGTGGCTACAATGGAATAGGTCAGAGGAGTACCTACACAGGTAATCAACACTTCTCTGGTTTTACTCTTAAGCCTCAGTACCAGAAGCCTTATCAGAGTAACACCAGCCCTGGAAACAACACTAATAGTTTCACCGGGAACTATGAATCTTCATCATATCAACCTGCTCCTCCACAAAATGAGTAGTCTGATAAGATGATGGGTTTATTGAAGAAGCTACTGGAAGGACATCAGAAGAGTACATTGGACTTCAATGGAAACATGGATGCTCTTTACTTGGATCTGAATGGTAAGATAGACGCCTTAAGCAATCATGTAAAGAAATTGGATGTTCAAGTTGCACAGATTGTTGGGTCTGCAAAGAGGCAAGATGGATCTCTCCAAGATGAACTGATGCTAATCCGAAGTACCAGTGTAATGCAATTACGTTGAGAAGTGGTAAAGAGGTCGTTCCTGTTGGATAGTTCAGTTGATCCTGATTCAATTCTCATATTGATATCAACCTAAACATGCATCAGATCTAGGTGTTCTTATTTAGAAACATTACATGATCTCACCTTTTACCTGTTTGTTGCAGCGGAAGGATTAGAACAGGTCAGAGATCAGATAGATGCACCGAGGGATGAATCCTACAAAGGTTCACACACGCTTCACAAGGAAATGGCTGCTAGACCACAAGGAACAGAGGCGCAGAGAGAGAGGAGTAGCCGCGGCTGGGTACAGGTTAAGGGAGAAAAGACTTGGCTTTTAGTCATTAAAAGCCTTCTCTTTTCCCTAATGGGCTTTTGGGCCCAATCTGATTAAATCCCATTTAATCAGACCCATTATTCATTCTCTCTTAGTACGACAAATGCCTGGCACTTTTGTCGTACTTCTGCTAAGCCGTTCCAACACATTTTCCTGTTAGCTTAGGCGTGTGACCCATATGGGATCATATAATAAAGGCAATAAGTCCAAGACTTATAGATCATGAGCGGACTCTAGCAAGCCATCATGATCCCCAGTATTATATGACTTATGTCTGATCTCGACATACTCTTACTTTCTAGAGACAGTACCGAGATTACTGGACACAATTCCAACAATCTCCCACTACTGGAATCTCTGTATTCATAATCCTTTTGTCACAATATCTCGATTAGTCATAAGGCAAGATTGGTGTCATCCTTATAAAGCCTAATCTTGTTCATCGGACTCTGATTTGATACTGACAATCCAAACGACTCGGGAAAGTCCGTTTGAGCATGGCCATGCGTTTTCCAGTATTCAAATCTCCGATTGGCCTAGAGATATTCACTCCATTTATATTGGAGGGACAAATCCCATCTTGTTCCATCACTGTAAACTACTCATTTCATGATGTACCCAAACAAGGTCCTTATAACTATCGCAGAACGATAGCGTTAGACAATGATCAAAGTACATCAGTCCATGGGCAGTCACATGCATGTGAACTCAGGTCTAAGGACTATACTCTATAGTCGTAGTAAGAATCTCTTATGACACAGATATAAATATCCTGAAGAGTTCTTATAGGCGGGTCTTGTCCGGTCGTATGTTCCCAACATACACCTATGTACTGACTTTGATGCCGCGCATCTATGACACACTGAGACTTTGTCATAAGTCACGTACCAATCCAGTCTCACACGGTTGTTGGTGTTCCAGTTTCAACAACCTTCGACTAGGGACATGATGATATAAAACATTTATCAAATATAGGATCTCATGATCAAGCTAAATGACTTCGATGACTCAAGATCAAGTCATTTACTTCGATGACCTATAAAATGGTTCATATCATTTTGGAACGATTATTTCATCACAGTTAAAATAATCTTGAAATAATAATTTCATTAAAACATAAAATAATGTTTTACAAGAACATATCAAATAACTAAATAAAGCTCACAAAACTCCCACTCAAATTTAGATTACATTTCAATGTTTCTAATGCCTACAGCTTCAGTCAGGAACTCGAGCTTAGGCCTTGGGAGTGGCTTTGTCAACGGATCAGCGACGTTATCATCTGTCGGAACTCGGCTGATCTTGACTTCCTTTCTATTAATGATGTCACGTATCAAGTGATATCTTCTTTGAACATGCTTGGATTTCTGGTGTGATCTTGGTTCCTTTGCCTGAGCTATAGCACCATTGTTGTCACAAAACAGTGCCAGAGGCTCAGCCGCATCTGGTATCACACCTAGTTCCATAATGAACTTTCGTATCCAAACAGCTTCCTTCGCTGCTTCTGAGGCGGCGATATATTCAGCTTCTGTAGTGGAATCAGCAACGGTGTCCTGCTTGGAGCTTCTCCAACTTACTGCACCGCCATTCAGACAAAAGACATAACCGGACTGTGACCGGAAATCATCAGTGTCTGTCTGGAAACTTGCGTCCGTGAATCCACTGACTTTAAGCACATCACTTCCACCGTACACCAAGAATTTATCCTTAGTATGTCTTAGATACTTCAATATATTCTTTACGGCAATCCAATGGTTTTCACCTGGATTTGACTGGTATCTACTCGTCATGCTCAATGCATAAGCAACATCAGGACGAGTACAGATCATGGCATACATGACAGATCCTATTGCAGATGCATAAGGAATGTTCTTCATGCGCTCAAGCTCAGCAGCCGACGTAGGGCTCTGCTTCTTGCTTAGCGTTGTGCCATGCACCATTGGCGTGAAGCCCTTCTTGGAATCTTTCATGCTGAATCTTTGTAGGACTTTGTCAATGTATGAGTCTTGACACAAGCCTATCAGCCTCTTAGGTCTATCCCGATAGATCCTAATTCCAAGAACGTATGCGGCTTCACCCATGTCTTTCATGGAAAAACAACTTCCAAGCCAGTCCTTTACAGACTTCAGCATTGGAACGTCGTTTCCGAGAAGTAGTATGTCATCGACATACAGAATAAGAAATACAATCTTGCTCCCACTAGATTTCTTATACACGCATTGTTCTTCTTCGTTTCTGATGAAGTCAAATTGCTTGATCGCTTCATCAAAACGAAGATTCCAGCTCCTCGATGCTTGCTTCAATCCATAAATGGATTTGTGAAGCTTGCATACTTTCCCAGCATTCTTTGGATCTATGTAACCGTCAGGTTGTGTCATATACACATCCTCTTCCAGAATACCATTCAGGAAGGCGGTTTTCACGTCCATCTGCCAAATTTCATAATCATGAAAAGCTGCAGTTGCTAGTAGAATCCGAATAGATTTCATCATAGCCACTGGTGAATAGGTTTCATCGTAGTCCACACCGTGAACTTGTCTGAAACCTTTTGCCACCAACCTGGCTTTGTAAATCTGGACATTTCCATCCACGTCAATCTTCTTCTTGAAGATCCATTTGCACTCGATGGCTTTTACACCAACGGGTAAGTCAACCAACGAAAACACTTGGTTGACTGACATGGAGTCCATTTCGGAATCAGTGGCCTTGCGCCACTTAGAGGAATCTGGGCCCATCATGGCTTGATTGAAGTTCGATGGTTCATCACCATCAATGATCAAAAGATCATGACAGTCAGTCACGAGGAATCCCTGATGATATCTCTCGGGTTCGTGACGGATCCTCCCGGATCTTCGAACTTCAGGTACTACAGGTTCAGGCTCTACAATTTCTTGTAGATCCTCCTGCTGCTCTTCCTCATTAGGTTGAGCAGTATCCTGTTCATCTTGAATTTCTTCAAGCAGTACCTTACTCCCACTGTCTTTCTTAGAGAGAAACTCTCTCTCAAGAAAGTTACAATCCCGGGCAACAAAGATCTTGTTCTCGGAACGTAGATAGAAGTAATAAGCCTTGGTTTCCCGTGGATAACCAATGAAGTAGCATTTATCAGATTTTGGTGTAAGCTTATCTGAGATTAATCTCTTAACATAGGCTTCACAACCCCAAATTCTTAGATAAGACAGCACTGGAGCTTCTCCAGTCCATAATTCATATGGTGTCTTTGCTACTGCTTTTGATGGCGCTCTATTTAGAGTGAACACTGCTGTTAGCAGAGCATATCCCCAAAGGGATATTGGAAGGTCTGTGTGACTCATCATAGATCGAACCATGTCCAATAAGGTCCGATTTCTCCTCTCAGACACACCATTCCATTGAGGTGTTCCAGGAGGAGTGAGTTGGGATACGATCCCACACTCTCTTAGATGATCACTGAATTCTTGGCTTAAGTATTCTCCTCCTCGGTCGGACCGAAGAGCCTTAATGCTTTTGCCAAGTTGGTTCTGTACTTCATTTTGGAATTCTCTGAACTTTTCAAAAGATTCAGACTTATGTTTCATCAAATAAACATATCCATACCTACTGAAATCATCAGTGAAGGTAATGAAGTACTGATAGTTTCCTCTTGCATTTGTGGACATTGGGCCACACACATCAGTGTGTATCAGGCCCAATAAGTCACTGGCCCTCTCGTTAGGTTTATTAAAGGGGGCCCGCGTCATTTTGCCCATCATGCAGGATTCGCATTTCTCACATGACTCAAAGTCAAATGAGCCAAGAAGTCCATTCGAATGGAGCCTCTTGATGCGTTTCTCGCTGATGTGCCCTAAACGACAATGCCATAGAAACGTTCGGTTTTCCTCATTAGGTTTAAACCGTTTTGTATTAATGTTATAAATTGGCGCGGATTGATCGAGTATGTAAAGCCCATTCGTAAGAGGGGCAGAACCATAGAACAAATTGTTGCGATTGAAGGAACATAATTTATTCTTAACTGAAAAATCATAACCTTCCAAATCCAACAAAGAAATTGAAATAATATTTCTGCTTATAGCAGGTACAAAATAACAATTATTAAGTTCTAAAATCAATCCCGAAGGTAAAGACAACAAGTATGTGCCTACAGCTAGTGCTGAAACTTTCGCTCCATTCCCAACTCGTAGCTCCACTTGTCCTTGCTTCAGCCTTCTACTGTTGCTGAGTGCCTGCATATTAGTACAAATATGAGCCCCACAACCAGTATCCATGACCCATGAGGTATTATCAGAAGTAGTTGTATTAACTTCTATAACAAAAATACCTGATGAAGAAGTCTCGAAAGTCTTCTTCTTTAATTCCTTTAGACCTTCCTGGAATTTCTTACAATCTCTTCTCCAATGCCCCAGTTCTTTGCAGAATCTGCACATGTCAGTAGGCCCAGCCTTGGACTTGGGCTTGGGCTTTGGCGTGTCCTTGTCCGCGACTTGGACAGCCTTGGCCGCTCCCTTATCCTTAGCAGAGGATTTCTTAAACCCCTTGCCCTTTTGCACCATAAGCACATTGGGGTCCTTGGCGGTTTTCCTCAAGTTGGGCTCTGCAGTCTTGAGCATTCCGTGAAGCTCAGGCAGTGTCTTACTCAAGCCATGCATGTTAAAGTTCAGAATGAACTGATCATAGCTTGCAGGTAAAGACTGCAGAATGATGTCGCAGGCAAGTTCCTGGCTGATTGGGCAGTCGAGTTTCTGAAGATGATCGAGATAACCCATCATCTTCAAGACATGAGGACTCACTGCCGCATTCGCAGCCAACTTACAGTCCAAGAGGTTCTTAACTGTCTGGAACCTCTCAGTCCTAGCCTGCTCCTGAAAAAGTGATTTCAGGCTTGCCATGATCTCAATGGGAGACAATACACTCTCGAACTGTTTTTGCAGCTCAGGAGTCATTGTCACCAACATCAGGCAATAAACATCATTTTCATCTGACGAATGCTTTTCCCAAGCATTGTGCAGAGTCCTGGCAGCATTGGCAAGAGGCCTCTCGGGGAGGGGATCTCGAAGGACATAATCCTTCTTCTCCTGCTTGAGGACCAGCCTCAAGTTCCTTGACCATGTCAGGAAGTTCGTTCCAGTCAGCTTCTCCTTCTCGAGAACAGACCGGATCGAGAATGTGTTTTGTGTGCTTGTAGTAGTCATATCTGAAATATATAAATAAAAAGGTTATTAGTTATATGTTCAAAATGATTAATCTCGTATTAAAGTATAATATGATTAATCACGCATTATATTCAATAACCTAAGTTACCCTCAATAGAATATAATGATTCCAAGATCCACATATAACTAAAATTAAAGTGGGCCACTGGCCGTCACCCAACCTTAGCTTATATCGGTAAGCCCTATATCGGCTAATTATATCCGTGATATAACTCTTGGTTGTGAATCTGGGCCCGAGGCCCAATCCACTCTGATGTCTCAAGGCCCGGGACTCCCGATGGCCTAGTCAAGAAAACCGGACTATACAGTCATGTAATCATTAATGTCTGGGACTCCCAATGACATTTATGAATCACAAACCGTCTTACCCACGCAAAAGCAGACATCCTCACACTGTAAGGCCATGAATGCAATTGAATGGGCTTTGACAGCTGACATAGCCTGGACAAGACATCCAACGCTTGATATTATTTGAGGTTCGTAGGTTTATTAAAATCATTCCCAAAATAGAAGATTACTATTTCGGGAAACTTTCTATTTATGGAAACCTACTAATTTTGGAAACTTTCTAAAATTGGAAACTTTCTAAAACCGGAAACTTTCTAACTTTAGAAATTTCTTTAAAATCCAAAACCCGCAAATTCAGAAACTTCTATTTTAAGAAACTTTCTAATTTCAAAATTTCGGAAACTTTAATTTAAAAACGACTTTATAATTTTATAAAATAGATTTTAAATTAATCTGAAGAAAGACTCAATTAACTGGCCCAATTGTTTTAACTTCTTGGCCCGAGGCCCAAGAATTGGTCCATGTCCAAGACATGACCCAATTGTCCAATTAATTGACATAACCGGTCTGGTTCATTAAAACTGGTCTAACCAAGTTTTAATTACTACGATGACCACAATTGTCAACCGGTTATTTACTAAACCGGAACTTCTCAATTTATTTGGTCCAACCAAATCAAATTAGAAATTCCTGGTTTAGGCACTAAATCCAATATTTCTTTCGACATTGGATTTCTTATCCCGGTTTAACCAGATTTAATAAAATTATTAAAATCTGTTTATTAAACCAGAACGAAGATTTTAATCAAGTTTTAAACCGAACCAGCTAACCGAAATCGAACCGGCCCATCACACCCAAAAACCTAACCGGCCAGCCGTAAGCCTCACGCAAAAAGCGATAGCCGCAGGCCAGCCGCGTTTGATCCGCGATCGGGACGGTTTGGGCTGCATGATCGGGACGTTCGCTCGGCAGCTCGGGACGGGATAGCCGCGATCGTGATGCTCGGGTCGATCGCTTCCCACGATCGCCAAGCGATCGGGACGACAACACGCGAGCTGGACGAAGCCGAGGCGCGACAGGACGTGATCCATGCGATCGCGTTCGTGCGATCCATGCGATTGGCCCATCCATCGCGATCGGTCGCGATTCATCCGGCCAACACTCGGCCGTGATTGCCAACCGGCCATGCCGGTCAATGCCTCACTCGGCCGATCGCAAATCTGAGTCATATAGCTCATGTTTTGCGATTTTTCTTGTGTGTTTAGGGTTCAATTATGTTTCTTAACTGTTTTATCTTATCAGTAATTGATTCAAAAACAATTCTAAACAGATTAAACAACCTAAACATGAATCTAAAACAAGAAACCTAAGAACCAATGGCTCTGATACCACTGTTGGATAGTTCAGTTGATCCTGATTCAATTCTCATATTGATATCAACCTAAACATGCATCAGATCTAGGTGTTCTTATTTAGAAACATTACATGATCTCACCTTTTACCTGTTTGTTGCAGCGGAAGGATTAGAACAGGTCAGAGATCAGATAGATGCACCGAGGGATGAATCCTCCAAAGGTTCACACACGCTTCACAAGGAAATGGCTGCTAGACCACAAGGAACAGAGGCGCAGAGAGAGAGGAGTAGCCGCGGCTGGGTACAGGTTAAGGGAGAAAAGACTTGGCTTTTAGTCATTAAAAGCCTTCTCTTTTCCCTAATGGGCTTTTGGGCCCAATCTGATTAAATCTCATTTAATCAGACCCATTATTCATTCTCTCTTAGTACGACAAATGCCTGGCACTTTTGTCGTACTTCTGCTAAGCCGTTCCAACACATTTTCCTGTTAGCTTAGGCGTGTGACCCATATGGGATCATATAATAAAGGCAATAAGTCCAAGACTTATAGATCATGAGCGGACTCTAGCAAGCCATCATGATCCCCAGTATTATATGACTTATGTCTGATCTCGACATACTCTTACTTTCTAGAGACAGTACCGAGATTACTGGACACAATTCCAACAGTTCCTGCTCAGAAAAGGGTCTAAGTTTGGAGGAAATCGTTGAGATTAAGGAGATGGAAGATGAAATCTGTGAGTTGCAGAGAGCATCGACCGATGCACCAGAGCATCGATCGACGCAGATCGCGAATGACAAAACTGAACCCAAGCTAGACACGGAGGTCGTTGTACCTGATCCGAGCGTCGACCGATGCACTCCTAGTGTCGATCGACGAAAGGCGACTGCATAGAAATTGAAGAAAGCTGATGAAAGGATCTACATGCCTATGGTTCCCTCTCCTAAGAACTCAAGGAAGTCTAAGTACAAGCTGCATTTGGCTAAATGCAAGGAGATCATGAATAAGGTGTTGATTGAAGTGCCTTTGATTGTTTTTCTAACGAATACTCTTGTGATGAGAAGATGTCTTAAGGACATGCTTTCTGGTAACATGACTGATGAGGAGCGTGTAATGATGATCTCAGAGGTGTGTAGTGTTGTGATTCAAGGCATGATTCCTGAGAAGCTAAAAGATCCAGGGAGCTTTGTGTTGGATTCTGCTTTCTACAGAGATATATTTGAGAGATCATTGTGTGATCTTGGTTCTAGTGTGAACCTTATGCCTTACTCTGTTGCCAAGAGGCTTGGGATGACAGATTTAATGCCTACTAGAATTTCATTGGTTCTTGCTGACAGGACTGTCTGGATCCCTAAAAGAGTGTTAGAGGATGTGCCAATCATGATTGGTAATTGTGTTATTCCTACTGACTTTGTGGTTCTGCAGTATGGAGAGGTACCACCGGATACACTTATCTTGGGTAGACCATTGTTAGCTACTGTTGGTGTGATGATTGACTGCAAGAAGGGGATCATAATTCTGAATGTGGGTTATCTGAAAATGAGTTTTGATATGAACAAGCTGGTGAAGAGACCAACCATCAATGGACAGACTTTCTATGTGGACACTCTCAGTGATTTGGCAGAGGAATTCTTTCATAGGACACATGCTGAGGATCCACTAGAAGAGCTCTGCTAAGCTCAGTATTGGAACTGGAACATCTGGAATTCGAGCGTGCAATGTGCTATGCTAGGCTGATAAATTTTACAAAGCAAGTCATGCAGTTGAAAGTGTAGAACGAGTCGTTGCATCGATCGACACAACCCGCGCATCGATCGACGCAAATCGTGTCCGATTGGGCAGAGGAGAAAGCTCCAAATATTGAGCTCAAAAAACTACCATCCGGGCTAAGGTACGCATTTCTTGGACCTAATTCGACCTATCTAGTGATTATTAATGCTTCTTTGAACAATGCATAGACTTCCTTACTGCTGATCAAGCTGCGCAAGTATCACAAGGCTCTTGGCTATTCTCTTAATGACATTTCAGGTATCTCTCCAGAGCTGTGCATGCATAGGATTCATCTTGAAGATAAGACTAAGTCATATGTTGAGCGTCAGAGGAGGCTGAATCCAAATCTGAAGGAAGTAGTTAAGAAGATGATTATGAAGCTGCTGGATGCTGGAATCATCTATCCTATCTCTGATAGTGATTGGGTCAGTCCAGTACATGTTGTGCCTAAGAAATGAGGTGTTACAGTGGTGAAAAATGATAAGAATGAGCTGATTCCTACAAAGACTGTGATTGGACAACAGATGTGTATTGATTACAGGAAGCTGAATGCTGCAACAAGGAAGGATCACTTTCCCTTACCCTATATTGATCAGATGCTGGAGAGGTTAGCTAATCACCCTTATTATTGCTTCATCCATGGGTATTCTGGCTTTTTCAGATTCCAATCCATCCAAAGGATCAGGGAAAGGCTACTTTTTACTTTTCCCTATCGTACTTTTATATATCACAGAATGCCTTTTGGACTTTGTAATGCACCAGCCACCTTCCAGAGATGTATGATGTCCATTTTTACTAATATGATTGAGGACTTAATGGAGGTGTTTATGGATGACTTTTCTGTTTATAGGTCATCTTATCATGAGTGTTTGGATAATATGTGCAAAGTGCTAGCTAGATGTGAGGAAAAGCACTTGGTTCTGAATTGGGAGAAGTATCATTTTATGGCAGAGATGGTAGTGTTCTTGGGCACAGAGTCTCTGAATCTGGGATAGAAGTGGACCGCACCAAGATAGAGGAAATTACCAGCCTTCAGGCGCCTGATTCTTGTGAAGTCTGTGAGGAGTTTTCTTGGACATGCTGGGTTCTACAGAAGGTTCATCAAGGATTTAAGTAAGATTGCTAGACCACTAACTGCTTTGCTGTGTAAGGATGTGAAATTTGAGTTCACTGCAGACTACCAGACTGCATTTGAACAGATCAAGCAAGCATTAGTGAGTGCTCATATAGTACATCCACTAGATTGGGATCTAGTTGGATCCGAGGTGATAGTGCATACGGATCATTCAGCTCTGAAGTATTTGTTGCAGAAGAAGGATGCTAAGCCGAGACTTCTGAGATGGATTCTCCTTCTTCAAGTTTTTGACATTAAGGTTAAAGACAAGAAGGGAGTTGAAAACGGAGTTGCTGACCATCTGCCAAGGATCAGGGTTGATGAAGACGTCCCCATTGATGATTTCCTACCTGAGGAGAACGTCAATTTTATTGAGACAAGGTTTAGGACGGATTTTGATAGAAACTTACAAAACTGTCAGATTACAAAACATGCGTTGATTGATTCCACCTCGGCGACGATCGATGCACGTATCGGGGCTGAATCGATCGATGCATACCCATGCGTCGATCGACACACGGCGATTACGAACCCAGAACCTTTGAAGGTTCAAATTGGACACTACAACATCGATCTTTACGATGTTTTGATGCCCGATCGTCCATGGTTTGCTGATATTGCGAATTACCTGGCTGCAGAGACTAAACCAAATGATCTCAAGGGGTATGCAAAGAAGAAGTTCTTTAGAGAACTAAGGAGGTTCTATTGGGATGCACCCTATCTATACAAGCACTATTCGGATGGCATTTACGGGAGATGCATTGCAGAATCTGATGTTCCAGGCATTCTACTTCAGTGCCATGGATCAGATTATGCTGGACACTTTGATACTTTTAAGACTGTGTCTAGGGTTCTGCAAGCAAGTTTCTGGTGGCCTACTATGTTCAGAGATACTCATTCTTTTATCTCTTAGTGCGATGCCTCTAAGAGGAGAGGGAAAATGAGTAAGAAGAATGAGAGGCCTCATAATTTAATTCTTGAGGTTGAGGTTTTTGATTGCTGGGGCATTGATTTCATGGGTCTTTTTCCCTCAACTCATGGGAATAAGTTCATTTTGGTTGTTGTGGATTATGTGTCTAAGTGGGTGGAAGCAATAGCTAGTCCAACCAATGATTCTTTGGTGGTTCTTAAGTTGTTTAAGACCATCATTTTTTGTAGATTTGGAGTGTCTCGGATTCTGATAAGTGATGGAGGATCTCACTTTATCAACAAGTCTTTGAGACGCTGCTACAGAAGCATGGTGTTCATCATCGTGTGGCTACTCCTTATCTTCCTCAGACTAGTGGGCAAGTTGAGGTCCCTAACAGACGGATTAAGGAGATCCTGGAGAAGAAAGTTGGAAAGACAATGAAGGATTGGTCTACAAAGTTGGATGATGCGTTATGGGCCTATAGGATTGTGACTTAGAAATCAAAATTCATCGACTTCCACCCGAGCCAAAGACCGACGAACTGGGGAGGGGGGCTAATTGTTGGATATGCGTTTAACCCCCATCCACAAGCCCATTGAAATCTACCACCTCATCAAAAACATTTCCACCCAAAGACTAAAGCCCGCGAGGAGTAAACAGCCCAATAAAGAAATCAGATTGCTCCACCCTGTAAAGGTTGCCTACGTAATCTTCGTAGAGAGATCAAGCAGAGCGTAGTTCTTTCTGTTACAAGTACTGAGTCGGAGCCCGATTGCTTATACATATATATTGCTATAGAGTGAGGGCTCGTTTTTGTGTGGTAGGAGCTAGAGCTCGCTTAGGATTTTTGATTTTCGAGATGGGGCTGGAACCCGCTAGAGTTGTTTTTCTGCCGAGGGGCGAGTTTTTCCCGCTTGCTTTGGTGTTGGGATTGCTATCACCTGGTCATTTATGAGGCATGATTCTTGTCGCATCTTGCATACGACTGCGAAGCAATATGTAGAAATATTTTCACTTCCTCGGAGCATGAAGATTCCTCCAGAGGTCAGGAAATTTATGCAATATAACAACATCTTTCCTCAGGTAAAGTCGCTGTTTTCACAATCCATGTTGATAAAGTCATCTCACGATCTTTATTCAATTGTTTTTCTCTTACTATCTGTAATTTTCACAGGCCACTGAGAAGGATGGACGAGTAAAAACCCTCATGGAGTCGAAAGCCTGGCAGCTCATCTTTTAATGTGCAAGCACAAGCAGCCCAAACACGATTAAAAGTGCAGTCGCCTACCAAGATCAACTGAAGGAAGCTCAAAGTAAGACATCTGATTCGTAGGTTACTTTATCACTATCTCTTGCACTTGTCTATTTATTGGTATATGATCTAGCACCTCCTAAATGCTGGAGTTTGCGTATGTAGGTCTTCAGTGTCTATATTTTAGCAATGTTATTTTTGATGCAAGTGGTTGTTACGTTTGTTGTGCCATTCAAATTATGGTATCACCGATTACCAAATCGGAAATGAAATTAATCCAAATTCTTAATTTTACGAAAAATCCACTAAACACTCGTCAATTATTCACACTACATACACAAACTAGTCGCTTAATATTTACCATCAGTGAATATGTATTTTCCAAATAGTTTCTTAAAAATCGTTAATGATGTCATTACACCGTCGCCAAGTAGCTGATATATCATGGTTTTTACTAGTTTTAGACCATGATATAAGTATGTTTTAGAGTCTTTTTGTGTTCTTTTAGATTCTATTACAGGTATAATCAGGTTTGGAGCAGAATTGGAGATATTGGAGCTTTTTGGAGATTTTTGGAGTGTTTGGCCGAGAGCTTGAGCTCACTGTCCAGAAAACAGGATTGCATCGACCGACACACATTGTGCATCGGTCGACACAAAGCGAGATGGGCCAGACTCGGCGGTTTAATGAAGAATGAAGATATTACACTTTGGCCCAGAAGTTTCCAGTATTTACAAAGAAGCCCCAGCCGAGATTTAGCCTATATAATTAGGATTTTGGTGTTTTATTTAGATACGCTTTCATACTTAGAGCTAAGGGATTTTTAGATCTTTTGGGGCTGATCCGATCCTGTACTTCATCTATTTTGGAGAAGATTTCGAACCCCTTTATCTATTTAATTTCTTATATGCAATCTATTAATTCTATGATTTCTGTTTCATTAATCATGTCTGAGTAGATTCATTGTTAGGTTTAGGGATTCTCACTAGGGATTTCATGACATGCTAGACTTGTTTAATTCAGTTAAGGATTCACATGAATAGAATGTTCTTCGATCTAAATTGTGTTTAATGCTAGTTCTAACCTGATCAATTAGAATCTAGATCTTAGGTTGCTAAATACGACACGAAAGTGTGGTTTAGAATCTGAACTATTAAGGTTGAGCAATTAAACTTCTCGCAAAGGAATTTGGTTTAGTTTAATTGTGAACATATCGAACTTGAAATTAATGCTGGTTTAATCTGTTAGTAATTGCAAAGGAATTTGGATTACTGCACTTAGACTTAGAGAATTCTCGCAATGACAGTTGGTTAATTCTATATCCGTTATTTGAGTTCTAGAACTGTACTTAATTAGATCCTGACTGAATAATTTGTCTGCTTGTCTGATTTCCTGAGAACGCCCTAGACTTAGCGCCCTTAATTAACTGCTTTCACAACCGATAATCTTGCTACTTGTTTACTTTCTCGCACTGTTATTTAGTTTACTTCACATTGGTTTCTTCTTAGTTTAAATCTCTATAGTTCTTAATCTATCGAGACTAGAGTCTCTGTGGATTCGATACCCTATATACTACAATCACTTAACTGTGCACTTGCAGTAGAATAGGATTAAAACCTGACCCTATCAGTAGCCACCATTTCTTGCGACTGTTCTGACTATATTAGACAATCATATAGTAGTCGGCCAGGCAATACCATAATCAAATCTGGATGTTTTGTTTAGACGTTGCATAGTCATATAACATACACAAGATGTTTACCATCATCATATTTGGATTCTCCATTTAGTCGTCTTATAATCGGTAAATTTGTCAATAAACAGTCGCTAAAACGTCACCATAGTCTACGACTGATTCGTGACTATACTAGTCAGTCACATAACAATCGCCACATAGTGGCGAGATCATTACCATAATCATATATGGATGTCCAGATTAGTCGCGGGATAATAGTTAAAATGGTTGTGACCCCTACATAGTGGCTCATTTTTACAACTACTTTCTGACTAGATAAAGCAGTCACATATTAATCGTCCAGTGGTAACCTAATTTAACGACGATTTGATGACAACATTTCTCCGACCGTATATGGACACCCTCTATAGTCGCACAATTGTCGCTACCATAGTTGCAGATTAGTCTCTATATCTCCCGCCGATGCTACGTCTATTTTACGATTACCTTTGTTGGTCGTATAAATAGTCATAACTCGCCGATTAATAATACGACTATGAGATTTAGAGACTATGGATTGACGACTACCACATTTAGTCGTATGTTTGTCTTAAAAACCCGATTAACGACTATTCTGCGATTAAAAGTGCAGTTGTAAAAATATTGTTTTCTTGTAATAAGATCAGATCTAGAAACGGAGATCGAGATAGATCCGGGATCTAGAGATCTAACCTTAGATTCAAAAAAATGGGGAAAACGACACTCAAATGTGTTAAGGAGGAGACGAAACGGTATAAAAACTTGACGGCGACGATCGGAGAACAAAATAGCGGTGATCGGAGGTCACGGCTTCTCCAACAAACTCTAGTTGTGATTCCAGCATTTGTTCCTGCTAACTCCAACAGTTTGTGGTCGTCGGTCTCCGGCAAAGGCTGGTGGCTAGGGATTCCGGCAAGGATTTGCTCTTCTCTCCAAAAATGATATCTAAGGGGGGTGTCTTTCCTTTTATAGAGAAATAGGAAGGGGGACTTAGGGTTTTTAAAAAGCATTTTGGGCTTTATGGGACGATTAGGTTTAGATTAATAAAAAGAGGTGGGATCGAGGATGTTACAATTCTCCCCCATTAATGAGAATTCGCCCCGAATTTCATGGTGAGGGTTCTCCACTTTAACATTTTACCACCAACAACACACCCAAACCCTCAGAAGGGAAAACTGAACTCTAACCACTTGTTCGAGTACAAAGAATTTTTCCTCGAACCCGTAGCAGTGCTTCTCCCCCACTTAGTATCCAACTAGACCTTGGACAAGTAATAACTATAAAAAGAACTATTATAAAAAAACTGGGTTTGGATTAGTTACAGATGTCCTCCTAATTTGTAACATAAGAGGATACGAGATTTTGAAAACATTTTGTATTGGCTGGGATTTATATATATATATATATATATATATATATATATATATATATATATATATATTAGCTACGTAAAGTTATTGAAGCTCTGGTGTAATATGACTATGAGCCAAAGACTGAATACACTCATGATGGTGGTGATGATAACAGTCCTCGGGATCTCCTGCCCAGTCGGCATTGGAGAAGGCGTGCAAGTGTAGGGGCGAGTTTGTTCGTAAGAGTAAACCATGGGAACTCGTACCAGCCAAGTAACAAAGAACCCTCTTAACCGCACTCCAATGTGTGTCTGTTGGATAGTGCATAAACTGCGACAGACGATTAACAATGTATGCCAAGTCTGGTCTAGTGAACGACAGGTATTGCAAGCTCCCAAGTGTCATGCGATATTCACTTGGGTTCGCAAGAGGAGTCCCGGACGATAAAGTGAGATTCAGCGATGGCACTGATGGAGTAGAAACCGGTTTCGCGTCCAGCATATTCGTTTTCTATAGCAAGTCAAGTATATACTTGCGTTGTGTCAGTTGCAGCCCTTGTGGTGTGCGATGTGCTTTGATTCCCAGAAAGTAGCATAGATCAGTGGGATCTTTGAGAGAAAACCAAGCAGACAGAGCATCAATGACGTTTTTGATGACCACCAAAGAAGAACCTTTGATAAGAATATCGTCGATGTATACCAATACATAGATCGTAACGCCTTGTGTTAGATAGATAAAAATTGAGGTATCTGCCAAAGAGTTGGTGAAGCCAATGGATAGGAGAAACATTTTCAACTCTTGATACCACGCCCGAGGTGCTTGTTTCAAGCCGTAAAGAGCTTTATTTAGTCGACATACATAACTGGGACGATCAAAATTGACAAACCCCGGTGGTTGTGATACATAAACTTTTTCTGTCAAAGTGCCATGGAGAAAGGCGTTATTAACGTCCAACTGTTTGATAGGCCACCCCCCAGAGACTGCTAGTTGAAGAACTAAGCGAATGGTTACCGATTTGACAACCGGACTGAACGCTTCTGAGTAATCTAACCATATTGTTGATTGAAGCCTTGAGCCACCCATCTCGCTTTGTGTCTGTCCAACAAACCATTAGGAAAATATTTAAGAGTGAAACCCCACTTACTCGGAATCACATTTTGACTCGGGTGAGGTGGAACCAAGTCGTATGTACGATTCCGAAGCTGCACATTGTATTCTGAGCTCATTGCTGCCCTCCAATTAGGATTGGTTAAGGCTTGGGTGATGGTGCAAGGTATTTTTGGTTTAGTGTCAGGGGCAGAAGCGAGTAAGGACAGTTTGGTTTTAGGTTTGGAGATGTTATTTTTACGGCGAGTAACCATGGGATGAGGTTCAAGATGGGTTGGTTTCCGCTTACAGGTACGAACAGGGTTGTCTGGTGGTTGTGGGTGGTCTGGGTTTTGTGCAGAAGACGATGGGAAGGAGGATGGTAGCTGTGGTAGTGGTGTGGTTGTTGAGTTTACTTGGGTCTCGGGTGCTGGTGAAGATGACTGCTCAGGGTGTATGGAAGAAGACAAAGGAGGAATAGTTGTGTTTAACATACCTGTTGAAATATTTCCGCTGCCTGAACCCGTAGGTTGAGCTACTTCTGTCGCAAGAGTTTCCTCTTGAGTAGTTGGGTTAGACCTTTGGTGAATACCTGAGCTAGGAGAGCGATTTGGATGAGCATGTACGAGTGGTGATCGAACAAGAACAAGAGTCACAGGTGGTTGGTATTGAGCAGAAGCTTCGGTAAGGGTTAAGGACTGAGGTTTTGGGTGACCTTTGTCGCGGAATGGGAAGGAATCCTCGACGAACTGGACATGCCGTGTAGTGTATATACGACCAGTGTCCACGACGAGGCATAGATACGCACTTTGCGTCAATGAGTATCCAATAAAAACACAAGGTTCGGATCTTTTATCCAAATTGTTGCTAGCATACGGCCGCAGCCATGGGAAGCACAAGGAACCAAAGACTCGGAGTTTTAGGTAGTTGGGTGGCTGGTGAAAAAGCTTAAGATATGGCAAGGAATTGGACAGCACCGGCATAGGGAAGCGATTAAACAAGTACACGGCAGTAGCGAAAGCATATGACCAATATTTATTAGGTACCGAATCTTGATGAAGAAGTGTCATGCCCGTCTCTACAATATGGCGATGCTTTCGCTCAGAAATCCCATTATGCTCCGGTGTATGAGTTGGAGATGTGAGATGTGATATGCCGTGAGTAATAAGAAACTCCCGCAAGGAAATAAATTCGCCCCCATTGTCCGAATATAGGGTTCGAATTTTTGCTTGGCAACGATTCTCGACCAGGCTTTTGAAGGCAATAAAGGTGTCTTTGACTTGGGATTTGTGTTTCAAAGGATAGAACCAGGTGTATCTTGTGAAGTGGTCAACAAGAATGAGATAATATTTGAAATTATCAATAGAAACAATAGGCGAGGTCCAAACATCAGAGTAGAGATATTCAAGAGGAGAAGAAGATTTTATTGAATTTAAATAAAAGGGAAGCTTGTGGCTTTTATTTGTAAGACAATGAGAACAATCGAAATGTTTTACAGAAGCCGAAAGTGGCAAAGAAAACTGAGAAACTAAAAGCCTCAGCCTTGTTGGTACAAGATTTCCCTCTAGGAAATCCGGCCCGTTAACAGACAAGACAGAGGCCCATAATTACGAGCCCATTCCAGAATCAAAGACAGACAAAAGAGTCGACTCCTTCGATGGGCCCAAGCGAAACAAACGCCATGGCAAGGCCCAGACGATGCCGAAGCCGGAGACAATCGAGCTCGAGCTCGGCAGAAGGTGACGTGGAGATAGAGCAACTCGGTCTTCGCCAGTTCAACTGATCCGCATAAATCTCGGAGATCGTTACGATGACGAGGCCGAAATATCGGGACGAAGAGATCAGAGTCGAGACTATTTAAGAAGAGAAGTGGCGACCCATTAAAGATATTCCAACCTAGGCTAAGAACACTTCGATTAGATAGCTCGATTTTATACTTTGTACTCTCTTCTCGACGGTGTTTGTTCTATCTCGACGATCAATCTCAATAAAGTCTTTGATTCATAGGAAACTATACCATTTCTATATCCAAAAGTCCAAATCCACGAATACAAATTCTTAGTGTGAATCCCGGATCTCACATTTGGCGCCGACTGTGGGGACATTCTATAGCCTTTCCTATCTTAAGAATCAGATCCTAGATCCGATAGATCGAGATGAATCCCGACCAAACTGGCTCTCCCAGCGCCACACCACCAGTTGACCGCCCTCAAACGGTCGACAACGTTCCTCAGAACACTACCGGGGTAAGAAACATGGGTCAGAACGACGGCGTGTTGACGAGCTCTGCCTCAGTCTCCACGGCCTTGGCACCAGCCGGCTCCGTCGCTCAAACAATCGCGACGAGCCAGACTCCGACAAATGTTTTGTCAGGAACTACTGATCCGAGCAGAAACTGGGTGTGGATGAGAAATGACTCAATACCCACCCCAGGAGGGGGATCTGGAGTAACCAGACCCAATTCGCCACTACCTTCTGCTCCACAGAGACAAGGGCCAAGCGATCTTGCCGAGATCCGTTCGATGTTAAGCCTGTTGGTAGATCGAACGAGAAACAACGAGGCAAGCGCAAGGGCCCAAGAGATCGCAAACCGTTCTCTGGCAGCGCAGCTCGAGGAACAAGAGCGGCGCCTGAACGCCCGTCTTGAAGAGCTCGCCGGTCAAATCCAAGGGGGCAGACCAACACGAACTCCCATAAGTCCTCCACCGTGTACCCGCTTGGACTTCTCCCAGGTAGTAACTCCTCCGGGAACGTCGGGAAATTTCGATAATACGTCAAATAGCGGCTTCCGCCCTACAATGACCCCTATTGCGATACCGACCCCATTTGGTTCGAGTTCAATGGTCACAGACCCAACCGGATCAAGAAACCGACCATTACCCGGGCCACCACCTTTCCCGAGTGACTCCAACATCCGACCGAGGCAACTAGGAGGTTCTGCCTTCGCCTCGAGCTCGGGACTCCTTAACGGATCAAACTCAGTTCAATTCCGAACGCCCCAGGTCGATCAGATGAGGTCGATCCCAACGATCGATCTCCTCGACCCCATTTTTCCGGAACAAACATCAGGTCAGGCACAAGTCCAGTTCGCACCCACAGAGGGCGATGAACACGATATGCTTAGACAATACATTGAGCAGGCTAAAGCCCAGTTCAATAGTCTGAGCTCGAAAGTTCACATGGCGACGAGCGCGGCTCCCGACATCGATCGAGTGATCGAAGAAACACAACAAACGCCGTTCACAGATCGGATTGCGTTTGCAAGGATCCGAGAGATCAAGAAAACTAAGTTTCCAGAATTCTCTGGGAAATCAGACCCGAAAGCCCACATCAGGGCATTCCGACTAGCGATGGCAAGGGTGTACCTTACCGATGAGGAGAGGGAGCCAGCCTTCTGCATGCTCTTCGCAGAAAACCTATCAGGCTCTGCCCTAGAATGGTTTGCCGTACTGGAAGAAAGGTCCATTGACAACTTCACCCAGTTCATGACGGCTTTCCTCAAGCAATACTCTGTTTTCATCGAGGAAAAGACTACCGAGGCAGCCCTATTTGGCGTCTCTCAAAAACCCGACGAAACACTTCGCTCGTACATCGACCGATTTAAGGAAATAAAATCCAAAATCGTGAACCCACGAGACGAGGTTGCTATAAAAGCGTTAAGACGGGGACTATGGTTCTCAACCAGATTCCGCGAGGAAATAACAGTCCGCGAACCTCAAACGCTCGATGACGCCCTCCATCGCGCATCGGCCTTTGCTCGCCTCGAGGACGAAACCACGGCCCTCAGGGAAAAACACCGGAAAGAAAGGAACCCGTCGGGCTCGCAGAATTCGAACTCGAAAAAGGATTCCCGTAAATCAGGGAACGTCAACGCGGTCGAGAGCCCAAAGAGCTCGAAGAAATTCGAGTTCGACAAGGAAAAATTTTGTGATTTCCACAATAAAAGAGGACACTCGACCGAGGATTGCTATACTCGAGCTAAAGCAGAGGCTCAAAAACAAGAGTCCGAAAGCAAAAAAGACTCCGAAGTCGAGGAGGAAACTCTGTCCGACAAAAAGGAAAACAAACAGACCAAGGAGTCAAACTCCAAAAAGCACTCTCAAAACAAACGGGAACAGTCAAAAGAGCCGGAATCTCCCGAAACACTCCCTCATGGGTCGCGGAAGCGAGTCGAGTTCATCCTCGGCGAGCTTAACCTGAGCGGAACTCCGGGAGGTTCGGCGCTATCCCCGCCTCCGGCTCCCGCCAAAAGTTTACGCTCAAGAATCAATCTCCCTCGTCTTTGCGGGGGGGGGGGGGGGGGTGTACGGGCTATACCCCCTAAACGAATCGACTTCACCTTCGGTGGCTCCATGCTTTGCCGCAACTCGGTCAATTCGATCAAAGCTCTTCAAAGAAGAGTCGAGACCGATAGAGGGGGGAAAACCCCAATGTTGGGTCCAGACCACGAAATCATTTTCTACGAGAGCGAGACAAGTAATCTCGACAAACCACACGACGACGCCCTCCTCGTTTGTCTAGTAGTGGGAGATGTCGAACTCTCAAGGATAATGATTGACACAGGAAGTTCGGTAGATGTCCTCTTTTACGACGCATTCAAAAAGATGGACTTCAACGACTCCTAGATTGTGGAAGAAAAGACACCACTAGTAGGTTTCGCTGGCGAAACGACATACTCGATGGGCTCTGTCTTCGCCCCAGTAATTGCTGGAGGAGTTCGGAGAATGACGGAGTTCGTCATAGTAGATTGGCCAGCTCCCTATAACGCAATCCTAGGTCGACCATGGATATACGACATGAAAGCGGTACCATCGACCTACCACCAATGCGTAAAGTTCCCGACTCCCAAAGGGATCAAAACCATTTACGTAAGTCAAAAGATTTCCCGTCATTGCTACATGAACGGATACAAGCAGATCGAGAAATCCCCTGCGTAGCAATTACAGAAAGAGGAGGAGCTCGCCACCATGCAGACCAAAAGGTCGAACGACCCCAGTCAAATAGGACCCCCAAAGGACCTCACGACTCAGGTCTGCATAGAGAGGCTCATCCCGAAAGACTCGTTGGCATCGGAATCGACCTATCAGAGCCAGTTAAGAACGAACTGGTCTCTTTTCTCAAAAATAACGTCGACTCCTTCGCCTGGTCTTCAGCAGACATGAAAGGGATCAATATCGACGTAACCAGCCACGAGCTGAATGTCGACCCAACCTACAAACCGGTAAGACAAAAGCGTCGAAAACTAGGTCCTGAGCGGGCCAAAGCCGTCAATGACGAGGTCGATCGATTATTAAAAATCGGATCGATCAGAGAGGTCAAGTACCCCGACTGGCTCGCGAACCCCGTGGTGGTTAAGAAAAAGAACGGAAAGTGGAGGGTCTGTATAGACTTCACGGATCTCAACAAAGCATGTCCAAAGGACAGCTTCCCACTCCCGCATATCGACCGACTGGTCGAGGCCACCGCTGGACATCAGCTGCTATCCTTTATGGACGCGTTCTCAGGGTACAATCAAATATTGATGAACCCTGAAGACCAAGAAAAGACTTCGTTCATAACTAATCGAGGCACGTACTGCTACAAAGTCATGCCCTTCGGACTAAAAAACGCGGGAGCAACTTACCAGCGCCTCGTCAAAAAGATGTTTTCAGGACTCCTAGGCAAAACCATGGAAGTCTACATCGATGATATGCTGAAAAAATCTTCCAGGTACGAGGATCACATCCCCCAACTAAAAGAATGCTTTACCATTCTTAATAAGTATGGGATGAAACTCAACCCAGCTAAATGTACCTTCGGGGTCCCTTCAGGAGAGTTCCTCGGTTACTTGGTGACCAAAAGAGGGATCGAAGCGAACCCCAAACAGATCGCAACGTTCATAGAGATGAAATCTCCCAGAACAACGCGAGAAGTCCAGCGCCTAACCGGCAAAATAGCTGCTCTGAATCGCTTCATCTCAAGGTCGACTGATAAATGTCTACCCTTCTATCACTTGCTCAAAGCAAACAAAAAGTTCCTTTGGGACGAAAAGTGCGAAGAGGCATTCACTCAGCTCAAAGCTTACTTAAGCGAACCACCCATACTGGCGAAACCAGTAGAAGGAGAACCCCTTTACCTCTACCTAGCTGTCTCGACGGCAGCAGTAAGTGGAGTCCTGGTTCGCGAGGAACAAAACGAACAACGGCCGGTGTACTACATCAGTAAGACCTTGATCGATGCTGAAACCAGATACCCCGCCATCGAAAGACTCGCCTTAGCGCTAGTAACATTGGCTCGGAAACTCCGACCGTATTTTCAATCGCACTCGATCATAGTGATGACCTCTCAGCCACTGAGAACCATCCTTCACAGTCCAAGCCAATCAGGTTGATTGGTCAAATGGGCTATCGAACTTAGCGAGTACGACATTGAATACAAAGCTCGAACATGCCTAAAAGCACAAGTACTGGCAGATTTCATAATCGAGCTCCCTCCGACTATAGAACTCGACCCGACTTCGGCCCAAAGATGGAAACTCTACGTCGATGGAACTTCCTCACGACAAGGGTCCGGAGTCGGAGTGAAATTAGTCTCCCCAACGGGTGAAGTACTAGAACAATCGTTTAGATTGGGCTTCGCCGCATCGAATAACGAGTCTGAATATGAAGCGTTAATAGCCGGGCTCAGACTCGTGATAGCTATAGGAGCCCGGGAAGTAAACGCCTTCAGCGATTCCCAACTAGTCACGAGCCAATATCATGGCGACTACGAGGCCAAAGACGAACGAATGGAAGCATACCTACGGGTAGTCCATACATTGGCCGAACAGATCAAATTCTTTGATCTAACACGAATCCCACGAGGTGAAAACACCGCAGCCGATGCGCTAGTCGCATTAGCATCGACATCAGATCATAACCTCAAAAGGATCATACCAGTCGAAGGGATAGAAAAACCAAGCATCGACATAGCTCTCAAAGCTCTGTCCTTGAAATAGGACGGGCCCGCTATGAAGGACGATGTCAAACACAAAGAGTGTCCCGGAGACGCTAGTAGCGACATCATCGAGATTGATGATGATCTCGATCCTAGAAACACCGTATACGTCGCGAATGTCCCCGACGGACCAATTCAAACCGCATCCACTCGCCAGGGACATGAGCCTAACAACGACGAAGATTGGAGAACTCCGATCATTCGATACATCACAAACGGCGAAGTTCCCGACGGCAAATGGGAGGCGCGGAAACTTAAAACACAGAGTGCAAGGTACTGTGTCACACAAGGAGAGCTCTTCAAAAGGAGCCTCTTCGGACCTTACCTTAAATGCCTTGACAAAAAGCAAGCCCTAGACGTGATTACACAAACACATGACGGATCCTGCGGAAGCCATTCCGGAGGACGAGCATTGGCCGTTCGAATCAAAAGGCAAGGCTACTATTGGCCGACAATGGCCACCGAATGCGAATCTTTCTCCAACAAGTGCGACAAATGCCAAAAGCATGCCCCAATTATCCACCAAGAGTCGGAGAAACTCTCCTCTATCTCATCACCATACCCATTCATGCGATGGGGAATGGACATCGTGGGACCGATAGTCGAATCTGGCAAAAAGAAAGCCACACACATGCTGGTGATGACGGACTACTTCACCAAGTGGATTGAAGCAGAGTCGTACCAAAAAATTAAGGACGTTCACGTTAAGGAGTTCGTCTGGCGAAACATCGTTTGCCGACATGGACTACCCCACGAGATCGTCACCGATAACGGATCTCAGTTCATATCAAACACGTTCAAAGAGTTCTACAGAACTTGGAACATAAAGCTGACTTACTCAACGCCACGTTACCCTCAAGGGAACGGGCTAGCAGAAGCAGCTAACAAAGCGATTATGAACGGTCTCAAGAAAAGGCTCAACGAGTGCAAAACAACCTGGAGTGACGAACTCCCAGCCGTACTCTGGGCCTACCGGACTACCCCCCCCCCCCCCCCCCCGCAAATCCACTGGCGAGACTCCCTTCTCGCTGGCTTACGGGATCGAGGCGGTAGTACCAGCTGAAATTCTCGTGTCAAGCATTCGCAAGGAAGAATGCCCACGACAAGAGGAACTCAATAACAATATGATAACTGACGAGCTCGACCTCGTCGACGAAAGAAGGAACCTCGCATTAGCTCGACTTCAGAATTACCAACAAGCCGCAGCTTGCTACTATGATTCCCGAATCAAAACTCGAAGGTTTCAAGTAGGAGAGCTCGTCTTGCGGAAAGTGTTCGACCATAAAAAGGAAGAACACGCTGGAAAATTAGGAGCAAAGTGGGAAGGTCCTTACCAGGTCACCGACGTCGTAAAGGACGGGGTCTACCGACTCAAGTCGGTAGAAACCCAGAAGCCCGAACTACGACCTTGGAACATCATCAACCTCAAAAAGTATTTCCACTAGGAGTACATCAACATAATCGAACTACGAAATGGCTTGATCCCCTTAAAAAGGGTACGTAGGCAGCTCGACTTCGAGCGCAGCCGCCCCCCAAAAACAAAGCTCACGCCGAGCTCAACAGCTTCTGACGAAGTTACACCGACTTATCTTTGTGAAATCAAAATAAGCCCCTTAATCCAATGTTTCTTTCTGTCGCAAAAGTTAGGGTCATGGCGAAATACCTTGTCATAACATTCCCAAAACGAAAGATATGAAATTATCTCTTCCGAAACGAAAGATATGAAATTATCTCTTCCGAAATGTAAGATATGAAATTATCTCTTCTAAATCAAAGCGATATGAAAGTATCCCTTCCAAGCGACCTGAAATGGTCTCTCTAAAAGCTAAGGTGATATGAAATTATCTCTCCCAAAATCAAGCGATATGAAAGTATCCCTTCAGAGCGACCTGAAACGGCCTCTCCAAAAGCTAAAGTGATATGAAATTATCTCTCCTAAAATCAAGCGATATGAAAGTATCCCTTCAGAGCGACCTGAAACGGCCTCTCCAAAAGTTAAAGTGATATGAAATTATCTCTCCTAAAATCAAGCGATATGAAATTATCCTTTCCAAGAGACCTCAGACGGTCTCCCCCAAAATCAAAGTGATATGAAATTATCTCTTCAAAAACAAGCGACCTAGAACGGTCCTCCCGCTTCGAACGAACTGAAATGATCGTCCCAAAGAAAGAGATCCAGAATGATCTCTCCAAAAAAAAATACAATTCTTCTAAAACCTCATACGGATTAAAAGAATCGGGGGGCTACCCCACCCCTCAAGCGAAATAATGAGGTCATGACAGCTATTCAAGCATGCAACCTCTACACACTCCAAATCGGATCTTTGTAAGTTTACTACGATTCGTTTCCATACTTAATACTTCTCTTTTCGATTCAGCGATTAAGCCTGAATCTTACATTACAAAGTAGTCGCGCCCCAAACCATTCTCGGCAAAGAGCTCGAGCTCAAATGCAACTGACTTAAAAGTTCGCAACGAACCTTCTAAGGCAACACGACAAGTTATCTGCTCGGTTCCTCTAGAGAGGTTCGAACCGCCACAATGGCTCAAATTTTATGTTAAGGCATAAAAACAATGAAATCTATGCTAAGGCATGAAAGATTTAAAAAGCCGTTCATAAAAAAAAGAGGACATAATGTCCTCGAGTTCGAACAGAAAATTAAAGCCCCCCTTGGGCAACCAAAGTCTGAAAAGGAAATTAAAAGCCCCCTCGGGCAACGAAAAGTCTGAATTAAAAAGCCCTCTCAGGCGGAAACAGATGAAAAGGACTAGAACTGCTTGGAAGGAGAGGAAGCCTCCTCGAGTTGACCCTCGACCTCATCGCTAACTCGCGAATTAACTCCGGTCGGGAGGTTCGACCCATACTGATCAAGACGAGTAGCCGCCTGGCTTAGGGGGCGCGCAAGGATCACGGAGTCGTCCGACATCACCGGAAAATTAAGCTTGCTGATACTGAAGTCCGACACCGCCGCAGCGTTCATCTCCTCCGTGGCCAATCTCTTCTTCTCGGCCAAGTCCATCACCTCCTTGGTCAGGTCCAGTTCGCCAGAGGCGAACTCGGCGATAAGCGCGATATTAGCCAAGGCCTCCTGGAGCCTCATCTCAGCGCTCACGGTGACCTTCCTCCGGCTCTATATCGCTGCGATCCCCTCGAGAATCTTGAGATATTCGCCGTTTAGCCCTTTCTTCGCCTCATGGGATGCCACCTTAACATCAAACTCTCGGTCGGCGAGAACCTTATCCAGATCAGCCTGGCATTGCGCAGCCCGCACGTCGGCAACACGACCTGTCTCAATAGCCGTTCAGCTCGCCTCCTCCGTAACCGAAACCCGAGCCAGAGCACCCTGTAATTGCCCATCCAGGTCGCCCGCCTTCTTCCTTAGCTCCTCTTCCCGAGCCAAGGCCCCCTGAAGCTGCGCTTTCAGGTCACTGACCGTTTTCTTAACGGTGTCAAGCTCGCTCACCTGCGGTATCTCTCGCAGCTCGCGCTCGGCCCTAGCCGCAAACCTGTTCGCAGCCTCCAAGGCCTACAAAAAATAGGGGGTGTGTGAAGAAAGTTAAGCACGAAACAAAACGAAGGGAAGAAATATGTATAAGTATCATCATATTTCCATAAGAAAACGGTCGTCCGACATCAGGCTGCGAACAGGTTTGCGGCTAGGGCCGAGCGCGAGCTGCGAGAGATACCGCAGGTGAGCGAGCTTGACACCGTTAAGAGCCATATCCCCAACAGCCGGGAGCTGAACACCCGCCGGCTTAAAATGCCTCAGCAGATAGGCGACACCCGTCGGGTCGTCCGCGATCGGGCATTCCTTCTGGTGCCTAATGCGCCAGTTGAAAGACCCCGAGGACCCAGAAGAAGCAGGCCTCGCCTCAACACTCTGGCCCGATCTTCTCGAGCTCACCTCTGCGTCAGTCCTTCGACGCTTCGCCGCCAGAGGAGGACCGCCTCGGCTCCGGCCGTTCGACCCTCTCGAACCATTCGATCGAGAGTTGCGCAAGGCAGGCTCTTCATACGGGGCCCGAACCGGTTCCTCGCTGGCCGTAATAGGAGGTAAATCCTCCGCCCCCATGTTTGCCTCTCCGGACCCTGCGACCACGGCAGAAACCCGAACAGGGTTAGGAGGAGGGATCGAAGGAGAAGGAGGAGGCCCCTCGTCCATGGCAAAAAGGAGGGCGTTGCTCAAGTCGCCTGCCTTCATTTTCTTTGCCAAATCAACGGGATCTTTCCCGTTCCAACGGCTGCTAGATCTTCGTGACATCTTTTTAAGAGAAGGGGTGCTTGCAGTAGAACTATCGTCCGAAACAGGTCGATCTGCAAACGAAACAGATTCGGGTCAGCCCAGCAAACGAAGGGCATATTGCGCGACGACCCCCAGAAAAACTAATCGGAACACTTACTCTCTACGGTCCGCTTGATAATCCGAAGCGGAGCCTGAACGATTCGAGTCGAAGCGGGCTGGTGAGGGAGGCGTGATTCGTCTCGCAAAAGACGAGGTTGGTATAGAGGAGGTTGTCGAGCAGCAGGACCTAAAGCAGCTCGGATTCGCTGATCCGTGAAGTTACACCAACGGATATCCCCTCTCCGTAGGCGAGCTATCAAACTCGATGTAGTCAAGTCTAAAGGTAATGACTCAGGAGCCTCTGCAATGAAACCAAAAAGGTCATTAGCAAACAGCTCGATATCAATAAAGGACACCGCGGCAACTAGAGAAACTAGTTAACCCTATAAGCTAACCAACGTTAGCCGCCCATCTTGTCGGGATAACCGAGTAATCAAAATCCTCGACCGAGTGATGATTGATCCTGAAGTAGAAGTATTTACTCTTCCACACATCCCTCGTCGGGATCTCATCAAGGATCTTCCCATGGCGAGGAGAGAGGTAGTAGGTTCCGGGAAAACGAGTGTTATGTTTTACCGAACAAACCCTCATCAACTCCTCGACTCCAAAATCGATGCCTTCCTCGACGGCTCTGACCCCGAGCCCGACGACATACAGACTGAAATTCGGAGTCATCTGGTGAAAGGCCAGTTGGAGCTGAGCTAAAACCCATGAGATAATGCGAGGGATTGTAAAAAACAATCCGCATTTATCGAAATAGGTATAAGAAGCGCAACAATGGCCTTCGACGACAGTTTCCGGGGACATGTCCGGCGATGGGATAAGTATCTCCACCTCCGACGGAATCTGGCACTTCGCCCTCAACTTCCGTATTTGGTCAACAGTCAAACTGGACGGTGGATGAGGACCAACCGGACCAGCCGTCACAGTAGGACTAGCCCTGGCTGTACTCTTTCGAACCATGGTAGTTTGGAATATCGATAATTTCTTTCAAGGAAAGAGAGAAAACGAAATCTCCAAAGAGAGAAAATCTCGAAACAACGAAAAAGAAAATATGAGCGGGAGGCAAGAAGAGGATATAATGGAGGAGAAGAAGTTACCTTGACGATTCGCAGTGTGAGCAGTAATGGGAATCGTGCTAGGTAACTTCCCCTTTTAAACTACCTCGTGCTCGAGATCCGTGGGATTTTTGGTATCCCACAATCCCAACCGCTTGATACGAAATTTGTAAATAATCACGAAAAAAGATCGAGGCAGTTGTGATCCTTCGGTCCCGTGCGATCTCAACCGTCGAATAAAACCTACGGATGGGGCAAAATAATCATTAGATTTGTCACATCCGAGGCACGCACCTCTTCCCAAGAACGTCCACCGCCCATTAACCTCGACTTCTCGAATTCAATGGGCTGGGGGCTATTGTTGGTACTGGATTTCCCTCTAGGAAATCCGGCCCATTAACAGACAAGACAGAGGCCCATAATTACGAGCCCGTTCCAGAATCAAATACAGATAAAAGAGCCGACTCCTTCGATGGGCCCAAGCAAAACAAACTCCCTGGCAAGGCCCAGACGATGCCGAAGCCGGAGACAATCGAGCTCGAGCTCGGCAGAAGGTGACGTGGAGATAGAGCAACTCGGTCTTCGCCAGTTCAACTGATCCGCATAAATCTCGGAGATCGTTACGATGACGAGGCCGAAATATCGGGACGAAGAGATCAGAGTCGAGACTATTTAAGAAGAGAAGTGGCGACCCATTAAAGATATTCCAATCTAGGCTAAGAACACTTCGATTAGATAGCTCGATTTTATACTTTGTACTCTCTTCTCGACTGTGTTTGTTCTAACTCGACGATCAATCTCAATAAAGTCTTTGATTCAAAGGAAACTATACCATTTCTATATCCAAAAGTCCAAATCCACGAATACAACTTCTTAGTGTGAATCCCGGATCTCACAAGCCTCAAGATTGAACTAGCAGGGTGACCAAGCCTCGAATGCCAAGATGGGTAGGTGGTTTTTGGAGATGGTGTGGCGTGGTATGATGTTACGGCTGAGGAGGATATTTGCCACTCGTAAAGCTCATCTCTAGTCTTGCCTTGGAGCACTCGGTCCCCTGTGCTGAGGTCCTTCACCTGGAAAGAAGCAGGAAAGAATTCAACAGATACATTATTAGAGTTACACAACCGGTAAACAGATATCAAGTTTTTGTGAAGATCAGGGACACAAAGAATTTTGTTCAAGGTAAGAGATTTAATTGGAGTAGCAATGAGAGCAGAACCAGAATGCGTAATTGGGATACCCGAACCATCAGCAATGTTGACTTCTTCACCTCTGGTGTATGGTTGATGGATTGCAAGGTTGTTAAGATCCGACGTCAAGTGATGAGTGGCTCCGCTGTCGAGGATCCAGTTGGTCGGATTGTAGGAGGTGGTCTCTGCCAAATGAGCACGCGGCTACCATGAGTTGGAAGGCATGAGCTGGGAGCGAGACATCGCGGAAGTCTGAGCAGTGAACTGGCTCAGTTGAGAGTACTTGCGTGAACTGTGTCCGAAGACACCACATATCTGGCACTTGCCTTGGTAACCACGGGTCTGCTGACCTGAATCCTTGCGCGGTGAGCTATAGTTGTTCCGAGTCTTGAACTGTTGTTGTGGTTGCCAGGTCTGTGGCGGACGATTTGACTTGGACTGGTTGCGGTAATTGGAGGAGTTTGAGGATCCACGGTATGTGGCAGCATTGGCTGTAACCGGAACCGTGGCATTGACTGACTGCATCTGCAGCTTGGCTTCATGAGTGATCAGTTTCTCATGGATCTCCGTGAGTGAGGGAGGTGTTTAGCAGCTCTTAATCTGGTCCGCCACCTGTTTGTATTCGTCTGTGAGTCCATCCAATATGTACTCAATCTGATCTTCATGATCAAGAGCTTAGCCCAGCAACGACATCTGATCAAAACGCGTCGTCAGACCCTGAAAATACTCGTTGATTGACTTTGTATCTTTCTTCCATTGTTTGATCTGATGACGCAGTTGTTGAAGGTGACCGCGACTAGGTTTCGCGTACGTGGATGAGAGATTCTGCCAAATCTCCTTAGACGTCGTCGTCGTTTGCAACAGTAGTTGAATCGTGACTGAGATGGCTCCTAGGAGCGAGATATAGACAAGCTTATCTTGTATTTTCCAGTTGCGGTATGCCGGATTTGGTGTAATCGAGCTAGCTGCAGTGACTATTTGTGAAGGCGCCTCGGAGTCACCTTCGATATACTCGACCAAATCGTATCCATCGAGAAGAGAGTGAATCTGTTTGCTCCACATGAGGAAATTGGTAGATGTTAACTTCGTAACATTAGACATGTTAACATGAATCAGATCTTGGGAATCGGCAACAGGGATTGTGTCATGAGAATTGTGGTTGGCCGCCATTAATGAACAAAGAAAGCTCGAGAAGATTTGAACAAGGAGTGTGGCGGCGAAAAAAAAATATTAGGTTTGGGATCTGTACTCTGATACCATGTATGATAACGGCTTATCTTATTATTATGAGAGCAATAGTTACAAATATATAAGAGAGATTACAAGAGGGAATTAGGTAAACTACATTTACATAATGATCCTTATATACATAACTCTATAGCCTTGACAATTTAATGACGAATGCACAAATCAATTTTTTACTTAATTATGTAGTTGTACAAAATCCACGTTCCAAATCATTTTGTGGTTCGGTTCTACGCATCTACACAAGGGGGTAAAACGGGTCAGATTTTGCATTAGATAAAAGATCAGATATTTCGTAGAATGATACATATAAACATATATATATATATATAATTAATTGATTAACTAAAATGTTGGTACTCTTCACATCCTTGTAAAACCCTATAAATACACACACCTTCTCTTTCTCTTCATCTCAAACACACACAATAATCCTTATAAAACGGAGTCTATCTTTTGAAAAAGAATGGCTTCAAAGAACTCAGCCTCTCTTGCTCTTTTCTTCGCCCTCAACATCCTCTTTTCTACGTTAACCGCTGCAACTGATTGTGGCTGCAACCCAAGTCCGAAACCCAAGCCGAGCCCAACTCCGTCTGTTCCAAGTCCGTCTGTCCCAAGTCCTAACCCTAGGCCTGTCACACCTCCAAGCACCCCTGGCCCATCCGCAAACTGTCCTATAGATGTCCTCAAGCTCGGTGTATGCGGAAATGTCCTAAGCGGCCTACTCAACCTAGAGTTGGGTCAGCCATCAGCTCAACGTTGCTGCTCGGTTGTTCAGGGTCTGGTTGACCTCGAGGCTGCAGTTTGTCTCTGCACTGCTCTTAGGGCTAACGTTCTTGGAATCAACATTAACGTTCCTATATCTCTCAGCGTTCTTCTCAACAAGTGTAACAAGAAGGTTCCGTCTGGTTTCGAATGCACTTGAATCAGCTATGCATACGACACGCGCACAGCTTCCTCTTCAAAATATATATTTACAGTTTTAATAAAAGCATGCAAGCTATAGTTTGATGTTTAAGTGATACTATAAATACGTCAGAGTATTAAACTTATTTTATTGTAAACGTTCCTCGTCGTTGGTGCTTGTATGTTTTGTAGCCATCTATACCTATGTTCAGGGGCGAATCCAGAAACTAAATCTATATGGGGTACTTATATCTAAATATAATTTTTAGAAAAAAATAATTATTAAAATTTTAGTCTTATTTTTGAAAATTTAAAATTTGAACTAGAATAAAGAAGGCACATATTTTTAATAAAATCATATTAATTTTATGGTAATATATTGTACATAATAATCACATCTGTATAAAAGTATATTTGTTCCGGCTGATATTATTTATGTATAATTATTAGGGTTGTTTGTAAAAATGCCCCTTAAATTGAAGTCAACCCTAAAAGTACCCTTTCCCTTTCCCTTTCCCTCCTTCGATAATATATCTCCCTAATAATTTGTGTATTCACGATAATGCCATCGTCAGACTTCCTATGAAGTCTGATATTTTTACCAAAAGACAAAAAAGGCCTTCCAAATCTAACTTAATTACGAAACTGTCATCTTCTCCAATTCACCAACCACCATTAACAACCAATTTTAAGCTCCTAATCTCTCACACAACCAATTTTGAACCATCAAAACACCATATTAGAGCTCACAACCTACTATTCTTTTAATTTCTCTCCAATTTCATCCAAAAAGCTCTTTAATTCACGTTCTACAAAATTTTATAATTTGGATCTCTTGCGATTTTGGTTATTCTTGCATAAAAATGGTTGGGTTTGTTGGGTATTGGCGTAACTAAAAGTTTTGAGCGTTTGGAGAAAGTAAAAATGAGTTCAAACCCAGATTTATGTGATTTTTCACAATATTCCCTGATTTTCAGATATGTTTCGCGATTTCAGACTTCCCATGAAGTCTGATGAAAAATAATGGTCAACGAGAGGGTAGTTTTGCAATTGACTTTCAGTTGACAGACTTCCATAGAAGTCTGAGAAATTCCTTTGAAAACAAAAAAAAATTTATTTGACGTCACCAAGAAGTCAAAATAAGAAGAGGGTAGTTTTGCAATTGATTCAAATTTGATTTTTTTAGTCAGACTTCTTATGTAGTCTGGCAAGAAATTGACCGATTTTTGACTTTTTGTCAGACGGGATCCGATGTTTGAAAATAATGGGGGTAGAAACTGCAACTGACCCAAATTTTTAGATGTTGACCAGAATAAGCGAAAAAGTCGTCAGACTTCTAAATCTGTCTGAAAATAAGGAAAAAAAATATCAGACAGTTATAGACATCTGAAATTCCAAACTTTTGCCAGACGACTATAAACATCTGAAATATCGAATTTTGGTCAACGCTGGATAAAAACCGAAAATGCGATGTTTTTATCAGACTTCCCTCGCTGTCTGAAATCCTTGTCAGACAGCATAAGAAGTCTGAAAATTATCAAACTTCCTTGCGAAGTCTGAAATTTCAAAATCAATTGCAAAACTACCCTCTACTTTTTTTCAGACAATTGAATTTCAATTGCAAAACTACCCTTTTTTCTCAGACATCATAACCTGTCTGACAAAAAATTCAAAAAATTTCAAAGCAGACTGCGTACGCTGTCTAATTGATTTCAGACTGCATCCGCTGTCTGACATTTCAAAATCAATTGCAAAAATACCCTCTTTTCAGACTACCATAGAAGTCTGGTTTCACTACAATCAGACATCTATAGACGTATGAAATATTAAAAACTTTTAAAATGTATTTTATTGAATATTTGCTATTAATTTGGTTGATTTTAATTTTTATAAATGTGTGTTAGTTTTCTATGTTTTTTATGTGTGAGTTTTACATTTTTATATATGATAATTATTTTTGAATAATATTGGCAATGTAGCTAGTAGCATCCGAGCTGGTGGAACGAATGTCTATGCGTAATCATTTTTTTTTTGAATGCTTTGATATAATTGAACTGATTACACCAAATCATATCAAAGTATCACTAAAGAAGAGATTGGGATTAAGGTGAGCTACACAACCACATGTAGAGCGTTTATAAGCTGATTTTTTTTAATAAGATCGCTAATGTGATGATGAGAGAACGAACTTGACATTTGGACTTGTTAATTTTATAAACTTTTAGACTCATAAGAATCAGACAGCAGTAGAGGTCTGACGACCAATTCAGCACCACTTAAGGTTATTTTAGTTTGTCATATGTTGGTGTATGTAATCTAAGGAGTAATGTTTTCTTCCAAGGTTAAACTAACCCATTTCTTGATATTGTATACTTTCAATCAACAAAATTCCTTGTTGATTTGAGTAGACAAAAGTAAATTTATACAACTTTGTGTTTTTCTACAAGCATAGTACATAAGGAGAACTTTCTTTCTTTGATTTGATCATCCAATAATCTAATACAATACAATGTGTTCAACAAGAAGTCTAATAACCAGTAAAAATCTACAAAAATGCGAAAACACCTAATTTAGTATCAAACTTCAGACTTCAAAAGTAGTTTAATATAAGATTTCATGTTGAATTTTCACTCTCAGACTTCTATTGTTTTCTGGTATTAGACTCTCAGACTTCGTGTTCCTCGTAACAGTGAAATTTTATGAGCCATTAGCACATAATAAACCCCAACTCCAGCTTCTTTGGAGAGTCATCTGGATCAACCTTAAACCAAGCACCTGAAAAACAAAAAACACAGAGCTCTTGCATTAGTTAGCGAACAAGTCTCCAAAAAATGGATAATAAAGGATTGTTTGAGCAAATCAAATTGTATAACCAAAAGTCTATGTAAAAAGTCTCAATTAGTTTAGTTAAAAACCTTTGAAAACACTAAATCAGAAGATATCCACTCACCTATTTCGCAGTTCAAAGAGAATCAAGTATGTCTCACATACATAATAACTCATATAAGAGAATAAGCTTGAGAACCTTTTTGGATGAGAAATTTGAGAGAGGTTTTACAAAAGAGAGAGAAAGAGAGGTTGTAAAATAAGGAAAAATGTGAAGATTTTTTTTTCCTGGCTGTTATATGTGTGTAAATTATTAGGTTAAGATAAGAGGAGAGAAATTGGAGAGAAACTTTGCCGCCAGATTTTTAACAATTAAAATTTGTAAAATATCTGGTATCAGACTTCATATGCAGTATGAGAAAGAACTTCTGAATTGAGCGGGAATTCTGAAATTTTCAGGCAAAAATTTCCCGCCTTTCTGAAAAGTTTTCGTGTGAAAATTTTCAAAAAGGCGGGAAATTTCAGACTTCATATGCAGTCTGAAATAAGACTTCATGACAAGTTTAAATACTTGAACCTGAAAGTCTGAGAGTTCGATTGTAGTCTGGTATTAGACTCTCAGACTTCGTGTTCTCGTACTACAATGAGCCATTAGCACATAATAAGCCCCAACTCCAGCTTCTTTGGAGAGTCATCTGTATCAACCTTAAACCAAGCACCTAAAAAAACAAAAACACATAGCTCTTGCATTAGTTAGGGAACAAGTCTCCAAGAAACGAATAATAAAGGATTGTTTGAGAAAATCAAATTGTATAACCAAAAGTCTATGTAAAAAGTCTCAATTAGTACAGTTAAAAAACCTTTGAAAACACTAAATCAGAAGATATCCACTCACCTATTTCGCAGCTCAAAGAGAATCAAGTATGAATCACATACATAAGAACTCATATGAGAGAATAAGCTTGAGAACCTTTTTGGATGAGAAATTTGAGAGAGGTTTTACAAAAGAGAGAGAAAGAGAGGTTGTAAAATAAGGAAAAATGTGAAGATTTTTTTTCTGGTTGTTATATGTGTGTAAATTATAAGTTTTAGATAAGAGGAGAGAAATTGGAGGGAAACTTTGCCGCCAAATTTTTAACAATTAAAAATTGTAAAATATCTGGTATCAGACTTCATATGCAGTCTGAGAAAGAACTTCTGAATTGAGCGGGAATTCTGAAATTTTCAGGCAAAAATTTCCCGCCTTTTTGAAAAGTTTTCGTGTGAAAATTTTCAAAAAGGCGGAAAATTTCAGACTTCATATGCAGTCTGAAATAAGACTTCATGACAAGTTTAAATACTTGAACCAGATTTACCTGGAAGTCTGAGAAACCCTAAATCTAATAATTACTACTTAAATATCATCATATTATATAGAAAACTTATAATAAAGATCAAACTACATAGTGTTTTGAACCAAATATATCTTCAATGCTTAAATTTGATCAAAGTTTATGTAATTTTAATTTATATACATAAAAATTCTTATGCTTAATTTATGTATCAAAAATAATATCAAATTATTTTTTATAACTTTTTAAATTTAAATTTTCAACTTAAATACGTCTCAGACTTCTCTTAGAAGTCTGAGAAACCTCAAACAACGAAGTTTGAGAAACCCTAAATCTAATATTTATCACATGTAAGTAAAAATATTTAAACAAAACAACTAAGAAACATCAAATTCGTTAAATATATGTACATTATAATATATTATGTGCAAAATTAAAATTTGAAATGTTAATTTGGTAAACCATGAATCTAACCCTAAAGTTATATGTAAGTTATATGTAAATGTTCCATTACAAATTATGTTTTGAAGTTTAGAACTTACTCTACCTTACATATTGTTTAGTTTGACTCAATTTACCAAATTTTAATTTATATATTATTAAATTGTATATATTTAATTTTTGTATATAAAATTTTTGACAAAATATTTTATTTTATAATTTTAAATTTTAAATTTACAAATTTATCCTGTATCAGACTTTTCATAATTAAGAGATAATTAAGTTAGAAATTTAAATTATAAAATTATTAAAAAAATATTTTGAGGAAAAATTCGGATACATAAATTAAACATGAGACTTTTGGACATATGTAAATTAAAATTACATAAAATTTAGTCAATTTTAACCATTTAAGGTATATTTGGTTAAAAGTATTTACGAAACCCCAAAATTCAGACTTTTATAGAAGTCTGATAAACCCTAAATTTAGTATTTATCACTTAACATCGAAAAATATTTAAACAAAACACATAGGACACATCAAATTCGTTAATTATATCACCATTATAACATACATGTGCAAATATAATTTTTTCAAATGTGAATTTCCTAAACCATGAGTCTAACTAACCCGAAGGTTATATAATTTATATGTATATGTTCCATTACAAAGTAGGGTTCTAAGGCATACTTAACTAATATTGTTTAATATGACTCAATTTTATCAAATTTTAATTTATATACTACTAAATTGTTTATATATAATTTATGTATATAAAAGTTTTGACAAAATATTTTTTTTATAATTTTAAAATTTAAATTTACTAATTAATTCAGTGTCAGACTTCTATGGATGGCTGACAGACTTCTATTAGAGTCTAACGTCTCAGCCATCCATAGAAGTCTGAAATAGTCGAAGGTTATAATGGTAATTGCGTTTGACGTTTTTTTATTGGTCATAAGGACAACGCAGTAATTTCATAAGGCCGAAAAACCAGTTTTATATTTGATTCAATTTTGGGGGTACACTTTTATTTAAAACCAATTTAAGGGACATTTTTAACAATTTTTCCTAATTATTAAAAGTAGAAAACTTAACTTAAATCAATTATAGGAACAAAACTAGGGTTTTTTTAATGGTAGAAGATATAACTAAAAGGAAAAAAAAACAGTATAAACATATTACAGAATTTTGGAATACACTAAAAACAAAGGAAACAAGTATATATGGAAACACTAAAAATAGGAAAAAAAAATATTTTCAAAAGATGAAAAACAGGTGCAGAGCTTCGAAGTCGGGATAATAATAGGAAAAAAACATCTTAAAACCAGTTGAACTGAAACTTTTATACTTCCATGAATTTACGGCTGCTAATTATAATACCTATTTAGTATGGGGCACGTGCCACGAAAATCAAAGCGTGCGTCCGCCCTTGCCTATGTTTAACCCGTTTAATGAAATAAAGTGGTAACCAACGTATTAATTTTTTTTTTTGATAAGAATTAAATTCATTGCCAATAGGAAAGCTGTACAACAAGATTTAATACAAACTCCGTTGCCCCCAAAAAAAAATTAAAAAAGAGCAGAAGGAGATTCAACAAACAAAGAAACAAAAGCTAGAGATAAGCTAAGAATAAGCAAACCATCTTGCTAACAGATTTTGAAAGGCTTTCCGATCCTGCATACTTAAGATTCTGTCACGGAAACAGCGGTCAATAGTCCAGAAGGTAGACAGAGAAGATTGGCCAGAAGCTTGATGAACCCGGGAATTTCGTTCACGCCAAATGTAGTAAACTACAAATGGGCAACCAGTTTCCTTAGAAGCTGGTTAACATTAACCGCGGGAGACAATAACCAGGAGATCAGAGAAGACCAATTTGTAAAAGAAGTCATGTGAAGACCGAGCCTATCCAAAGCCATTCTCCAGACATGAACCGAAAAAGGACAATGAATAAGGATATGCTCTCTATCCTCAATGGAGAGACCACAAAGAACACATAAAAGAGAAATGTTAAGCCCCCAACTAATGAGACGAGATTTAACTGGAAGCCGATTAAGATGAGCAATCCAGAAGATAAAAGCATGCTTGGGAACATGATGCTTGTACCAAACAGCTTGATACCAGGATTTAACCGGGACCCGATGGCGAAGGAAATGCCAAGTCTGAGAAGAAGAGAAAGAGGTAGAGTGAGTAACAACTCCATGGATCCTCCATTTGAAGGAAACCAAACCATGACGTTGGTACGGTAAGGCAATCTGAGTGAGAGTAATGTAAAGCTCCTGAGCTTGAGGAGATCGTGCAGGTCGCAAAGACCATCCATGAGAAGAAACAGCTTTAGAAACCATAGCTTGACGAGGAATACCCAACTGTCGAGGACCAGTTGCACCAGACAAGTCAATTAAATGGCTTAAAGGACACCATCTGTCAAACCAGAAACTAGTACTCGAGCCATTACCCACTTCCACATCAATGAAAGGACGAGCAGTTTTACGAAGCCGGAGTAACTGCTTGCAAATCCAACTATTTGAAGGCTTTGCTTCTATATCCCAAAAGGTCTTACCTGCATAGTAGAAGTCCTTGGTCCAAGCAACCCAGAGAGATCCGCTTGAAGCAAAAAAGTTCCAAAGCAACTTCAGACATAAGACATTGTTCCAGGTATGAAGATCACGGAGACCAAGCCCCCCTTCCTCCTTAGGTAAGCAGATGTCACGCCAAGCCACTTTAACTCCTGATATTTTGCAAATGTTACCATTCCAAATAAACCTGCTGCACATTTGTTCTATCCGCTTAAGGAAGCCTTTTGGGAGAACGAAGGCTTGCATCCAATAGTTAAGAGTACTATTGATAACGGAAACAACTAGCTGAAGACGGCCCGGATAAGAAAGAGCCATGTTCTCCTAGCTATTAAACCGCCTAGATAATGAGTACAAAAGAGGGTTATAGTCTTGCTTTTGGAGTTTACGTTGTACCTAAATACCGCATGGGGAAAGCTCATGAACTAAAGCAAAAGTAGTGGATGCATCTGATTCAGCTTGAGAAACATGGCAGATTTGTCACGATTCATACCTAGACCAGATATGCTTTGAAAACGAGAAAGAATGTCTAATATACCTTGAAGGGACTCCGGTTTCCCATCAAAAAGAATCATTAAATCATCAGTAAAAGATAAATGAGATATCTTTTGGGATACAGATTTTGGATGATAGCCTATACCGCCTGCCTCAAACCCGTGAGCTATGGAAGATGATAAGTACTCCATTGCAATCAAAAAGAGATAAGGGGAAATAGGATCCCCTTGTCATAGACCCTTAGCACCTCGAAAGAAACCACAAGGTTCACCGTTTACAACAACAGAAAAGGAAGCAGTAGACAAACACTCCCTAATCCAAGCTATAAAGATGTCAGGGAAACCAGCCGCAGAAAGAACTCTGAGCAGGAAATCCCAATTTACAGAATCAAAAGCTTTGCGTATATCCACCTTTAGAAGACCCCTCTTGGAAATCGAAGCTCGGAAAAACCCTTGTACCATCTCAGAAGCAAGAAGGATGTTCTCTACAATTAAGCGTCCCTCCACAAACGCTGACTGGGCTGGATAGATGAGCTCAGACACTGCTAGACGAAGGCGGTTTGAAATAATTTTTGAAATGACTTTACAAGCAACATTCAAACAGGAAATAGGACGAAAGTCCGTTAACCGTTCTGCATTGATCACCTTCGGGATTAAACTAATCAAAGTACAGTTCCACTGAGTAAGAAGCCTACCCGAGTGGAAAAAATTCTTGAATAGCCAGAATGAAATCATACCCTATAATCGGCCAATATTTCTTAAGAAATTCCCCTGTGAATCCATCAGGACCAGGGGATTTGTTGTGAGGTAGCTGAAACACCACTACATGAATCTCTTCTGATGTAACAGGAGCAATAAGGAGATGCTTCAGACTATCATAACATCTCATCTTAGTGTGCCTATCAATCTCCTCCAACTGACTCGGAGAAAGAGGTGGATTAGGCGTACCTAATAGAGTCAAAAAGAAACCTACACAGTGCTCTTTAATCCCTTGATAAGAATCAATTCGTGTGGCACCATCCATCAAATAATGAATGTGATTGCGCGATCGACGAGCCATGACAGAGAGAAAAAAGAACCGAGTACATAAATCACCAGATTTCATCCAAGAAACCCGAGACCGCTGTCTGGAGAAAGATTCTTCAGCAAGGGCTAATGTATGCCATCGCTCATAAGCTACCTTCTCCTGCTGAGCTAAAACACTAGTAGGAACTGAAAGTAGCTGCGCTTGAGTGGATTTAAGATCAGAGAGAGCTTCGGAAACCCGACGTTCTATACCAGAAAAGTTTTCTCTATGAAACCGCTTAATGTGATCCTTTAAACCCTTAAGATTCTTTGATAAGGAAAACATCTCTGTACCACGAATAGAAACAGAAGTCCAAAATCCAGCAACCAGAGGGAGAAAACCCGCATGCTCCATCAGAAAATTTGGGAACTTGAAGGAAGGTTTGCCCTTAATAATATGAGAAGCAAAACAAATGAAACTCTGGCTATGGTCAGAGAAGGCAATTTGACTAACCAGTTATCATTGACCAGCACCCTATCAAGCTTGCGCGCTATAGGGGTTGCTGCTTTCTTATTCCACCATGTATAAGTAGAGCCTTTAAAAGTTAAGTCATGAATATCGGCAGTTAAAATACAGTCTCTGAACTGCTGCATTCCTCCAGTAATTCTAGTGGAACCTTTTGAATCATCCTGAGGATCCATCTTTTGATTAAAATCCCCTAGAAGTGCCCATGGTTTCCCTGCTAAGATCCCATTATGAGACAAATCTATTATCTCTTTCCAAAGTAAACAACGCTCCGCCTTGAGATTAGAAGCATACACAAAAGAAACAACCAACTCTTCATCAAAACCCGGGAGCTTCACCACGACAGAGACCATCTGACTAGACTTAGCTATAATGGAAACAGTGACAGAAGCCTCCCAAAGAACCCAAATGCGACCAAGCTCCGAGAACTCGTAATTGGCAACCATATTCCAACCAGAAAAATTAGACTTTAAGAATTGGGAAGCCCGAGGAAATCTGATTTTAGTCTCAATCAAAGCTCCAAAAAGACACTGATGAGTTTTAAGCCATCTTCTACAAGCACGCCTACGCTCCACCTTATTGAAACCCCTTATATTTCAACAAAAAATATCAAAATTGTGATCAGCCATTAACATGATTAAAGGTGTTTGGGGCTACGGCCCCTATCACGCTTCTTCTGTCGATTCGAGAGATATTTAGTAAAACCGTCTGCATCAATCATCCCATTAGAATCAGAAGATTCATAATCCACAGAATCTAAAGTACAAGTACCGATCACTTGCTTCCCAAGATAACGACGACCTACTGGAGTATACTTGCTAGTAACAAGCTGCTTCAAAATAGGAGAGTCATGAATGACTACTCTTGAGCCGTTTGCTTGAAAAGTCCTGGATCCGGGTACATCTGAATGGACCTGAACAGGCAAGACTTTGTGTTTGGGAAAAGTAGACGAAGGAACAGCAGAAGGCTTACTATTATCTTTCCTCTTCTGTCTAGGACAAGAATCAGTGGAATGCAGCTTGGAATTACAACCAGAACATAAAACAGGAGCAGTGGGGCAGCGTTTCGATCTATGCCCTACCATGTTGCATAAAGAGCAAATTGAAGGGAGCCACAGACTAGAAACTTCGAGCCGCTGAATATGGCCAGACTCAAACTGAGCATTCACAAACTCCAGAAGACGAACTCGAGGATCTATAAGTGTATACACCTTTGCTACTTCAAGATTGGATAAGTTCAAAGTTTCAGGATGACAACGAACCGGCTTACCCACCAGAGAAGCAATACGAAACAACGAGTCTTCACTATAAAATTGGAGAGGAACATGCTTGAATTCCAACCAAACTGGGACTGAAGAACATTCTGGTAACTCCGGAGTCAAGCCAGGTTCCCACGGTGCTACAAACATAGTTTCCCCATCGAAATGCCACACTCCTTGAGCAAGAACCCGTCGTCTAGTAATTGGAGACGGAATACGAAAGAGAAAAGCTTGATCACTAAGCCGTGAGACAGAGATATCGAGGAATTTATTGCTCCATATGCCATTAGCAATGGCGTAAGCTGCTCCTCAATATGGAGCCTCCCCATAGAACTGACCAATAATGAAGCTTTCCCACTGTTTCTTGGTGCGTTCTATAACAACATTAGGAATACGGATACACTTCTCACCCGAGTCCAAGACAAAGCTATCCTGTCGGAAATCAAGGTTCTTAGAGTTAAGCTTGAGAAGATCCTTCCATAGAGGATTAGAAGGCTGAGAAGATCCGGCTTTATCAAGCGGTGACGAGTCCATTAGAACAGAATCAGGCTGATTCATCGCGGGAGGGGCCGGAGGAGCCTGAGAAGCAGATAGATCGACCACCAAATTCAAACCAGCTGGAGCCTGAGGCAGAGGCAAAACATCTCCACAGGGATCCGACTGAGGAAGAACTTGAGTAACAGAGTCAGGAAGCACACTAACAGTGGCTTGCACTGAAAGCCCAGGTTTATCGATACACAAGGGATCAATAACTTCGACATGCAGAGCCTTATCAGATGGAGATTCCATCTGAAAATCAATCGGAGCAGTGGTGGCAGAGTCAATAAGAGAAAGCCCAATTTCTGAGGTTTCATCAACAACCATAGCTCCATATTTTTCAATCTCGGAACCGATTGAGAGCCAGAAGAACTAGAACTGCTTCCAGAAGCGGAATTTTTGAACAAAATCGAACCACGCCCTTGTGATCGATTCGGTGTCGCTAGAGCAGAGACAGAGAAAGGTGACTTGGGTGAAGATTTCTTCTTCTTACCCATTGAGACAGAGAGAACCCACCGAGGATTGATGGAGGAGAAGAATCGATGAAGAAACACTTAGAAAACGCTCTAGAGGAAGTTTCTCTTTCTATCTCTAGAATACTTGTCGTCAGTCGCGCAACTTACGTATTAGTTTTAAACACTTGCATTTGGATTATTGGTAATTACAATCCTCGTATTGACATTAATATCACTGATATTAACCAAACGCTTAAATATCTCGTTTCTAAAAAAGATACATAAAATGTAATTTATTTAAAATATTAAACGATGATTACCTTTCTCCAAAATTTTTGATGTAGTTGAACATCATAATATGTTCAGCTGAGAATGAACAAGTCGGTTATTCAAAAGTCCGATATAAGACTTATGTCTGTAGTCATTATCTTCTTGTGTGTCCGAAAGAAATGCGGTTGTTCCACTAGTGTCAGAGTGATCATATGTATTAAGAAAATCAATTTAAGCTTCATTGATTTTTATGTGGTTTCATTAGCCTTCGACCGATAATATGTGTGGTTATGAGTCTATGAGGCCTTAACCGAGTTCATATTAATTACGGCCGAATAATTGATGCCGTGTCTGAACGTTTCAGGACTATGTTCAAAAAATAGCGATCACTTTAATAACATTGTTCCAATACAATCATTTCTCAACATACAAAATATCAATAGTGTATGATTTTAATTCCGCATATCCAAATATAGAAAGAGTTTCTTAAGAGATTTTTAAAAAAAAAATTATGATGAACTCGGCGGATAGCGATGAAGTTAAGATTTCACTAGGTTTCAGAGATGAAACAGAACGACGAAAAGAAAGTGCTAAAGTCGATAGAGACCTGTTTACGATTATGCTTTGTAAAAGCTCTCTGAAGACTGTGTTTGCTATTAAATTGTATATTGAATAAAATGTATCTACATCGGCAAACTTTGATGCCCTTATATAGGTTTACAAAGTCGGCCAATAAATGGAAAATATACTTAGATAAACTAGAATATTTCCAATTAGCCCAGGGTGAACATCTCGAGCGAATATTCATGCTCGGCGTAAAGTCCATGCACGCTGCATTCTTTTATACCGCCTTTCTTCGTGAATACATCTTGATGACCAAATTTGCCTGTCTCTTGGGTTGCGATAAAATGATCATTTCCTTTTAGACTGACCTAAATTATTGAGTTGGCCTTTAAAGAAAAGTGATAAACATGTTTCCAACAAACATGCTGTTAGAAAAAGACTATATTACATTCTTTAGTTATAGGTTTAGAAGAATTACAGACTATAAATCCTAAACTCCAGCTTAGACTTAAAATCTGCTTGTCAAAAAAATAATAAAAAATTAATATTAAAAATGACTCATTTCTAGGGAATGAATTCTAACTCAAAACTTTTTCTTTAGAAACTTACATAAGTCACTTTCACGTTATAAAGGGCCTTTGGCATTGTGCAAAAAAGTTTAATGGCCAAATTGCCCTTATATTCTATTACTGTTTGGTTTTGATGTGACCAAAAGAAAGAGTAGTTTAGTTAGGAGTAGCTTTAATCTTGGTCATCGATTTAGATAAGTAATATTGTCCATTCATTTAAAATCTGAATGTGATGTTTTTTGGGAGGGAATAAAATAAAGGGCATTTAATCATGTCCATTAAAACATTGTAACTTTAATCTCTTTTCTCTTTTTCGAGATCTGTTCATCTTCTTCCTCCTTTTTTATCCTTCTCTCTCTCTCTCTTTCTCTCTTTCTCTCTATTTCTCTCTATCGAGACATGTTCTTCTTCTTCCTCCTTTTCTTCTTCTTCTCTCTCTCTTTCTCTATTTCTCTCTATTTCTCTCTTGTCCCAACACTGTTGTTTCTACAATCGTTGTCTCTCCTTTATTTGACGACCTTAATCCATCCATATCGTCACCACCAGATCTTGTTCACCATTGCATCTCGCTCACCACCACATCTTCCTTCACAGTCTCTTTAATCTCGAAATCTAAACTTTAACTTCTTTTTTTTGTTCTTAGATCTTAAAGTTTGATACTTTTCGATTTGGCTAGGTCTGATTTCGTTTTTTCTTATAGTGTTTCATTCATTTTTCCATTAAAGTTGGTCTCTTGATTCTCTTTGTGTGCACCAATTAGGGTTTACATCAAAGTTCATGTTTTCATGGACATCGTTCTGCTGGACAACATTCTAGTGGACATTGTTCTTGGTTTCTGCTGGACAACATTTTAGTGGACATCGTTCTGCTGGACAACATTCACGTTTTCATGGACATCATTTTGTAAAAAAAAAATCGAAATTCTATGGACACACTTTGAATAATTTTCTAACAATATTTTAGTTTTTTTAAAATGTGGACAACGTTTGGTGGATGTATTTTGTCTTCACGGATAATAATTGGTGTCCACTGAAATATGTCAACACAGACATAATTGAAAAAGGTGAGACCAGAAGTAAAATATATATCCAATTTATAATGTTCATGTAACTCATAACAACAATGATGTTCCTAAAGGTCGTGTAAACAAAAATGAGTGTAGGAAAGTAAATGAGTGTCCATTAAAACATGTCCACACAATGTAAACAAAAGGGTAAAACCATATGAAGATATATGTTCATTTAACAATGTCCATAAGACCTTACATACTACTTCGAAAACTTGGTACTGTAAAGTTCTAATAATCATGTCTACACAATATGATTTAAAGTGGAATATTGTGAATTTTCACTCCTTTGGTCATTACGTGAATTTTTACCAATTTGTGGACAATCAAACATAGTTTTCATGATTGTTTCTAATATATATTCATCTCCTTTGGTTGTTTGTGGACACAAATTCACTTTGATTTCAGGTTATGTTCATATATAATTATTTGTGAACATTCCTACATCATAACTGATGTACAATAGTATATTGACAATTGTGAAAACTATGGACAATATTTTGTAGACACACATTTACATCTATTATGAGTTTGTTCACATGAGTTCATCCACTATTACATATTGTACACTATAGTTTAAGTTTTGATCTTTATGCGTTCAATTATTGAAATTATTGAACCAACTTACAATAACATCTCCAACACAACCACACAATTCACTACACAACAATTTCATTACATCCATATGATCCCATCCACTAATACATGTTTTACTAATATCACACTATAAGGTGAAATTTCAACGTACTCAATTAGACTACTTCCGTCGTCCACATCTTGTTATCCACATATGCTTTTTCCGACGACCATAATATCCACGCATACATGCATCATCTTTCAAACTCTGCTCCGATACATCCCCGTTGTCAGGTCCCCAATGCCAAGTCCACAATGTCATCCCATGACTTTTTCCATCACTATGAATTCCTCTATCACCATTAACATGTCCACCAGTGTGTATCCACACATTTATATCCTTCACTAGCCCATCACCTCCCACTGAATGGAAATTTATGCGTTTGTTGGGATATCTATTAGTAGAAAATAGTCTCTGAGGGAGCCGAATGTCTGTGAACGTGAAAACAATACATTAGAAAATGTAGTAAAGGAATATATAATCCACAAATTATAATATCTAAGCTAAAATTTTTACATAATAGATGTCCACGAACGACTATCCACGACTATTGAGAAACCTAATTTAACTAGAATATGCAATGTGTACTATGTATAGTGTCCACCGAATATTATTCCTAAAAATTATATACAAATCACATGTCCATTCAAAGATGCATGCATGGACATGATATGTCCATTATAACTTATCAAAGAGACTGAATTAACAAAAACGAATAGTATATATATCATATGTCCATAAAATACTTATCCACGATAATGGATTTGAAAAACGACTACTATATGGATCATATGTCCATTAAAAAGATGTACGCACGGACATAATAAATTAGTTTCTTGTCCACGAGAATGAAATTGGAAAATTACTACTATATATATCATATGTCCACGAGATCTATATATATTGAAAGAGAGACTAAGATATTATATCATATGTCTATTAATACTTGTCCACAATATCTATAGATGGGTAAAAATCGACTAATATGTTACAGAATAGTTCTCCATTGACATAGAAACTAGATCTACGCATATAAGAATACAAAATGTCCATTTAAATTTGTCCACGAGAAATACGCGGATTTAGTACACAGTAAACTAAAGAAGGAGAAATTATATGTTGTTAGATGTCCACACATACAAACAAATAACGTTAAGAAGAACACACAAGAACGAAGTAATCACTATTGATGGATCTAAGAGAGAGATCTAAGAACAAATCCAGAAAACTGAGAATCTGAGAACAAATCCAGAAAAACTGAAACCAAATATGAGATTCTGAAGTTAGGGACTAGGGTTTCGACAATCTGAAGGTTAAAAGAAAACAAAAAAAAAGAACCTGAAGGAGCTGAGCTGTAATCACTACTGAGAGAAGAGAAGGGTGATTCTATCGGTGAAGAAAAAAATCTAAAAGGAGAAAGCAGCTTCCTTGAATTTCGGATCGCACACAAATTGGATTTATGAAGCAATTGCTCTCTGTAGTTAACTCGAACAAGAGGAGAAAAGAGAATGAAGATTAAAAGTAACAAGAAGAAGACAATATAATTAACTCCTCAGATCTAGTTGACGGCTGTGTGAGCCAAATAGAAAACAGAGAGGCAACACCAGTGGCGGAGCTACAGCTTTGGGAGAGGGGTCACCTGACCCCCATAAAATTTATAAAATCTTGTTTGTAACCTTATTACAATAGAGTTTCACAGCATATTTGGTCTAGAACATTGACATTGACCCCCATGACTCAAGTTCAAATACTCAAAGTGACCCCATTTTATTTCATTTAATCGTTTTACTTTGTTTCTTTTGTACTTATCTTCCTTTTACGTATACATGAGAATTTTACAAGTAATCATTATTGACGTTATACTATACATTTAGGTAAGTAGTTACTTCAAGAAAAGGAAATACTTACATACCATTTTTTGGGTCTAAACTTACATACCGTTTTCAAACTAATATTTTAGAATTTCCTTTTTCAAACAGAAAATGTGAATAAAATAAAACTAATCATATATTATATGGAAAATTAAGTAATTTCTATTTATATATTCAACTAAAAATTATTATTTATGGGATTTATAGCAATAATGAAATTATTTTTTGTTTATTTATTTTAAAAGCTAAAATAATATATGATATTTTTAATTTATTTTCATTAATATTTAATATTTCTATGTATCAATATTTATATATGACCCCAGTAAAATATCATCCTGGCTCCGCCACTGGGTAACACATTTGTTTTTTTAGAGTTTTAGGCTTCTAAATTTATTGGTATAAAATAAGATGAAAGTAATGAGTAAAAAAGACAAAAAGCGTTTAGTTAAGAACCCTAATACATACAAGTGGAGTTAGTAACACATTAAGGCACTTTAGCCTCTTTTATTACGTTAAAAGGCACTTCAAGAAACTTAGGTACTTTGTGCACTGTTGATTTTTTTTTAAATACCATAACACCTCCTCCTTTTTGGTTTGATCACGCTTGTTTTGGTCTGTTTTTAAATTTAATTTTTAATTTTATTCTGAAAATGTTGTTTTTAACCTCATTTAATTTGTTGTTTTTAATAAATAAAATTAAGAAAAAACAAAAGCCTTAGCCTTCATTCCGACAAACCTCTTAACTCACTCTCTCTTTTCCAACACTGCCTCACCTTCTCTCTTTCCGCCGACCGTATTCCGACAACCCACCTTCTCCTCTCCGATAGAGCTTCAACAAAACTCCGGTCCCCCACCTTCTGCCTCTTTCTTTCATCCGACAGAGCTTCGACAGAGCTTCGACTGAACTTCGGTCCCTCGTCTTCTCGCCATCTCCGACAAAGCTTGTTAAAATGCCTGTTCAGTTCAGATTAACATTTATATCAGCAGATTCAACTCGATTTTTGCCCAGATCTGTCATTTAGAATTAGGGTTTCTTTCTGCTTCTAACTTTTCTTCTCGCTATGGATTTTATTTCATTACCGTTGTCTTTGCTTTGTCTGATTTTCTTGTTTGCATTCATCTATGGACATAAATTTGTGTCATCGTCATCTTGCTTTTAACGATGAGTGGACATATCCTTGTGTACTAACATATCGTTATTTGTGTTAGCCACAAAACGTGGACATTTCTTTGTATACTAGAATTATAATAGCCCAAATCTGTGGACAGATCCTTGTTTACTGGCCTTTTACTATAGCACATATCATCATTTGGGTTAGCATCAAACTGTGGACATATCTCTGTGTACTAGATTTAGCTTCGTAGCCCAAGTGAGTCGACAAGTATGTGGACAAGGTTACGTGTACTAACGATAGTTCAAGTATGTTGACACAAGTACATATCCGTAATGGACAGGGTTATGTGTCCTTCTAACTATGGACATTCACACTGTACATCTAATCAACTATCTATACTCTGTAATCTTTGACAATACTCTGTAATGCTCTAGCAGATTTGTAGTGGATCTATTACATAACTTCTGTTAAACTGTTTGTTTGACTTAACAAATCTGTGTTTTGTGCTCAAACCTTACATTTCTTCTGTTTTTTTTTTTTTGCAGATATACTTCTTCCCGAAAGACTCTTTTGCCACTAATAGATATCCCAGCAACCGGCTTAATGTGGACAGAACTTTTCTGGACAAGTCTGTGGACAGAACTATTGTGGACAAGTTTGTGGACAGAAATTACATGATTCTTATCATCATTTCCCAAAAGTAAAACATTGACAAAACTTTATGTGGACAAAACTTACTAAATTGTTATCATCATTACCAAATAGATAAAACCTTAACAAACGTGGGCAAGCTTTCTTCCAATTAAACTCTCTGGAATAGTTTCATTAGGATTTTTCCAGTTCAGTACACAAATTACAGTACACGAATTGATGTACATGACACAAATGGCTGTACATAACACAAACCATCACTCAGTTTCTTAATTATACAACAGAAAAGCCAAACAAACATACTAATTGTGGACAGAAATTTGATATTAGGATACATTGTTTTCCATAAATAGGTGTCCACCATACATTGCTCATAATTTTGTATGTGTGAATGTATCTTTATAAATGTCCACAAGAAAATGTCTATTTAAATGTGTATATAAATCTGTCCAAATTTAAATTTGTCTAAATTTAAATTGTTCATATAAATATATAATCGTGTCAACAAGCCATGACAGACGGATGTACAATGAAAAAAATATATGTTATCTTTTTCAACGTTTTTATGTCCAAGTTCTTGTGTCCATGATTTCATCTCCAAGCTCTTTTGTCCCCGATTATTTTTCCATACCCGCAAGTTCTTATAAGTGTCCATCTAAGAGGTGTCGACCATTTTGTGTCCATCTTGTTGGTGTCCATCTAAGGAAAGAAGCGAGGATGTCAGTCTAGTTGGTGTCCATCATTCGGTGTCCACAATGTACATTTTCGGAAGAGTTTTTCTGGAAGTTGAATATCTGCAAAACCAATAGAAGTTATGTTAGGGAAGAGTGTGAACATATACAATGAGGTACATATATGTAAGCTTATGTGTTGCTAAGGACTTTGTCCACATATACACTGAGGAACATGCAAGAGACAAATAAGTGCCTCATATACAGTGAGAAACATGTAATTTTTGACATGTCTAAAGCAATGTGAATAATTTAATCTAACAAAGCCAGTTAAACAATGTTTGCTATTTAAATTCAGTACACAAATCACTTCATGAGAGCAGAATCCACATATCGGTGTCCATAAAAAAAATGTGTACTACTTAGAATAGACATGTAAAGACATATTTTTGGAGACGAAACCATGTCCATGGAAATTTAATATGAATCTAGAATGACACTAACTACAAGTATTTTTAAACAAAACTAGTATTGATAGTTGTAAACGGCATACACAAATCAGTGTCCACGAGAACATGGCCAATGAGAGTGATTACCGAGCATAAAGAAGATCTATGTACAATCCGATGTCTACAGATAAATGTCCAATGATCGATGTACAAGAATGCATGTAGATAAAATCAACTAGTGTCCACATAGCTACGTACACGGAAACATACATCACAACAAACAAAGATATGTACACGAATATAGAACAAGGACAATTCCGTGTAAATGAAATATGTCACAAGCAAAGATTTGAAGCTCGATAGACTCGATCTACCAGAAGTAAATAGACTCGATAGCTCAAAAGCTCGATAGACTCGATCTAACAACTGAGCAGTTTACACATTGTGTCCACAGATTACTGGACATGAAAACATGTCCATCACAAAACAAGTAAATACATAAAACAGACTCATCCAGAACAGACTAACCGGAAGAAAAGTTTTAAACTAAACTATTGATGTCCATAAATCAGTGTACATGAAAATAGGTCCATGCATTCAGAATACACAACAATAAAGCATATGAAGAATAACGAGAAGTAACATATGGCCTGCATACAATTTACATCTATTGGTGTCCACATATTAGGGTACATAAAAATATGTACATCATATACTGAAAAAAAATCCATAAGACAGACAAAAATAGTAAGTGAAGCAACGGAAATGAAAAAGAGCAAATCAAGTGGGTGAAAACAGAAGCAGTAATAGACCGAACAAAAATCAATTGTAAAAAAAAATGTGAGTAACATATCAAGATTAATAAACTTAATCAGCCATTTTAACTTACTATACATGTAAAAAGCTTGGATTTCAAACGAAATCAGCTTGCGAAGTTTTAAACCGCCGAATTAAGGAGGAACAGGCAGAAAGGGAAGTAATTTATGAAAAGGAAGATGGAAATGGCGAATACAGAGGAATTTTTTATTATTGTCTCTGATGAAGAAAAATGAGTAAATTTAGACACTTTAAAAGAACAATATAGAGAAAAGGGATGGATTAGGTGGTTATGGAAGATCAGAAAAGAAAAGAAAAATATGCTAGAGAAACAAAATAGAGAAGATAGACGAAGGAGGCAGGAGTTGGAAAAAAAAGGAGAGATTAAGAAAGAGAGAGACATTAGGTTTTTTATATTAAAATATGTGAGATGAGAGAAATAATAATTGGGATTAAAGATATAAAGTAAACAAAAAAACAGAAGAACTTACGATGGATAAGGGGCAATTTCGACAATATACATAACCAAAGTACCTAAGTGCACATAAGTGCCTTATTCTGATAATTGTTAGTGTGAAAGTGCCTTTCATTGTAAATAATTCCATACAAGTGACTATGGATGTAATAACAAAGTGGAAAAGTGACTATGGGTGTAATAAACTCAAACTTATATGAGGGAACTCAAAATAATACTTTGTTTTTCTTGTAATTATTTAAAATAAACAATGATTTATGCTTTTTGGAATTTTAAATTTGTTTTTAAAGGAATTTTAAACTTGTTATGCTAACTTCGGAACAAAAACTATTTTTATGTTATTGTATGATATTTCTCAAATTTACAAGTATAATGGCATTACTAAAATTTTGAAAAACATATTTTGTGTTTTTCAGGTTCAAAAACATACAGTATATTAATTCTATTTCATATATAGAGTGATGACACAAACAAAATTCACTATTATACATGTCATTGTTACTGTTTCGGTATATATATATATATTATAAAGTGGTATTTTATATATGATAACCTGTTTTAACAGAGTGATTTACGCCAGGAGTCACTTTGTCTTTACAGACTTACAAGAAAAGTCACTTCCCCTTGTGGAAGGCTTTTTTCCACTGTTTGACCAAATTAATGCCTAAGTTACCTCTTTCATTGTTTTTTGGTTCGGTTATGAGGCTAACTAGTAGTAACTAAAAGGAAGCTATAGTTTGTTTGTACTTATTTAATCTGGGCCATCGATTTGGTATATTAAATCGTGTCGATGTGATTGGGTGGGAAATAAAGTAATCTTAAGCATTTATTCCACCCAAAAAGTTTCATGAGATCATGGCTTTTGCTTTTTGAGATCAGACTGAGCAGATGCTTCTACGTGTACAGAGAGAAACTGATTTTATGGGCATTTGGGAACATGTCAGCTTGAAAGGGACAAGAGAGAGACACTGTAAAAAAGGAGAAAGAGATAGAGGTTACGGTGGTGTGGCAGAACGGAAGATGTATTGCAGACCGTTTGAGAGGTGAATTCCTGTTATCTTTTTGTTATTATTCTTTTTTTTTTGTACGATCCACATTTCCGTTTATGTTTGTCATTATTGGCGGTATAACATACATATATAGTATATGTATCCGTGGATGAATCATTGTGGATAACCCAGATGACTAGGGTGGTGCCTACGAGTGGAAATGTGGTGACAAGAGAATGTATCAACGTTCTTTGTTTCTCCTTAATTTATGTGGATTGTTTTTTGTGGACGCAGTTGTTGTTGTCAATTATGTAACAAATTCGCTATTTTATGGATAACCTTTCGAATACTTGTCTGACAATATTTTAGGTTGTTGAAATGTGGACAATGTTTGGTGGATATGTTTTGTCTTCGCAAATTGTAATTGTTATCCACTGAAACATGTCAACACATACATAAATGAAAAGGGTGAAACCAGATGTAATTATATAGCTAATTCACATTATCCATGTAACACATAACAACAATGTTGTTCCTAAAAGTCTTGTAAATGAAAATTCGAAAAATTCGTGTAGGAAAAATGGGTGTCCATTAAAACATGTCCACACAATGTAAACAAAAGGGTAAAAGTTTTACCGTAAAACCTTATGTAGATATATGTTCATGTTGCAAAGTGTATAGATGTAAAGCATGGAACGTAGTAGACAAAAAAACAAGTTCTAATCATGTCCGGTCAAGCATGTCCACGAAATCTGCAAGAAGAGTAATATGCGAGGGTGAACATAGAAAGTAGATCCATTAACATAGAAACTACATCAACGCAAAACAGAAAACTAGAGACGATTCGTGTATAATGTCCATATAAATATGTACACACAGATGAAAAAATGTATTTCAATGTCCACAGGAACGAAAATAGAAATATATGTTCACACTATAAGGTGAAATTTTACGTACTCAATTACACCACTTCCGTCGCCCACACCTTGTTATCCATATACACTTTTCCCGACGACCAATATCCACGCATTCATGCATCATCTTTCAAACTATGCTCTGATACATCCCGTTGTTAGGTCCACAATGGCAAGTCCACAATGGCATGTCCAAGTGATCCCAAGACTTTGTCCATCCCTACGACTTCCTCTAGCACCATTGACATGTCCACCAGTGTGTATCCACATATTTATATCCACAAGTGTGTATCCACACATTTTTGTCCACAGGGACGAAATAGAGATATATGTCCATTAGTACATGTCCATTAGTACATGTGTGGAACAGGTGAATAACGTTAGAGGATCATATGTCCATAAACCCATATCCACAAGGTAGAACTAGTATGTTGTAAAGTGTACACATATAAAGCATGGAACGCAGTAAACAAAAAAACAGGTTTTACATCATGTCCATACATGCATGTCCACAAGATCTGTAAGAAGAGAAATATGCGACCGTGAATATAGAAACTAGATTCATGAGCATAAACCCTAGATCTACGCAAATCAGGAAGCTAGAGACGATTTCAAGTCGTCCACATGGGACACAGACCACAGACAGCCGAAACACAGTACACAGAAACTTGCGAGCATGAGCACAAAAAGTAGATCCATGAGCATAAACCCTAGATCTACGCAAATCAGAAAAGTAGAGACGATGAGTGATGAAGTGAATAGAAAATCTCAGATGTATAATGAATCTAAGTTTTAAATCGAAACCTGTCATGACAGCTTCGATTTGCGACATTGCAGGCACATACGACGATTCGAGTGGGCGGAGAGACATAGTATTAGCAAAGACACCGATGGTGGAGGAGAGAAGGCGAGATCGGTTCGACAATGGAGGAGTGAGGGCGAGTTCGGGTCAACGGCTGTTGAAGGGAAGAGACGAAAGAGAGAGAGAGAGATAATATTTTTTTTAGGGTTATAAACTTTTGTGTTTTTTTTGTGAAGTAACTAAACGTAATGTTTAGTTAAGAGAGACTCAGGGACATTTTAGTATAATCCAGAGTAGAAGGTGACATGTAAGTGATTATGGGTGTATTAAGAAAGTCAAAAGGTGACTACTCATGTAAATAACTCGTTTTAACATTCATACGATGATATGAATGGAAAGTCATGCATGTTGGGGTTGTATGATATCTTGATGATGTCAATGTGAGTTACTTTTAGCTCAATGCCAGAGGTAAGTTGACGTATGTGGGGACACTGAGGTATTTGGATCCAGTCACGAAGATATTTACATGTATAGTGGCAAACAATGACTCAAAGCTATTAAAGATATATTGGTTTTAATAGTCAAACATGAAAATAAAATAACATAACTAAATTGTTAAAGAGAAAAGACATAAAATAAAATAATACAAAAAAATATCTTATTAAAAATATAGCATTAAAAAAAAAATTAACATTTTAGAATTATTTGGATTATAACCTTTTATTGCATTATATCATTTAAGGTTTATTATTTATTATTGAGAAAATGCATAAAATAGCACAAAAATATATCTTATCATAAATATTATCATAAATATAGCATAAAGGGAAATAATTCACATTTTTAGTATTATTTTAATTATAAAGATTTTTATAGCATTATATAATTTACAGTTTAGGGTTAATTATTAAGAAAAACATAAAATAGCACAAAAATATACATTGTCATAAATATAGTACCAAGAGAAATAATTCACATTTTTAGCATTATTTTAATTACAAAAATTTTTATAACATTATATAGTTTAGGGTTTAGGGTTAATTATTTAGGGTTAATTATTTAGGGTTTAGGATTTATATTTAGGGTTTAGGGTTTAGTATTTAGGGTTTAGAGTTTATTATTTAAAGTTTAGGGTTTAGTATTTAGGGTTAAGGGTTAGGGTTACTTTAGTGACAAAACATGTTTTTGTGCTATTTTTATGATTTTTCTTCCTTGTTGCTATATTTGTGACAAGATATATTTTTTGTGCCATTTTTGTGATTTGCCCTTTATTATTTAGGATTTATAATTTAGGTATATTATTTAAGGTTTAGAGTTTAGTATTTAGAGTTTAGAATTTAAAGATTAGAATTTAGGGTTAATTTAATCTTTATTTTTTTTAATGAATGTTATTTTAATTTTTTTTTTGTTATTATATTTATGATAATATATATTTTTGTATCATTTTGTGATTTAAATTTTGTTAAAAATCTAGTTAATGGAATGTTTGAGCTTATAAATGTTATGATAAACATGTCACAAAATATCGTCGTAAGAAATGCGCTTCTTATCTTTGGTGCTTTAAAAAAACAAAATATCACCTAAATTATTTGGAGAGATAATTCGATATTTCGATTAGTGTAATTCTAGAGATCAAAAACACTTATATGTTAATTTGCTTACAATTACACTAAGTGGCTTATCTCCACAATTACTGTGTTACCACGGATATCATTTATTGGTGTTAAGTTTAATCATGCTTATTTTGTTATCATATTAACTTTCATTTCAACACACCTACACGACTCGTTTACTCTATTGTGGGATTGTAGCCAAGTCTTTAGGGCCTAAATCATTATAAAAATTGTAGATGGTAGAGAAATGACTAATTTGGATTTATCATTCTTAGTTACTCAATAAAACAGTCAACCACTGATATTAATTAACTTCATAAATCTAAAGGCGTCTATAATAGCTAAGATTGAAATACAAAGAAGTAGTATTAACAAATAACAACCAATAACACAAGAATTAAATCTTTATCCTCGTTCACTATTCACTAACAAAAAATAAAGTTTACCCTTACATTTACTAATTACAATTTTTAATCCTTCTATCAAACCAAACATTTTTAAGGAGTAGAGAAGAAGAAGAAGAAAAATAGTTGTAGAGAGATAATCGAGAAGAGAATAAATAGTGTTTGTGGTGATCGATAAAATGAGAAAATTTTAATATGTAATTAATAGTAAATCCAACTAACTTTTTTTTTCTCAACAAGGTAAGCTAAAGAACCTATTTTTCACTAATCCACCTTGGCGGTTCCGGTCCAACGTGGATTGTGAAAGTGTAAGGCTATGTGGTTTTCAGACCGATGAAAAACAACTCAAAACGATTCTGAAAACTTGCGTTTTATTAGATTGACAATATGATCTTACAAGAACATTATCGCTCGATCTAATTTCTCAAACTCAATGATCTATACTTGATCACTTGAGTTCTCACAAATTCTCTCTCAGTTAAAAGCTTACCCTATACACGGCGCAAACTCTCCCATTTATACACAATGGGATCGCTAACCTGGTTAGCTCGAAAACACTTAAGAGATAAACCTTATCTCTTACGACATCTTCATAGAATCCTAACAACCCTAACAACTTTAGGATCTTAGGAGATTCTTCTAATTCGCATTGAATATTTGTCTTGAATATCTTCCAAGATATATGTCCAGCTCGTCACATATCTTGGGTAGTCCACCTCAGCTCCAGCTCGCGGTTTAAGTTAATCCGCTACGTCCTCGTTTGCTCTTCAAACGTTGCCCGTCTGTGTCACTCCTTGAGCTACTTCTTGACTGATACATGAAGTGACTCAGCTGCATCTTCAATCTCCCCATTTTTAGGATTGTGTGTCTCTCAAGTATCTGCAAACGATCAAGGATACTAGACACAAACAAAAACAAGTCGCATTCTGAAACCCTGTATTTTTGATTAGATTACTCGCATCGAAAATACTTGTTCTAAGAAAATATAACCAAGAGTTTTACATCCAAGTTTTTGCAATCTGTCATACAAAATGATAAAGTCTGAGTAAGACAAAAACTTAGACAAACTCCCCCATAATATCCGACTTGTTTTTGAGTGAAACCGAAAACTAGGCAACAAGACAAAAAAACGATTTTCACTCACTCCCCCCACAATCTTTGGAAACACATCCTAGCCACTATCCTCTTCTCCCCCTGCTTGAGAGCACACAATGTTAAAAACACAAGGTCAGTAGCTAAGGAGATTAATAGTTTGAGGATACCTTACCTGGCATGGCACGAAGAAGTCGCTGGATCACCTCAGAAAAAGTCTGGAGAGCTTTGGTGGTGTCCTCAACTGCCTCTCTTGCTGCTCGTGGACTGCAGCTCCCAACTGGAACACGGACTGATCCAAGATTAACTATCTCTTGCATTGTGTGAGTCGAAGCTCTCGGAGCTGATGCGCTGGAGCTGGTGCGTCTCGGTGTCTGTGTCCTTGGACTAGCTATGACTGCTTTCTTCTTGGCAGACTTGGACTCCTCGATCTTGACAAATGCTTCACCGGAGCGTATGTCCTTCTTGTAGAAGATTGGAGAAACGACTTTCTCTCCCTTAAGAAGCGTAGGTGCATGCTGAGCCCTCATGAGTCCAGTGATGATCCTTGGAAACATTAACCACCGCGAATCTGAATCCTTAGTGACTCTGAGGGATAGAATCTGCTTGAAGATCATCCTTCCAACATCCGTTTTTATTCCTTGAGCAACCTTGTAAATCAGCCTAGCTCTTTGTTCTGAGAGATGGTGCTTATGAGTTGATGGAATCCAGTTGTATGCTGAAAGCACACTCAAGGCTGCATAACACGGTGGGAGTCCTGTGGCAGTGAGCTCTTCCCATTCAGTCTTTCCTTCACTGAGAACCATGGCCACTGTTTCCATACTCTCGGTATCAGCTTCAATGTCTGCTCTGATTTCAGCTTCAGTCAGTTCTGAAAGTCCCAATGACTCGTTGATTGCAGTTGGAGAGAGTTCATACGGGTGTCCTCTGAACCAGACAACTACCTTCTCTACTGAGTCTTCTACTTTTACCCCAGGCAGTGCAGCGTAGAATTCACAGATATGTTCCTTGATGTATCCCATCCAACCAGTCACAGTTGACACTAAGTCACTATCTTTGATCAGTTTCAGATACCCCCATTCATCCTCTTTACTCATATCTACCAATCTTTCAGGCAATATTCCCCTATTCGTAAAGAGTTTGTACCTTTCCTGATCCAAAGTTTTTGAGACCTTGATCTTCCTGGGTATCATTGGCGTTCCGAAGGATGTTCTCACTTGGGTCTTCTTTTGCTCTGGTACACGCTTCCTCTTTCTTGACTGTAAGCGTGTTGCTCTCTCTGACTGTTCATGAACCGAGATTCCAGTAGCCGACTCGTATCCATCAGATTCTGTTTCTTCATCAGAGATGTCAATCGCTTTCTCCTTCTCTTTGCTCTTTGATTCTTCTCATGTTGTCGCATTGCTCCTTTCCGACTTCTTTCTGCTCTTCGATCTTGTGAATCTGGATGGGTTGTTCTTCTTTTCTTTCTTTGCAACATTCCCACGAGTCTTCTGAGCCTCGTTTACTATCGATTCAAGTTCTTCGATGGTTACACCGGTTTTGGTCCTAGCATCTTCAACTTCCGTTACGGTCCTTTCTTGTTCAGGTGCTTCGGTGACGATTCCAGTGACGGTATCTTCCGTTGACACCTTTTCTTGCTCAGTTGACCCCCGAATTTCAGTTGAAGCTTTGTTCTTGTTGAAAAGATTCCATTCCTTGTACACGACAATCGCAAGCGGATTGAGCTTCTCTTGAGTTGCAGATTGAGTTGATTGAGCTTCAATCTCGGTTGCATGTTCCATATGAGACTCGATTTGAGCTGGATTGTTCTTCTCGGAACTCATGGAGGCACGGATTGAGTTTCGCTCTTAGTTTCTCTTAGGGTTTTTCGGTGATGAGCAAGAAGCGAGTAATGTCTTTTGCCACGAACATAAGACTCTTCAATCTTTCATCTTTTGTCTTCTAGCGCTCTTCCGGTTTAGTTTTGGACCGTCTCGATTTTGGGTTGAACCTGAATTTTTGTACCCACTGGTTTATTGCAACAGACCATATTATTCATTCACAAGAATCAAACACATACCAAATCAACTGCATCCACTGCTTGTTCCAGAGTTAAAGTGGGAATTTTTCACAGAATATGATGATCAATATTTTTTCACAAGAATCAACTGGCTTTTTGAAAAGAAACATTATTGACAACCCCTTTTTTTAAAAAAAAAAGTTATTTTGTACCTTGTTGACGCAGAGCTTGTACTAGAGTGCATTCTAGCTTTTCTTGATTCATGCATTTGGCCATCTACATATCCATGGCTAGCTTTCACACTCCTATTCCTTTATCTTGCCTTGCCAGTTTTCAACCTTTATCCTGTAGGAGAGAGCAGATCCTTTTTTTTTTTTGTATTACTCGTTGAGCTAGTTTTGAGAATTGACTTGCTCAGTCTGATTCTTCCTGATCTTTTTGCTCTCTCTTTCTACGAAACATGTACTGGATTTAGACAAGACGGAATAGAAGGTAGCTCTTTTCCACTTTACGTATGACTCCAAACTAAATCTGAGCTAGATATACACTCTGAGTCACATCCTGTACTAGTTCTGCACACTTTCACAAACCATCATATTTCACAAATACCAAGTGCATTTCTTAAGGTGATAAATCGAGTAAAATCAAGTGGTTTTGTGAAGAAATCAGCCAGTTGAGACTCAGTGACAATGTGTTCGATCATTACCTGTTTTTCCTCCACTAACTCTCGAATGAAGTGGTGCCTTATGTCAATGTGCTTGGTTCTAGAGTGTTGAACCGGATTCTTTGAAATACTTATGGCACTTTTGTTGTCACAATAGACCAGTAGTACTCCTGACTCCATTCCAAAATCTGCAGACATTTGTTTCATCCACAAGAGTTGTGCACAACAACTTCCCATTGAAATGTACTCTGCTTCAGCTGTAGATAGAGATACTGAGTTTTGTTTCTTGCTCATCCACGCAATAAGATTGTTTCCCAGAAAGAAACAACCACCACTTGTGCTTTTTCTATCATCAACGCTCCCCGCCCAGTCAGCATCACAATACCCGACTAAACTTTTGTTTGATCCTTTAGAATACCAAACTCCCAATCCAACCGATCCTTTGACATACCTGATGATCCGCTTGACAGCTTCAAGGTGTGACTGCTTGGGTTTGGCTTGAAACCGTGCACATACACCGACACTAAACGTTAGGTATGGCCTGCTTGCTGTGAGATAAAGCAGGCTTCCTATCATCCCTCTGTAGGTCCTGACATCCACATCTTTCCCTTCGTCATCTTTTGTCATCTTGACCGTAGTACTCATAGGTGTTTTGGCCTCCTTGCAGTGTTCCATCTTGAACTTAGAGAGAAGATTCTTTGCATAGGTTGTCTGTGATATAAATATTCCATCACTGGATTGTGAGATCTGTAACCCAAGAAAATACTTCAACTCACCAACCATGCTCATCTCGAACTCTTTCGTCATACTTGCAACAAATTCATCAACCAGTTTTTGCGATGTGCCACCAAAGATGATGTCATCTACATATATTTGCACCATCAGGATCTCCTTGCTATGTTCAAGAATAAACAGAGTCTTGTCCACACTTCCCCTATTGTAGCCTTGATCCAACAGGAAACTCGTCAGTCTTTCGTACCATGCTCTAGGTGCTTGTTTGAGACCATAGAGAGCTTTGTTTAGCTTGTAAACATGCTTAGGATTTAGTGCATCCTCAAATCCTTTTGGTTGCTCAACATATACTTCTTCTTGAAGGAATCCGTTCAGGAAGGCACTTTTCACATCCATTTGATACACTGTAAAGTTCATGATGCAAGCCATTCCCAAAAACAACCTGATTGACTCAAGTCTTGCGACAGGAGTAAATGTTTCCTTAAAATCCACCCCTTCGATTTGAGAGTACCCCTGGGCTACCAATCTAGCCTTGTTCCTGACCACAACTCCTTCTTCATCGATCTTGTTTTTGAAGATCCACTTGGTTCCAACGATGTTTCCGTGTTCTGGTCTTGGAACTAGCTCCCAAACATCATTACGGACAAATTGTTCCAGTTCTTGTTGCATAGCCACGATCCAGAATTCATCGTCGATTGCCTGCACATGAGTTTTAGGTTCAATAGTGGAGACAAAGCACGCAAACCTTACCATCTCTTTGAAGTCAAGTTTGACTCCTCTGGTTTTTCTTTCTTCTTTTGCCTTTCCGATTATGTCTTCCACAGAATGGTTTCGAGGAACATGCAGTTCTTTGCTCACTTTTACCGGTTCTGGGGATTGCTCTTTGACTTTCGTAGGTGTCTTCAACTTGTTCTTGAGTTTCATCAGACCTCCTCTAGTCTTTCTTTCCTCTTCTGCTTCTCCAATGATGTCTTTGGCAGAATGATTTCGCGGAACTTGTAACTCCTTCTTGGGTTGAGTTACATTCTGCTTCAGATCAGCTTGTGTCACCTGCCTCATCTCTTTAGTCACTTCATTCCTTCCTTCGTTATCAGAGTCCCCTTCATGGTTTCCTTCTTGGCACTGTGTCAGTGAGTAGTCATAAAATACCACATTAACTGACTCCATTATAAGACATGTTCTGTTGTTGTACACCCTGAATGCAGCACTATTCCCTGAGTAACCCAGAAACATTCCTTCATCGCTTCTTGAATCAAACTTTCCGAGGTGATCTTTATCATTTAGGATGTAGCATTTGCACCCAAACACATGGAAGTAACTCAGGTTTGGAGTTTTTCCTTTCCACAATTCATATGGTGTCTTTGTGGATCCTTTCCGAACATACACTCTATTGATGACGTAACACGCAGTGTTGATTGCTTCAGCCCAGAATTTTGTTGGTACATCGTTCCCATGCAGCATAGCTCTAGCCATCTCTTGAAGTGTCCTGTTCTTTCTTTCTACCACACCATTTTGTTGTGGTGTTCTTGGTGTTGAGAACTGATGACTTATCCCATGGTTCTCGCAGAACATCCTCATTGTATCATTTTGGAATTCTCCTCCATGATCACTCCTAATTCGTTTCACACCTCCTCTTTCATTGATCAACTGAAGTGCCCAGATCCTGAAGCTACTCGCTGTATCTGACTTTTCTCTGATGAACATTGCCCATGTAAACCTTGTGTAGTCATCCACCAATACAAACATATATCGTTTTCCTGCTACACTCTCGGTTTGCATTGGTCCCATTAGATCCATGTGTACCAAGTCAAGGGCTGCCTTAGACTGAATGTCAGGAACCTTCTTGTGTTGCACCTTAACCTGCTTCCCCTGGTTGCATGGACCACACACCATCTTGTCACATCCTTTTATATGAGGAACTCCACGCACCATTTCCTTGTTAACAAGGGTGGTCAGATTTCGGACATTCATATGTCCTAGTCTTTGATGCCACAGATTCAGCTCATCTCTTGCATTGAATCACTTCATGGTATTTCTCCACATGTAGCAATTGTTGCCGGTTCTGACTCCTTGAATGACAGTTTCTTGCTGTTCATTGATCCCCTTGCATTCAGTGCGTGTGAACATCACCATCAATCCTTCATCACACAACTGGCTGACGCTTATAAGATTCGCTTTGAGTCCCTGCACCAAGTAAACATTCATCAGTTGTGGTACCTCGGTTTCACTGGTTTTCCCTTTACCTAGGATGTTTTCGTGACCTCCATCTCCAAAGGTAACCTTTCCTCCTTTGATTGACTTGACCTTTTGAAGATTCTTTTGATCTCCAGTCATATGTCTGGAGCATCCACTGTCAAAATACCATGGAGTTGTTTCTTCCTGTTCATCTGAGACAAAGGCCATGTTGCACCTGAATCCGAGACCATCTTTTGTAGATGCATCCCTTGATGTCTGATGTAGATCAGTTCTTTTGATCCAGATTTGATTCTTGTAGCCATTCCAGTAGTACATTCCTTGTCTTCTCAGCCAACTTACTTTCTCCCTGAATCTTCTGCAGTATGCTTTGATGTGTCCTGGTTTTCCACAGTACCAGCATCCATCTGTCCTGTCGTAAGCTTCTTTGCACTCTTGATTCACGTAGCCCCCTGAAACGAAGTTGATATTCTCGGCTTCCTTCATTCCCCTTCCTGAGTATCCGAGTCCTCTATACCCTCTTTCAGTTCTTCCTGCACTTAAGATCTTGTCTAGTTGCTTGCTTCCCGTAAGCATGTGAATCTTCTTGTGATGCTGAGTTAGTTCTGCTTGCAGACGAGCTGATGTTTCTTTTTCCTCCTTTAACTCTTGTTCAAGTCTGTCGGCCTTCACAGCAAGATTCAGCTTTTCCTTCATCAGGGTCACACTCTCATCACTTAGTCTCTTTACGGTCATGAGTTCAAGATTTAGAGACTCTACAATGGCTTCAAGACGTAACTTTTCCTTAATCAATTCTCCATTTTCCTTTCCAATCTTGATTAGAGTGTCTCTTACCTCTTCCAGATCTATGTCAGGTTCTGAATCAGATCCTGACTCATCTTCTCCTCCGTCAAACTCAGTGATTCCAACAAACGCTACAAAGTTGTTCAGCTCATCTTCACTTTCAGTGCTGTCTTCATCAGTGTCTTCCTCAGCCAAAAGAGATTTTTCTTTTCTTTTCTTTTGATCATTCACGCATTCTAGTTGAGTATGTCCGAGACCTTGACACCCAAAGCAACTGATTTCTCTCCTCTTGACTGTTGGACATTCAATTCGATAGTGTCCAAAGCCTTTGCATTCATGACACTGGATTTCAGCACGCCTAGTAGACTTGTCTCCTTCGGTTTGTTTTCTGAAGTTGTTTGGCTTCTTTTGAGATGACCATTGTCCTTGTTCTATTCTTTTCAAGGCACGATCAAATCGTCTAACCAACAAGCTCAGTGGATCTTCTTCATTAACCGCAGATTTGCTTGTTTCATTCACGGTCTGAGCTAAGCTGCGTGGTTTCTTAATCCCTTCTAGTTCCAATTCATGAGCTTGCAACATACCTACTACTTCTCCGAAGGTAAGTTCTTCTGTGTTTTGAGACACGCTTAGAGCTGATTTGTATGGCATGTATTTTGCTGGAAGACACCTTAGAAACTTTTTGACAAGTTTCTTGTCCTTGTATTTCTTCCCAAGGGTTGCAGCTTCTTGAGCTAGTGAGCTCAGCTTAGCGCTGAAATCAGCAATAGACTCATGCTCATCCATCTTCAGATTTTCAAACCATGAGTCAAGAAGATCTTTCCTTGAGTTCTGCACCTTTTGAGTTCTTTCAAAGTGTGTTTGTAGAATGTCCCATGCATCTTTTGTGGTTTCACAGCCTTGAATTAACTCAAAGGTCTTTTTGGAGACACTGCAATGAATTGCACTCAGAACCTTGGAGTTGTATTTGGATCTCTTTATTTCTTCTTCCGTCCAACTCTCTTCTGGTTTAGGTGTTTTCACGCCTTTTTCGTCTTTGATCATGGGCTCCTTCCAAGTCTCCATCACTGCCTTCCATGCTAATGGATTGATTCCCCTGATCTGTGACCTCATCCTTGACTTCCAAAACCCATAGTTTCCAGCATCAAGAATGATTCTTGTGCTGTTCAAGAGTTCTTGATAGCCTTCCATCTTTCTCCTCAGGATCTTACCCGAATAGATAGCTACGAGTGGTAGCTCTGATACCAAATGAAAGTGTAAGGCTATGTGGTTTTCAGACCGATGTAACACAACTCAAAACGATTATGAAAACTTGCGCTTTATTAGATGGGTTTTCTGCAGAAAAACCCTTCAACTGGTCCGTTTTTTCGGATCAACCCTTCACGTCAATTAAATGCAGGTCAACCCTCAACGTCACGGTCAACCCGCAATATAGGACATCCGTGTATCGATGACGTGGCATCGTTAGTATATTTAACGGAATCTAAAACACAGTCGTTTAGAGACAAAATAAAATAATATTTTTAAAAAAATTCATGTTGTTTTCATGTGAGATAAACAACATGTGTTTAAAACAAAAGGACCCTTAAAACAACATATCTTCTCAAAATTTCTTTGGGAGCGTACCAAGCAATGAACCGGATAGATTTTTTTGGTACGAATAGATTGTTTGAGTGAAGATCGACAAACTCGAGGCTCTCGCAACCAGAGATCGCCGGAGGAATTTTCACCACAGAACTGAGAAGATTCCGCAACCAAAAACTTGATAGGTCTAGTTTTAATCCCTATACTAACTGCAAGTGCACAGTGATGTAGTTGTAGTACTTAGGGTATCGAATCCACAGGGACTCCGGTCAACGATAGATTATAAAACAGAAGAGATTAAACTAGGAGAAAGCAATATGGAAAAGCAGTAAATCAGCAAGCAAAAAGTAAACAGCAGCGAGTTGTGAGCAAGGAAGCGAAGCGTTAGGTTTCAGGAGTTCTCAAGAAATCAGGAACGCAAGCAATCAATCTATCTAGATCTAATCAATAACTGTTCTAGAACTCAAACACGAAAATAGAATTAACCAAATCTCTTTGCGAAAACTCTCTAAGTCTAAGTGCAGTAATCCAAATCTCTTTGCAATTACTAACAGATTAAACTAGCATTAATGATCAGGTTTGATATGTTCACAATTCCCCTAAACCAAATCTCTTTGCGAGTAGATCAAATTGCTCATCTAGGTTCTTTCTAGCTAATTAACCAACTCTCGTTGTATCAATCAACCTAACATCATAATTCTGATTAGCTACTTCAGATTAAGCATTAAGAACAACCTAAACAAAGAACTAGCAGATATGAATCCCTACAGATTGATTTAAACTATAGTTCCATGAAATCCCTAATGAGAATCCTTCAACCTAACAGGTAAACTACTCAGACATGTTCATCGAGACAGAAAATATCATAAGTAGAAAACCAAATATCATAAAACAGAATAATCAACAGGGGTTCGAAATCCAGTCTCTCTCGAGAACAAGATCAGCCCCTAAGGCTCTCTGAAAATAAAATAAAACTAAAGTAAAGCGTAGCCTAAACAATGGCTTAAAAACCCTTATATAATAGCTAAAACACGATTTGGGCTTCTGTGTAAATATCTGGGCTTTTCTGCAAAATCAGCTTTCTTCATCAATTCGTCGTTTGGCCCAACTCGCATATGCAACGATCGATGCCAAGAGTGCAACGATCGACGCAGTCTCCAAAACTGGACAGTGAACTCTGTCTTCTCGGACCAAATCGCCAAAACTCTCCAAATTGCTCCAAAATTGCCACATTAGCTCCAAACGTGATTAAACCTGTAAAAGACTCTAAACGAGTACAAAAGACACTAAAACACACATCTATATCATGGTCTAAAATGGGTAAAAACCATGATATATCAACTCCCCCACACTTAGCCTTTGCTTGCCCTCAAGCAAAACAGAGAACTAAAATGTAGTGAAGAGGTTTGAAAACTCTTCAGAAACTCATTTTGTCATAGAAGCAGCAGCATTCAGATTCCCCTTAGTAATCCACATGAAAGAATCAATCTACAGACATCAAGACCAACATGTACTTCCCCCACACTTAGCAACTGTCCTAAGTAAACGCCACAATCACATTCAAGCATTCAAATTCACCCTACTGACTTCTGCAAGTATTTAAGTGCGGTCTCACCTAAGGAGTATCGATCTAAAGGCACATGGATTCTTACCTTGTCAGCTCTAGACCACCATACTATCTTTCTCTAGTCCCTTTCTTCTCTTTCCCTTCTTTAACAACTGATTTTTCCCCACTGGGTATCATTTTATTTTTTTTTATCAGTGTTCTTCCCGTTATGGGGTGTACTTTGGACACATTCCATGGATCACATGAGAGATAATAGTGTTTGCTACTATTCCCATGACCACTTCGGAGTTACTAACTCATCCGCAGTTTATTTATTATTATTATTTTTTTTTTTACTTTTACAGAAGGGGAGAAGGGGACTAAATAGGACAGGTTTACAGGCTGTGTCAGAACCAACAAGGGAGTCCGACATAAAGTATACCAAGCCCTTAGGTGAGAAATCTAAAGTCAGTATTAAATTGAAGTCAGTAAAAGGATCCTCTGATACCTGAAGTGATGTGGGTGTTCTCAGTAGGCTGATCTGTGTCTGGGTTTTCTAACAGTCATAGATAATCTGCAGCTTCATCCCAATGGTTACTTAAGTTCCTGCAAATGCTGCTAATCTCCTCAAAAATTCATTGTTTCCTACTTAAACAAATTTTGACTCAATAAAACAAATTTTTTGAAAAACTAAGAAAACAAAAGCGTGCGTCAGTAGCTCCTCCCCCACACTTAAACTACACTGTCCCCAGTGTAATCAAAGCATGAGCTCGGTAAGAACAGATAATCAAATTGAAAAGAGTTGAAAAATCAGAGTTACGTACCTCTCGTCGCCCTGTGTCGATCGATGCTCAGGACCGCATCGATCGACGCAAGGCGCATTTGCTCGATTCATTTATGTAATCGCATTGTGTCGATCGACACACAGTTGTGTCGATCGATGCTAGGCGATTTTGAACCTGTTCTCTCGGCTGAAAACACTTAAAAAGAAAAAATCAAAATAGCAAAGACTGAAAAATGAAAAACAAAAACGAAAACTGACTCTATAGTGGGTTGCCTCCCACTCAGCGCTTGTTTTTAGTCATTAGCTTGACTATGGCACAGAGATTTGACTCATGGCGGCTTCAACAGAGACTTTGAATGTCTCTGTGAATATCTCTTCATCCAAGGAGGTGTATATGCTTTCAGATCATGAGGTTTCCCAAGGAAAGAGAAATCAGAATCATGGCGGGAGCGAAGCTTGGGCGGTCTACTACGTTTTCCTGCATTCAAAACAATGTGATCAGAAGGTTTAAGCTTAGGTGATTTGTACCTTACCTTTGACGTATATCTGATGTCTAGAGCTTTCTGCTTATGAGCAGTTGTAGGTGCCGAAGATGTTAGAGCAGGTTTAAGAGGAACTGCCATCTTCTTCTTTCCACTATCAGATACTGTAGTCCCACCAATCTGAACTTCTTCTTTCAGATCACCATCAGTGGAGATCATCTTCTTTTCATGAACTTGCGAAGCTTCAGCTGGTAAAGTATTGTTCACCTTCTTATCTATCACTTTCATGCAGTTAACCACTTCTAGCTCTTGTTTGGAAGGTTTAGGAATCTTAGGATATGGCACAGGGGGCTTATAGGCTTGTTCTGGGACTGTTGCAGGTTTTTGGTCACGTCTGCGTTTTGTGTCGATCGTTGCATGATGTGTGTCGATCGATGCAAGGCGATTTTGTTTCTCGAAAGAACTCGAAATTGCCGTCAGAACGGCGTGTCGACCGACACATAGGGGGTGTCGATCGATGCATGTATCAGGCAGACAATATTCATCCATAAAATCCGAGATTATGCTCTCTTCTTCACCTAGCAACTCAATCTCGTCCCCTAAGGTCACAGCTTTGATGGATTTGTACTGTTCAGCTTTCCTAGCTTCATTATGCCTTTGAATTGCTTGAGATGTCTGTTGGATTTTAACATCCAGCTTCTTCACATGTGTGCTCAAGTATTCAAACTTCCCAGTCAGATTTTCATGTATAGCTCCCAGCTTCCTGTCGAAGTCTACAGCAAACTTGGTCTGATCCTCTAGCAGCTGCTCCATCATGGCTTCTATCTTTCTCTCATAAGCACTAGCAGTGGGAGGTGTCTGATAAGAATTACCTTGCTGATTTCCATACCTGTTTCCTTGGAATCCAGAGCTATTGATGTGGTTCAAATCTTCTTCCTGTCTTTCCAATATCTGCTCCAGCATAGTTTCCATCCTAGTCTCAAAAGCAGTGGCTGCAGGAGGTTTTTGGTAAGAAGAGACACCATAGTTCCTCGAGAAGGCATTGCCCTGTTTCTGGAAAGGTCCCTGAAAAGCAGATTCCTGACTGTAGAATTCATTCCCTCCAACGTAGTTGATAGCTTCTTGCCCATAGTTTTCAAGTACAAGACTATGTATATAGTCAACTTTACTCTTCAACTCAGCTATCTGCGATTTATCAATCCCTGGACTAAAGAAATCATACATCTTTCTTATGATATGTGTCGATCGATGCAGGAGAAGCGTCGATCGATGCAAGCACGATGATGTGACGATCGACACACAGGACCGTGTCGATCGATGCAGTGCGATTACAGGCGTACCTGAAACGCAAGAACAGAAAAAAAATTAGTAACAAAAAAAGAAAAACGAAAAACCTAGTCTAAACCCTAAGTTCAAATCTATCGAGGACTCTAAAGAGTCCCCGGCAACGGCGCCAAAAACTTGATAGGTCTAGTTTTAATCCCTATACTAACTGCAAGTGCACAGTGATGTAGTTGTAGTACTTAGGGTATCGAATCCACAGGGACTCCGGTCAACGATAGATTATAAAACAGAAGAGATTAAACTAGGAGAAAGCAATATGGAAAAGCAGTAAATCAGCAAGCAAAAAGTAAACAGCAGCGAGTTGTGAGCAAGGAAGCGAAGCGTTAGGTTTCAGGAGTTCTCAGGAAATCAGGAACGCAAGCAATCAATCTATCTAGATCTAATCAATAACTGTTCTAGAACTCAAACACGAAAATAGAATTAACCAAATCTCTATGCGAAAACTCTCTAAGTCTAAGTGCAGTAATCCAAATCTCTTTGCAATTACTAACAGATTAAACTAGCATTAATGATCAGGTTTGATATGTTCACAATTCCCCTAAACCAAATCTCTTTGCGAGTAGATCAAATTGCTCATCTAGGTTCTTTCTAGCTAATTAACCAACTCTCGTTGTATCAATCAACCTAACATCATAATTCTGATTAGCTACTTCAGATTAAGCATTAAGAACAACCTAAACAAAGAACTAGCAGATATGAATCCCTACAGATTGATTTAAACTATAGTTCCATGAAATCCCTAATGAGAATCCTTCAACCTAACAGGTAAACTACTCAGACATGTTCATCGAGACAGAAAATATCATAAGTAGAAAACCAAATATCATAAAACAGAATAATCAACAGGGGTTCGAAATCCAGTCTCTCTCGAGAACAAGATCAGCCCCTAAGGCTCTCTGAAAATAAAATAAAACTAAAGTAAAGCGTAGCCTAAACAATGGCTTAAAAACCCTTATATAATAGCTAAAACACGATTTGGGCTTCTGTGTAAATATCTGGGCTTTTCTGCAAAATCAGCTTTCTTCATCAATTCGTCGTTTGGCCCAACTCGCATATGCAACGATCGATGCCAAGAGTGCAACGATCGACGCAGTCTCCAAAACTGGACAGTGAACTCTGTCTTCTCGGACCAAATCGCCAAAACTCTCCAAATTGCTCCAAAATTGCCACATTAGCTCCAAACGTGATTAAACCTGTAAAAGACTCTAAACGAGTACAAAAGACACTAAAAACACATCTATATCATGGTCTAAAATGGGTAAAAACCATGATATATCAACCAAGCAATGAACCGGATAGATTTTTTTGGTACGAATAGATTGTTTGAGTGAAGATCGACAAACTCGAGGCTCTCGCAACCAGAGATCGCCGGAGGAATTTTCACCACAGAACTGAGAAGATTCCGTAATTTGTTTTACCATCACTGGGAAAAGTCCTTGAAATTCACAATTATGCATTCCCAGAACATACCAGCCGGATTTAGCATCTTCAAATCGACAATCTAGGTCAAAATCAACATTTCACATAAGAACAAAATAGCAATCAGCACTTCCAAACGACAATCTGGTGGAAGACGAAGAAGCCGATAAGGTTACTCCTGAGAATAAGAAGATGAAACAAGTCAACTTGTTTCAGATTTGGATTTTGGGGTTTACAAAAGATTACTCCTAAAACGTATTAGAATGTGAAACAAACGAACTTGTTTCAGATTTGGGGTTTACAAAAGAATGTGAAACAAACAAATCACACACAGAAAATAGAACCTTAGCAGCTCTCTATGGCGTTTCTTCTCCCGAATATCTCTCCTTCATTCCTTCTCCAAACCGTAAAATCCCTCAAAGAGGAACCCATTTCAAACCAATCTCTTCGAAGAAGATAGTCTCGAGACTGCTTTCTCTTCCGGTCCAGGCTCCTCCTCAAATAGAATCTGTGCTTTTCTGTTTAGTTGTTCGTACGCTTCGTGAAGATCTGCCTTTGCTTTTCACCAAAGACCTCAATTACGACATTTACAGGTACATCAATCCTTCCTTGAATGGATGAACGAAAGGAGAAATCTTTCGATTGAATTCTGGTACATGTACAGATTCTTCACGGACTTGGAACCCACATGGCACTGTACCGAGTCAGACTCGTTCTGTCACTAGTCCGTCTCCAACATCTGCATCCTCCCAAAATCCGTCTGGTCCTGGGATTTCTCTCCACGTCTCCGTCATCTCCAAATGGGTCTCCAATGCACCGGCTCATTCATCAAGGGCTTGCCGGAGAGTTCCTTTTTCGTCGGGTGTTTAATCGGTGGTTTGATTCTCTCAACCTTAGCCGACTATAATTTACTGTGTTATGGTTCGGTTTTGTGGAAGCTGGGAAAGAGTAGAGTCAATGAGTGGTGAGGTTAGGAAATGACGTGTGTTTCAATTCCAAAACCAAGCCGTTGAACCAAAAATTAGACCAACCTCAAATGCATGTTGTTTTCCCTCATAAAAACAACATGAATTTATTTTTTATTATTATTTTATTTTGTCTCTAAACGACTGTGTTTTAGATTCCGTTAAATATACTAACGATGCCACGTCATCGATACACGGATATCCTATATTGCGGGTTGACCGTGACGTTGAGGGTTGACCTGCATTTAATTGACGTGAAGGGTTGATCCGAAAAAACAGACCATTTGAAGGGTTTTTCTGCAGAAAACCCTTATTAGATTGACAATATGATCTTACAAGAACACTATCGCTCGATCTAATCTCTCAAACTCAATGATCTATACTTGATCACTTGAGTTCTCACAAATTCTCTCTCAGTTAAAAGCTTACCCTATACACGGCGCAAACTCTCCCATTTATACACAATGGGATCGCTAACCTAGTTAGCTCGAAAACACTTAAGAGATAAACCTTATCTCTTACGACATCTTCATAGAATCCTAACAACCCTAACAACTTTAGGATCTTAGGAGATTCTTCTAATTCGCATTGAATATTTGTCTTGAATATCTTCCAAGATATATGTCCAGCTCGTCACATATCTTGGGTAGTCCACCTCAGCTCCAGCTCGCGGTTTAAGTTAATCCGCTACGTCCTCGTTTGCTCTTCAAACGTTGCCCGTCTGTGTCACTCCTTGAGCTACTTCTTGAATGATACATGAAGTGACTCAGCTGCATCTTCAGATTGAATATGACAGTCTTAGGCAGGCACTCCGTGCTAGTCTATCTGCCATCATGTTTTTTGTGCGCAGTACATGGATGAGTTCGAAAGTTGAAAAGTACTCATTTCTTGTTTGGAACTCCTCTAAGTGAATCGAGAAAGCTGGCCATTCTTCTGGTTCCGACACTATCTTCACCAATTCTGAACAGTCTGTTGCAAATGTGATATGTTTATATCTATGATACTCATGCATTCCATAGCCCATACTAGTGCTTCAAATTCTGCATGTAGTGGGGATAAGCTGGCCCTGATATTCATTGCCACCATCAACACATTCACATCTCTCTCATAACCACTATAACATCCTTGTCTTGAAAATTGATCACCCTCTTTCCAAGATCCATCCACAAAACACCATTGACCACTGATTATCAAGTCAATTTCAGAATTATCCCCGCCTGTTGATCCTGGTATTGATTTTTTTACCTCATTTAACTGAGCATCTCTCCATGTAACAAATTATGTTTCTGCCAATCTCAAGGTTTCCTGAGGGTTCCGATCTATATGACTATAGACCATATCGTTCCTACTCTTCCAAATATACCATATTAACCATGGATAGATATTTATTTCGTTATCTGAGGGTAATCTCCAAAACAGATAATCCATATTCGTATATATTGACATCGTGGGGAAAAACTCCGGGTTTGTCGGTATTTGGGATAGTGCCCAAGTTTGTATTGATGGTGGACATTCAAATAAGACGTGATTTATTGATTCTTCTTCTGCTCTACATCGAACACAGCGAGTGTCACATTTTATCCCTCTTTCGTTCAATTTTTTTGTCACTGCTAAACAACCCGATAATGCTTGCCAAAGAAAGTGCCTTATCTTCGGTGGGAATTTAACCTTCCACGAGAAAGCTTGTAGAGCTTTAATACTTGGTTCTAGAGTAGTGATAGCTTCGCCATTGATAGTGTAATCTCTCTCCAAATGATATCCCGATTTTACCTATATTTTTCAGATTTCGTAGGAAACCATCCCAACGAATCAGATCTCTGAGTTCGACTAAAGGGAATACTCAGAATCAGAGCCACATCCTCTGGTACAATAACTGTCTCCATTAGTTGTATATTCCACATCTTGTTATGATGATCAATCAACTGATCCACGGTTTCCAATGTATGATAAGAATCCATTTTTTGAATTGCTGGTCTCGGGCGATAGGATGGTATCCACGGGTCATTCCATATCGAAATAGACGTCCATGTTCCCACCCTCTTAATAAGTCATTTCTTAACCAGAGGCCTAGCTGATGTAATACTCCGCCATCCATAGAATGCTGAATATGAGGGTATTGGGTCAAGAGGACCCGCATTCCTAAAGTATCTTCCTTTAAAAACTTTTGAAAATAGTATATCCAGTTTATCAATTAGTCGCCATAGTTGTTTTGCTAAGAAGGTCGTGTTCGCATCGTGAAAGTCTCTAAAGCCAATCCCACCATCTCCTTTTACTCTGCAAAGTTTGTCCCAAGACAGCCGGTGCATACCTGAACTCGTTCCACCCGTACTCCACCAGAAGTTTGAGACTTTACTTGTTAATTTGGTAGTGATTTTCTTCGGTAACCGATAACAAGACATTATATGATTCGGTAAGGCTGTCGCGACGGCCTTGATCATAACCTCTTTTCCACCTCGTGAGAGCAGCTTTGTCGTTCAACCATTAACTCGTCCATGAAGTCTATCTTGTAAAAAGCTAAAGACCTGTGTTTTGGGACCACTCAAACTCTCTGGAATACCCAGATATGATCCCATTCCACCTAATGTTGTGATACCTAGTAGGGCTTTCACCTCGTCGCGGACTTCAGCCGCAACCATATGTCCAAACTGAAGTGAAGATTTCGCGAAATTTATTTGTTGACTTGACACACCCTCGTAGGCTTTAAGTATCTGAAAAATTGTCTGGCATTCCTCCTTATTAGCTTTGCAGAAGAACAAACTGTCATCCGCAAAAAGTAAGTGTGAAATTGGGGGACATACTCTTGCCACCTTCAGTCCCGTTAGTTGTTTCTCGCGTTCCGCTTTCTTTATATTTGCAATCAAAGCTTCTGTGCATAGAATAAATAAATATGGTGATGAAACCCCGTGGCTGTCCATTAATGAGAACCTTATATTGAACTGTGGTTATACATCACATTATCCGATCAACACATTGTACCGCAAATCCCATCATGCTCAAAAGATTCTCTATGAATGCCCATTCCACCCTGTCGTAGGCCTTACTCATATCCGTTTTGATTGCCATGAATTTTCCCTTGCAAGATGGTTTTGTCCGTAATCCATGAAACATCTCCTAAGCTATTAAGATATTGTCTGAAATCAACCTACCAGCAACAAAGGCAGATTGCGTCTCCGAAACCAATCTTGGTAAAAGCCTCTTCAAACGTTGGCATAAAACCTTAGATATGATCTTATATCCCACATTACAAAGACTAATTGGGCGTAGTTCTGTCATCATGCTCGGTCGTTCGGTCTTCGGAATAAGACAAATATTTGTCAAATTCAGTCTTGTATCCATTTTGTTGTATTGTAAGAAATCATTAACCAGACAAACAACATCATTTTTCACAATTGGCCATGCTTGTTGGTAGAATAAAGCTGTCATCCCATCTGGCCCCGGGGCTTTCTCTGGATGCATCATGAATAAAGCTCTTCTTACCTCCTCCTCAGTAGCCAGAACCATAAGTCTCTCATTCATCTGCAGACCGGAATTTCCCGTAAAAATTCCTCAAAAGAGTCTGGGTTAGTTGTTGTAAATAGCTCTTCAAAATAATCCACCGCTACTCGTTCCACTTCATGGTCCTTTGTAACCCATTCTCCTGATGGATTATGGAGTCCAACAATTCGATTCCTTGCTATCCGTTGTTTGGTAAGTGCAAAGAAAAATTCCAGTACTTTCTGTAGCTCATAAATGTGCTCCTTATTGTATTTAGGATTGTTTTTCCTCTATTTCGACAGCTCGCGTCGACATCTACCAATCCTGTCATAAAATTCCTTACTCCAGTGTCTTCTAAACCTTCCCATCCCAGTTTGATCGTATCCATTAGGCCATCTTTTCCCACCCAACGTTTATCAAATCTAAACTGACTGTGTTTTTTCTGAATTCGATCTTCAATAGAGGCCACAATCGGTCGATGGTCTGAACCAACCATTCTCAAATATTCCACAAACGAAGAGGGAAAAAGTGTATGCCAGTCTTCATTAGCTAGAGCCCCATCCAGTTTGCACCTAATAAGTTGTTTTCCTCTCCTACCTCTCCATGACAAGGAGTCTCCCAATGACAGAAATTCTATTAAACCACAATCATGGATCATATTATTAAAAGATACGAAGGTAGATGCGTGCCTTAGAGATCCCCCTTGCTTTTCTTGATTGCCCGTGATCTCATTCAAGTCACCTATTATAAAGCACGGATTTATCCTCACCACACCCATACGAGTCAATCGCTCCCAAACTTGGTCCCGCAATTTCTGTATTGGTTCGCCATAGACAAAGGATATCGAGACCCTGTTACCTTGTACATCTGCTTCAATATCAATAATCATATTGCTTTCATATATAATATTCACAGCTGATATGTCATTGTAGTATAACACCAGTCCCCCACTGGTTCCTCTCGGTTCTACTGTATGCATCTTGTCATATCCAAAGTGACCCATAAATTGTTGTGTAAAAAAAAATGGTTGTTTTGTCTCTGATCGAAATAAAAACTCCGGCTTATTCTTATACACGATCTCCCGCAGATAGCCAATCGTCCATTTGTTTCCAAAACCTTGATAATTCCAACTCAAAATCCGCATATTAATCCTTATTTTTTGTTCCTCCCATTCGGAGTATCGACTTGGATTTTATTATCCCAAAGTCTTAGTTGTTGAGAATAAACTCCACCCATTAGTAATCCGGACAATCTCATGTGTGGTCTCATGGCCCCTCCCGGGATAAAGTGTTGCCTATTATGAATATTGTACCTATAAATTTCATGAACTCTATATAAACTATCTTCAGTTGTTACATCCCTGCAATCAATCTTCGAAAAAACAGACTTAATAATCTTATCCTGAGGCTCAAAATGTAGATCCAAATCCATTATCATAACTATCAGATCTCCTGTGCCCCAGCTAATAGGGTTGGGACCCTTTTTCCATTACAAATACCATATACCCAGTTTTCATAAGACAAACTCCTACACAGACCCCATTTCATCCACCCAAAACGTCCCTCACTTCTTTTTGGCATAGCATATGCTTGAGCGAGGCCATCTCCACAGACCAAATACATATATACCGTATCAAACCTCGTGAACTCTAGCATCCCATTCCGTGATGACCATCTTGACCAAAAACTTTGATGAAACCATGTTTTGACCTCAATATTTCTCCCCAGTGACTGAACCAAAAGGCTTGCTTCTAAGCGCCAAGCCATTGTATTCAATGCCATCGTATTCAATCTCCGCTCTTGCTTCCATACTCCGTACCGAAAGCCCATAATTCCCCTTCTCTTCATCGTTTCTGCTTTGAGCCTCCATAAGAACTGTCTGACCTTTAAAATAAAAACCTGAAAAATCTGCTTTTTCTGTGAATATATATAAAACAGTGCATCTCCATTCGAGTACCATAATCTTATACAGGAAATTATAACCTCCTTTCTTAACATGAAACCATAAATTCCAGTCATAGACCACCACAAAGAAGCATGACCCGTATTATTAATCTGATAAAAAACAGAACAAAGCATCCGTTCCTCAGGTTTAAACAAAACATCAGTGAGATGCTTTGCTCGTATGATAAACAGTTTGTGAGAGTTGTAAATGATACAACTGTAGATGTCTTCTCCTTATATACTAGTGTCTGGCCTCGTATGAATCTCCAGACCAGTCCCCTTAATAAATGTTGGAAATAAGAAATCCCGAAGCTCTTCCTTAAGAATCTGTAAAAATATTCAGCAGAATGAAACACCATATCAATTTTATCAAGAAGAATATTGTATATGAGTAAACTCCAAAAAATCCTCTTCTGACTCCATAACCTGATAGATATGTGCATCATGTAAACGATCTCTAATATATGTCTATCCATAATCGGAATGGAGTATATCAGATCCCATACTATCCTCTGATTCCGTAATTTAAATCGAATATCAGACCGAATATCAGACCCAAAAAATAAATCGCCCCAAATAATCTTGCTTTGTACAGATCGAATCAAAATAATTTTGATAATCAAGAACGTCTTTTGTTTGATCCATAAATGAGTCTCGTTGTACCTTAATTTGCCAAAACTGTAACCTGATCCAGGTTGTACAAGGATCTTTACCCATCTTCTGGAAAAATCTTCCCTTGATAGCCACAATATTCACCAGATATGGCGAGTAAATCTTCCTTTGAATCGATCCATAGGATCCCCAAATTAAACATGTCATACTTCCTAAGATCTTCGCCCACATCCATCTCCAAATCCAAACGGATAATAAACCATAGATTGAAATCAACCCTCGAATCCCACCGGCAATAGAGTCAATAAGTAAAACCAAATCATCAATACCATCACTGATCACCCATCGTGAAGCCACATGAACCTCCATGAACCCTAAATCGCCACCTTTGTCGCCATCCGTAGAGAGATAATAGTTGTGTTTTCTTTTTAAATTCAGCTTGTGAGGAAGAGTTTATGCGAGAGTTTACCTTTTTCAAATCCAACTAACTGAAAACACAATAAACAATGTTTGCAGTGAGTAATGCCTGAAAAGAAGAAGAAAACTTAAATTGATAAGGATATTACTTTACGGATTATCAGTATAATTATTTGTAGCTAGTTCCGATAACAAAATTAATATATGTAACAAACTCATATTTTTTTATAGTATGATACACAAGTTATAATGACAATTTTTATTTTTTTATGATATGATAATTAGTTTAACAAGATTTTATATTATATACTAATTGATTTAATATAAAAATATTGGTAACTGAGTTAACATATTAGTTACATGTTAATCAAATAATTATCTTTAAAGTCACAATAATAACATATTTAACAATGAGTTATGTTTTCCGATGAACATTGTCATTATGCATGAATATTTGCATCATTGATGACCAATTAGCCAAAAAATTAGTTTTTAGACCAATATCATTTTATGTAAATAAGTAGATTGTGAAGGATATTTTTTTTTTGGAATTGTTTTTCTCTTACATAAATAACTAATCATCTACTGTTTTTAATTATCTAATTATATTAAAATCATTTAATACAAATATTACATAAAAGCATTTTAGTAAAGGCAATAAAAATAAATAAATATAAGCATGTTTAACAGATATTTAAATTTGATATTATTCGTAACATTTTCATTTATTAATTTTGTATATATATATATATATATATATATGTGTATTGCCAACATAAATGAATATATTATGATATTTAAACTATTTCGAAGACCTTACTGACCAGTTACCACCAACCATGGTAGAAAGATAATTGGTTGAAATATCTAAAATCAAAATGGAATTGAAGTTCGTAAGTATTAAATAGCTGCCCAATCAAATTGTACCCCCTCGTTAACGATAATTTGCTTCCATATGCGTAGTATATGTCCATTTGACTTTGTTAGCTTTTTCTTGCTCTTTGTTTCTTTTGAAGAAGTTGGAAATAATATTTATTTATTATCGGTTATAACTTATAACTATTTTGTGGTCCTAGTATCGTTCAATAACATGTATTTCTTTGAAGAAAAAAATAATTTTATTGACTATGAAAAAGTAAACCAGCTTTTTTGGGTTATGATCAATGGTTTGCGTTGCTCTAATTGTCTAACGGAAGAGTACATTCACATCGTGATTTCATGTCAGTAATATCGATTCGTTTGTTTGTTGTATTTGGAATCATCCTAATTTTGGTTGCATGTTTTTTTTTTAATATCATGAAAATTCTAGACTATAAATTCATAAATTTTCACGATGAAATCAACTTTTAAATATTCTAATTTAAAAAAAAAAGAAATACATTTACAAATCAACATGTGTTTGAACCAGTTGCATATTCTTTGAACTATATATATACTATATATGGTCCGTTAATTAGTCATAAAATACTATGGGTTAGATGGATTAAGTTATGTTATTATTTTATTTTTTGGTTCAAAAGTTCTGTTATTATTATTTTGTGAACTTTTATATAAAGTATTGTTATTGTAGTGGTAAAGCTGAGTTTGGGTTTAAATATTTACTTAGGATCACAAGAAGAAGGAAAACTTCAGTGTATTTGGATGGCAAGAAATTGTTGGAAGATAAACTATTTGTTGTTTGCAGATGACACAATGTTTTCTGCCGGACAAATCTTAAAAAGTGTTAGAACGCTAGAGGAGATTCTTAAGAAATATGAGAAAGCTTCTGGTCAGCTCATAAATGAGAATAAATCAGCCAACACCTTCTCAAGGAAAAGCACCTCCGGATCTCAAAGCTCGGGTGAAAGACGACCTTCTGGTTGATAATGAGGGAGGATTTGGAAAATATCTAAGCTTCCTAGAATAATTTGGAAAGAGGAAAAAGAATTTATTTTCGACAATAGTGGATAAAATGAGACAGAAATCAATAAGTTGGTCAACAAAAATGCTATCTTAAGCAAGAAGTTGGTTATATTAAAAAGTGTCCTCTTTTCTATATGCTTCAAAATCTCGAGCTCCTTGTGCAAAAGAGTCCAGTCTACACTAACGAGATTTTGGTGGGACAACAAACCGAATGAAGAGAAGACAACATGGGTTGCATTGAGAAAAATGACTAGAACAAAAGGGAAAGGGGGTCTTGGCCTCAAAGAAGTTGAATACTTTAATGATGTTATGCTCGCTAAAATTAGATGGAGACTGATAGAAAATCCAGACTGTCTACTTGCTAAAGTACTATTTGGAAGTACTATGGTTACCAACAGTTTCTAGATGTGGAAGTTGTTTCTAATGCTTCCCATGGCTGGAAAGGAATATTGATTGACGGAGATCTACTTGCAAAGAATATGGGATGGTCTATTGGTAATGGCGGGAGTATTAGGATGTGGACTGGACCATGTTTGTCTTCTACGCAGCAAATGGTGCCAATGGGACCGATTCTAAAAGGAGGTAATGAGCTCTTGGTCTCGAGTCTAATGATACCACATAGCAGAGAGTGGGATAGAGACAAAATCAAGGAAACGTTTCCAGAATGGACACTAATGATTCTGAGCATAAAAATTAGCGAAATGGGAAATGCAAATAGAAGAATATGGTTGTGGACGAACAATGAAACATACACCAAAAAGTCTGGCTATTTTAAAGCAGTGGAAAGATGCCCACTACCGAATCTACTGGATAGCGACCAACCGGTGAACTGGATCAAAGATGTCTGGACCATTAAAGCCCCCGGGAAAATCAAAATGTTCATCTAGAAAATTCTAAAAGGAGCTTTTCCTGTAAACGAAAGACTAACAGTTAGACATATTTCTCAAGATCTTAAATGAGTACGATGTGGAGAAACTGAATCTATTTTCCATCTATTGTTCAGTTGTGAATTTGTGCAGGAGGTTTGGAGTTTGGTACATGTTAAAGAAAGATTTATTTTATGAACTCAATCTGATGTATATACGGGATGGTGAATTGCTAAAGAGGCGGTTTCTCTCCCACCAACTGGAATCACAGAAGGATCAATTGCACCATGGGTTGTATGGTCATTGTGGACTGAAAGAACCATAAAAGTTTCAATGGGAAGACGTTCACTTCCCAGGAGACCATTACCAAGGCGATTTCAGATGCTAAGGAATGTATTTGCGCGCAACAAGGAAAGTCCACCCAAACAACAGTCAAAAAAAGCAAAATCAAGAACCAGGTATAGATATTAGCTGTAAATTGGATGCTGCGTGGAAGGAAGAACACAAAATTGCACGCCTAGCATGGGTCTTCAACAACCAACAGGACAATAAAATTTGATCCTGGTCCAAATCGACGTCGTTCATGGCTTCTCCTATCATGGCAGAAGGATTAGCTCTTAGAGAAGCTCTGGAAGATGCAATGGAAACGGAGTTTAAGAGGATATCTTTCCTCTCTGACTCTCAACAGCTGATAAATCTCATCAAGGAGAGAGAGAGGAGCACGGATCTTCACGGAATCATTTCAGACATTGTATCGTTATCTTTGTCTTTTGAAGTGTGTATTTTCGTTATGTGATGAGAGAGACAATATGTTTGCAGATGGTTTAGCCAAACAATCTTTAAGCTTGACTATACTAAACCAAATCTAGTTTACTAATGAAAGGTTTCGATTTGATAAAAAAAAAAGAATTGTACTATATACTTTGAAATAATTTTTAAATTAAAAAACAATTTATATACGCAAAATAGTGATTAGAAAAATGTTCAAATAGTATAATAAGCATTTATAAAATGTAAAAAAAAATGTTTCTAAATTTTTAAGTTTACTAAAATCTGGAAAAAATTCCTACACTACAAATTTCTTATCCTGTCAATAGAATAAGACAATTATGAAATCAAAAATAATAATACACAGTCGTTAAATGTAGAAGGAACTAACTAATTTATGAAATCTATAATTGTGCCTTGTTGCTCCACATTCCCCTCAAGTCATAACTCTCTTATGTCCCTTTTTTTTAGGAGACTCATTCTTCCCTTTCTTCCAATGCTCCTTTTCACTCTTCTTCTCTATGTTAGTAGGATATTGGATCGTAGAATGAGTCCCACGAAGCCATAACCTAGCATCTCTAGGTGGTGTAATCCCTTCTTCGTAAGTCTTCTTCCATATCTCAGTGTGAAACCATCCAGACACAAACTCTTCAACATATAGCTTCCTATTGAGAATAACTCCATATGCATGCTCACAAGGAATCCCTCTTATCTGCCACTTTCTACAAGTACATGTCTTCCTATCAAGGCTCACATGATGACTACAATCACTAATGCTAGCCTGAAACATTCCATGTGTTTTTAAGCCAAGAAGTATGAAAACTTCATACAAGAAAGATGTGAGGCTTGATATACATGAAGATATGCAGAATCCACACAAAAGTTTAACTGAAATATCGACTCGGATGAATGCCTTAAAAATTACCTATTAATCTCATATTTTGAACCGGCACATAAAATTGAGTTAACTTTCTAATGGAAGTGGTTTCAAGTCATTTTTAGTTGTATTTAAAGAGTTATGACCAATTTATTGGACACATATCAACCATGCCGTGAAGATGGAGCATCCAAAATTTTTTTGAACCACACCGAGCTACGGAGCGACCTAAGCATCCAGCTGTGAAGACCAGGAGGTGCAGAAACAGCGGGTTGGGAACCCGCTGCGACCCCCAAAACGTGATACTTTTGATTTATTGATATTCTTTTGGCTTGTAGACCCACATATGATTTGTGGTCGACAAAGCGAATTCATTCCACATTATTTTATGAACTATTGGTGTGTAAGAAGAGCTATTATTCATTCTCTTATGAACTTAGGAAAATATTTATTTTCTCTCATATTTTTTGAAGTTTGGTTTTATTTCACGTGTTGTTCTTGTTGATCCCTCTCTGTATCTCATCTTGAATCATCTGGATCATGTCTTTTGTGCTTTTATGACGATTAGTAGGTAGTTCTTCATAGGTTTATGGGTTGAGTAGATGAAGGATTAAATGATGATCTATGTGAAGGAATTTCTAGCAGTTCTAATCAGGATTAGCAACCCTAGTCTGAATTCCAAGCCTAGGATCTAAGGTTCATATAATTGAATATATGGGATCTCAGATTTACCTGTTGATTTGCAGCGGAAGTATTAGCAGATAATCGAGATCACGAAGCGCCTCAAATGCTGCGCCTCTACTGGTATCCACACGCACACAAACTGGACCGCAGGGATGCTAGTGCCTTACAGAGATCTGATCTCCAGAGAGGTTTGTTTCTATGTTCTGGTGGCTGTGAATTAGGTTAGAAAAGAGTTTAGGTCGACCATATATCTTATATATGTCGGCTTAAACCACAACGGAATTAACCAACGATTAAACCGTATTAATCTGGTTAATCCGCGAGTTGCATCGATCGATGCACTATGTGCAACGATCGACACTGCCCCAGAATATTGATATCGAATGCATATCAAATATGCATTTTCTGGATCATTACATTAATGATCAACCTCGTCTTTAACACCCATTTTGCTTAGGTGTGTGACCCTGTAGGATCATATAACACTAGCAATGAGTTCTCAACTCATAGATCATAAGTGGCTTCTAGCAAAGCGTTATGACTACCTAGTGTTATGTGATTGTCTCATCTCGACTATACGACTTTCACTTAGAGCAAGTACAATAGATTTCAGGACATTCCCAACAATCTCCCACTTGTACTGGAATCATCTATTCCTGTAATCCCTTTGTAGCTATATTTCAATCTAGCATAAGGCAAGAACTGTGTCATCCTTATTAAGCCAGATCACGTTTATCGAATCCCGATTTGTACTGATAAAATAAACGACTGACAATCACCTCGTTTGAGCGCGGCCACGCATTTCCAGTATCAAATCTTCGATAGGCCCAGAGATATTTAACTCCTGTTATATAGAAGGTACAAATCCCATCTTGTTCTATCCATGTCTCTTTTATATTTCATGATACGCCTAATCAGTGTCTTTATGATCACCAGTTACGGCTGACGTTTGACAAAGTCAAGACGAATCAATCCATATAAGAGAGGATATGATGAACTCAGGTCTAAGGACTACTCTCTTTAGTCGTAATGAGAAACTCTTATGACACTCATATAACATCTTGTAGAGTTCTCATTAACGGGTCAAGTCCGATCATGTGTTCTCTAACACATATCTATGTGATTGACTTTAATACACTTATTAATGACTCCATGAAACATAGTCATCAGTCACCTCACATACTAGTCTCACGTGGTTGTTAACGTCCCATTTTAACATCCTCGACCAGGGCCATCTATAATTTATGTCATTTATTGATTATAGGGTTTCATGATCAAGTCACATACTTGATGACCTATAAAATGTCATAAATTACTTTTGGGACAATTATTTAATAACACAATTAAATAATACTGAAACAATTTCATTAAAATAACATAAGAAAATTATGTTTTACGAACATCAAGTCATAACTAAAAGCCAAATATAACTCCCACTGAAAACAAGATCATATCTTAAGAAATCTAATGCCTACAGCAGTAGTGTGAAACTCATGCTTGGGCCTTGGGAGGGGCTTGGTTAGTGGATCAGCAACATTCTCATCCGTCGGGACTCTGCTGATCTTCACATCTCCTCTATTCACAATATCACAGATAAGGTGATATCGCCTTTTTATGTGTTTGGATTTCTGGTGTGATCTAGGTTCCTTTGCTTGCGCAATGGCTCCATTGTTGTCACAATACAAAGCCACTGGCTCAGAAATACCAGGAATCACACCAAGTTCAGTGATGAACTTCTTGATCCAAACAGCCTCCTTTGCCGCTTCAGAAGCAGCGAGGTACTCAGCTTCAGTTGTGGAATCTGCTACAGTGTCCTGCTTGGAACTCTTCCAGCTGACTGCACCGCCATTCAGGCAGAAGATGTAACCAGATTGTGATCGAAAATCATCTTTGTCTATCTGGAAACTTGCGTCTGTGTAACCACTTACTACCAGCTCTTCACTTCCTCCATACACCAAGAATTTATCCTTAGTATTTCTCAAATACTTCAGAATATTCTTGACTGCTGTCCAGTGACTTTCACCTGGATCCGATTGGTATCTACTCGTCATGCTTAAAGCACAAGCAACATCTGGACGAGTACAGAGCATGGCATACATGATGGATCCCAACGCCGAGGCATAGGGAATCCGACTCATGCGCTCTCGCTCAGCAGGTGTCTCAGGACACTGCTTCTTGCTGAGACTTATGCCATAAGACATTGGTATGGAGCCCTTCTTGGAATCTTGCATTCTGAACCTGTGTAAGACTTTATCGATATAAGTGTCTTGACACAGTCCAATCAACTTGTTTAATCTATCTCTATAGATTCTTATTCCAAGAATATACGCGGATTCTCCCATGTCTTTCATTGAAAAACAACTTCCGAGCCAAGTCTTAACAGACTGTAACAACGGAACGTCATTTCCGAGAAGAAGTATGTCATCTACATACAACACGAGAAATGCAACTGCGCTCCCACTAGTCTTCTTGTAAACACATGGTTCTTCTTCGCTTCTGATGAAATCAAACTCTTTGACTGCTTCATCAAAACGAAGATTCCAACTCCGAGACGCTTGCTTCAATCCATAAATGGATCGATGAAGCTTGCATACTTTCCTAGCAGCATTAGGATCGATGAAACCTTCGGGATGTGTCATGTACACATCCTCTTCCAGAATTCCATTAAGGAAAGCTGTTTTCACGTCCATTTGCCAGATCTCATAATCATAATGAGCAGCTGTTGCTAGGAGAATCCGAATGGATTTAAGCATGGCTACAGGTGAATAAGTTTCTTCATAGTCGATACCATGAATTTGTTTGAAACCTTTTGCTACCAGCCTTGCTTTATATATCTGAATATTTCCATCCACATCAATTTTCTTCTTGAAAATCCATTTACACTCAATGGGTCTTGCACCATTGGGTAAATCAACCAAAGTCCATACTTGGTTCTGTGACATGGATCCCATTTCGGATTCAGCGGCTTTCAGCCACTTTTCGGAGTCAGGGCTCATCATCGCTTCTTCGTAATTCGCAGGCTCGTCACTGTCAATGATCAATAAATCATGACAATTGGTTACGAGAAATCCATATCTCTCAGGTTCGTGACGGATCCTTTCGGATCTACGAATTTCAGGCTCCACAGGCGTTGGGTCTAAAACTCTTTGTAGATCCAACTGTTGCTCTTCCTCTACGGGTTGAGCATTTTCCTGCGGTTCTCGAACTTCTTCGAGTTGTACTTTACTCCCACTGTTTCTCTTGGAAAGAAACTCTCTCTCAAGAAAAACGCAGTTCCGAGCAACAAACACTTTGTTCTCGGATTGGTTGTAAAAGTAGTATGCCTTGGTTTCCTTAGGATAACCAACGAAGTAGCACTTATCAGATTTGGGTTCGAGCTTATCTGTAATTAATCGCTTAACATAAGCTTCGCAACCCCAAATCTTCAGGAAAGACAAACTCAGAACATTTCCAGTCCACATCTCATGTGGTGTCTTTGCAACTGATTTTGACGGAACCCTATTAAGTGTAAACGCAGACGTTTCTAGAGCGTATCCCCAAAAGGATAATGGAAGAGTTGAGAGACTCATCATTGATCGAACCATATCTAATAAAGTCCGATTCCTCCTCTCAGACACGCCATTCCATTGTGGTGTTCCAGGAGGAGTGAGTTGTGAAACAATTCCACAATCTCTTAAATGATCACTGAATTCCTGGCTTAAGTATTCTCCTCCACGATCTGATCGAAGAGCCTTAATACTTTTACCAAGTTGATTATGTACTTCATTTTGAAACTCTTTGAACTTTTCAAAGGATTCCGACTTGTGTCTCATTAGATAGACATAGCCATACCTGCTGAAATCATCAGTGAAGGTAATGAAGTATCGAAAATTTCCTCTGGCACTTGTGCTCATTGGGCCGCACACATCCGTATGTATAAGGCCCAATAGGTCACTGGCCCTTTCATTTGATTTGTTGAAAGGGGCCTTAGTCATTTTGCCCAGTAAACAAGATTCACATTTCTCACATGATTCATAATCAAATGAGCCCAGAAGCCCATCACTATGGAGCTTTTGGATCCGTTTCTCGTTTATGTGGCCCAAACGACAATGCCAAAGAAAAGTCTGATTCGTGTCATTTGATTTGAATCTCTTGGTGTTAATGTTATAGATTGGCGCAGTCTGGTTTAAAACATAAAGCCCATTCTCTAATGGGCTGCTACCATAAAATATATCATTGTAATCAAAAGAACAACATTTATTCTTAATTGAAAACTGATATCCTTCCACATCCAAAATAGGAATGGAAATAATATTTCTGCTTATAGCAGGTACATAGTAGCAATTATTAAGCTTTAAAACCAAACCAGAAGGTAAAGACAAGTTATATGTTCCTACGGCTAATGCAGCAACTCTTGCTCCATTCCCCACGCGCAGGTCCACTTGTCCCCTTTCCAACTTCCTACTGTTGCTTAGGCCCTGCATATTTGTACAAATATGAGCACCACAGCCGGAATCCAATACCCAAGAAGTAGAACCAGAAGTAGTAACATTTACTTCTATAACATAAATACCTGAAGATGAAGTCTCGAAAGTCTTCTTCTTCTTCTTCTTCTCTTCCAAGAATTTGTTGCAATTTCTCTTCCAATGCCCATGCTCTTTACAGTAATGGCACTTATCAGTCTCAGATGGGCCCGACTTGGGCTTGGGGGCTGGCGCAGGCGTGTCCTGGTTCTCAACCGGGACAGCTTTGCCCTTTCCCTTCCCTTTGCCAAGTTTCTTAAACTTCTTACCTCTTTGTACCATAAGTACATTTGGAGTTCCCTTCTTGATATTAGGCTCAGCTGTTTTGAGCATCCCATGTAGTTCAGTCAACGTCTTCGTCAAGTTTTTCATGTTATAGTTCATAACAAACTGATCATAACTTGACGGCAGTGACTGCAGAATGATGTCAGTAGCCAACTCTTGGCTAATGGGACAATCCAGCTTCCCCAGGTTATCAATATAACCCATCATCTTAATGACATGAGGACTGACTGGACTGTCCTTTGGTAGCTTGCATTCAATGAGAGATTTAACCGTCTGGTATCTCTCAGTTCGTGCTTGCTCCTGAAACATACTTTTCAGGCTAGTGATCATCTCCACGGGCAACTCCACGTTCTCGTATTGCTTCTGCAAATCCGAATTCATGGTAGCCAACATGAGACAATTCACATCGACCACATCATTAGAATGCTTATCCCAAGCATTCCTTTCTGCATGTGGAGCATTGGCTCTCGGTTTTTCAGGGAGAACATTTTCAAGGACATAGTCCCGCTTCTCCTGCTTGAGAACAATTCTCAAGTTCCGATACCATTCGAGAAAATTCGATCCATTTAACTTGTCCTTCTCAAGGACGGATCGCAGGGAGAAAGAATTATTATGAGTGTTAGTCATAGCTGAGAACAAATAAAGGAAAAGGTTTAGTTATGATGTTCAAGAAATGAGAAATCTTAACTTTTAAGAAAACTCGCATTATATTCAAAAACAATGTTTCCTCAGACGAATATAATGATCCAAGATCCATACTTCACTAAACTTGAGTGAGCCACTGGCTATCACCCAAATTTAGCTATCTAGGTAAGCAACAACTTTGCTAGTTATATTCAATATAACTCTTGGTTGTGGATTGACATCTTATGTCCAATCCACCTGATGTCTCTGAGCCCAAAACTATTTTGATGGCCCAGTCAAGTAAACCAATCCTTTCAGTCATGTAATTGTTGACGTCTTGCACTGCAAGTCCATCAACACGATTACCTCTGTCTTACTCATGAAATCGTGGACATCTTGCACTGCAAGTCTGTCGCACAATTAAATGGGTCTTGACAGTTGACAAGATTGGAAAGACATCAAGTATCCCTTGATATTTGATTGAGGAACGGAATCTTTAAAACGTTCAGTTTTATTATGTTTTAATTCTTATAATTAATTGATTTATCATGCTTTGGTTCTGTGATTGCAGGTTCCAAAACCCAATCATCGAATCTTGTGTCGACCGACACTACTATAGTGTCGATCGATACAGAATAACCAAAAGCAATCCGCGATAACCGATCAATCCAATTGATCCGGTTTTTGAATACCGGTCAGTGTCGATCGATGCTACACTAGCATCGTGTTGGAAATGTGTCCAGTAATCTCGGTACTGTCTCTAGAAAGTAAGAGTATGTCAAAGATCAGACATAAGTCATATAATACTGGGGGTCATGATGGCTTGCTAGAGTCCGCTCATGATCTATAAGTCTTGGACTTATTGCCTTTATTATATGATCCCATATGGGTCACACGCCTAAGCTAACAGGAAATCGTGTAGGAACGGTTTAGCAGGAGTATGGTAAAAGTGCTAGGCATTTACTATACTTAGAGAGAATAGGAGGGTTTAGCCATTGTGCATCGATCGATGCATAAGGTGCAACGATCGATGCAATGCGCGAACACCTCGGAGTTAATTGGCATTTGGGCCAAATGGCCCAAAACGAACTGAACAAGTTTTATATAAACCTAAGACGAGTTCAGGTCGAGATGAAGCCCCAGCCGCGACTCTCTCTCTCCCTGCGACCTCCCACAGCTCGGTCTAGCAGCTTTCTTCCTGCTTGGTGTGCGTGTGTGAACCTCTGGAGGAGTTATCACTCGGTGGCTCTCTGATCTCTGACCTGTTCTCTCTTTCCGCTGCAAAACAGGTAAAAGGTGAGATCTACTTATGTTTCTAATCAAGAGAACCTAGATCTGGCATGTTTAGGATCAAGTAATCTGATGAATTGAATCAGGATTAACACCAAAAGATCCAACAGTGGTATCAGAGCCATTGGTTCTGGTTCATCTTGTTTAGATTCATGTTTAGGATTGTTTTCTTGTTTAAGAAGTGTTTTGAATCAATTACTGATAAGAGAAATCACTTAAGCAACAAGGAATTGAAACCTAAACACATTTGAAATCGCAAAAATCCAAGCTATTTTGATTTGGAAGAATGCGATTTTCATAAAGAAGTATCGGCTGTGATCGCGATGCATCGATCGATGCGATCGCATGATCGGTCGATGCAACCACGAGAGATCGCATTGCATCGATCGATGCAATGCAAGGATCGATCGTTGCAGTCGCGAGAGATTGACCGCGATCGCATGGATCGTTCAAACGATCGCATGGATCTCGCGAGAATCTCTCGGCCAAACCTGATAACCGTTCGTGCATGCGTGAGAGCATCGATCGATGCAGGATCGATGAACGATCGTTGCAGGATCGATGCTGAGAGCATCGATCGATGCGGTTAGGGTTTAGACTCGGTTTAATTTAATTAAAATTAAACGTCTCGGTTTAATAAACAGATTTAATAATTTTATTAAGTCTGGTTAAACCGGGATAAGAAATCCAATGTCGAAATAATTATTGGATTTAGTGCCTAAACCAGGATTTTCTAATTTGATTTGGTTGGACCAAATAAATTGAGAAAATCCGGTTTAGTAAATAACCGGTTGACAATTGTGGTCGTCGTAGTAATTAATTTTGGTTAGACCAATTTTAATGAACCAGACCGGTTATGTCATTTAATTGGACAATTGGGTCATGTCTTGGACATGGACCAATTCTTGGGCCTCGGGCCAAGAAGTTAAAACAATTGGGCCAATTATTTGAGTCTTTCTTCAGATCAATTTAAAATTTATTTTATAAAGTTATAAAGTCGATTTTAAATTAAAGTTTCCGAAATTTTGAAATTAGAAAGTTTCTTAAAATAGAAGTTTCTGGATTTGCGGGTTTTGGATTTTAAGAAATTTCTAAAGTTAGAAAGTTTCCGGTTTTAGAAAGTTTCCAATTTTAGAAAGTTTCCAAAATAGTAGGTTTCCAAAAATAGAAAGTTTCCCGAAGTAGTAATCTTCTATTTTGGGAATGAATTTTAATAAACCTACAAACCTCAAATAATATCAAGCGTTGGATGTCTTGTCCAGTCTATGTCAGCTGTCGAAGCCCATTCAATTGTATTCATGGCCTTACAGTGTGAGGGTGTCTACTTTTGCGTGGGTAAGACGGTTTGTGATTCATAAATGTCATTGGGAGTCCCAGACATTAATGATTACATGACTGTATAGTCTGGTTTTCTTGACTAGGCCATCGGGAGTCCCGGGCCTTGAGACATCAGAGTGGATTGGGCCTCGGGCCCAGATTCACAACCAAGAGTTATATCACGGATATAATTAGACGAGTTAGGGCTTACCGATATAAGCTAAGGTTGGGTGACGGCCAGTGGCCCACTTTAATCTTAGTTATATGTGGATCTTGGAATCATTATATTCTATTGAGGGTAACTTATGTTATTGAATATAATGCATGATTAATCATATTAAATTTAATACGGGATTAATCATATTGAACATATTAACTAAAATCCTTTTATCTTAACTTTCAGTTATGACTAGCACAAACAATCAAAACACTTTCTCGATCCGGTCTGTCCTTAAGATGGACAAGCTGAACGGATCAAATTTCTTGACTTGGTCGCGGAACCTGAGGCTAGTCCTCAGACAGGAGAGAAAGGACTATGTCCTTGAGAGAGCTCTCCCCGTGAGAATCGGGTCCAATGCTTCTCATGCAGTATATGATGCTTGGAATAAGCATTATAATGATGCGGTAGATGTGCGTGGTCTGATATTGGCTACAATGGACTCAGACTTGCGGAAGCAATATGAGAACATGGAGTCGCCAATAGAGATGATCAGCAGCCTGAAATTAAAATTTCAGGAGCAGATAAGAGTGGAGAGATACAAGTTGGTTAAATCTCTCACTAGCTGCAAGCTACCAAATGATCATCCAGTAAGTCCTCATGTCAGTAAAATGATGGGTTACATTGATAACCTGAGGAAACTGGATTATCCAGTTAGCCAAGAGATGGCAACTGAAATCATTCTGCAGTCACTGCCGTCAAGCTATGATAAGTTCAGAAAGAACTATATCAAGAAAGGCTTAACGAAGACGCTGACTGAACTGCATGCTATGCTCAAGACAGTTGAGCCAAACGTGAAGAGTACCCTGTACAATCTCATGAATGAGAAGGGTAGGTTTACTAAACCTAATGCTGACAAGGGTGAAGACAAAGTTGTCCAGATTTTGAATCATGGCAAGCGTGTGTCTTCTGAGCCCGAGTCAGATACCTCTTACGTTGGTAAGTGCTGCTACTGTAAGGAGACAGGGCATTGGAAGAGAGATTGCATTAAATTCATGGAAGATGATGAGGAGTTAAAGTCGATGTATGCGACTACTTCCTCAGGTATTCATGTTATTACTTCAAGTTCTACCTTAAAGGTATTGGATACTGGTTGTGGCACTGATATTTGTGATAATATGCAGAGCTTAAGCAACAGTAGAACGTTGAAGGAAGGGCAAGTGAAACTACATGTCTGGAAGGAGCTTGGGATGCTGCCTCAGTCGTAGGGTTTTTCACTTATAGATCCCTTTGAGGCTTGGTTTTATATTAAGTAATTGCTACAATGTACCTGCTTTAAGCAGAGTTGTCTTTCATTTTCTTGTAAGAATTTGAATGTTTTTCATTTTGATAAAAGACAAGTTTTGTTCTTTTGATCTTAATGAAATATTAATTGTAGCACCCTATTCATGGAATGGGTTTTACATCTTAAACCAAAGAGTGCCTAAATGTAACATAAATACCGAATTGGTTTAAATCTGATGAATTAAACCTGATTTTTCTTGGCATAAAGTCTTGGTCACATAGAGTAAGTCGGATTCAGAAATCCCATAGTCATGGACGTTTGGGCTCATTTGATAAAATATCTTATGAGACTTGAATTCTGTTTACTAGACCAAAAGGTAAAGGGCCTATCTTAGCCGAGCTAGAGAAAAGCCCAAAGGCTTATTGGACCTGGAACATACTCATGTATGTGGCCCAATGAGCAGTAATGCCAGAGAAAAATCTCCTGTACTTCATTGTCTCTACTGATTACTTTAGTGAGTGTGACTGTGTTCATTTGATGAGACACAAGTCGGAATTCTTTGACATGGTCAAAAGAGTTCCAGAATGAAGTATAGGATCTGAATGACAAAAGTATTAAGACTCTGGATTAAATCACGAGTGAGAATACTTAAGTCATTGATTGTGTGATCATCTTAATGAGTGTGAAATCGTTTCACAGCTCATTACTCCTGAAAACCTGAAGGTTTTTCTGTGAGAAAGAATCAGATCTTATTAGAAATGATTAAAGATGAGTCACACGAATCTTCCATGATATTATTTAAGAATAACGCTCTAAAATATCTAAGTTTACGCTGAAATAGTTCCACAAATATCGGTTGAAAGACACCACGTTAATGTGGATTGGAATCGATCCAAATTTGTCTTTACTGAGTATTTGTACTTGTGCTACTTCGCTGGTTGTCCTAGAGAAACTAAGGCTTGTTACTTTTACGTCCAATCTGTTTTCTAAGAAGGGAAGTTATTTTCCAAGAAGAACAGTGGGAGTAAAAGCATAACTCGAAGTTTTCTTAGGGAAACCAAGGCTCGGTAAGTTTTCTTAGGGAAACCAAGGCTCGGTACTTTTACGACCATTCTGTTTTCTAAGAAGGAAATTACTTTCCAAGAAGAACAGTGGGAGTAAAAAGTATTTTTACGACCATTCTGTTTTCTAAGAAGGGAAGTTACTTTCCAAAGAAGAACAGTGGGAGTAAAAGTACAACACGAAGAAATTCGAGAAATACAGGAGGCTGCTTAACCTATTGAGGGAGAGCAACGGAAGGATTTACAGATTTCTGTAGAATCTACACCTGTGGAGCCTGAAGTTCGCAGATATGAATCAGTTACTAATCCGAGAGTGATTTCTCGTCATTAGTTGAACCTGATAATCATTGAAAGTTCGCATGATCTGATGATCATTGAAAGCGATGAATCTGCGAAATTCAAAGAAGCGAAAGTAAGCCCGGACTCCGAAAAATTACATTTTAAGTAAGTTAGCTTCATCGATCCATTCATGGATGGAAGCAAACATATCGGATTTGGAATCTTCGTTCTGTTGAAGTAGTCAAGGTTTTGACTTGAACAGGAACGAAGCGGAACTGTGTGTTTACTAAAAGATAAGTGGGAGCAATATTGCATTTCTCATAGTATATGTCGGTGACATACTGATTCTCGGATATAACGTCCCAATGCTGCAGTCGGTAAAGGACTGGCTTGGGAGTTGGTTTTGTGAATGACATGGGTATAGCCACGAAAGTCTTGGATTTTGGATTTAAAGATAGAGATCCAAAAGAGCTGGTAGGACAATGTCAGGATTCTTAAATTGACAAAGTCCTACACGTTTTTCAGCAATCCAAGAAGGGTTTTATGCCAATGTCACATGGCATTACGTTAAGCAAGATACAATATCCTACGATAACTGCTGAGCTTAAATGCATGGATAGGATTCCATATGCTTCGGTAATTGGATCTATCATGTATGCCATGAAACGTACTTGTTTGATGTTGCTTTAATGTTAAGCAAGACAAGTAAAGACCAGTCAAATCCAGCAAAGAATCAAGTTTCCTAAAGTATGTCCTAAAGTATTTGAGGAATACTAAGGATAAGTTCTTGATTTACGGAGAAAGTGATGTGCTACAAGTCAGCAGAGTCTGAAAGGCAAGTTTCCAACAGACAAAGATGATTTCCGGTCACAGTCCGGTTATATCTTGTGTCTGTCTGGCGGTGCAAGGCACTGTTGCTGACTCCATGACTTAAACTGAACATTTCGCAGCTTGGAAAGCGGCGAAAGAGGTTGTTTGGAAAGAAGAGTTCGTCAATGAACTTGATGTGATTCCCAGCATAGATGAGACTAGCTGCACATCAGAGGTCCAAACACCTTAAGATAAATGACAGAGATGTTAAGTAGATCAGCAAGTTTCAACAAATGAGAACGTTGCTAATCTATTAACGAAGCCACTCCTTAGCCCTAAGCACGAGTCACGGACTGTAGCTGTAGGATAAGTGAAGTTAAGATGTAGTCTTAATTTCAGTGGGAGTTAGTAAAGGGCTTTATTTAGTTATTGATATGTTCTTGTAAAACATCTGAGATGTTTGATAATGAAATTATTATTTCAAGATTATTTTAACTGTGATGAAATAATCGTTCCAAAATGATATGAACCATTTTATAGGTCATCGAAGTAAATGACTTGATCTTGAGTCATCGAAGTCATTTAGCTTGATCATGAGACCCTATATTTGATAGATGTTTTATATCATCATGTCCCTAGTCAAAGGTTGTTGAAATTGGAACACCAACAACCGTGTGAGACTGGATTGGTACGTGACTTATGACAAAGTCTCAGTGTGTCATAGATGCTCGGCATCAAAGTCAGTACATAGGTGTATGTTGAGGAACATACGACCGGACAAGACCCGCTTATAAGAACTCTTCAGGATATTTATATCTGTGTCATAAGAGATTCTTACTACGACTATAGAGTATAGTCCTTAGACCTGAGTTCGCATGCATGTGACTGCACATGGACTGATGCACTTTGATCATTGTCTAACGCTATCGTTCTGCGATAGTTATAAGGACCTTGTTTGGGTACATTATGAAATGAGTAGTTTACAGTGATGGAACAAGACGGGATTTGTCCCTCCAATATAAATGGAGTGAATATCTCTAGGCCAATCGGAGATTTGAATACTGGAAAATGCATGGCCATGCTCAAACGGACTGTCCCGAGTCGTTTGGATTGACAGTATCAAATCAGAGTCCGATGAACAAGATTAGGCTTTATAAGGATGACACTAATCTTGCCTTATGACTAATCGAGATATTGTGACAAAAGGATTATGAATACAGAGATTCCAGTACAAGTGGGAGATTGTTGGAAATGTGTCCAGTAATCTCGGTACTGTCTCTAGAAAGTAAGAGTATGTCAAAGATCAGACATAAGTCATATAATACTGGGGGTCATGATGGCTTGCTAGAGTCCGCTCATGATCTATAAGTCTTGGACTTATTGCCTTTATTATATGATCCCATATGGGTCACACGCCTAAGCTAACAGGAAATCGTGTAGGAACGGTTTAGCAGGAGTATGGTAAAAGTGCTAGGCATTTACTATACTTAGAGAGAATAGGAGGGTTTAGCCATTGTGCATCGATCGATGCATAAGGTGCAACGATCGATGCAATGCGCGAACACCTCGGAGTTAATTGGCATTTGGGCCAAATGGCCCAAAACGAACTGAACAAGTTTTATATAAACCTAAGACGAGTTCAGGTCGAGATGAAGCCCCAGCCGCGACTCTCTCTCTCCCTGCGACCTCCCACAGCTCGGTCTAGCAGCTTTCTTCCTGCTTGGTGTGCGTGTGTGAACCTCTGGAGGAGTTATCACTCGGTGGCTCTCTGATCTCTGACCTGTTCTGTCTTTCCGCTGCAAAACAGGTAAAAGGTGAGATCTACTTATGTTTCTAATCAAGAGAACCTAGATCTGGCATGTTTAGGATCAAGTAATCTGATGAATTGAATCAGGATTAACACCAAAAGATCCAACACATCGGTCGATACCAACCTAATCAAACCAATCGCAATTAAGCCATTTAACCAAGCGCGATAACCGGTCCAATCCAATTGAACCGATTCATCAATCTCGCGAGGTCTGTGTCGACCGACACAACTCTTGTGTCGATCGACACTAGGCGAAAAGTTTTATTCGGGTTATCCTTCTGTGTCGACCGATACCTGTTTGGTGTCGATCGACACAGGGCGATAAACCCTAATCGATTTTTCAAATTAAAACCCTAAAACTAGTTTTAATCAAAAACGAATTTCAGCATGCTTGTATCAACTATACAGAGATCCATATTCAACTAATCTAATCAACATGCCACAGATTCAATGGAACCCTAAAGCTCTGATACCACAGAAGGAATTTCTAGCAGTTCTAATCAGGATTAGCAACCCTAGTCTGAATTCCAAGCCTAGGATCTAAGGTTCATATAATTGAATCTATGGGATCTCAGATTTACCTGTTGATTTGCAGCGGAAGTATTAGCAGATAATCGAGATCACGAAGCGCCTCAAATGCTGCGCCTCTACTGGTATCCACACGCACACAAACTGGACCGCAGGGATGCTAGTGCCTTACAGAGATCTGATCTCCAGAGAGGTTTGTTTCTATGTTCTGGTGGCTGTGAATTAGGTTAGAAAAAAGTTTAGGTCGACCATATATCTTATATATGTCGGCTTAAACCACAACGGAATTAACCAACGATTAAACCGTATTAATCTGGTTAATCCGCGAGTTGCATCGATCGATGCACTATGTGCAACGATCGACACTGCCCCAGAATATTGATATCGAATGCATATCAAATATGCATTTTCTGGATCATTACATTAATGATCAACCTCGTCTTTAACGCCCAGTTTGCTTAGGTGTGTGACCCCGTAGGATCATATAACACTAGCAATGAGTTCTCAACTCATAGATCATAAGTGGCTTCTAGCAAAGCGTTATGACTACCTAGTGTTATGTGATTGTCTCATCTCGACTATACGACTTTCACTTAGAGCAAGTACAATAGATTTCAGGACATTCCCAACACTATGATGTTTAGAACCTAGAAATCTTGTATTCTCTCTTGTATGATGTTCTTAATTCTAGGATTGAACTTCGAAATCAATCTCTAGAGCCTAGATATTTATTTCACTGGGAAGTATTTTCCTAAATGTCTAATCTAAATCATATACATGCTTAACTAATGCAATTTGATGCTTAAGATGTTTAGTTGTAGTAAAAACTTTGTCTTGTAATTACCAATGAGAGTTGATGCTAATGCTTGATACGTATAAGGTCATTGTCATGGAAGCAGAGTAGCTTAAGTTGTTGTTCTTATCCTGAGAATCATTCTTGTGTTGCTTTTGATAACTAGGATTTTGCAATCCTTTGAGGTACCAATTCCTCAAGCTTATCGATGTAGCTTTGAGGTATCGAACCTATTCTGGGATGGATAGAACCAATAAGCAAGCACTAAACCTTCAGAGTCAAATCAAACAATTTAATTTCAATTTCTAACAATCCTAACGAAAACAATTCAAACCGAAATGAACAAAAAGCAAATAAACAGGGGATTCAATCAATGACAAGGATAAGGCCTAAGGGTTAAGGTCAACGGACAGGTGACTCGGGATGATCAAGGAATCCTAATTCAAACTTCAAACAAGCTAACCTCCTAGTAAAGAACACAACGATACGATCAGTTTAATCTCTTAGTACTAATCTCTTTACTTAATCCTAATCCAAGAACAAATTCTCATTTGTGAATTAGAATCAAGTAAGCAATCAAACAAGTTCCAAAAAACTAACAATCACTCTAAACATACATTCTCATGCGCTAGAATGTGAAAGTTCTATCAAAGCTATGAACAGGAATTTCATCGAACATGTTGTGAACAAGAAATCTTAAGCATTCTAATCAACTTGATCAAGGCTAATTAGACATTAAACACACTTTGACAGATGAGGTTTTAAACAATTAACCACTAGAAATCTATTGATCACCCCTAATCACCCTAATCCTACCTAACCCATAAGCCTATGGAGAACTACTCACAAATCATAACTAGATCAACAAAACTCATAGGAATAGAGTTGATCATGGAGATTGGTGAGGGATTGAGAGATTTGTTGAAGGAATAACAAAGAAAATACTAGATTAATCCAAGGAATCAAATTTGTTCTTACAAAAGAGTTTAGAACATCAAAAACAGCTTAAGAAACAAAAAGAGATAGGTTTTTGGCTTAAATAGTCAATAGGGTGCGAGCCGGGTCAACCCGGAACAAACCGGGTGTTGACCCGGATCCAAGTGAAAATCTGGGATCTGTATTAGCCAGGCTCGCCGATATGGTGGCCAATATGACTTCCTGCGGGGTCGCATTGGCCAGGCTGGCCAATATGGTGGCCAATATGACTTCCTGCTGGGTCGTATTGGCCAGGCTCGCCAATATGGTGGCCGATATGACTTCCTGCTGGGTCGTATTGGCCAGGCTCGCCAATATGGTGGCCGATATGACTTCCTGCTGGGTCGTATTGGCCAGGCTCGCCAATATGGTGGCCGATATGAGTTTCTGCTGGCTCTTCCTTGGTCTTCTGAGCTCAAGACTCCACTTCCAGGCTCACCAATGCTCCTAGACACCTCCATTCACCTGCAAAACACAAGAAACACTCCAAATGCAAGCCTAGAATGCCTACTCCTAGTCCTAAACAACTCTAGACTCTAGATGCGACAATGACTCGACAAAATGGTATGAATGATGGAGAAAAGAAGTCAAAACAAGAACTATATACAAGCCTAAATGCATGAAAATGTATGAATATCAATTCCCCCAAACTTGAATCTTGCTTGTCCACAAGCAAGCATAAGTCAATCAACACAGGTTGGGGGAAAGGTTTGAAGGTGGGAACTCATATCCAAAGACAAAACCGAGATCAACGAGTTCCAATCCGAGTCAACGTCACCAAGATGCAATCAAGTTAGGCTTACTCCAAAAATTTAGCCATGCTCATCAAGACAAAACTCTTAGCTCAATTCTCAACCTAGACAAGCATTCCTATCAACTAGCTCTTTAACATTCATTAGGTTTTCAAGTGGATCATACTCAATACAAGGTGACCAAACTCATTTGGCAAAGGGACAAGGTTTTTGAGATTAAAGTGATCTCAATCAAAAGAGGGGTTTATTCCAAAAGCATGAAGGTTCTCTCATAAAGAAGTGAATGAGCTATGCTAAGAGTTAGAGGCAATTGGTGCATACTAGGTTGATTTCCATCTACCCATGCCCCAATTACTTCTTCTCCTAATCTAGCCCACCTAAATGGATACTACCCTTGACCAAGGCTATCTTTGCCTCATCCCTCTTTTCAATAAGACACTTTCCAATCAAACTCCCCAAGGATCAATAAAGACTTTTCCAAACAGTGGCAAATCTTTTCTTTTCAACTAAGCTCAAATCTTTCTTTAGCAATGGTCTCTTTTCTCTCTTTTTTTTTTAGGTTCATTTCAAAATAGGAGACACTTTTCTTTTCTTTAAACACATGAGAGCTTTTTTTTTTTTTTTTAAAAACACTTTGCCAACAAACATAAGATCCCAACCAAAATCCCTTTCATTCTTCTTTTTCTTTACTCTCTCTCTCCTTTCCCAACTCTTCCCCCAAACTTTGATCCTAGCCTATTGCAAAGCCAAAGATGTTGAGCTTGCACTATATGGAAATTTCTCCTAGTCGCCTCATACTCAACACTTTTTACCTAGCTCATTCAAGAAAATAGGCCTACCTCTCAACAAGAGTGTTTAGGGTTTGAAAGAAGGGTGGTGAAAGGTGTGGATTCTATTCAAGCAAGTGAGAGTGGTAAAAGGGATAAGAATGCTTGAATATTTTAAGAGTATCAATGAGTTTAGCACACAAAGCATGAGCAAGATAATTAGATGTCATCATTAAAGTTCTCACTTAGGTAGAGCTAGTGTCAATTCAAAGCCTATTTCAGTTTCAAACCAAGTTTCAAAGCAAGCAATCCGAGCATGGTTCGTCTTAACTTTCTAGCCTTTCTTGAATTGCAATCTTAGGACAATCAACTAGCTCAAACAACTAGCATAAAGAACACGTCATCACTCAATCAGTCTTACAAGGAATTTCAATCATTTCTCCCTATGCATGTGTCCTATATGATGCAACTAGACTCGATCCTATGATACAAGTGCAACTACATGCTTTCTTTTTGAAATTTTTTTTCAATTTTTTTTTTTGGTTTTTTTCTATGCCATAAATGAAATGCATGAGACTCAAAGTGAGGAAATCGAAAATAGGAACAAAGAAAACATGGTTAGCAACTAGCCTCTCCCCCAAACTTAGTTCACACCGTCTCGGTGGGAAGGTAAGCTCGAGAGAGAGACTCAACAAAAGGAGAAAAATAAAAAATAAAAGCTAAAATGCAAGTTTGTACAAGTTGGAGTGTTACCTGGTCCAAGAGAAGGCATATCGGTCGAGTGAACTTGGGCAGTGAGAGCGTATCGGCCTGGCCAACCGATACGGTGCCCGATACTGAGTCTCGGATTATTTTTACCAGAACCGTATCGGCCTGGCCAGCCGATACGGAACCCGATATTGACTCCTGTATCATCTTTCTTCATTCCCGCGGCCTTTACTCAACACCAACTGGTATACAATCTCACCCTAAGACCAAAACCTGAACAGACTCAAAGCAAAACATCAAAAATAACAAACAAAAGACGTATGTACAAGGATAAACATGGGAATGTCTCCCAAGTGCGCTTTTGTTTAAAGTCGTTAAGCTCGACTTTCGCAAACCGAGTTTTAGGCGGTTGGAGAGTGTGGCTTTCCCTCGAGGGTGATGGCTAGGACCTGAGAAGTCAGCTCACTGAGATTGACTGAGTCGCCTTGGAACCTTGGACTGATCGAAGCCTTTACAACCTTTGGAGACATCTTTCTCACCATATCCACAGCCTTCTCTTTGGGAGCTTTTTCCTCATCGATGCTCAGCTTCTTCAAAGAGATGGATCCAACAAACTCAGTCCTTGTGGTCATGAGAGGAGTTCCAATAGCTCTATCCACCCTCTTCTTTTGAGCACGTCCCATGTGCTCACTCAATGATCCATGAGTAGTGGGTTTAGGCCAAACTTCCTTGCCGACATTGGCAAATAGCCGTGCTTCCTCTAACACATCATCCTCATTTGGAGAGAGGATGACACCACAAGTGTGATGAGATGTGCTCCTTAGAGGATAATAAGCTTTTTTATCAACATTATTCAGCACAGCACGTCTCTTTTTGAAGTCCAGACAAGCTCCAGTGGTGTTGAGGAAAGAGGTACCAAGTAAGAGAGGTAGTTGGGTACTCTTCTTCATCTTCATGACAATAACGTCAGTTGGGATAGTGGACTCACCAATCTTCAGTGGATAGTCCTTGATCATTCCCATTGGAGTTTTTGAGTAAGAGTCTCCAAATGTAATAGAAGATGGGTACCTTTCCATGCTCTTAATCCCAAGAGATTCCACCATGTCAAGAGATATCACACTCACAGTAGAGCCGGAATCACACAATGCATCCGTAATCTCCAAGTCTCCCAAAGTACAACTGATGGTAAATTTACCCGGATTACCAAGCTTAGGAAGCACTTTTGGTGTTGTTTGGGCAGTAGGCACAATATCTTCAGCAAAAGTATCAGTAGCACTCATCACCTTAGCTGGTGCAACATAGGAAGGGTTAACTACAGTGGCCTTCATCTCCTTGAGAGGAACAGGTGCAGCCGGAGGGAGTTCATAACCATAGAGAAGTGCTTCTATCTCATCAACCTCTCGCTCATAGTCTGATTTCTCATGATCAACAGTAGAGAAGATTGCATTGCAGTAGTCTTTTGGGTTCTTCTCCGGGTTTCCGGGCAAGGTACCGGTAGGTCTAGAAGTGGAAGCGTGCATGTTTTCAACATTGATTAAGCGAGAGGTCAAATGCTGCAACTCATTCTTTAAGTTCTTCACTTCCAATGCCCCACTAGCTTGTCCTTGGATGAGTTGCTGCATCATGCCCTTTAACTCATTACCCAAACCCAAAGAGGAAGAAGCTTGTGGATGTTGTTGCCCAAAACCGGGTGGGGGGTATTGCTGCTTGGGAACATAGCCTTGTTGTCCTTGAGGTTGAGGCTGAGAGACAAACCCTTGTTGGTTGGTGTATGGAACAAAAGGCTGTTGCTGCTGAGGAAAGCCTTGCTGCCCTTGTTGATGAGCTTGTCCTTGTGATAGAGCTTGAGGATAGACTTGGTCTTGAGGATTGGCTACATTAGGATTGCGGTATGAAAGGTTTGGGTGGTTTCGATAGTTTTGGTTGAAGCCCTTATTGAAACCACCTTGTCCAGCGATGAAGTTAATCTCTTCTTGTGTCAAATCCTCATCATCATCATAAGGTTGTGGCTTAGAATCCTCATAGTGTCCCACAAAGCTGATGTTCTTTTGGCCAATGGAGATCATCTTGTCTAACTTCTCATTCAAAGCTTTGATTTCCTTTTCATACTTCTCATCCGTGGAAGATGATCCTCTATTGGTGCGCTCATAGTCCTCATTGTAGTTACCATCACTCGTTGCAAGATTTTCAATCAGCTCCATAGCTGCAGCTACTCCCTTGCCTAGGAAGTGTACATTGCTGCAAGAATCTAGCATTGCCCTCATTCTAGGAAGCACTCCACAGTAGAGGTTACTGAGTAGTGTTTCCTTGGTGAAACCATGGTGTGGGCACTGAGTGGTGAGCTTATTGAACCTCTCCCAAGCTTCAGAAAAGCTCTCATTGTTGCGTTGCACAAACCCGGATAGCTCATTGCGAAAACGGGCAGTCCTAGTAGGTGAGAAGAACTTCTTCAAGAAAGCTTTCTTCAGGTCTCCCCAAGTAGTGATGGATCCTGGAGGGATAGTGCTTTCCCAATCCTTGGCTCTGTCTGCCAAAGAGAAGACGAAGAGTCGCATTTTCAAACCGTCGTCAGTCACACCATTCAGCCTCGTGGTAGCACAAATCTTGTCAAAAGTGTCCAAGTGCTGCAACGGGTCCTCAGATGCTAACCCATGAAACTGATTGTTCTGCACCATGTTCATCACCATAGACCGGATCTCAAAGTTGTTGTTGTTGACCGGTGGTGGAATAATTCCATGCCGGTTAGCATTTGTGTCCGGTGTATCTCCATCACCAATGGCCCTAGCCGGCCTTTGTTGCTGCTGCTGTTGATCCTCGTGGTTATCCATGGCTGTTTGCTCAACAGTCTCAAAGTCTTGTAGATCTTCAACAGTTGGTTCGAACTCAAGTCTTTCTTCGTGAACAGCTTTTTCTAGTGCACGTCGTTCCCTTGCTAACCTCCTCTCGTGTGCTTTGATGTCTTCAACTCTTGCAACTAAGTTTGTAGTCCCTTTGCTGCGCAAGTTCATACACCTAACATCAAAAAGAGAGAAAGTAGCAAATCAGTAACAAAAACTTGAACTAAAAAGGAATAGAAAGCGAATTGATATATCCAGAATCCCAAAATGGCAACGGCGCCAAATTGATAACAAAGATTTTCGCAATCCTTTGAGGTACCAATTCCTCTTACTTATCGTGTAGTAAGAGGTATCGAACCTTTTTGGGATGGATAAAACCAATAGGAATACACTAAACCTCTAGAGTCAAGCAATACCAACTCGAGTTGAAATTCTAATATCCTAAGTACAATTGACAATATCAAGCAATAGAGTCAAGTAAGAGAGAACAAATAAGATAATTCAAATAGATGGTTAAAGATCAAGCTCTTGGGTATAGAAAATTTGATCTAAGCAACTAGGCATTGAATCAAGATGTCAAACACAACATTAAAATGCTAATCCTTTAGCTTAGGAACACCAATTCAAGTCAATACATTCTCATGTCATTAACCCTATGCTAATCAAGCATTAAACATCAACTCTCGTTGGCTAATAACAAGCGAGCACGCATTTAACACAAGTCCTTTAGCTACTAAACACCTTACACATCAATTGTCATTGGATAAGAATGTAAAGCTCTCATTAAATTCTAGCTAGCATTTCATCGAACACTTTATGTGCAATAAAATCTCAAGGTTCTAGATCAAGGATAGCTAAGCCTAATCTAGCATTAAGAACATCTAATGAGAAAGGATCAATCAAATCTAAGCCCTAGGCATCAAGATTCAACCCCTAATCACTCAAATCTTCCTAACCCAAAAGCTCAAAAGGGGACTACTCACTAATCATTCTATGAACAACAAAATCCATAGAAATAGTGTTGATCATAGGAGATTAGAGGAAGTAGAAAGATTGAAGCAAAGAATCACCAAAAAAGTACTAGATTAATCCAAGGAATCAAATTTGTTCTTACAAAAGAGTTTAGAACATCAAAAACAGCTTAAGAAACAAAAAGAGATAGGTTTTTGGCTTAAATAGTCAATAGGGTGCGAGCCGGGTCAACCCGGAACAAACCGGGTGTTGACCCGGATCCAAGTGAAAATCTGGGATCTGTATTGGCCAGGCTCGCCGATATGGTGGCCAATATGACTTCCTGCTGGGTCGTATTGGCCAGGCTGGCCAATATGGTGGCCAATATGACTTCCTGCTGGGTCGTATTGGCCAGGCTCGCCAATATGGTGGCCGATATGACTTCCTGCTGGGTCGTATTGGCCAGGCTCGCCAATATGGTGGCCGATATGAGTTTCTGCTGGCTCTTCCTTGGTCTTCTGAGCTCAAGACTCCACTTCCAGGCTCACCAATGCTCCTAGACACCTCCATTCACCTGCAAAACACAAGAAACACTCCAAATGCAAGCCTAGAATGCCTACTCCTAGTCCTAAACAACTCTAGACTCTAGATGCGACAATGACTCGACAAAATGGTATGAATGATGGAGAAAAGAAGTCAAAACAAGAACTATATACAAGCCTAAATGCATGAAAATGTATGAATATCAGCTTTGCACCTTAGATTAACATTTGATCACCCGCGATAATCTCAACCCAAGAACAAATTCGTTATCATTTGCTTAAAATCCCTACATCTCCGTTTTTACTCTGTTTTTGTACACTTCATTATCTTGTTTACTGAATGATTTGTTTTGTTTTTATAGTACTTTTTATCTCATTTACAGTTTAGTTTCTTTGCGTTCATTTTACTTAGATTGTAAATCTAAAACTCTATCTCGTATATTAGCTTAGATTAAGGAAATTGTGTATTCTTGGTGCTATAGATCTCAAGTTCCCCGTGGATTCGATCCTTAAGTGTTGTTATATCAGTATTTCGTTCGATTGTAGTAGTGTGTATATTAGGTTTTAGTTGGTGTGTAACACGCAAACATCAATTTGGCATAGTTGTCGGGGAGCTAGGCGATTTATCATTAGAATTTTAAATTTCCTTAAGACAATGCTTTATTTTTCTTTTGTTTTTTTGGTTACTGATTTACTTTTCAGTGTTTGCTATTTTTTGAAGGGAAAAAATACAAGAGAGAAAGTCCAAGAGAGAGGGATGACTTGGAACCCTACAAGCCACCACAGTTCTGAAAGCTCATCCACTTGTCAAGAAGATCATTTATATGGAATTTTTTTTTCTAAGAGTACCAATATGTATATGGTGAGAGATGCCAGTCTTGGGACCATATATGTCATTACTATTTTGAAAGCTCACCCACTTATCAAGAAGATATTTCATATGAAAACTTTTCTCAAGAGTACCAATATGGATATGGTGAGATATATCAATCTTGGGACTTCTAATATTATCTTGGAATAGCTTATTCTTCCCCAAGCTCTAATGAAGAAGAAACTCTCAACTTGATGAAGTTAATTTTGAACGGATAAGAGAAGCTTACCGAGGACTTAAAATATTTATCACTAATATGGGTGATTGGTCTCAAAACGCAAGAGTTTCTGAAACAAGACGTAAGGAGAATACTCAAATCAATTATAAGTTCCTACAATATTGGGACATAGAGCATGACAATGAAGTAATATGTTCTTCCCCAATCTCCATTGAAGAAGAGAATTACAACTTGCTGAAGTTAATTGTGGAAGGACATTAGGAGCTTACTAGGAGCTCAAGCATGCTTGACACTGATATGTTTACTTTAATTGGTCTCAAAACGCAAGCGTTGCTGACACAACATATGAGTAGGAATCTAAAAATACTGAGGAGTTCTTACAAGAAGCTGAAAGGTCTATAAGAGAATTTGAAATGCTTCTTGGTTGCACTGTTGACAAAAATACTGATAAAAATAATGAGATAAGATATGAAGAACAAATTGTCCATGAGAAACTAATAAGTTATTCTTAAAAAAGAAACAAAGAAGAAGTGATGATTTGTCGTTAATCCGTTGCTAAACAAAAATATATTTTTACACCTAAATTGATAATTGTATTGGTATTTGAGATTTCTAATTGTTAAAATGTAATATGGAAGCATAATTTGATCAAAGATACATAAAAAATAACGTCATCTACAGTAACCTTGATGAGTAAGAGTGAATGCATAAGAACCTTATACTTAAACTTTGAACTTTAATGATTAAGACATAAAGTAATTTTTCAATCTAGTATTTTACATTCACACTGACATATAAAATGTATATCATCTTTGAAAGTGTAAATCTATATCAAATCAATATCACCATTGTTCTTCTTAAGTTAAAAAAAATCATATGTTTAGACATAGCTACAAATTAACGATGGATTCTAAAAATAATCATAAATCCGTCGTTAATTGCCTCAATTTAACGATGAATTTTGCATTTCCGTCATAGATTTGGCATTAATTGTCTCGATTAAACAACAAATTATTATAATAATAATAAAAATAAATAAAATAAATAAAATAAATTTCATAGATACAAGAAACAGATACAAAATTATTCTTCCGAGTGACTTGATGTATCATCAGACTCTTCGAACTCTTCATCGTCATGAGATTCACCGACTTCTTCAGACTCAACTTCTTCTTTTGTGTCGTTCGGGAGAGACTTAAATTGTCGATTGTGGAGATCGATAAGTAGAACCTCCTCTTTCGTCTCCATAGGTGTCGAAATAAAACCACAACTATCTTCTTGCATTGGTGTATCTCTACTCCAGCTATACATCCTCGTGGAGAAACTCTGGTAAAAGACAACCAACGGATCCCAAATGTCCTTACTCACGGATATGGTATGAATGTAACACGCTCTACTTGTGAAGCTAGTATGAAAAGCTAGAATTTGTTGTACCGTCTTGCACCATTCACGTCCACGAACCCAAAATTATTTACTCCGACACCATGACCAACCACTATATCAAACCCAAGGAATCTTCTGCTCAACCACAAGATTCGAAGACAATGTCTACACCAGTTCTACTTTCAGAGACTCGGGGAGGGGGGGGGGTGTATTACATAGTATATACCGGTTCATGGTTTAGTAAATTAGATCATTGGTTTAATATTTCCTTTAGCATTTAACCTTTAAAATATAATCTTACATTGTATTTTTTTCATTTGATCGAATAAGAAGAAACAATATTCTGTTATATCTCTCTCTCAATAAGTTCCAGTACTGCTTGTGATTGACGATTTTTTTAAAGAAGTTCTTCATAAATATAGTGAATAGTTCTGAAGAGAGAGAAAGGAGCTGTGAATCAAGGCAAAGTAGCTGCCAAGAAAGGGAAGGGAGCTGAGAATCAAGGCAAATGATCTCAAACTCAGACCAAAAGAGCTCTTAACCAAGCCACTGGAAGTCGGAAAAAACTCAAGTTCAGTCAATCTAAGTTTTCTCAGTCTCAGTCATCTACCCTACATCATACAGAGAGAATATGAAGCAGCAAAAGGAGTAGCCCATTAGGATAGTTTTATTGGATTGAGGGTTCATCTTTGTATTTTGTTTGAATGTAGCTTAAAACTCTGTTTATTTTAAATGTTGGCCAACCATCATTTGTTTTGCTTAAAACATATTTGCTGACACTAGTAAAAATATACTGTATAGCCACGTTTTAGTCACGACAAATCGTAGCTATTTTATAATTAGTCACGAATTAGTCACGATTTGTTACGTGACAAAAAAACGTAGCTAAATCGTGTCGAAAACGTGGCAATTAGTCACGTTTTGGTCACAATATATAACGTGACTTAGTATAGCCACATTTTGTCACGAACTAATCGTGGCAAACCTATACACGTAAAATATCGTGGCTAAATCGTGTCTAATTAGTCACGATTTAGACACGTTTATTTCGTGGCCAAGGTCTGTCCAATCAATATTCTACAAACCTTACCCTCTAAACCCTAAATCATAAACCCTAAACCCTAAAACATTATCATATTATAAACCATACTATTAATCATAAACTATTAAATCAAAATATAAGCATTAATTATAAAAAAATATTATTTCCAAACCTAAAATTTTCAAACTATACCCTCCAAACCTTAAACTCTAAACCATTACCGTACTATAAATCATACTCTTAATCATAAACTATTAAATCAAAATATAAAAATTAATTATAAAATGAATTATTACTTCCAAAGCTAAAATTTAAAACCATACCCTCCAAACCCTATACCCTAAACACAACCCATTAAACTCCATACACTAAACCATAATCATACTCTAAACATAACTCTTTCATAAACTATAAAATCAAAATATAAATTAATTATATATACAAAACTAGTATTTAAAATCTATAGTATAAACAAAACTATACATAACTAACACATAAAACCCTAAACCCTAAACAAACCCTAAAACTCTAAACTATAAACAAATGTCCTTACTCACGGATATGGTATGAATGTAACACGCTCTACTTGTGAAGCTAGTATGAAAAGCTAGAATTTGTTGTACCGTCTTGCACCATTCACGTCCACGAACCCAAAATTATTTACTCCGACACCATGACCAACCACTAAATCAAACCCAAGGAATCTTCTGCTCAACCACAAGATTCGAAGACAATGTCTACACCACTACAAAAAAATGGAACATTAATAGCAGATTATGATAGCACGGTTTTCATAAGTGCTATAATATATGATTTTCTGATTTTGGCTACTGTATAATAGCATTATATTAGTTCTAAGCGCAAATTTTACCACAAAAACAAAAAACAATGATTTTAGAACCCAAATTTTTATCGTTGGCGCGAACACTTGGTGAATTTTTGGTTTTGGCGAAAAGTTTTCCCTCTGTTTTTTTGTTTTGGCAAAAACTTATTTGGTGTCTAAAAAGGACTTAATTTTTGTGTTATGTATTCTTCGACGACAGATTGAATATTTTCATCTCTCTTCTCTTGTTTATTCCTCTCCTCCTCCATAACAATCCTCCACCGCCTTCCTCTCTTTCTCCTCCGTTTCTCACCGATCCTCCGACTGCTTTCCTCTCTCCTCCTCAAAGTCTGCCGTCCTCCTCCTCACCCAATCCCTAATTTCTCCTTCCGACCTCCACATACTCTACAAAACCCTAGCGCTTACGAAGAGGTAATGAGTTTCTTTCTTTGTTTGCGATTCAGAAGCACCCTTTTTAAGACCTTAATCCTGAGATTCTTTTTGTGTCAGATTCGATTGGATTGTTGCAAAGTCAGGAACATTTTGTGCGAATTAGGGATTCATTGTTCTGAGCTATTTATAAAATCTGTAACGTGAGCAAACGATGGAGCGAATCAGTACTCTTACAGAGAAAGGCGCAACAAGAAACGTGAGATGAGAGGTCTCTGGATCGAGCGAATCAACGCTGGTTCTCGTCAGCACGTAGTACGTTTTTATTTGCATCCCTAGATTTTGATTAGGGTTTTTCCTGATTGCTTCCAGTGACTGCTAGATTGCCTTTGATCCGATTTCGTTCTAGCTACTGGATTTTCGTAAATTAAGAAATGAATCTTCTGAGGATACTGGTTGGCTAAATGTGCATTCTAGATCAGCTTATTTTAGTGTCCATGATCGAAGCCTTGGCAATTAGTGTTTTGTTATGTGAAATTTCGTTGCTTGGTTTCTCGGAGACTGATGTTGCATGCAAAATCTTAAAATACTGCGAATTTATAAACTTGTCTACTGTCTTCGATTGAATTTCCAGTATCTGAAGCTCAAAGATGCTTAAAGAAGTATTTCGTATTGATAATATTATCAATACTTTTCCTGGCAAATGGTTTCACACTAACTGAAAGCCTGAAACCTTGATTAATTCCTAATACAAGTTGAGAAACATATTTATCTAACTCGTTTACCTTGTTTCAGCTTTGTAGCACATGTGTTTTGTCCTTAAATTTCTCCTTTTTATGACTTCTGTTAACTTCTAGTCTTATTTCTATTGTTTAATAAATGTATATCTCTTTTGCTTATTTGATATTATATGCGGATCAATACCCTGTTTCTGGTGAAATAAATTCTGGAAACTTAATATTAAATCTTGAAACAGGTGAACTTCTATAACTTTATCCACGGACTGATGAAGGAGAACATCCAGCTGAACCGTAAAGTCCTCGCTGAGTTGTCTGTGCATGAACCTTACAGCTTCAAAGCACTTGTGGACGTCTCCTGCAAGCCGTTCCCTGGAAACAAGAATGTGGTCCAAGCATCTCGGAAAGTAGATATTTCTTCCATTAATGCCTACTTTGGACCAAGTTAGTTTCTTCTATCCCTTCTTGTTCTCTTTCAAACAGAACACATACCATTTAGTTATTTGTCTGAATCACATGTACGCCTATTGTTCAAGTACTAATAAAATCTGTAATGTCATTGATTTTCAGAGGGAAATGATGGGAAAACTGAAACTGAAGTCTTTACATTTACTGGTGAAGGCGGTTTTGCTATGATAAGCACACATGTATGGGTCAGGTATAAAGATTATATTTACCAGTTCAAAAATTATGGATTTTCGTCTTAAGAGATTATATATTTTTGTACCTTTGCAGGTTTGGCTGTAATAGCGCTTATGCTAGTGACGACGTGTCTTATGTCATTGGTCATCGTTCTTGGCTGGCACAAACCTCCGATTCTATCCCTTGCGTTCCTCCTCTTCTTTGGTTCGATAGAACTTCTCTACTTCTCAGCCTCGCTATCCAAGTTCCGTGAAGGCGCTTGGCTTCCAATCCTCTTGTCACTATTTTTCATGATCATCATGTTCGTTTGGCATTACACCACCACCAAGAAGTACGAGTTTGATCTCCACAACAAAGTCTTGCTCTGAACCATTTTGTTGTAGGTTCAACATGTTGAAGAAAATGTGAAGGAGTTGCTTTTACAAATACAGGAAGGACTGGTTTGTTTCATCTTATTTCAGGACAATTATGTAGAACTCTTATATAACTTCTGATAATTTGTTCTCGCCCTGAAGAAGGAACTTTAACTTAATGAGTTGTAAATAATCTTTTGTTGACAGATATTGGAGCGCTCCTTACCTTTGGCTGCGGGGATATATGGACAGGTGAGCACGACAGATCCTTAGCTTTATTAAACATACTATACTTAAATTTTCAATGAGTTGAGATTCTTGGTTTCGGCTAGATGTGGTTTTGGCAACTAAATGTTAAAGAAAGCTATGATCATTGTGTTGAACTAGTGGGGAGCTTGTCAAAAAGATATCTTGTAACTTTTTCAGTAGATGGCAAAGAAGAAAAAGGAGATTTGAGATGGAAGGATAGAAGAGGAGAAAGGAAGGAGAAGCAGTGAAGAAATACTTAATTTAATGTTAACTAGATAGTTTTGTTAATTTGGTTAATGACTTTGTGTAAACATGTTTTAGTTTATTAATAAAATGTTTGAAATATAATTTGTTATATAAATCCATTTTATACAAAATATAATAATAATAATAATAATAATAATATTAATAATAATAATAATAATAATAATATTTTAATAATACGGCTCGGCTCGGCTCGGCTCGGATACAACCATAGCAAACTAAAATTAACGCTATTATATTGCAATAATAATATAGCACGAACGAAATGCTATGGTAGGGGAGGGGTCTATTATAGCTGCCGCTGTTAGAGCGTTTGTGGAAACGCTATCTATTACATACGATAGCTTGTATCGTGTGCTATGGATGTTGATTTTTCTTGTAGTGCACCAGTTCTACTTTCAGAGACTCGGGGAGGGGGGGGGGTGTATTACATAGTATATACCGGTTCATGGTTTAGTAAATTAGATCATTGGTTTAATATTTCCTTTAGCATTTAACCTTTAAAAATATAATCTTACATTGTATTTTTTCATTTGATCGAATAAGAAGAAACAATATTCTGTTATATCTCTCTCTCAATAAGTTCCAGTACTGCTTGTGATTGACGATTTTTTTAAAGAAGTTCTTCATAAATATAGTGAATAGTTCTGAAGAGAGAGAAAGGAGCTGTGAATCAAGGCAAAGTAGCTGCCAAGAAAGGGAAGGGAGCTTAGAATCAAGGCAAATGATCTCAAACTCAGACCAAAAGAGCTCTTAACCAAGCCACTGGAAGTCGGAAAAAACTCAAGTTCAGTCAATCTAAGTTTTCTCAGTCTCAGTCATCTACCCTACAGCATCCGAAGAGAATATGAAGCAGCAAAAGGAGTAGCCCATTAGGATAGTTTTATTGGATTGAGGGTTCATCTTTGTATTTTGTTTGAATGTAGCTTAAAACTCTGTTTATTTTAAATGTTGGCCAACCATCATTTGTTTTGCTTAAAACATATTTGCTGACACTAGTAAAAATATACCGTATAGCCACGTTTTAGTCACGACAAATCGTGGCTATTTTATAATTAGTCACGAATTAGTCACGATTTGTTACGTGACAAAAAAACGTGGCTAAATCGTGTCGAAAACGTGGCAGTTAGTCCTGTTTTGGTCACGATATATAACGTGACTTAGTATAGCCACATTTTGTCACGAACTAATCGTGGCAAACTTATACACATAAAATATCGTGGCTAAATCGTGTCTAATTAGTCACGATTTAGACACGTTTATTTTGTGGCCAAGGTCTGTCCAATCAATATTCTACAAACCTTATCCTCTAAACCCTAAATCCTAAACCCTAAACCCTAAAACATTATCATATTATAAACCATACTACTAATCATAAACTATTAAATCAAAATATAAGCATTAATTATAAAAAAATATTATTTCTAAACCTAAAATTTTCAAACTATACCCCCTAAAATTTTCAAACTATACCCTCCAAACCTTAAACTCTAAACCATTACCGTACTATAAATCATACTCTTAATCATAAACTATTAAATCAAAATATAAAAATTAATTATAAAATGAATTATTACTTCCAAAGCTAAAATTTAAAATCTTACCCTCCAAACCCTATACCCTAAACACAACCCATTAAACTCCATACACTAAACCATAATCATACTCTAAACATAACTCTTTCATAAACTATAAAATCAAAATATAAATTAATTATATATACAAAACTAGTATTTAAAATCTATAGTATAAACAAAACTATACATAACTAAGACATAAAACCCTAAACCCTAAACAAACCCTAAAACTCTAAACTATAAACAAAGAAATCTAACTAACAAAACTCTAATTCCTACAATATATCCATAACTAAAAATTAAATACTTACAAAATTTATATCTCTAAACCATAAATCTATCCTAAATCCTAAACAAACCCTAAAATTAAAATATTTTAATACATATCTAACCTTTAATTATTATTCTCAAACATAAAAACTAAACATAAAATTAAAAAATTTAATAATAATTGAGATATTTTACATATAACTAATAAAACAATAATATATTCTAAACAAAATAATCATAAAATAATATAGTTTCACTTTTCGGATATATATAATTATTTTTTTATCTGTGAGTGCAGCTTTTTGATTGGCTAAAGAAATGTCACTTGGATTACATTAAACATCCAGTATCCACCATTGATCAAATTAAATCAAGGGTCCAGCTTCACTTCTGTTTCTTCTCTTCCTTATCTTCCTTATCGTCACAATCTCCAGCCTCCCATCACTAACCTGTTGTTCTATGTTTATGTGTTTCTGTATTTCGACAGAGTATCCATAGAATGACGATAGCAGATCTCCCTCCTCCTCTCCTATCGCTAGCCGAAGACGAAGCCGAATCGTGAGATAGAGACGAAGGTGAAGCGACTCGATCTTCCTCCTCCGCTCCTGTCGCCGGCCGAAGACGAGCTCCCTCGATGAAGCTCTGTCGCAGACGAACCAAACCTATCCACCCACAGATGCAGAGCCGTCGTGAACCGTGGTGAGGAGGAGCCGCCGGAATCGTGATGAGCCGTCGAGATGAAGCGTGGTGAAGAACCGGCGAAGGAGGAGCTGCGGTTTCGGTTGGTGGTGGTGGTAGCGGATTCTACAGATATGTGACGGCGGTCGCTGGCGGAGACGTCACCGGAGTCACGGGAGCTGGCGGTGAAGAACGTAGAGCAGAGGCGTGGTCAATTTTTTTTTTAATTTATGTTTTTTTTCAATTAATTTATATTTATTTTATATATTTAGTTATATCATATTGTTTTTTGTAATTTTTTTTTTAAAAACTATTGACATCAGCCACATTTAATTATGTGACAAAACGTGACATAAAAACATAAGTCACGAAATATACTTGAGAAAACGTGACTAATTTAGTCACGAAAAAAATTAGTCACGATCGTATAGCCACATTTTTTTCCGTGACTTTTCGTGGCTAAAACCGCTTATATCCACAAAATATTAGCCATAGCCACGAAAAAAAACGTGGCTATACAATATATTTTTACTAGTGTGAAGCTACTTTGAACTTTTTTTGGCATCCATAGAGTTGGGAATGAATTATTGTTTGGAATAAAAAAAAACAACTTTGAAAATACAGATATCTAGAGTGTTCATATTAATTAGTAAAATTTCGTATATTTGAATCCTTTAAATATTTTAAATATGAATAAATAGATATCTTAATTTCATAAATATTAAACCAGAAATTAATTTAAATTTTCTGTTGTAGTTTTCTTGTATTTAAAAAACAAATATGACTAGTGTATCTAGGATTCGACATCCACATATCTTAAAATTTATCAATCTCCGTTCCACCCTATCACGTACAATCATGGTGGAAAAATAACTACTCTGTAACTGTGTTTGTATTAAATTGATGCCCAACTTTGTCCTTTTACTCAAAATGTTTTAAATAGCTGCCCAACTTTAGTACTTTTACTCAAAAGGTATAGAATAGCTGCCCATATATTATCTCGCTTAATGATGCGAGATTTGTTGTTCAAAAAAAAAAAACAAATAACACGCGAGATTATTTATTTAATCAAAAGGTATTAATAGCTCCCAAACTTTAGTACTTTTATGGATGTGTCAAGGTTTCGAATTTGAGTCTAACTGCTGGAATAGAACTAATTAACCTGATCTAGTCCACATTCAGAGGGAGCTGGAGTCTAACGCCCAAAAACCGTTTGGTTAACAAATATTTTATTGTATGCTTATTTTCTATATAAATTATATCACCGTGTTTGCTTCTCTTTAAAAACTTTTTTTCATATCTGATCGGTTATATTGATTTCAATTAAAAACGAATACAAAGACGAATACAAAGACGAAGATAAAGTCAGCGAGTACAAATACTCCCAAAGACTAAATACAAAGACAAACAACGGTTTATAAACTTATGACAATAGACACCGATAAATTTATAACTAAAGAACGAAGGACTAAAAAAACGCCATATAAAAAATTACAGAAGAACTATCTTCATTCATGACAACCGGATCCAACGATCTCCTATCTAAGGTGTACTGAACATACGCAATAACTCGACCAGCTTGAAAAGGAAACCTCTCCGACAAACAATCAGCAAGAAAGATTTCAAAATCTATAATTTGGCATACCTTAGTTGTAGACGACTAAAAGCAGCAAAATCTCACTACAAGAAAACAGGTTTTTTGCGACTATAAGTTGCGACTAAGTTTACAGTCGTTAAATTTAGCGACTACGTAACGACTCAGTTGCGACTGAAATTGCGACTAATAGTGAACAGTCGCTCTTTAGTCGCTAAATTGCGACTACAAGTTTTTAGTCGTTAGTTAGTCGCTAAATTAGCGACTATTTAACGACTACTTTCAGCGAGTTGCTAACCAGTTGCCTTTTGGTCGCAAAAACCGGTATAAACCCACGTTTTTATTGTTTCGAAATTGATCTAACTAATTTTTACCTAATTTTTGCGACTGATATTGGTAGTCGCAAAATGGTCGCAAAATAGTCGCAAAATAGTCTATATATACATAGAACACTCATCACTTCTCCTCAGCCACACATACACCAAACAAAGACGATAATATTGAGAAAATACAGAGGCAAAACGTTTTCTAAGTCAAAAAATGTCATGAGATTATAACTACACTAATGGTCGAGAGTGGATGTATAACCGGATCGATGTAGCTACGGGAAATTTCACGGCAGAATACATGGCGGGGGTCGATAATCATTTCATCCCGTTTGCAAATAGCCAGCCCTTTGCGCAGAGTAACGGCGGTAAGTTTCATTGTCCTTGTGATATTTGCAAGACTGATAAACCAATTATGCCGGGGAGAAGAATACATAAGCATTTGTATAGGAACTGATTTATGTCTGATTATTATGTTTGGTATAAGCATGGCGAAGAAGTCGATTGGGTTTAAGAACGAGTTATGCTGATACGACTTGGGTTAGTGGGAGTGAAGGAATGGGTAATGTAGTAGAAGATAGATATGTGGATATGGTGAATGATGCATTTCGTGATAACGTACATTTTGATAACTATCATCAATATGGTAGTTATAAGAATGTGGAGAAACATGGTAGTTATCCGAATGTAGATGAACCGGTACGTAATCATTAAAAAAAATTCTACGACTTGCTAGAAGGAGAGAACAATCCTCTGTACGATGGTTGTCGTGAAGGTCACTCACAGTTATCCTTAGCTTCTCGAGTCATGCAAAAGAAGGCGGAGCATAATATGAGTGAAAGGGCAGTGGATTCGATATGCGAAATGTTTACGGAGTATCTACCAGAAGGAAATCAGAAAATCTATTCACATTACGCGACAGAGAAATTGATGCGCAATTTAGGTCTCCCATGTCATCCGATTGATGTTTTCTTCAACAATTGTATGATATTCTGGAAAGATGACGAAAGCTTCGATAAGAGTTGGTTTTGTAATTCACCAAGATGGAAGCCTAACAAGCAGCGCCGTAGGACCAATATACCATATAGTCGTATGTGGTATATTCCTATTGCTGACAAATTAAATAGAATGCATCAAAGCGAGAAGACTGCAGCGGCAATGAGATGGCATGCCGAGCACCAAGAAAAGGAGGGAGAAATGTGTCATCCGTTTGATGCGGCAGAGTGGAAATATTTTCAAGATCAGTATCCCCTGTTTGCACAAGAGACCCGCAATGTTTATCTTGGACTATGTACAGATGGGATCAATCCATTTGGCATGTCCAATAATCATTCGTTGTGGCCTGTGATCTTGACTCCATATAATTTACCCCCTGATATGTGCATGAATACGGAGTACCTGTTTCTTACAGTAATGAACTCTGGGCCAAACCATATGCGAGGTATTCTCGATATATTCCTCCAGCCTCTTGCTGAGGAGTTGAAAGAATTAAGGTGTAATGGAGTCGATGCATACGATGTGTCCTTGAATCAAAATTTTAATCTAAAAGCAGTTCTGTTGTGGACGATCAGCGACTTTCCGGCGTATAGTATGTTATCAGGATGGACCACCCATGGCAAATTATCATGTCCATGGTGCTTAGATGATACCAAATCTTTTTATCTGCCGAAGGGAAGAGAGATGTGTTGGTTCGATTGTCACCAAAGATTTCTTCCTCCAGATCATCCACTGAGGAAAAATAAAAAAGACTTTTTGAAGGGAAAGGACGCTAGGAATGAGTATCCGCCTGAGTCTTTAACCGGTGAGCAGGTCTATTCCTACCATTTGTGTGGTGTAAATCCACCAAAAACTAAGGATGTTGGTGGAAACGGTCACGAAAAGAAGATGCCCGGATAACTGGCACAAAGAACGTCCACCTGGCATAACTGGTTATGCTTCAGACTTAGCAAGTTGTGCTGATTTGGGTAATGCACAGTTTTCCGGGATGAAGAGTAATGAGTGCCATGTCTTTATGTAGGGACTACTTCCATTTATCTTTGCAGAACTCCTAGACAAGAACGTCCACCTCGCGTTAGCAGGTACCGATTATTCATAGTATTTTGAATATGTCGTATTAACCATTGATGTTTTAATTTCTTTATATTGTAGGTATCAGAGGATTTTTTCGTGACTTATGTTCAAGAACTTTGCAGAAGAGTCACATCCAAATTCTAAAGCAGAACATAGTTTTGATTCTCTGCAATTTGGAGAAGATCTTTCCACCATCATTTTTCGACGTGATGGTGCACCTTCCTAAACATCTCCCCTACGAAGCTGAATTAGGAGGCCTTGTTCAATACCGGTGGATGTACCCTTTTGAAAGATTTTTCTAAAAGCTGAAAGGAAAAGCAAAGAACAAAAGATATGCAGCTGGATCTATTGTTCAATCATATCTAAATGAAGGGATTGCTATTTCACAGAGCATTATTTCGCCTCGAATATACAAACGAATTCAAGGTAAATTTCTATCTAGTCAACGGAGACATGTACATGATATCTATTTTGAAGTTTCTAAATGTCTACTCATGTTGTCAGGTTAAAAAGATACAATGAAGGTGGAGTCCCCGAATATCATGACCAAGACGTACCTGATATATTTACTCAGGTTGGTCGTCCAAGTGGCGAAATGCATGAAGTATGGCTTTCATCAAAAGATTATCAATGTGCACATGCTTATGTTTTGCGAAATTGCGCTTATTTTCGACCATTTGAAAGGTATAACACAACTTAAATTAATTTATATTTTGTGTTGGTCTCATATACATGTTGGTCTTAAACAGTTTGTTCAAAGACTATATCTCTGGAAAATATCCAGATCTCTCCGAGAAAGAACTCTTAGTAGCACGGATCGTTTCAAGAAAAAAGAATCATTAGTTTCAGGGACGAAATGAAGGCAGAAATAAACCCAGCAGCACGGATCAAAGCAAGGTGGACAAAGAAGCAAAGCTAGAGAATCCCAAGACCAAATCACCACTTAGACGAAAGGGACCAGAACTAGGAATAGAGCTACAAAAAGATAAGCAGAGTCGAAGCGATAGCAGCTATGCCGCACCCAGAAAAGGATCATTTCCTCAGGCGCTACCGACACAACGAATCCCAACTCTCCTCCCCAGAATAAAACTCGCAACTATAACAAAACCTCATAATAAACTAACCCACCTTAACCTCAATGGTACCAAACCAAATAACCGGCAGCAACAATATACAAGCCGCGAACCTAAACCACAAAAGTACCACTAATGGCAGAGGCTAGTCTCTGGAGGAGACGACGAGAGCTTCAAAATCTTGCCAACAAAAACCACAAAACAAAGTGGAAAACACAGACCGAAACTAGAGAGTATATCAAAGGGAGAGAAGCACATTGATGATGGGGAAAAACAGAGATTACCCCATCTATAAAGAACTGGTAGAAGATTAATTCTAATCATCGGCGAGAGAAATTGATGAGGACATCGACCCTTATATGGACGAGTCGGACAAGCGGAACGGACCGGGCTCGACCATGAGGCTGGTTGACCAGTTTCCGACCATGCGGGACGTACCGAGGACACGGTCTGGACAGAGACAACTCCAAGACGACTTCAACAAAGCAATGGAGCAGCTGATTTCCACGACGAGCTTAGAGGACATCACGGCCCAACTAGGCCAGCTTGACCATGACCAATCCGTCCTTAACCAGCTGGCTCAGTAGATGATCAAGACCGAGGCTGGCGACCCTTTCGACCCAACCATCCCATGGCCCCTACTGAGGACGACCATACCAACCATGATCTTCAGCATCAAGTCAGACGAGTCCTAGACCGGTCTGCCTCTGGACCGAAGATCATACTCTTTTTCCCTTGTGAGGTTTTGTCCCAAATGGGTTTTCTTCCCAACTTTTTAATGAGGTGATCCAAGGCCCGTTCATTAGAGAGACATGCCGGCCGAGTCTATTTCTTTCTAAGTCTTTTCTTTTCTAAGTTTTATTTCCCTTTAGCTTTAGACACTTCGATTGGCCCATTTGTTTTGGCCAACCTTGTTTTCGATTTTGAGAGTATTTAACTCTCTTTTGTTCTATGAAAAACCCTAAGTAAGCTTTTAGTAAAAAGAACCCTTTTGGGCGGCCGATCTCCTATCCTTGTGTGGTTTCCCCTTGGATCGATATTTCTTGTTACCGATTGCTTGCTTTGTTCTCATTAATCCATTGTTCTAGTTTGTTACAAAGTTACAAATCCCTTAAACCACCTACCGACCAGGAAGAGAGCGCCATCGGCCAGCTTCCTTCGTCCCATCGATCCGCGTCCGACCACCGTACCGCTCGACCATCGCCCACTCGACCGCGCTCGACCATCGACCCGCCCGACCATCGACCACTCGACTGCGTCTCATATCATCTGGTATTAGAGCTAAACGCTCTTGAAACCTTCCGGTCATCTCTGAAACCCTTGCGTCTCATATCATCTGGTATTAGAGCTAAACGCTCTTGAAACCATCCGATCATCTCTGAAACCCTTGCTTCTTTTGTTTAGTTTGTTCTTTGCTTTCCTTAAAACCGAAAAATCAAAAAAAAAAAATTGCTTATGTTGCTTCTAGTTCTCTCGGCCTAGAGTAGTGCGCTAGGTTGCTCTCTGTTTTAGTTTTCTTGTAGCTTGCGGATTGGATAGTTCTCTTTTGTTCTTGTCTTGCTGTGTTGATTGCCTTGTATTCATTTAGTGTAGAGAAGAAGAACATTAGAACTTGGCAGCTAAGTTGCTAAAACCTCAAACCGGCCGCATATAGCACGTTAGGGTTTTCTTGTGTGTGATTTGATTGCTTCTTGGTTTAGTTCTAGTTGCATTTTCCATTTTTCTATCGGTTTAGTGTCTTTCCTTTTTATGATTCTTAATAAAAAAATCGCCATTGTCATAGTTTCCTTTTTCTATATTGTTGTGTTTTCCTTTATTCTTGTTCTTCCTTTTCCCTTGTTGTGTTTAATCTTTTTTTTTTACGTGTGCAGACATAGATGGCAGAAGAGCAAGCCAATCCACAAGCTGGACCAGCTGATGGCAGCGATCCCTCCCTCTCTCTCTCTCTCTCTCTCTCTCTCTCTCTCTCCCC